>OY987201.1:6928151-8142151 GCA_963920755.1 Cartodere bifasciata | reverse complement strand
GCAAGACACTCAAAAATCGTAATCGCAAAGAAAGAAAGAAAGCCGACACATGGGCGACTCGACTAAAAACAGCTGACCGATATTGATTGAAGCGACACCTGTTATACGATGGTACAAACACTTATCTTCAGTACAGTCGCAATTAATCAAAATGATATCTATGGTGATGAATATTCCATATCTATGGTCGTATGTTTATGGAAGAAAAGTAAACATTTAAAACACGGTATTTTTATTTAATATACATTTTACAGTGTAATTTTACACCATTAAAAGCCAGAAACTAATATTAAACGCTTTTCTTTTAGTGCAGTATCCGTAAAATTACAAGAAAGATGCATCACACTAGATGGCTGATTATAACCTCAAATTCTAACGATACAATTATTATATTCCAAACGAACGAAGATAACATGGCATAGTTTAATAAAAGGTAGTTTTATTGATAAGAATGGCGTACTTTTTAAATGAAAACGTTTACACACATACCTTTACTCCGCGGGAATATCAAGTAGAACTATTAGAATCTAGCAAGACGAGAAACACGATAGTATGTTCGAGTACAAGTTCTGCCAAGGCATTCTTGATCATAAAACTGTTACAGGAATATGCCTGGTTAATGCGTAATGGAGGCAAAAAGGCGCTCCTTATTTTAGACACACACAACATTTCCATCATCCAGTCGCAGATCGAAATGCTAACCGATTTAAATTCCGTGTATCTTGATGATTTACACCAGTGGAACACTGTGATGGACTCCAACGAGGTCGTATTAATAACAGGGTGCACTCTATCTTTACTCACCTCCAATCAGATGGAACACATCATTCTACTCATAACCGATGATTGTCTCTATGATGAACCCATCATTGATAATCTCATAAAACACGCACCTAGAATATTAGCTCTTACTGCCAGTTTATTAGGAGCTGAATTAGAACCGGATAGACTGGAAGGGGAACTACAACGATTAGAAATACTTTTACATTCAAAAGTGGACACTTCCAGTGAAATCGTAACATTGATTCGTCTGTCGAGTAGGCCCAAAGAGAAGATAATCGAATGTTCTAAAATAAACCCGCGGTGTGCTTTGTACCAGGAAATTAAGGACAAAGTGTTACTAGCTAAGGAATTCCTAACAGAACATCGGTTCGACCCCAGTGAAATATATGAGGCTGAGCTGTTGGATGAATTAAAGTCAGTTCCAGATCCATGTGAAGAGCCGCTTAAACTGTTAGATGAATTCCTTCGTATCCTGGAGGATCTGGGAGTGTGGGCCGCCGACTACGCTGCTGCGAGCATTTTATCCAAAATTGAGAAATTAAAAGTTAAAGTTCCATACGAAAGACACTTTCTGTTGCTGTGTATGACGTCCACTGTCCTTGTTTTAATACGTGCCATCTGTGATAATGCTATGCAATGTCTTTCTGAGAAAGAGAAAGTTTTAAAGTATTCAACGTCTAAAATTGTGCGTCTTTTGGAGGTCCTTAAAGAGTTTAAACCTGCACCGGGGGAGAAGCCAATATTGCCTATTGCTGATGATCTAGTATCTAAAATGAAAAGCAACAACCATCAACGTTTGCCGGCCCGTAGAATACCGTACATACAAAGAACACACACCAGCGAGGAACTATTATGTGCGTTAATCTTCGTAAACAGTCGGTATACAGCCAAGGTTTTGTTTGGCGTTCTGTGTGTTATGTCACAACACGATGAGGACTTCTGGTGGATATCCGCTTCGTATTCAGTTGAGAAAACAGCCAATCCAAGCAATGAACCCAAGGAAGCCGAAATGGAACACAAACGACAAGAAGAAGTTTTGCGCAAATTCCGCTCACACGAATGCAACATAATGATTGCAACGTCGGTCCTAGAATATGGCTGTGATTTACCTAAATGTCATTTAGTAATACGCTTTGATTTGCCGTGTACTTTTCATAGTTACATACAAAGTAAAGCCAGAGCGAGGGCGCATGGGGCGCACTTTATATCACTTCCTGGAGAAGACACTGTTGACGATTTTATTCAAAAACTGGCTCAATATAATGAGGTGGAAAACACGCTTCTAAGAAGATGTTCCAGTTTGGAACCAAGTCGCGACCAAGAAATATACGCTGACTACTTTTCCAGGTAAATACTTACTATACCTTACCTTCTTATGGTATCACATAATGATGTTTTAGCCACTGCAAACCATACAAACCTTTACCAGAAGCAGACGCCCCCTCAGTAACACTTTCAAATGCAATAGCTTTAATAAATCGATACTGCGCAAAGTTACCAAGTGATACCTTTACAAAACTGACTCCAATATGGTCTGAAGAATGCACTCCAGATGATGGATACATATGCAGTATACGTCTGCCTATTAATTCCCCAGTTAAAACAACAGTGACAAGTCCTAGAATGGAAAGTACATTGTTGGCCCGACGTGCTGCCGCTTTTATGACATGTCAACTTTTACACCAACACGGCGAACTGGACGACAATCTACAACCTATTGGAAAGGAAAACTTTATAGCTTGTGAGGAGGACTGGAACATGGAGCCACCTTTGGAGGAATCTGAGGAGATCATAGACCGACCCGGTACAACTAAACGAAGACAGTATTATTATAAGAAAATAGCCGATGCCCTTTTGGATTGTCATCCTGTTTTGGAGAAACCTAGTTATTTTTACAAAATAGTTATGACACTTACATGTCCTTTACCTGAAGAGCAAAATACCAGAGGCCGGAAGATATATCCACCCGAGAATTCACCACAAGGTTTTGGTATTATTACTTCCAAACTAATCCCTAAGGTAAATTCTAACTTATACTTTGTTTGTTTGTTTGATCTTTATATTCATGTTTCAGATAAGTGCCTTTCCAATATTTACACGATCGGGAGAAGTGAGCGTCAATCTGGAACTATGCTCAAGTCAAATCATTTTAAACAAAAGACAAATGGACAAAATACGCGAGTTTGTGAATTACACCTTCACCAGCGTGCTGCGCTTGCAAAAGTATTTAATGTTGTTTGATCCTGATGCTTCGTGCAACTCTTACCTCATCGTACCCACTTTTCAAGGTAACTTTCCTTCCTTCTTCTCTCTTCATCATCAAAACTAAAGTAAAGTTTACGTTTTAGGCGCAGACAAACAAGAATCCATCGATTGGAACTTTATCGATGTTATTTATGAGAAGCTAAGTGTTTTACCGGAAACGATTCCCGTAGCGCAGCGCATGGCATATAAGTTTGAGAGTGGCGCATATGGGGATGCCGTGGTGATGCCCTGGTATCGCAACCAAGACCAACCGCAGTATTTCTATGTCGCTGAAATCTGTTCTCATTTGAATCCCAAATCAGCATTTCCCGGTTCTGAATACGCCACCTTTGAGGAATATTACATGCGCAAATATAACATACAAATACAAAACTTGGACCAACATTTACTGGACGTGGATCATACTTCGGCTAGACTTAATTTCTTAACGCCAAGATACGTAAATAGAAAAGGTGTGGCCCTTCCTACGAGCAGTGAAGAGACGAAAAAGGCGAAACGGGAAAATCTGGAGCAAAAACAAATCTTAGTTCCGGAGCTGTGCGCAATCCATCCGTTCTCAGCGAGTCTGTGGCGCAAAGCTGTGTGTCTGCCATGTATCTTATATCGGATCAATGCTCTTCTACTAGCTGATCAAATACGACGCACGGTTGCTCAAGAACTGGGCTTGGGTAAACACATCCTTCCTGAGGATTTCAAATGGCCTCCACTTCATTTTGGCTGGAGTCTATCGGATGTGCTTCAAAAATCCAAGGACGAGGATATTAGCAAACAACTGCACACAACACTCGACCATCCAGAGTTGCTAAAAGAAACAAAACAAGTGGACGAATTAGACAAAATAGGAACACCAAAGGAAAGTTGGGATATAGGAATGTGGTCCAATGATATGATAGACACTGACAATATGCGTTATGTTTCCCCCACTTCTTCAATGAACGATTTCGACGATGACTTTAGTTATTCCGAATCGTTTTATTCGTCGTCGGATGAAAGCGAGGACGACATCAAAGGATACCGCATTGAATTTACCGGAAATTTTATTGCCGAGGCGGTAGAAACTGACCTTCCGCAAGAACAAGAATTTAACTTGATCGAACAACCGAATGCCTGGAAGACTGACAACCAATTCCAAATAATTGATAGTTTGAAAGAGCAATTTCATGAGGCGTGTGCATTGAATAAACAAAATATTCTATCATCCGGTATGGTGGTTCGAAAAGAGGAAAAGTTTGTTAGAAATCCTGAAGCCTTGAACATATCTAAGGATATTAGTGAATGTAACAACACTCCAAGCTTTGATTTCTCCCAACTATTTGTAACGGCCAAGAAGAAAGTGTTTTCCCCACCGTGTGCAGAAAGTGTACCGAAAACCAATGTAAACATAGACAAGTTTAGTTTTGATATGCAACCAAATCTGGAGGAGCACTTTGGTCCAAGTCCAAACGTTTTATTACAGGGACTCACAATGTCAAATGCCAACGATGGAATTAATTTGGAACGTCTGGAAACCATTGGCGACTCGTTTCTTAAATACGCCATAACCAACTATTTATACTCAAAGTACGAGAATATTCACGAAGGAAAACTAAGCCATTTGCGGTCGAAACAAGTCAGCAATCTAAATTTATACCGATTGGGTAAACGGAAAGGGTTGGGTGAGTTTATGATCGCTACAAAGTTTGATCCGCATGATAACTGGTTGCCTCCGTGCTTCTACGTACCCAAGGAACTCGAGGAAGCTCTCCAAGATGCGCAGTATCCGGCCAATTGTTGGACTGTGGCGGAGATGGCGGCCACTAGAGATATGACACTTAAGGATATTTGTAACATGGTACGTGAGAAGAAATGCAACGAAACTCTGACTTTACCCACCGTTATACCATACAATTTAGTAACGCAACATAGTATTCCGGATAAAAGCATAGCAGATTGTGTTGAAGCATTAATCGGTGCATATCTGATAGAATGTGGACCTCGTGGAGCACTCTTATTTATGGCATGGTTGGGAATACGCGTCCTTCCTGTATTAGACAATGGAAGTTACGGGGAAATTCCACTGCCAAGTTCTCCTTTACTTAGAAGCGTACCAAATCCAGAACAAGAATTAGATATGCTTCTGGACGGTTACCACAAATTCGAGACACATATCGGATACACTTTTAATGATCGGGCGTATTTATTACAAGCTCTGACTCATGCCTCGTATTCCCCAAACAAACTAACGGACTGTTATCAAAGACTGGAGTTTCTTGGCGATGCCGTTCTTGATTATTTAATTACGAGACATTTATACGAAGATGCTAGAATGCATTCTCCTGGTGCTTTGACAGATTTGCGTTCTGCTTTAGTCAACAATACAATTTTTGCTTCATTGGCGGTACGCAACGGTTTCCATCGCTATTTTCGCCATTTGTCGCCGGGTCTTAATGAGGTGGTGGAAAAATTTATTCGTCTTCAAGAGGAAAGTGGTCACAACATAGTCGAGGAACTGTATTTGGTTGTAGAAACTGAGTCTGAGGAAGTAGAAGACGTAGAAGTGCCAAAAGCGTTAGGCGACGTATTTGAATCAGTAGCTGGTGCCATATTTCTAGATTCTCAAATGTCCTTAGACGCCGTATGGAGTGTCTATCATAAAATGATGCAGGCAGAAATTGAGCAGTTTAGTAATCGTGTGCCAAAATCACCAATACGAGAACTTTTGGAGCTCGAACCAGAGACTGCCAAGTTTGGTAAACCGGAGAAGTTAGCTGACGGACGAAGAGTGCGAGTAACGGTGGAAGTCTTCGGCAAGGGTCTCTTTAAGGGTATTGGACGCAATTATCGAATCGCCAAATGTACGGCTGCAAAATGCGCACTTAAACATTTAAAACGAAGAGGGTTAATTAATAAACGGACTGAAGATTAATTTTTGCTTAACGACTGGTTGTTAATGCATCAAATTACATTTTATTAATTCATAAGATTAAGCTAGTCTTTTTTTATCATTTTAATTATGCAAGCTATAATTTAATTTTATACATAACTAATTTTTTATATTGCAATTATTGGATTTCATTTATAACATTTTTATTTCTAGTCTAGTTATTATACATAAGTATGTGTAATGATTACCTATTGTTTATTACATTATACCAAATGTTATCATGTATTAAAAACACTATTCATTATCATTTTACCATAATCCAGATAACATTAATAAATATTTATTGAAATTCATCTGTGTTTTTTTTTTTGCGAAAACAATTGCTTTTTAATTTACTTTAAATAAGACAATAATCGTTTTGTGGATTATATTTTATCCATGTAATAAAAATAAATCCCCAACAATTTGCAATTAATTAACGTTTAATTCGAGGAACACTTGCAATCAAGAAAAAATATAACTATACATACATAGTCTAAATGTGTATTCGCCAAACTCTTTGTTTAAATTCTGATTTAAATTATTATTCACTAATATAGGTACATAAAATAAGGAAGGTAAGTTTTCCGAGGTCACCAAGAATTAATTTTTAATGTCACTGGTAGACCTTACAAATTTCTAATAGTTATAACTTTCACTATCTTTAATACCTACAGGAATGGAATTTATGTTTCAAGTCAAGCTTTTTGTAGTCGCCAAACGTATAAAATATTTAATACTTTATAAGCCAAATAAATTAGTGGATTAAATCATTTTAATCTCAATCATAATCGCTATTTTTAAACTGAATGATATCAAAGTACAATACAATTGTAGGTAATTGTAAGGCAATTGAACTTGGTTAAAAAATACCGCCTATTTATGGCGTATGCGCAATATCGATCGACAAGTGTTTCTTTCTACTTGAAAACGTCAAACAAAAGATTAGAGGTGGCTTAAAACAGCTGATTAAGAGAATGGAATGGGTACTAAACAACAAGAGAGCGTGGCGTTTGCAAAACAACCACAACGAACGAAACGGTAGTTACTTGTATGATATTCGAGTGTACGTAGTGTTTAGTCTAGAAAGTTTACCTTACATTGCACACTTTCAAAATGATATCCTTCAATGACATAAATGAAAAACTAAAAAAGTACCATCAGCAACATTTACTGCGCTTCTACAACGACTTGGAGGATCAGCAAAAAGTTGACTTTCTGGAGCATCTAAACACCATTGATTATGAAAATGTTAACTTACTATTCAATAGAGCAACCGAACCTGTGGGATCTGAGCAAAAAGAACTGGATTCCCGACTAGAACCAATATTACCATCTCAATTTGAAGCTGAGGAAACCTGTCTTCCTCTTCAATGGGAAGAATATCGCTTAAGAGGTTTAAAGGAGATTTCTCTGGGCCACGTTGGAGTTCTCCTTATGGCAGGTGGACAAGGTACAAGACTGGGAGTGACTTATCCCAAAGGCATGTACTCTGTGGGGCTACCATCTGGAAAAAGCTTATTTCAAATACATGCCGAACGTATACGTCGTCTGCAGTTTCTAGCTGAAAAAGCAACAGGAAGAAAAGGAGTCCATATTCCTTGGTACATCATGACCAGCGGTCCAACTCATGAAGAAACCATAGAATACCTTGAGAGAAATAATTACTTTGGACTTGATAAAGACAATGTGATACTTTTTAAGCAGGGTCTATTACCCTGTTTTACCTTTGACGGTAAAATAATTCTTACAAAAAGAAATGAAGTGGCGCTATCTCCTGACGGCAATGGTGGCATTTACAGAGCTCTGGAAAGAAATGGAATGTTGGAAGACATGGAAAAACGAGGTGTTCAACATGTTCATGGTCACAGCGTAGACAATATTTTGACCAAAGTAGCTGATCCCGTATTTATCGGATACTGCGCAATCAAAGAGGCGTGTTGCGGTGCCAAAGTCGTCAGTAAAGCAAGTCCCACTGAAGCTGTTGGAATTGTTTGTCGAGTCGATGGTCGCTATCAGGTGGTGGAATATAGTGAAGTCTCTGAAGAAACCGCAAATAAACGAAACGAGAAAGGTGACCTTGTATTTAGTGCAGGAAACATTTGCAATCACTATTTTAAAGTACGTTTTCTGCGCAAAGTTGCCGAAACACACGAATCCGAATTAAAGATTCACATCGCCAAGAAGAAGATCGCCTATGTTGACGACGATGGCATTACCCAAAAGCCAAAGACGGCCAACGGGATCAAGTTGGAAAAGTTCGTGTTTGACGTGTTTCCATTTGCAAATAACTTTCAAGCATGGGAGGTCCCAAGAAGGGCTGAGTTCAGTGCCTTGAAAAATCCAAACGAAAGTGCACGAGATTGTCCAGAGACCGCACGTCGCGATCTTTTATCGCTTCACAAACAATATGTCGAGGACAACGGTGGCGAAGTACATGGCGAGGTGGAAATATCACCCCTCGTTTCATATTCCGGTGAAGATCTTGGTCCAAAAGTCAAAGGCAAAGTCTTTGAAGCCTACATGAGTGTTCATATTCAGTCTGATGAAGAAATTGCCAAGTTGCAGAGATTTAACGATGACGTTGCTAATGGAAACTAATAAATTATAATTATTTTTGTTCGTTCGTTCGACCGTTCTTGTTGGGTAATCCTTCATAATTTCGACTGAATAGATTTACATTTTATACCTACCTTGTGCAATTTGAAATGTTGCCCAACAAAATGGTATATTATTCCTATGTGTACTTAAAAAAATGTTATTTTACTCATATATTTGTTATTATCATGTTCATTTAAATAATGCAATTTTTAACTTTCATTAAAAGTGATCGACACTGCCATTCACTTACTTTACTTTGACTGCTTAATTATCTATCTATCTATCTATCTACAGTAGGTATATATTACCCACCTTACCTATTTAAACTAAAGCTATTAGACTAGACAGTATTCTTATACTTAGTTATGACATGTATGTATGTACGTATGTATTTATGTAAAGGACATTGTGCCTAAATTTAGTATTATTAAGTTTATTGTATTTATTATGGTGATTGGGTGCAATAAGGTTACTCTATGAGATTACATTAAAGTTTATCATAAAAAATACCTACCTACGCCTTTTATTTTAAATTAACCAACTTTTACAATATTCAAATCTCAATTTTGGGTTAAAGGTTACTTCTATAAAAGATTAAAAACCTATTGTCAGTAACGCTTACGCCATCTATATTTTATTACCTCTACTTATCGATGAAACCTGTCGATAAGGTAAATATTTATCGTAAATGTTTAAAACTTTTAGATTAGTTTGAAATATTTTTATCGAAACCTTTGCTTTTTAAATAATAAAAAAAATAAAGATTGATAATAAAATTTTACTTTTGTTTTCAGATACACATAATTGTAATATGTTTTAACTAATCAAAGGCGCACCTCCTAATATTTGATAAGAACATATTATTTTAATCGTGACCTTTATTTGTGACTTTCTTTAAACTTAGGATAACTTTGATTATTTAAAATATACTTAGTAATTGCATCAGTCAGTAAATATAAGTAAGAAAGAGCATTAATGCCAAAAAAGGTAAGATATATTTTAATAAAATAGCTTAAAAAAAAAACAATGCATTATGAATTTTAATTTTCTTTAGTCAAACAAAAATATTTAAATTACCTAGCTATTTGGCTTTTCTAAAATGAAATAGCTAACAAATACCTAAATGCGTGGAACAGCACTAAAAAGGTTTTTTACACATTGAACTCGCGTTCAAGGAATATTTTGCCGTACCGCTAAAATTTGTTTTCGTAAGTCTAGTATAGTACAGTATAGTATAGTACAGAATAGTATGGTACAAACTCTAGTGACGACTTGTCATAACATAATAGATAGTCATATAGCTAGATAATAATACCTGCCTCTACACAAACTAATTAACTGAAGATTAATCCTAAAACACTGTGTTTTATTTAATTATACGCCAAGAATTGTTAAGTGGGTACAATTAATGTTTAGCATATTTTTTTTAAATTTTAAATAAGTTTTTCATTTCCGGCAGAGTCAGTCACGATGGATGTGGATCAAACAAATGGTAAGTTATTTCTTTTAAGTAATTATTTTACGCTAGCTTAGATTTCATTTCTACAGATAATTACCAAAATAGGTTAACTCGACTATTTATAAAACAATGAAGTAAAATTTAAAAAAAAGCGATAAACACTTTTATTTACATACCTTACCTAGTACATAGGTAATTAGCGACGTTCGTAATTATACCTACCATCAGACCTACCTAAAGTATAGTTTGCCAAAGATTTGAAAAAGAGATCGGCCAGTATTTGTTAATCTCTTTAAAATGTTTAACAAAAAGCTAGGAAAGCGAAATGCATCAGTGTTTGTTATTTAATATAATAATTAAATATTTAAAAATGTTTATGGATCTTGTTTTTAATTAGGTTTAAGTACCTACCTAGGTTTTTTTTAAATGAATAGTAGATATATGAGTTGTAATAAAAAATTAAAACGTTTTGTTTATACTTACCTAATATAGAGAGTTACTGTTCTGTTCTGTTCTGTTGCAGGGCCCGATCAAATTCTTCCTGCTGAGGGATACACAACTATTGACATAGAAGGGACTGTAAAACTTAAAATCCCCGAAAATGGAAAAGCTATAGAAACTATTGCACCCATTTCTGTACCCACTCTTATTCATGAAACTGTCAATAAATTTCCAAATCATGTCGCGTACTGTTATAAAAAGGAGGGAAAATGGACCAGCGTTACCTACGAGTAAGTTATGTCATGTCATGTCTGTCATTACTTAATTTAAGCAATACTTAGTTATAAGTTGCAATTGTTTATTTTTAGGCAATATTTGCAAGAGATTCGAACTTGTGCAAAAGCTTTTTTGCATTTGGGATTGGAGAAATTGCACTCTGTCTGCATTCTGGGCTTCAACGGACCTGAATGGATCACTTCAGATTTAGCAGCTATTTATGCAGGGTAAACATTTGCAAACTTTAAATGAATAATATATTATAATGATTTCTTTCAGAGGAATTGCTGTAGGAATTTATACTACAAACTCTAGTGAAGCCTGTTTTTACTGTGCAGAAACTAGTAGAGCAAACATAATAATTGTAGAGGACGAAAAACAACTCGAAAAAATAGAAGCGGTGCGCCATAAATTGCCTCATTTAAAGGCAATAGTCCAATACTCTGAAGAACCAAAATCCCCTGATGTAATAAGTGTAAGTACCCAATAGAGATATAGCCTGTAAAAGCAAACATACCTGCATATTCTAGTGGAAGCGCCTAATGGAAATTGGTAAAAATCAAAGCGATGACTTGCTTGAAAAAGCGTTAAAAACAATTGCTATAAACCAATGTTGCACTATGGTATTTACAGTAAGTTTCATAAGTATATATATGTATGTTTCCATAGAATCCCTGAATTAACCTATGTTTCAGTCGGGTACAATAGGCAACCCAAAAGCGGTACTGCTCTCGCATGATAACTTAACTTGGTGTGCAATTGCAACGCTAGAACATTTAACACACACGAGAGGAAAAGAAGCCATTGTCTCCTACCTTCCATTGAGTCATGTAGCTGCGCAGATTGTCGATATATACATTGCTTTCTTGTGCGCAGGCACCGTTTACTATGCAGATCGCGATGCACTAAAAGGGAGCTTAGTTAAAACATTGCAAGAGGTAAAACCAACCAAATTCCTAGCTGTACCAAGGGTGTGGGAAAAGATTCACGAAAAAATGATGTCGGTAGCATCCCAAAACGGATTCTTAAAGAAGTGCATTGCTACATGGGCAAAGCAACAAACCCTTAACCACTATACAAACAAAATAAATGGGTAAACAAATATGTACCTATACACTAAACTTATATTATACCTACCTACCCACATTTAGTCCTTTTTTTACCTTACTTATAATTTTAGCAATCCTTCCGGAGGTGTGCGCTACTACTTGGCACACATTCTTTTTAAAAAAGTAAAAGAAGCTCTTGGACTTCAAAATTGCACCATTTTTCTCTCTGGAGCAGCACCATTGTCGCCTGAGATAAAGAAATATTTTTTAAGCATTGACATTCCCATAATGGAAGCCTTTGGCATGTCGGAAAGTGCAGGTCCTCATACCATCAGTCGGGATGATCTATACGATTTATCAAGTATCGGTCCAACTCTTCATGGTATGAAAACAAAGATAGTGAACCCTGATGAAAGTGGCCAGGGGGAAATGTGTCTTTACGGCCGACACATCTTTATGGGATATATTAACGAGAAGGAGAAAACTGACGAAGCGCTAGATTCTGATGGTTGGCTTCATTCTGGAGATTTAGCTAAAATCATTGATAATGGTCTGGTATTTATTACTGGGCGTCTTAAAGAATTACTAATAACCGCCGGTGGAGAAAATGTACCACCTGTACCAATAGAACAACAAGTTATTAATGAACTTCCTCATTTAAGTAATGCAGTTCTTGTTGGTGACCATAGAAAATTCCTATCAATGTTGTTAACACTGAAAACTGAGGTGGACTCTGACACTGCTGCTCCTCTTGATACTCTTGTGCCCGAAACCAAAAAGTGGATGCAAGATCTTGGTTGTCCGGCTAATACTGTAACAGAAGTGCTTGCTCATGGTCCTGATGCAAAACTACTGAAGGCCATTCAAATCGGGATCGACAAAGTCAATACCAAAGCCACCTCCAATGCACAAAAGATCCAGAAGTTTGCAATTCTTCCTGTCGACTTTTCTATCGCAACTGGAGAATTGGGTAAGTCTTTTAAGAATTGTGAACATTTGAATTACTTACTTATATATTTTGTTGCAGGTCCAACTATGAAGGTTAAGCGTCGCATTGTAGTCGATAAGTACTTGCACATAATTGACAGTTTCTATCAGTGATATACACATATAACTAAGTATAGTGGTATATAAATAGATAATACGTTACGTATGTTGGGTTTTGTTTGATATGATATGTTATGTTATGACAGAAATAAAGAGTTTTATTTTGTAAATAGTCTTTTACTTATAAAATAATATAAATAATACCGTACGTACGTCATATATTTAGCTTATCCTCTATCTTACATGGTCTTTTTAATAAATAAAAAAAGGTATACATATATGCAATATAAACATATTTTACAGAAATACACTTAAATGGTAATGGTAATGGTGTTGTTAGCTGCGAGGGCATGGGTCACTTTCCGCAGTCGAATCACTGGAATCCGAATCATTCTTGCAACTGCATCGACATTGCTGTTGCTGTTGCTGTCTTCTGCGATTGCATTTTGACCGATGACACTTACTATTATTACTATTACTACATTTTGATCTATATACAGGCGCTACTAATTCTACTTTAATGTTAGCAGTGGCCGTCACTTTGGTTGTGTACGGGCCGCTGGAACTGGATTCAGGACTGCTATATTCCACAGTCACTTGCGGTTCCACCACGATACTCTGATTACAACTTTCTTCTGTGATGGTGGTTAAACTGGGTTCTCTCGTTGCTTTCGTGGATGTTGTTCTTCGTGAAGGTTTGTGTTGACGTGTCGTTGATGTAGACATTGCTGCTGGTGTCTGAGGTGGCGGTGTTGACATACGGTCATCATGTTCTAATGGTTCCAGTTCCCCCTTTGGTCCTATGAGGGCAAGTAACACGGGAAAGAACACCAGTGAGTTGACGAGTGATCCTCCAATTGAAATAGCAACAGTTATAAACAAATGATACTGAATAAACTCAAATTGCGATAGAGCTAATACTGATGCACAAACTAATAGTCCTAAATCACCTTTTAAAACTGTCTCTGCGTTTACTTCCAGCGACATTCTCAGTCTTCGTTCACGATTTCCTATCGCACTAAGGAAACCCGTTAATATAAGTAAAATGTTTCTAGTCACTATAATAAAATGTATGGCACCTAGAGTTCCACTTAAAGCGTTCATATTGACGAAACACAAAAGCAACATTGCAGCCATGGCACTAAGGGTGGGACACCATAGCTTCTTCCATTGGACAAGGACACAACAGACAGCTGCTGCGGCCATCAATGTTAACAACAGTTGTATTGCCAACAGTCGCTCGATCAGAAGGAACTGATTAAAATAGGCAAAGATGAGTCCAACAGGGTAGTTCTTCAGTCCTCGATTATTAAAGTCCTCTGAAATGTCGATGATTTGTTTTAAGGTGTCTACAATAGCCCCCGTTGTCTTGAGATTTTTGAGGTAGAACGGCATTTGTGTATACACTAATGGTTGAGATTTGGGGATCTTTAAATCGAACTCTGCTTTGGAACTGTAGTACTGAAAAGGTTTTGGCGACAAATTGGCCTGTGCACTTGAATATGATATTTGATCGTTGCTGTTCCACGCTGATAAATAATTATAGAACGCTTTAGTATCAATAATTCCTTCGGTAACAAGTTTCTTCTTAAATATTTGATTTTTATCCACTGGGAATTCGACAACGCCGGTTTGGGCCAGTAATTTAAACGCTAATACTGCTTTCTCAGTTGCATTTGGAAACCACTTGTCTCTATTCAGACAGTTATTGATTCGATTTTCATCAAACTCTTGCTGCAAATCCGTTAAGAAATCCCTGAAGTTGGATAACCAAAAATCGTTCATGTTTAAACCTCCATTTGAGTCTTTTAGGATGTGTGGAATCCGAGTGAATGCTGAATGATATTCATACATTAAAGGCTGATTTAAAGGATACTCCAGTTCTGTTGTTACTAGATAGAAGTTGTAGAATCCAAAAAACTTATTTTGGGCTTCCAAGTATTTGTACTCTTGTGTGTTTTTAGGTAAGAACGTTGATAGTCTTACATCAAATTCCAATTTTAATCCATTAAAAATGCAAAATATTATTAAAATTGCATACGTGAGACACAAAAGCACTTTCATAAATGGTTTTAAAATGACGGATGTTAAGTACTTGCTGACCAGCCACGTTAGAAACGTCTTCTTCTGTTGACAGATTAATTCCGTCGTTAGTAGATTAGCTCCATGTTCCTGAAACAAAAACATACTTGGTTACAAATGCCAATTATTTCATTAAAATAAATTTATTAAGGGTCGATAAAATAGTAGCATGACTGCTTCTGAAAAATGTTAAATCTGCTAACGTATTTATTAAGAATCTACGTTATATTCGGTCCGGGTCGAGCTATGGACAATAGATACTTGCTAGCCTACCTGCTTTAGTGCATTGCTTTGCTTTGCTTTCTCTGCAAGCATTTCAGTGATGCCCGGACCGCAATTATAATAATTTACAAAAAGAGATTTATAAACCGTACAACTTTATTTAGAACCCGTATCACTAAAGGAAGATAGACTTACCGGATCGTTGTTATTGTTATTCATAGGCGGTGTCTTGGTTTCCGCTCTGAAGCATGGGACAGCTGCTTTGCGACATCTTTGTTCTAAAGCCAATAGTGAGGGGAACACAACAATAAGCGCCACACTTTCAAACACTGTCATTACGGCACACTGAAGACAAAACACTTTTAATGCGGGAATGGGAAGAACGGCCCCAGCCAAAAACGAAGCCGAACTAATAACGCTACTCGAAATAATAACTGGGCCGGTTCTTTGAAGCACTTCCGGCGATGAAAGATCACCACGTGTATGCAATGATAATATAAGGAACATTTCCCTTAATGCTAATCCCACAGTTATAAATGGTAGAACGTGAGTACTGAGAAGATTCATTGGAAGTCCGATAAGACTGCAAACTCCCAGAGCTGCTGTTGCCGATGCTGCTAGAACCACGACTCCAAGGGCGGCTATCACTGATTGCACAATCCAAGCATAGATTACCACTGCTCCCAATACCACTCCCAGTTTGATAACATCTGTGCGGGAGTGTTCCTTCAGGATTCTGTTTAGATTTGCTGTGGAGAACGTCGTAAACTGATACGTTGGAGGTCGCTTCACTTTGCTTAAACGATCCACTTCCTGCAAAACAATTATTACATTAATATTCATCTATAAAGTATAGTTTAAAGAAAATGTTACCTGGGCAAACTTTTTCTGCCAAGCGTTGAGAACTAGCGAAGCTTTGTCTTTGCTCCAACCAATGTGATGAACCTTGTAGTGGCCAGACCAAAATTCAAAAACTTCATGTTCCCCCATTAATTGCACAACGGTTTGTAAAGCTTTAGCTTCTTTTACATGACCAGATTTGTTCTTCGTAATACCCCCAACAATGAGGTCCTCCGACCAATGCATGTATTTTGCAGCGAAACCATAACAACCTCCTGTCAGTTCGGCTCCAATATCTAAAGGGTAGGTTGAATTAAAGTTAGGAGCTGTTGTTGGACATTCTGCATCGAGGGGGTCAAGACAGGGTTTTTCTTGATAGCCGGTTGTTATTCCGGCCCGTTTGAGGTAGTCTTCTACTGAATGGAAGTCGAACTGGGCTTGCTTTTCTTTAATTTTGGCTACGAGCTGCGTGGGGTTAAGATTTGTCCATTTTACTTGGTTTCCTATTCCGTAACTGAAACAAAATGATAACAAACGTAAATTCCGGTACTTGGATATAAAACAAAATGCGTGATTTATACTTACGGTATATGTACAGGATAATCAGGTCCCAAAAGTTTAGAGCCCTCCCAGAAACAATCCAAGGGCGTAACTATAGAGCAGGGCATCATATTTTCAAACATTTGTTCAATATAATGAGCATCAAAGTTAGGAATTCCCGGTGATTGACAGAAATCCTTGAGGCGCCATGTTATGTCATACATGGTAACGGTGACCTGAGAGGCCTTTTGGACTAGATCCAGGTGCTCTAAGAGCCCATGGGAGTGTAAAAGATTTACATCTGAATCAACCGGAGTTTGAATGACCATTTGATGTGTAGAGAGCATTTCTGGTGTAGTGGATTCCGATATCGATGGCTCGGCCCATAAAAGTTCGATATCTGTATGAAAGGTCATACTCTTTAGACCAACGGAGAAGGTGGCAATTGCCAAGATGCTCACGAAGAGAAACTTGCCAGCATGGGTATCCAGGATGGTAGCTAGGGAACGTAACAAGCGTTGCATCCGGCCACGGACCCACAGAATACCGCGGTCTCCATTGGCTTTGCCCTGAAACAAAACATACAAACTGTACTTAACGAACATAAATGAAAGATTGGCGCGGCGCGGCGCGGCCTGCCATGGCGCCTAACTCTCTTCTTTCTTTCATATGTCCGGTCCGGTCCGTCCGTCCGTCCGTCCGGAGTCCGGACATTCACCTCAGTCTATAGCCATAGCCTTGCCAAGCCTATTGTAATATCTACCTACTTAATCATAGTTAGATTTAACTAACGATTTCTAAAAATATTAGAAATTCACAGATTTAAGACTATTTTAAGACATTCTCATTCATTAGAGTTAATAACCAACTATTGAGCTAGATTGAAGTATATGTATGTATGTATGTAGGTACCTACTTAAAAATGGGCAGTAAACTATAAATATGTAGGTATATCCATAAACCATAAAAGTCTCATTTACTCATAAAAAAGTAATTGCGCTACTGCAATGCATTATTATTCGGTACCGGTGCAACAATTGGTAAATGTAATGTACTGGGTCCCTTAGTAAAGTGGACCACCCAAGAAGTAATAGGAGTGACGTCACATAGACCACCCAGACAGCACAGCATTGCATATACACACTGTCCGTCCGTCCGTCGCTAGCTAACCAACGTCCGTCCATCCATCCATCCATCCTTCTAGGAAGGACTTCATCGCAGCATTCGTTTGTACGTTTGCTTATTCTCTTGGGATGTTGAAACCGTTGCCAGATTGACAAATTCTTGCCCTCACCTAACCCACAACATGCTTACAATATTTGTATTTACTTGGTTAAATTGATTTTTTTATGTGACGTCGCTGCGCCACCAACCACGCTATGGATGGATGGACGGACGGACGGATGGATGGACGGGTCAGGGTTTTGGCGGCGTTGCTCTATTCTATCTATATTAAGAGATATCAAAGTGATATATTGGTAACCTTGAATATTTTATTACAAGGCAGCGCCGCAAGTAAAACCTAACTATACTATAGTATAGCATAGCAAGTAAAGAGAAGAGAAGAGAAGAAAAGGAAGAGAAGAGCAGACCACCTAGGGAGAGTCGAGGTAGGTAGATATAGGATGGGATAGGTACATGACATAGTATCGTATAGTGGTAAACTCTTTCTTTGACTCTCAATTATGATGACTTATCTTGCAAATGTCCACCAAATGCAAATTGACTGACTTTAAAATCAAATTGAGCTGTCTATTATATGGTATTCTAGCATCTACCTTGCAATGCAACTCTGATGTAGGTAACCGTTTCTATTGTATCTCTGTAAACAGGTAAATTTTCCTTCTAAGAAATCCCTTTGAACGGCTTCAATACAACAGTACAATTATATCTGGATATTTAGAATTTTCTTAATAATTTCATGGTTCTAAATGCAGGTATTTGTAAAAGTCAAGTCTGACATCTCATTTTTAACTCTAAGCGTAGCGTAGGTACCTACATACCTCTTCATTTTATTTCCCCGGTTTCTAATTTTAACCATTTTTACCGACAGACCGACCCGTTTACATTAGATTACATAATTCACACGGAGGAAGGAAAGGAGGAACAGTTAGTTATAGACTAGCTTAGCTTCGTTATTTTCAAGCTAAACAGTAATATAGGGGTTGCTTAGGTTGAAGGGATGCTGCGGAAGGAAGGAAGTATGTGTATATGAGGGAGAAAGACATGAGGTAAGGGGAGGTGGGAAGGGAGGGAGGGAATGGTACCTAGGAGGACCACACACACAGCTCAGCCAGCATGGTGGTCTCGCCAAGGCTAGCGTAACACGGCACATGCCATGTTGTCGGCTCTATCCCTTTGTCCTTCCTTTCTATACTCTACTCTCGCTGCTGCTGCTGACCATCATTATACTTTCCTGAATTTTGTCATTTTCAATAGCCTAATCTAGGTATATGATGATTAAGTCAGGTCTGGCTCAGAAAAAGTCTATCACACCTGAGTTAAAAGCTGCGATGCACCCAATCAAATACGCAATATTAAACTTGTGCAAAAAAGTCGTGCCCAGAATTTTGATAAGTTTATATTGAAAGTGTATTTTAAAAGAAGTCAATGTGTGTGTTTATAGATTACAATTCCATTCATAAAATCACACAGAATTGATAAACAAAATGACTTTATTAATTAAAGCGACACAACGATTAGCGTAAAAGTAGTTTGTATAAACATTTATTGAATTAAGGGAGAAACTAAGGTTTTCACTACCTAAATAATAGCAAGTCTATGGGTTTAGTTAAAGTATGTCAAGCAAGAAGCAGCCAATGAATAGTAGAGTAGAGAAAAATCTGTGTTTCAGCTGTTGCAAAGAAATGTTCCCCTTAGCTTTAAATTGAATTTTAAAATATAGAAACGAAGAAATGTAATAGAGAGCACAGATGCTATTTTAGAGTATTTCATGAGGACTTTTCTTCCTGACACGACCAGCGTAGTGTAGGTAGAGTAAGACTTAAGTATAGGTTATAAAGGGAATGTTATAAGATTACCTGGTCCATCTGGAGCAACGCGACGTCGGCGTCTACCCATCCCGGCCTTGTGTACAAATCAGACTCGTGTCTCTGCCGGTCTCGGTCTGTGGGCTCCATTATGATTTAGGCCCTGAGGGCCAACACTCTCAGCCGGCACATCTATCTAACACTACCAAACACTATTCTATCCCATGTCATATGAGTAAACAAACTCTAACTTTGTCTCGTATAGTCCGTACCGTCCTGTACCGTACCGTCCACTCTTCTTCTTGCAAGCGTACCAGCGTGGCCTACAAGACACACAAACGCGATCTTAACTTCACTTAGCTTTACTTCGTTCTTTCCTTCTTTCTTACTTCACCGTACCAACTGACTCAGTGTACTCAACTGACTTACGGTGCGGTAACCTAACAGAATCTCGAAGTGATCTCGCTCGGTTGCTGTCGGTCGTATCGTATCATACCAAGCCCCATGTATGTGCTGTGTCGTGCGCACTGATGCCACATTTCTTCCATCTTCCTTAGTTACTTCCCTACATACTTCCTATCCTATCCTATCCCATCCTAGAAGTTATACAAATACAAATTAAATTACATTTTTTTATTCGATCCTAATACTTAAAATTTAAATGAAATGCTTGCCACGCAAAGGGATCTGGGTAAGGATAATTACTTTGGTTTCTTCCTTCTTGAGAGAAATATACGTAAGGATTTTTATGATGTATCAATGGCATCAATGCAGAAGGAATGCATCTTGTAAATGCGAGTAACATCGAACAGCGACGATGATGGACCACCCAAGGTATTGTTTAGAATGTAAATTCTCCAAATTACATTACTTATGTTTTTTTGTCACCATGATCAGTGATCAGTACCCATGCATGAATAGCATACACACACATACATCTCTCTCTCTCTGCTTGTCTTTCTACAAATACCAAAAATCATCTTATCACCTAAAGCTTAGGTACAGTATACCTACCTATATCAATCCACCTACGCTGATATATACGTATAAAACAACATTTAGACTTAAACATTTATATCGCCCGGAGAAATACTAATAATGTTGTATTTTTAAAATAAATACTGTGAAGCTACCCTTTACTTAGGTTTATGGTGGATCGCCTTGATATCATATCATATGGGACAATACAATGATAAGTAAAGTACAGTACAAGCTGAAGTCACATGTTGCGTCGTTCTTTCATGCATCTGCCTTGCCTTGCCTGAGACAGAGCTGGGCTGGGCTGGGCTGGTCTCAGACCACCCAGAACAGAACAGAGACAGAGATTTTAATACCCCGCCGAGATAATTTTACAAATAACACCAAATAAACACATGACAACATGATTCCCTTTTTCGTATATGCAGTATACCCATCCTTGTGGATAAGAAATAATATAATTGCAAAAAAGTAGACAGTAGACATAGAAATGCCACGTTTTTTATTTAACTAGGTCCATTTTGTTCTATGTATGTTTGTAATAAGTAGTGATCAATTAGAAACTACATCAAAAACGATTTCACAAAGCGTTATGCGAAAAACGTAAAAGAGACTTCAATGATCAATGAAGACAAAAGCTACATTTTTTTAATAAAATAAAAAGCGATCCTCGCCTCGCTCCATGAAATGCCTTGAATGTTTCCCGCTTTTTAACGAAAAAGAAGTGCGCATGCGCTTGTAGACACCCTAACACATTTTAGTGTATAGTTGGTTGCATAAGAAAATAATTTAAAACTCACTTATGATTTATTCTTTTAATTGACTGTAAAGGTATCTACTTACAATATAATTATAAATAAAATTTAAAGACTCAAGTAATGTGCTTTTTTTAACAATGACCACAAAAATTCAGAACGTTTTTAATTAGTTTTAATAAATAAAATGAATTTTGTTCAACATACTTTAGCGAGTTAAAAAATAATGCACATTTGTTCCTTCTCAAGCTTACTTTAGAATAGAATGAAGAAGGTAATTAAGGGGGTGAGATGGAGACAGATCATGCCATCTTTTGGCACAACTTAGGAACTAAAACAACGTTAACGTTAACATTAACAATAACAGAACAAAGGTGCATTTTATACCTAAATAGTAGACGTAAAAGCTTAAGTTATGCGAATTATTAATAGCAACTAATTTAGATAGTTTTTCAATTGTCAATATCGGATATTAAAGCTTATGTGCAAAAGGCAAAGTGACCATCAATCAACATTATTTGCTATATTTAATTAGGTAAATAAAAATCAAATTTATTAACGATTAACCTGTTTAAAATAAGTTGTTATCAGTCTTGTTAAATTTGTTGGAAAAAAAAGAATAAAAAAAATGAACTTATAAAATTATATTTGAAAAATAAATTCAGTTAACTATAATTCTAAAATATATCATCATATCACCTAGAATATGTATGTATGTATAATAAAAATGAATACATGAATCTTTTAATTATGCATTGTACAAAAACATCAACATAACGCTCATTTGTGTTTTATGTTTAAATGCAGGCAACAATATTTTACAATATAAAACAATAAGTGATCGATTGAATATATACAATAATAATAATAGTAGATTGATTGCTATTCTTTTGGTACTAAGAAACATATTTAAACTAAAGGTAAGTCTGGGACACAGATTCCTTCCTTTTACAATGAAAAATACATTACATCTAATAAAAGATAGCAATACCTGCTAAACCATATTTATATGTATGTATGTCTATGGCTGGCTCTATGGTGATGTAGGCAAGGCATGTTGCTCTTCCTTCCTTAAGTTGATCTCTATGGCTGATGTGCACTGCACACGCTGGATATTTATTTACATGTCTTTAAAACGTACAACTGAGGTAAAGTTAAGTTAGATTAACTTAACAATTCACAAAGAGTGCTATAATTTGTGATTAGAGGTGAGCCACGTTAGACCTTCATATAATCCATCACCATTAACTGCGCATGCGGGCTGCACATACCAGTTTCTATCACGAATACGCGTCAATCCAAGCTTTTCCTGAATTTCATGTGGTTTCATAGCTTCCGGTAAATCCTGCTTATTTGCAAAGATTAAGATGATGGCATCTCGCATTTCTCTATCGTTTATAATTCGATGAAGTTCTTGACGTGCCTCATCGATACGGTCACGATCCGCACAATCCACCACGAATATCAATCCTTGTGTTCCCGTATAATAATGCCTCCACAAGGGACGGATCTTGTCTTGGCCTCCAACATCCCAAACATTGAACTTGACATTCTTGTATGTCACTGTTTCCACATTGAAGCCCACTGTTGGTATCGTTGTAACGGATTGCCCCAACTTTAGTTTGTACAGGATTGTCGTCTTCCCGGCTGCGTCCAGGCCCAACATCAGGATTCGCATTTCTTTATTGCCAAATATTTTAGAGAGTAGTTTTCCCATCTTTACCAAATCACGTAGTTTACCTACAAAACAATTAAAATTAAGCAAAAGGGATTTTCCATTTGAAAACAAACTGATTCATACCATACTCATACATACAATTAGCTATTAAACAATTAGGCTAAGCCAAGCATTGTAGCATTGTAGGTCTGTCTTACCCAGAACAGAACAGAAAACACGAGTCATGAGATAACTATGTTGTTAGTTTAGGAAAAGTTCCTAGATACAGGCTACGCTACACTACACTACACTACAGCATCTCGTCAAATATTTATGATCCTTTAAAATAGATAAAATTATGTTCAAGGTAAAACTATGACAATAAAAGCAAAAATACAAATTTAAAGGGTCGTAAATATTTTCAAAAACTAACTTAACCTTACTCTTATATAAATGATCTTAAAAGTCAACATTAAGGATAATAACCCCGACAATTAAATACTTTGTTTGTTGAATTTTTGTACTAAATTAAATGAACAATGATAGAAATTGCAAGTGGATAGATAGATTACCTTATTGGTGTAGGGGCCCTCTTTCTGGCCAAGTGTGGATTTTAAATTTGGATTTCCTGCGTGGTTTTACGCCTTCATCCCATGCATTCTGCCTCGAAATAATTACATTTGATCCAAAGTGCAGTCGCCCCTTAATTCGCATTAATATGGATATTAGCCAGCCAACTTATCAAAAATGTATTTGATTAGAACATATAGGCGTGTTTGAATAGAGTAGGTACTTGTCATCTAGCTATCTATCTATCAGGCGGGTCAGCTAACGGTGCTAACTGATCGATGAAATAACCAAACTGATGCTGGTTACATGCACTTCACTAATACACTCACTTTATTCATGGAAATGAGATGATGTTTCCTTAAGACTGTGTGTGTTTATTTACAAAACTGCCAAATTCAACTATTTCATTCCAAATAATGCTCCATATTGCCAAACCGGCCTTTGATAAGCTGCGCCAGCGTTGCTATGCTTTGCCTTTCTTTCTATTCTAGTGGTTGTCTGTCTGTCTGTCATTTACAAACAGTGCTGCCAACCTCTCTAAATAATCTATAGTAGGCAACTCCACCTACACTTCAGCAGCAGCAGGAATTGCAGGAAGTATGAATGATATGAATGAAATGAGTGGGAAACGGATACAACGTACCTTTCTTTGCCTCTCTGACTCATTTCATGTAATGTTTTTCACAAATTAACTTTTAGTAATAATTAGAAAAACTATCCTGCTACTACTAAGTTATGCAAACTCTAGTAATAACCATTACTATTCAGTATCAGATATATTGGCTTATTAACATACAGATTGTCTCATAAAGGGTTTTATTAAAAAAACATAAATTAACTGTTAAAGATAATGAAATCACCAGCCACAAATTTTTGGTCTTTCTTTAAAAACTTGACAAACAGCCTTCAGTAAATCTTTTAAAATAGATGCCAGAGGCACCAGATTCTGACTGTCGTTCAGTTCAACAGTTGGAATAAATGTCACGGAAGGATTTAGTGAATCAGTACGATCACCGTATTTTTTTAACAAAGACGAACCTTTTTTACTTTCAGCACATTCCAAAATGGGTCCAAAGTCGATCTTCAACTCCTGACCACACTGAAAACGTAAACGTATACTAATTATTTGCTAAAATAGGAAACAAATACCCTTTCGCCAGCATCTTTTGGAATCATATTGTCTTGAATCATGCAGGCCACATATCTAAGCTGTTGGAGCTTATTGGGTATCACATCTATGACACAGGCATGTATTTTGTTGGCAAAACATTCAGTGGGGCCATGCTGGCACTGAAACATTAACTTGCCATTTTCTTCAAACGTCTAAAAAACCACATTTTAAAAATCAGTTTGACTTAACAAAATAAAATACCTTTGCTTTTCCATAAGGAACTAAGTCTATAATAAGATTTTTCTGCAACTTCTCGTAGACTGGAAGTAATTGATGCGTTACAAAGAACTTGGAATCCGGACACAGGGCCTCGTAATATACAGAGACTTTAACTAGCTCATACTGGGGCAAGGATACTCTCTTTTCATCGTCTGATTTAGCCATTATCATGTCATCGTTAAGATACGATAAATAACTATAAATTCCCTTCCATAGAATAAGCAGTACTGTTAAACTTATAACTATTTTATATTTTTTGTTCATTTTAATCAGTCGTTTTAAATTTTATTGATATAGCTGTGCTAGCCAAAAAGCTGCTCTACATTTTATCTATTTTCTTATAATTACTTTTCACGTTTAAATATGCTTGTTCACAACATTTTTCATTGATTAATTTTATTTCTCATAAAAACTTTGAGGTTAGACTACTACGCGACATGTCAAAAAGTACGTATTAAAACGTAGCATAAACTGAGCTTTAGTAAACGCAACGTAAAATTGGATAAACATATAATTTTAGGTTATAAATTAAATATTAAAGCGTGTACATCGCGAAAAGTCGCGTTGTTCACGCTAAACAAATTCGTTTAAATCAACATTTCACTAATTCGTCGTAAGTAAGAGAAACTAAAGTCTATTTTAAGACAAAGAAAGAAATTGGTTATGACTACGTTCTTTTGTAGTGTATTCGAGGATGGTCTCGATTAATCCTCGGCCCCTGGTCCTTTGTGGTCCATCTGGATCTGGTAAAAGTACATTGCTGCAGAAAATGCTGGAAGAATTTCCAGGAAAATTTGGATTCAGCGTAAGTCACACAACAAGGAATCCAAGATCCGGTGAAATTAATGGACAACACTACCACTTTACAACAAAGGAAAAAATGACGGAAGAGATAGAGGCTGGAAAGTTTATCGAAACTGCTATTTTTAGTGGAAATATGTACGGAACAAGCAAATCTTCTGTAGAAAAAGTCATAAGGGATGGAAGGGTATGTAAAACATACAAAATATGGTTTGCAACTCGGCTAAATTCCCTTTTTTAAATAGGTTTGTGTGTTGGACATTGACGTACAAGGTGTCAAGCAAGTTAAGAAGACAAACCTGAATGCCCTGTACGTTTTCATCAAGCCCCCTTCACTGGGGGCCCTCGAGGAGCGTCTCAGAGCCAGGAAAACCGAAAATGAGGAAAGTTTACAAAAACGTCTGCAGGTGGCGGGCGAGGAAATCGAATACGGTAATCCCTACCTTACCTACACAACACTACAGCCAACTGTAATACCAATATTTTACACAATTTCTTTATTTACAGGCACCACGCCAGGAAATTTTGACAAAATCGTTATAAATGATAAATTGGAGGAAGCCTATGACGAGCTGAAAAAGTTTTTAGTAAATAACGTTTTAAAAAACTAATCCAATTGTATTAGACAATTTGTTAGTGAAAAAGTAATCATTGGGCAATCTGTATTAGGCAAATTTATTTAAGAAAACAGTATTTTATTTAATGTAGGTACTCTACTTAACTTAACTGCTTCCATCTATTTTGTTTTTATGGGAACCCACATAAAATATTTATAAATACCATTCCATAAAAGATCGATTATGAATTAGAGTAGATTTTGGCTGTGTTATATTTTTTATTATTATTTTTATTCTAATTTTGCATTACTGAACTTTTATATTAGCAAATTAATTACATTTCATTGAGCAATCATAAACAGACGATAGGTACCTTAATATGCTGTTGTAAATTTTATTGATAGATGTTGATTAATAAATTCAAGTAATAAAAAAATTATTCCTTTCTTTTTTTTTATAAATATGCATTTGAAAATACCCAAGTACAAAAGAGAAGTTTTGACTTTCGCTTGACAAAGTATAAATTTGTTTGTGCGGATTTATAAGAGGATGTGTAAGGATGTATCTGAGAGAGATAAAGGGCGGAACTTTGATCCATCATCATTGCTTTGCTAAGCATCGTTATTTCTATCACAGGTCACAGATTCTCTTTCTCCCAATATCTACGATACGATACGATATGCTAATATCTACACAGGACCGCATTTCATCTAATTAAACCTGCCTTTTTTCTTTCACAAAAAACACTACACAAAATACCTTTATAGATCATATTGTCTGATCATTTTAAATAATAAAAATAATAAACTTACATTATTTATTGAATCCGTACGTACGTTCCTGCATTGCATGGATTGTTCCGCACAGAAGACAGTATAGTATAATATAATATAGTATAGACTGTATGAGATGAGGAATGTTGTGTGATGGTGTCCAATTAGATCGGCGGCGTCTGCAAAGGTTGCCAAGTGCTCTTATCTACACTCTACGTACTTCTCAACTCATCTATACCATCCCATCCATGACTCTCATCTCATCTCATCTCATCTGACGAAATGCCGCGATATTCTAACTTCCTTTCATCTCTATGTATCTACATATGTATCTACATATCTAATATCGAACCATATACGTTGGATTTTTGGTAAATAAGGATTCGAGTCCTGCAATAAAAAAAGCAAAATATTTTCATTGGTTCAGTAAAAAGTATAAAACCCTTGCAAATATTTTATTACATTTTCAGAGCAATAAATAGAAAGGCAATTACTGTGTTGCCATAGAGTTTTATATAAATTTTTCCAATAATATTCCACTTGTAAAATAAAGTACTTCAGGTTTATAAACATGAGCGTATCCATCCGATATTAAATGTAATAAACACTTAAATCATTTATTATTTCAATTTGCAATATTCAAAGAGGGTTGATTTGTTGCCCTACGACCCTAAATAGGTAGTTGTGTGTTTGCAAATAAACTCATACCTATTTTAAACAAGTATCCAACTCTTCGCAAATATTCTTCCTAGCTTTTAAATAAATTACATTTGAGTAAAATGTTTTAGAGGAATTAATCCATACTATACTAACTAAATTAAAGTAGGTAAAATACTTGGCGCAAATGAATGATTGGATCATATCAGTTCTGTAGCTCGTCGAGTAGATAGCAAAGCAAAGCCAAGCTTTTCACTTCGTGTTTAATCAAAGATTGTGACTTAATGTCACGCAAGCAAGCAAGCCATAGTCTACTCTGGGCATGGACCGTATACCGGTATACCGATACCGGACGATACGGTTAAACCTACCAAAGCTCTACCCTGCTTGCTCTGATCTTATCAAACGCAAATCACGAAGCTTCTCTGTCTATTCACACACCTATGGAATGTATACAAAAATCCTAATAACTTCCAAATCTGGATTCTTACAAAGTCTTCTTTCTATCTTTCTTTCTGGTGCGAAAGTTTTTAGATAATTGCATTCTAGGAAGGTCTGGTAAACATACATTACATATAACTTCATTTAATCTTATTCTTTATTTTTTGGAAATCATAAAAGTATTAATCCCTAGTCATAAATGGTGAGGTATGGTATGATATGGTACGGTATGGCCACATGTCAGTCACAGGACATCACAGGATAACACAGGTGATCAAGTGGTCATCCCATTTGAGCAAGCGCATCTATACTATACTATACTATACTTTACATACATCATGGAGATACTAATGTAAGGATGCAGATGTTTTCTAATAATGGTAAAAAATGGGGAAAAATTACGCAGAAACCAGCATAAAATTAAAATCTTGTAAAAGAATTCCTGCTGATACTTTAAAAAAGGATGCAATACTGCTTACCCGGCGCATCCACCATTTTTTTCCTTATTTGCATAATAGAAACTTTACTTATTTCATTCATTGTCATGCACATCACATTTTTAGCACATAATCGTTATTGCCTGCTAATGAATGATGTTCAAAATAAGATATTTACGATCGATATAAAAGTTATAAAATATGTAAATGCGGTTTTAAAAATCCTTGTTTGGTAACGTCGATAGAAATAAAGGAAGAATGTAGTCGAGTGGAGCAGCTGAGCTGAGCTGGGCCGGCAGAGCTGGCTGACATGGCATCAATGTTTGTGTCTGTGTCGGGTAGTCCCTAGGGGGCCCTCATGCTCCGCCCTTTAGCACTGATTGGTTAGCCCACGGCCTCCAAATCACTATTGGCGCATCCTCAGCCTCTTTGCTCGTCCTTTCGCCTCCAAGTCCTGTAATTATACCATACCATACCATACTCAGTCCTTGCCTGCTTGCGCTTTTACTTTACCTACAAAGTTCACTACCGAACTAGCCCTTTGAAGTCGCTTTTGCATGGACACCTTACCTTTTCATTCCTTGCCATTTTCTTTTTCAAGTTCTTGCTATTAACATCGGTCAACAAAAATACCACACCATACCATACCTAGTGATTCAAACTAAACTATAAAAAAACCATGAAATTTAAGTGACAAAGTTTTTAATGACATGCAAAAAAGTGCAAAAAAGTGCGATCATCAAGCAAAAATTATGAAAACGGACCTACATCTTCATCAGTAGAACAAAGCAAGCATCTATAAATACTCCTAAAACTATAGGTAGGTACGTTAAAGCATTTAAATATTTACCTTCATATAAACAATCGTCAAATGGAAAATGTTCTATTTTTATGGCCTATTTGAACTGTTTTTATGAAAATCTACAAGAGGCACAAAGCTGTTGACAAAAACAAATTACCATACATATAATATTTTCTAATTTTTATGACATAAACCGGGTTCAGATAATAATCTGTTCCAATTAACTTAACATGCAAGCTAATAAGTACCTATTTGTACTATGTTTTAAATAATGATTTTATAAACTTCCTTAGATTTTGGCTTGTCACTGGAATATTGTGGAGTTTCGTCACTAAACATGTTAATTTATTTGTTTTTGTCAATTTAAAAAATACATTCCAAAGTAGTTACATACAATTCAAACAAACTCTTTCGATCAAAGTATCAATTTTCTGATAAATGTAACAAACACTAAAGCCCTTTCAGTATCTAAACAAAAAGTGATATTTTCCTTGGTTGTGCTAAAGTGCACTCATCAACTAAAACAAAAGAAAAGAAATGAAAATGTAAGGGAGAACTAGGGAGAGAATGAGGTTTAACCCTACGTTTAAATCTCCATTCATAACGTCTATAACTACTTGTGTATTTTTAAAATAATCAATATTTATATTGAAAAATAAGGCCCAACGTACTTGAGGACTCATAACATCTTTGTTTAAATCGTTGATGGGTTTATTTAATAAATAGGGGCGCTTAGGTTAAATGGTAGCGGAACAAATCATAAAAATATGTCCATAAACGCGTGAACGGAAGGAAGGAAGGAAATAGCTTAATACCTACAATCTACATGAATAACCTAACCTTCACTTTACAGAAGCCGACGGGTCGGGACGGCACAAGAGGTGACAGGAATATGCCTAGTTGACTGAATAACGTTTCAAATTTTACGGAATATTATAAGCCAATTTATTTTTTTACTTTATCATTCACAAGTTTTTATTAAGTTTTGCATTTTAAATGATGGTAATGATAAAAACAATATGTATACAAAGTTGGGGAAGTAAATAAGTGAGTAAGTAACTCTATTATAATAGGTACTTAGAACTAAGGTAATAAAATCAGTAATTTGTGTGTAGGGTCCCTGTTGCAAAGTAAACTGATAATTTAAACCGTGATCCCCGTTTGCTTCGCTTCATGGCACTTGTTACACCCACTCACTTAATTTTATTGGGCGCGTTAAAACACATAATCTACCTTACATATGGATCGCATGATTGAGACCCTTCTATTCACTCCCACGGTGCTAATAAACTACCTAGTTTTCTAATCATCAATTTATATTACTAATTGTTTTACTTTTGTAAGCATTTGTACACACTAGCACCCCTTATTTGTCTCAAAAAACGCATAATTCCAAACATACACGTGTAGAATATGGCGGATGCGCCGGGTTAGCATCAATGCAGTCCTTTTTATTATATCTAATATCTTTAATTATGTTTTAACCTTTATCATATGCTATTAAATTTCGAATAAGAAAAGTGTTATACTTAAAGACAATGTGTATAAATTTAAAATAAGTAGTTGCACGCAAAAGCAACTAGCACAAAAGAATTAAAATGATAAAAAACGTAGCGTAGGTATGAACATCCGGCCTGGCCGCCGTCGGCCGCCGGTCAAAATCTGACCATCGAGCTTGGCTTTGGCTCATTTATCTTGGAGATAGTCCTAGTATATGTATATGGCCCGTCGGAAGAACGGATAGACAGGCACGCAATGTTACGCAGCTCTACATAACCACCTAATAGTCAAATGGTCAGATTTATCGCGTTGCAAGGAGTGACCCCCGTGGTTTTGATAATAACATCTACCCCTAACTAACACACTCTACTATGCTAATTACGCGAACTATTACCTTTTTAAATTTGTACCATTTGCAATAAATTGCTCATAGTCATACCTATTTTTTATTGTCCGTTATTTTCATACCCAATGTTTTATATTTACGAATCATATCAAAATTACTGTGTACCTAGCTATCTATATTTAGTATAAATGTACAGCTTGGCAATGTATGAGCATTACAAACACATCAACATCAAACAAACATCATAAATGTCGGTCATCAAAGAAAACCCCATACAACAAAGTAAACACATTTTACAGGCTTCCATTTTGTATCAAAATATAGCCATTTTAGTTGCTTTGCTACCCCAGGCTTTTTGCTGACAGATTTAAATTGAAAGTTATTCAATCTTTAAACATATTTAACATGACCATATGTATCATGTATACGTTTATATTAGGTTTTATGACAGGGGTAGGAATGACTATTAGGGCATGTTTTACTCATGTAAATCTGACATGATTAAGAGATGCCAACAGCCTGGTAAAGTTGTATCTATCTATATTCGTATACAAGCTTATATCTAGGAATAGGAAAGGAATATTTGACTATACTGTATGTAACTATGTAAGTCTGGCAACATAAAGGAAAATGTCTGGCTTGTAAAGTTCTAGTGCGGGCATATGATCGCCAGCTTAAAGTCGATCCGAATGGTTAAAAGGTAAATGCAGAGTAAATATTTGAGAAAGATAATTACTGCCGCGCCTGAGAGGCGTTCCGGGAACTCCGGGAAAGCGTGACTCTGTTCTGTTCTGTTAGCTGCAGATCCTGATCGACGTTTGCCTTGCTTTGCCTTGGCTTGGCTTAACTGATGGTCTATCTCTGGGGAATGCACATATCCACGCCAAAAACAGAGCCGGGGCCTATTTTCTAAAAACGAAACACTGACTTGATAGTCAATATCAATGAAATAAGGTCCGGTTCTGAAAGTGATATACTATAGGTACTTCGGCGCGCGATTTAAACTATTCCCAATAGAAGTAAAACTCAGTGAAGCTCTACACACTGTCAATATAGCGAGTTAACAAAAAGCCTTTGTCTCCTGCATGATTGGATATGATCCTTCGGGGAGAACTACGAGCAATCCTACCTCCTAATATTTATATAAGCATTTTTATAATAAAGTAAACAACGTCTTGATTTGCTTGAATGTTTCGTCGTATCTATAAACTGCACAACTATATCTATGTATCTAAAGAAGTGTCCGTTAGCGTAAGCGTTAGGTGAGGTGAGGTGGACTGTTGACAGACGTAAAGCAACTCAATCTAAAAGTCCTGATTTGAACGTAACAATGTGGCTGGGCCGACCGGGACGATGGATGAAGGCCGGGTGCAACTTGGTCTACAACTGCATAATTAGCGGGTTTATCGTGGTCTTTTCTTTTTCCGGTAACTGCCTATCGGATATAAATTTAGTGCGGCGCGGTGCAAATACCGCACGTGCCCGGATGTTACTTACTTGAGGGTGACTCTTACCATACTTACAAGGGTGTTCAATGCAATGTTTACACACATATTTGGGAGCGGAGCATCAACTAACGGACAGAATGAATGAACAAAACACATCAGCATCATTTTGAAAAAAGCAGTCAAAACGAACGGAATATCAACTATGAACTTACTCGTCTCGTCTCGTCTTGCCCCGAGCTTCCAATTAGGCGTTGTCTCGTCTTGTATTGTTTCTAAAGTGCAAGTTAAGGGTGCAATATTTGTTTAGTTTGAAGAACGCCGCAACGCAGTGGCTTTCATAAAACGAGTCCCTTAAAATGGTTTTGAATCCGCACCACTGGCAGAAATGAGCATTTTTCAGTTTAAACTCGTACCATACCTTACCAGTGCAGGGCCGGGCACACCATGCAAGGCTTTATCTTAACAATGCTTTGGAATCGCGGGGCTACATAATTTCAAGCTCAGTACAATTAGGCATTGTGCAAATCTCGAGCCGCAGGATCTCTCCCCTGTGGTTTTCTTCGATTTTCTGACATATGTCATATGTAATTATTAGAGGTGGGTATACGGTAGGGTAACTACACTACACTACACTGCCATGCACTATATCGCGATACCCCAAGTGTTTTTGTTCCGGCGTATCATTGTACTTGGACTTTTAAGGATTGCTAAATGTTGGCCAAACAAAACCATAAGTAAACTACATAACATTACGTTCTTTCATGTATGATATTCAATTTTAAGCTATGCTTCGATTTAGCTCGAAGCGAGTCAATAAACAGTGCTTATGTATGATTTATTTATATTTATTGCCTGAAAATATTTATTTCGTTTTAAAGTTGAATCGCGATTCGTGATTTAAATAGAGAGTCAGCGAGCATGCAAAGAAAGAAAGAAAGAAAGAAAAGCAGAATTTGTAAAAGCCTGGTAATGGCTGGAGTGCATTTGTCATTTCTCCTGTTTATGATTTCTTAAGCTTCAGGATGAACCCAACGTCGTACAGTCGCATCGTATCGCGCCGCCCGTCACACCATACCATACCACACCGCACCGTTAACGTTAAGTCTCCACCCCTTCAAGCACTTTACAAATCATTTTCGAGCCATATGCATAATTATAAAACATATTGTACTGGAAAATTGCTGTCAACAAGTAATGACGGGGTGATGCAGATGTATTTAAGAAAGTCTATAATAAGGCATCAAGGAAGTAAAGGAAATGCATTGAAAGAAAGAACAAGATCATGTATCAGTAAGTAGGAGGATATGCCAACCAAGCATTATATTATAATATTGCAAGAAGACGCGTGCTATGGTATGATGGTATATGTAATACCTACCGGAAGCACAAGCACGCGGCAACGCAGATGTTAAACAGTTCTTTGTGATATCAAAAAACACCTACTCTAATACGGCAGCGGCAGCGGCAGCGGCCTCAATATTAATAAAGACAAATCTCAAGCTTAAGAACTCAATCTACATAAACACTACAGTTGTACGTTTATTCAATATTTAAATTGCATCAAGCAAGGGGAACAAACGCTATAGCTATAACTTCAACTTGAAACGAAACTGGATTGAATTAAGCTTCCTCTGATGCTTCAAGCTTCCGTAAACCACTTAAACCTTGCAATGGTTACCCAGTTGTTTTTAATTACTTTGCGAACATTTCATCGTATTGTCATTCTTAACATAAACAATGATAATCGCCGTAATCACCATCTTTAAGTAAGTCTTGCAATCATGAATGAATGAGAAAAACATTGAAAGGACGGTTGTAAAGAAATGACATACTTAATCATGTCATTTGGTGGTGTCGTTAAGAAGATTAAGGACATATAAACATGGAAATGAGTGTCGGTTAGAGATGAGAAGAGAATAGCAATGCCAATCGCACCAATCGCCGCGCCCTCGCTCAGTCGCTCACTCTTCGTTTGATTGCTGTAATAATAGGTATTATTGGTGTTGAGGGGAGGCCGTCTGGTTAATCACGGTCAATTAACAGCCATGTATCTGGCCGTGGCATCCCATATCTCCAGCATAGCATTAGCCCATTCTATCTTATACTATCCACGTACTTTAGAATGGCTTGCAGGTACCGGCCGCCGGTCCTGGAAGATGCCAAGCTAAGCCATCAAGCCAATAAGGCTTACATATCTATTTGCCCCCGTCGTCGCATCATTTCAATGAGGCTGTCGTGTCAAGTCGGGGCGGAACGCAACTTCAACTAATACCGATTTCCGAGTGGATTATACACCCTTATAACGGAAATGGATTTATTAATTACTGTTTACATCTAAACCGACAAATCATTGACCAAATGTCAATATTTATAACAAAACAAGCAATCTCTCTCTAATTTTATAAAACCACTTATAAACCAGTAATTATCATACACTAATTCCTAATTATTTTGTTACAGAAATCATGGCGACCGAAACATCAACCAAAATCTTTTCATCATCAACGAACAAAGACACTTTATCACCCCCAACGAGAACTCTTAACTTTTCCATTGCTAAAATAATGGAACCCGACAACAAACCAAGTAAAAAGGTCGCAGAGCACGCCGACCGCAAAATATCCTTGCCATATCCATCTCCACTAGAGTCTGCATTTAAGAAATACGTTCCAAGCGTGCTGCGGTCACAAGAGTTCTTACATCCCTTGGTCTATTATCACCCAAGTCAATTAATGCTGGGCACTGTCAGTGTCTACGCCAACAATGATCCAGAGCACACATCAAGAAGTGCCAGCAGCAGCGCACCTTCGCCAGGACAAATGTTCAGTCTCAGCCAAAAGTCTAAGAAAACAGAGGAACCTGCACACAAGACACATCAGACTTCACCTCAGTCGCAAGCACAAAGTCTGACCACCAAGCAGAAGAGTTTCGAGTGTGGAGAGTGCGGTAAAGTGTTTAATGCGCACTACAATCTTACGCGTCACATGCCGGTGCATACGGGCGCGCGTCCCTTCGTCTGCAAGATTTGCGGAAAAGGTTTTCGTCAAGCGTCTACATTATGCAGACACAAAATAATTCACACGTCAGAAAAACCGCACAAATGCAACACATGCGGTAAGGCGTTTAACCGATCTTCGACGCTGAACACGCACTCGAGGATCCACGCCGGATACAAGCCGTTTGTTTGTGAATATTGCGGCAAAGGCTTTCACCAAAAAGGAAACTACAAAAACCATAAGCTTACACATAGTGGCGAGAAGGCTTACAAATGCAGCGTATGCTCCAAGGCTTTCCATCAAGTGTACAACTTGACGTTTCATATGCATACACACAACGACAAGAAACCGTTTACATGTCGGGTGTGCGGGAAAGGGTTCTGTCGCAACTTTGACTTGAAGAAACACATCCGGAAACTGCATGAAGGTTCTTCGTCAGCTGAAGCAGACTATCTGAGTTCTGGACCTTCCGCCAGTGCAGGACTGTATACTTCAGGAGATCAATTGCATCACTTTATCAGTCCGTTCCTGCTGCCCCAAGGTTCAAGGCCGCCGGTTCCAGTTTATTCCTCTAAGCTGTTATGACCTTTTTGATTATATTTTTGATCTCTTTTTGATGTGCAATACATACAAAGTGGTTTTATCGCTTCCTGTATCATACCGTGTATTTAATATCCTAACCATGCAAATAAATGTTATTTAATAATATGAAGTTTATTCATTTTGTTATGTTACCTACACTACACTGTACATAAGTAATCCATTATGAATATGATAAAGGAGTAAGAGTGAGTGTCCTTTATAAATAGCTGAAGACGTGTTATTTTCGATCAGAGTGATAACGAACGTCTCGTTTTATCGTTTTAATAGAAATTATCATGTTAGCGAAAGTCTGGCAACACATCATTAAGGGTAGAAGTGAAAGGCGGGTATGGCGGGATGGAGTAGGATTGAAAGCAAAAAGCAGGAAAGGAAGATAGATAGATAGATAATCCCTGCAGCATCAGTGACATCGCGTCGATTCCAGATTGCCTATGAATGCCAAAGGTGTCGATCCAAATAAAGGGGAGATGAGCAATTAATGAACTTTCCCAGCAACCGAAGCACCCCTTTATTCTCTTTTTTCAAAGCTATCTATGTGTAAGATAATCAATCAATTTATTAGCTAATACGTTTTAATCATCTAATAACTACAGTTTATACCTATACTTACACTACACTATACTATACGTATTTTAATGTAGAATCTTTTTACGTGTTTTAAATTTACCTAATAGTGGTTCTCAAAGTTTAAATAAAAACTTTTGCAGCTTAATAATTGAAAAGCTCCTGTGAACATCCTGTCGACGGACGGACGGACGACGGACAAATAAGAAGTAAGAAAGTATATAGAGTATAATACCTAATCTTTCGCATAAGCTTCCATGGATGGATGGCATAAGGATGGTTGGTATGAATCAAGGAAAGGAACGAAGGAAGGAAGAGGTGAACTGTGAACGTTATTGTGTGGGGGTGTCGAACTGTAAATTACTAGCTTACTTATATATAATTCTTCAGTAGTTCCCCGCTTTGCTTTGCTCTGCTCTGGTTTGGGAAACGCGCAGGTGTCCCTAGCTTTTACTTTACACCTTAATTTGTGCAATTGCTTATTCGACCAAATACACTCATTTTATCATTGTTGCGATACTTAATCACCAATGCATGGAATCGAACATTTTTTTAAACAGCGAAGCCTAACATAAATAAATATTTACAGAATTCCTAAATAAAAACTAGAAAAAGTGGCCTCCTATGCAAACAAACCATAAATATAAAATAAAATAAGAAATCATGTTTGAGTGAGCTAATCGAAACGACATAAAAGTAAACATTTTAATCCGTAGCTTTAGTATAACATTATAGTTTTATGTCGAGTACATTCCTCGGCTCGGGGCGAAATAGGTACATAACATAATATAACATATAAGCTAAACTAAATAGAGTATAAAGCGCACATCCTTCTTGAGATAGTAAGCTATTATAATTGTAAGAAAGCCCATCCTGCCTGCCTGCCTGCCTTTCTTTCTACGAAGCTGCCAGCATGCCATGACTTAAATTATTAGATGGACTGCACATCGATTGAGGGATATACCTCATGAAAATATTACCTAATTTTCTTAAATACATAACCATATTTGTATGTAAATACAAAGAGTATTATGTAAAACCACATTGGTTTATTTGGTCTATTTGAAATATTGCCGAAAAGGAAAGCCGTTGCGTCAATACCAATTTACCATAATTATAGGAAACAAGCTACTTGTGCGAATTATTGCTGGGCGGATAAACCATTTAAACATCCCTTTTAATACCTTCCACCTTAAATATGGGATAAACAACTCGAGAAAACACAGGAGCGCACTTGCATATGTATTACCTACAGCAAAACAACAATCTCTTTATAATGACATGCCAGTTAATTGAAAAGAAAAGTCTTTTAATGAAATTATCATCATCTAATTTAAAGAAAATATATGGTTAAGACGTACAAAAAGATCTATTTTAGTAAGTTCCAATATAAAATGAAAATGTGGCCTACGCCATTGGTTTTTGGTAGCGGCAAAAGAATAAAGCGCAAAGGAAAGCAAAGGAAGGAAAGGTCCAAGATTGTAGGCGATCCAAAAAGTTGTAATCTGCTTAAGGATATTAGCCCATCCATCCATCCATTGGTCCTTATGTAAGCTTAGTGAAGAGGAAACTAGCCTAATACACTAATCTTGCAAGTATACTTATACAACACAACACAATATTGCATTGCATTGCAACCACATGTGATTAGATGTGATTTCTATGACGGACTTAGGTATAGTTTGAATGCATTGAAGGCATGGACAGCCCAACAACAAAGTGCCCAATCATTATGCAATTTATGAATCTAACAATTGCTCTCATAATACCGCATGTTAAAATTACATTCTTTTGATTTTGAAAATATCTACAAAAGCCTTAAAGGCTCAAAAGTCAAAACAGAAATAAAATTATCCTTTAACATAATAATTAAAAAATGATTTGTTTATTGAATGCTAAAGAAATACTTGGATAGCAACAGCTGGGAATTGTTTAAGTAAAAATAAGGGTAGCGAAAAATGAAATACCTACATATACAACATCTGGTGGCGGGTCGAATAACAAGCAACAGAAAACTGTAATATCAAAAACAAATTACTCCATGATTGTAGTCCGGAAAGAAAGGAAGTAGTCCGGAAAGAAAAGGACTATAATAAGCTAAGCCAAAAAATCTGTTAATTTTGGCACAAAACATTAACAGTGAAAAAGAACAAATATAACAAAAGTTGAGTGATGCTGCCATCTATGAAGTATTTATGGAAGTAGCAAGAAAGGCAACCCAAATAACAGAGCTGCGCGACGTGGTGTTGTGACAGACCAGGCTCTTCTCGCTCATTCATTAGCCTCACACAGCCACAGAACAGAACAGACAGTATTTATGTTTCGCACTATTCATTAAACGTTGCTTTGGTTGATTTGGGCTTTGCAAATAACTTTAAAAATAGACCGAGCTCAGAATACACCTCAAAGGTGTATTCTTCAAACTGCATTAATGTATACGACAAAAAGTTAAATCAAGCAGCATATCCACAAGTTATTATGATAAGTAGTATGAAAAACAAAAAGTTTGTTAATATAAAAATCCTGGTCGACGTCTTCCATATCAAGTAAGTATTATGAAGAATAGTTAAGTATATTAAATGTATGAGGACAATAATGCGGGTTTTACTGCACCCCTTGCTTGCTTGTCTGTCAGTCTGTTCGTTCTTTCTTCGTACGTTTGATCAATAATATCTTTGCGCGGGTACACCATACTAGTTTCAAATTTTTGCCGGATATCCTATAGTATAGTTACTGCCCACTCGTTAACATTAATAACTGATTGATAACGCATTCTTCATTGTTATTTATGTTAGTTGTTCATTTTAAGAAATCATCTTTTAACAAATTATTTATTATGGCATTCATTTCTAAATGTAGGTAAGTTTGAATTAATTCATTTAAATCAAAGCGAGTTGATAGATTGTTTATAATTTAAATAAATCAAAATAAACCTTAAAAAAAAAAACAAGTTATAAAATGCACATTACATTATCGACCAACAATTAAGTAACCAACGTTTTCAAAAACTAAACAAATATGTATAGATGCAGTAGTGGGTTTTAAGTTTCAACCCTTAATTATTAATAGACCTAAGTAAGGTCAAATGAAATAAAGAAAGTCTGTCTGTCTGTATGTACAATACATGTATAGGTACCTGAGTTTATTTCTTATACATTGTAGAAACTGTCGTCACAGTATATTTAGATATGTTGACATTATAAATTTATAATTAAGGACCTTAAGGCACACCTTAAAGGTCCTTGATTTTTATCTTTTATATGTAACCCCTAAAAAGTTGAAGCGCCATAGTTTTTTTTAAGAAATGAACAACCAATGCGTGAAAATGTCAATTTAAATAATGAATTGTTTATCGAGTTTTTCTTTAAATACCAAACCACACGTCCAAAGTTGGGAAATTATTTTTTTTTCAATAAGTCGCGCCCTAAAATAGTTGTGTTTATATAAATGAATCGATAGCACCCTAAATTAGGTATTGCTGGCGAGGTTAAAATAAAATCTAATTCGAATTTCACGTGAGGAATGTAATTATTCTAAAGCAAAACATACATGTAACCATTTTTTTACATATTTGATATAATAAAAAAAAATATATTGTCACGAAATACAAATAGGTAGATAGGTCAAGTAAATAAAACTTTTAAATTCGTTTTTTGGCACTATACGTTCTTTTGAAAGTGTTCGTTCCTGGTACGAGCAGAGCAGGATTACGTGTTAAATTACGTTTTCCCTGGCTATGTAATGCAGGCTGTATATTAATCGATTTAAAAATATTTATTTGCAGGAAAAGATAGTCACAAGAACCATGAAGTTGCCAATTAAAATGTACATTTTTATTTTTATTTGCGCCTCCGTTGTTTTGTACCAGTATCATTTATCCAAGGCTTGGATTATTTTTCAAAACAATTCGCACGATATTAATTTGGACACTGTTAAATATGAAGTTAAAGTATTGGCAACGACATCGTCGCCACAACCGGTAAGTATGCAGCCAACTTTTTATTTTATGCATCGGATTAAATAAATCCTTGTTCCAACATTCTTCATAAAATTTTAAAAAATTAACTCATAATCAACTGCGCTCTACTTTACTAATTATTCATTTAAATACAACCAACAAAATAAAGTAGCTTTATTTTAGTACGGAACTAATAAAATAAATGGAACGTACAAACAAACAATTTGCCTAGAATTCTAATCTGTACTGTTCTGTTCTAGTGTATAATAAACAATCATGATGTTAATGTTTCTAATTTGCCTACATTGTATATAATAACACCTACATACCGTCGACAAGAACAACTAGCTGAATTAACGAGGATTGCACATACATTGATGCTTGTTCCGAACATCCATTGGCTCGTTATTGAAGATGCTGATAATAAAACTCAAGCCGTTTCTGAATTGTTGTTAAGAACTAATCTAAGTTATGACTACCTCCTAGGTAATTCTACATAACATTATTCTCTCTTTCTTTCTTACTTAAATTTGGATTGCTTCTAGCACCGATGCCAGCTCATTTCAAATCGCCAAAATATCTCGGTCCGAAACCTCGCGGCGTCTCCAATCGAAATAAAGGAATAAGTTGGATTCGTAAAAATGCCAAAAAAGGTGTCTTGTACTTTGCGGACGACGACAACACGTACGATCTTCGATTATTTAACGAGGTTTGTTTTAAATTTTGTTTTGTTATATCAACTAAACTTAAGTCATCATCATTTTGCAGATACGGTATACGAAGCGAGTGTCAATGTTTCCTGTGGGGTTGATCACAAAGTTAGGGGTAAGCACTCCTGTCATACGTCATGGGAAATTTGCTGGATTTTACGATGGATGGCCCGCGGATCGGATATTCCCATGCGATATGGCAAGTTTTGCGGTAAATGTTGAATTCTTGCATTCGCGACCTAATGCGAAGATGCCTTACTACGCTGGATACGAAGAGGATGGTTTCCTTCGAAGTTTACGACCCTTTGAACCTAGGGAACTTGAGCTGTTGGCGGACAATTGTACAAAGGTTCGAACCTCCTTAGTTGTCAAAACTAAAATGTCCTTTTTATTAAAGAAAATGTTTTTAGATTCTAGTGTGGCATACTCAGACAAAGAAAAATGGTCCAGCTCCTAATTTAAATTCCAAATATAACGACACGAACGTAGTGGTGCTTCGAAAACTCTTAGTGACTTAATAATAAATACTTATACTTTGTATGAATGATGACGTAGCTGTACAATACAATACAAACCTATTGAAAGTATTCAAATCACCTGTAATGTAGGTAATGTAGGTAATGTAATGTAATTAAGTACTTACCATAGACATAGATAGATGTAGAGTAGAATTCCATACATTCATACATACTTACCTTATTTATCTGTCACACACGCTCACAAGATTATACCTATAGGTACTTATAAAGTGTACATAGTGTTTTTAAATACCTACATAGGAATATAAAGATTAATTTTTTTAAAATGTGTAAGCATTCATAATTGTGATACTTTTTTATAACAAACATTTTTATTTAATTTAAAAGTTTAAGGACTGGGGCTGTGGATTTTTCTAAATGGTAAAGAAAACAATGTTAATGTTTTAAACGCAATCTTACAATCATGTATTAACGTACGTTAATAAATAATGCGCCTCAAAAACATTGTGTTTCATTTCCTTACCATGCATGGAACAGTAAAGTAAGTAAGAACTCATAACTCGACATGGTACTTTAATCTTTTTATTTGGAATAGTTTCTATATATTTATTTATGTATGTATATGGACAAATTCTAAGAATGATCACTCAATTCCTCATTATTAACTAAGCAACATAGACCATTTGTTTGTTTGTTTCTTTGTTTGTTTATGTTTGTCTTCATTTGGTTCATGATAAAAAAAAACAAATTTCGTGTTTTTCTCTAGCCAAGCTAAGCTAAGCTAATAATACAAACAAACAAGTAAAGCCCTAGCTTTGCCTAAGAAAACCTAGGAGAAATAGCATTAGCAGCAGTAACAATATATCTATTATTTTATAAGCCAAAAATGCATATAAAAATAATTTTTGAATCGTTTCTACAACGAATGGCCTATCTATTGTTACGCTAACATTATTCTACGAAAATAATAAATCAGGAAGCAATTCAAAGGATTATTTAGCCAAAAAAGCTTGTAAGCTGTAAGTGCGATGTTATTTATTCTGTTGTCTGCTGTGCTTGGTGTATGTATGTATGTCTGTATTTAGGGGGGCCTATCATCACCTCACCCCCTTTATTACTTTGTAAATTTATAGAAAATTGAAACGTAATGTTAGTAAGCGTTCGTTTCTACCTGAATGAATGAATAAATACAAATGTGCATTGCTATGGTCAAAATAAAGCCCCTAGCTTCCAAATATACCTACTATACAGTTAACAGTAGTCTTTAGCGCTTTCATTTACTTTTGGCCCAATTAACAAGTGATATAATAACATAACATAGGTAACATAACATCATTCTATACTGACAGTATGACTGAGTATCTATACATACAATACATGACATTGTATGTTTGTATAATGGCAGTGGTTCTTCCTTCCTTCCCTCCCTCCCTCCCTCCCTCCCTAACGTTATTAGCCGTTTTCTTTCTTTTGTAATAATGAACCTTCTGCGTAAACAAAATGAAAAAAACTAAACATATATCTACAAATAACAATTACCTACTCTAAAGTCTATAGGATACAAAAATGTCTGCCAAACACCCTATTATAATAATTAATCGCCGTCGCGTAAAATAAAGACTGAACGAAATAAAATAAATGTCTTTTTTGTTTGTCATAAAAATAAACCAAAATCTAAAATGATCCATTGATTTGAGCATGCATGTCCCATGATCTACAAAGATTTAAATATAATGTAAGTAAGTATGTTGTTTGATATGATTATCTATGTATGTATGTATTAATGTATGGTGCGTTAGCTATTGCGCATGCGGCATGCATTCATCAACAGACAGTAACGTAACGTAACGTTGTTCTTTGTGATAATAAGTATTGTCAGCGTATTACCGTTTTTAACATAATTAGGTTATGTTGTCTTTTCTCGCAGAAAATGATACGATTGAACGTATTCCTTTAACGGACGTCTAAAAAACCAACATCGTCTTACTAATAACACAGTTTAAACCCTCGATTAAATTGTATATTTAATAGAGGACTTACCTTTTTTTTGGAACCGTTTAAAAATTCTTTGTACATTTCCGATCGTAAATATCTTGAATAGCTGTCACTTTTCATTAAATGGTAGACGTGGGCCTGCAAAAACAAAGACGAGATAAGACAACACAGTTAAGGTTTTCCTTCAATGTTATTTCTTACCGCGGCGCAGTCGAAACTCCATCTATCCGGATTTTCCATGTTTTTCTTAGTAATATCGTAGGAATGGGCGTCCACATTTATGGGACAACTTGCGTCCGGAGCTAAATATTCACTCCAAATTTCCGTTACCTTGTTTTGAACTTCCGACTGAGGAAGCGCTTTCAAATCTTGTACTGCCTCCCAGAATCTAGGAAAAACAACCAATATACCTACACTCTTAACTTCATAAATAGTTTGTCAATCCGGCAAAAATCGTCACAAATTTCTTGAAAATAAAAATCAAAGGTTAACCCCTTGGATATTTTTTGAGCGAAATATTGCAAGTAGTTAAATTCACGAAATTAATATTTTAAGGGGTAGAGGGGTTGTTTTTTGTTATTAAACCAAGGGGGCACTTGCCCTGTGCCCCCCATTAATCTAAATAACGCATAAAAACAATTTTTTTTTGAAATGGCAAAATTTAAAAAAATGCTAAGGCCAACTGAAAAAATTTCTTAAAAGAAGAAGAAAAAACATGCGATGGTGGCGCCATCTAGTGTCAAGTTGCGGAACTACATCTCCAAATTACAGATTTCTGTAATGCAAAATTGCAGATTTCTCTAATATAAAATTACAGATTTCTGTAATATAAATTACAGGTTTCTTTGGCATGTCTTCTTCTTCTTTTAGAAATTTTTTTCAGTTGGCCTTAGCATTTTTTTAAATTTAGCCAATTTAACAAAAAAAATTGTTTTGCGCGTTATTTAGATTAATGGGGGGCGCAGGGCAAGTGCCCCCTTGGTTTTATAACAAAAATATACTTACTTTAAGTTTTCGCCACTGAATTCCTTATCCAAAAACCTAATAAAATGTTCCCGGCCAATAGGATCAGCCAAGAGTTCTTGTAAACTGAAGGCCCATCTCTTCACCCGACGTGCTGATATGTCTTTTGGTATTTTGTCAGTTTCCCACAGTTCTGGATTATCAGAGATCCAGGGATTTGGAGTTTCCGGAGCCACGAAGAAGCTGTCATACTCCAAGTATTGCTCATAATACGACACGAAAGAGTCGGCTGCCTTTGATACTTTTATATTACGTCTATCCAGTCTTGATTTAATGGTTGCTATTTGCTTTTTGATAGTGACCAACGTTAGTTTATTGTCAACATTAACACCGGATGTAGATGGCGACTGTGGCGCGACTGTGTCTATCGTCATATTCTTCATGGTGGTTGAGAGTCCTTGTGGCTTCTTCACTTGGCAAGCCTTCTTTATGTCAATCTCGGTCGTGTTTACGCAGCCCGGCTAAAATGTAACATTAGTGAAGACTTTATACAGTCACAGAAGCACTCACCATGGGTCGATGGACGTCCCAGAAGGCTCGTTCTTGACTGTCCAACACTTTTCTCTCCAGCTTGTCGCGTTTCTTATCCACTTTGCTTTGTGCCTCGGCTTGCATGAAAATAAACTCCCATTTGCGCGAAAACATTTTTTGCAGCCTCGCCAAGTTTTCAGCTTCGTAGTCCGCCAGTTCCAGTCGCGTTTTATTTTGCATTGTTCTTTTACACAAGTACACCGCTACAAAACAAAGACATAGAGATTACGTGGGTCTGCTATGATATGGTATGGTATTACCGTAGTCTGTGTTTTCCGGTTCCCAACAGTTTGATGGCCAGAAATATGGTGTTTGGAAGCGATAAAAGGTGCTATCATTTTTAACAGTCAGCATATGATCATCTATTGGAAAGAAATATCCATGCGAAGCCATTAAATGAGCTAAATGCAGTGCTTCTTGTTGGTCCTCCAGGTCCAAATTCTTCAACATCCACATAATCAAGTCCGAGCCAGTGAACACAGATGGAATCTTAGACATGAAACTCTTTACAGTCCGAACCGGCACCCCAGTGTTTTCATCTTGCATCTTTTCGACTATTTTTTCCATCTAAAATAAGCTTTATTTAAAAAAAAAAATTTAAATGGCTGTATAATTTACTTTTTTGTAAAGCAACTGATTAGGTGACTCTTCAGCAGAACCTGTGGGATGTAAGATTGGTGTGGGGCCCCCGGCCACAGCGGGGCCCACTTCATTGATATTGATGCAGGATGTTGTACTATTAGTGAGCTCTGGCTTCCGCTTAACTGCGGATTTTTCAGAATTCATTGTGACCATATCAAAGAAACGGAGGATGTGGTACCTCCAGCACACCTCTAAAACATAAAAGCCTACTTCAATTCAGTTCATCCGGAAAAACAAAAGCATCCTTCCTATCGATTAACAAAATGAACTAAGTAGGCAATGAAAACGTGGAAAATGATCCCAGGTAACTAGATTTAAGCTCTGCTAATCGAGGGTTGAATAACATAACATTATTATATCATTTTCAATTAGTAATAAATAAATCCATTGAGATGTTAATAAACTTACAATAACAGTGCAATGCAATATTTTATCCGATCGGATGCGTCTTCTTCGGCATGGTTATTAATGAAAACACTTTTCAATCATCCCCATTTACGTTTTCTCCACAAATAAAATGCCTTTTGGGTTTCTTGCGATCATTTTAACGGGTAAATTCCTCAAAAAAGCACTTTATTATTTATTTTCCTACCTATATTAACGCACCATCGCATTGTACCATCGATATTTTCTTGACATCGGTTTCAACGGAAGTGGTCGAACACTTCCGGTTCCACATTTTTTGACCAATTTTCTTTTAAAACTACGCTATGGAAATGCTAAAATGAAAAGCTGTATCTTCTTATAAGAATTGGTGGCTGTAGCATGTAATGCCGAAAAACGCAAAATAATATTTATTTTCTTTTCTCTAGGTCATCACATAAACCAAGCTTTACGTTAAATGAAGGTCACATAAACGGACCCTTACATTACGCTGATTACGCATAATTCACGGGGAAAGTGAACTGAGCATTATTTCTGACAAGAAAATCATGACAGAGCAAAAAGGAGTTTGAAAACCGTCCATTTTCAGAATCACCGAATGTTTTAGACTATTTAGCCAATGGAAATACTTGCTAAAGGGAAGAATTAGTGCAAATTAAGAAACGTTCTTGTGTTTAAATAAAACTTTGAGTTAAAGCCACAAAGGGGTTGTAAATTCTGAGTAATAATGTCAGGGGATACAAAAGTCGAAAAACCCAAAACTGACCCCAAAGCGGTTGAGGATGACAAAAATGACTTGGTAAGGGAATTTTTATTTATTAAAATCTATAATAAATTGTATTTTATCAAAGTTTGACTGGTAATTGATGTCTAAAAGCTCTTTTGTTGTGTTTTAAGTTTTTGAGGTTATGTCTCATGAATTGCAAATTTTCATGATGTTTTTATTTTCAGTCAGAGGAAGACAAATTGCTGCAAGATGAACTCAACATGTGTGTAGAGCGTCTGCAGGTAATAAAACAGCACAGAAATCCTTAAAGTTGTATGTGTTATTAATGTAATATTTGTAGGAAAACAATGAAAGCTTGTACTTGCCGGCGCTCCAAGCTCTGGCAAACCAAATCAGGGCATCAACAACTTCCATGACTTCGGTTCCCAAGCCTCTGAAGTTCATGAAACCACATTTTGGTACAATGAAAGCCATTTACGAGAAGATAACCAAGCCCGAAATAAAAGTCGTATGCGCCGACATCGTCTCAGTTTTAGCCATGACGATGGGCGAAGGCCGAGAGTGTCTCAAGTATCGTTTGTTGTCAGAACTGGACAAGATAGGAGAATGGGGACACGAATACGTGAGACATCTTGCTGGCGAGATTGCGGGGGAATGGTCCGAAGTGGAGGTCACATTAGAGAAGAATATCAAAGAGAAATTAATCCAGCTTACGCGACAAATAGTACCGTATAACATGGCGCATAATGCCGAGGCGGAGGCGTGCGATTTGTTAATGGAAATTGAACGTTTGGACCTCCTGGAGCAGTATGTTGATGAGAATATCTATTCCCGAGTGTGCCTCTATCTTACAAGGTACTACTTCTTAACATTTAATCATTAAATTATTTACTAATCTAGTATCTATGTTTTAGCTGCGTGCCGTACGTCGCTGATCCAGAAAACACAACAATTCTCAACACTGCTTTGTTGCTCTTCCGCAAATTTAAACAATATCCGCAAGCTTTACGTCTCGCCATGCAACTCAACGACCACAGTTTAATTGAAGAGATCTTCACATCGTGTCCCGATACGGCCGTACAGAAACAACTCGCATTTATGCTCGGCCGACAACAAATATACATAGAAATCCCAGAAACGACGCCAGAATACGAGGATCTCATCGAAATAATGGCCAATTGTCACCTCAACAATCATTTCTTGAACTTGGCGCGTGAGGTAACACATTACAACATCATATTATTGACATTTCTTTAACATTCCTCTCTTTTCCAGCTGGACATCATGGAGCCCAAGACACCGGAGGATGTGTACAAGTCTCACTTGGAAAACACTCGTCCCCAATTCGGAGGAAGCCAAGTGGATTCAGCGCGTCAAAACCTCGCCGCTAGTTTCGTCAACGGTTTCGTAAACGCCGCCTTCGGACAAGACAAACTGTTGATGGAGGACGGCAACAAGTGGCTGTACAAGAACAAGGAGCACGGCATGATGTCCGCCACGGCCTCTCTCGGCTTAGTTCTTCTCTGGGACGTGGATGGCGGCCTTACTCCCATCGATAAATATCTCTATTCATCTGAAGATCACATCAAATCAGGCGCTTTGTTGGCGTGCGGCATTGTCAACTGCGGCGTAAGGAACGAGTGCGATCCCGCCCTGGCTCTTCTCTCCGACTATGTCTTGAACAACGCCAACATCATGCGTATCGGCGCCATCGTAGGCTTGGGCTTGGCCTACGTGGGTTCCAACCGTGAAGCCGTGCTCAGTCTCCTCACGCCCGTCTTCAGCGATCCCAAGTCCAACATGGAAGTCATCGGTATGGCCGCCCTCGCCTGCGGCATGATCTCCGTGGGTTCCGGCAATCACCAGGTCACCAGCACCATCATACAAACACTGATGGAGAAGAGCGAGATCGACTTGAAGGACACTTATGCGCGTTTCTTGCCGCTCGGTCTCGGCTTGTGCATGCTGGGCAAACAAGAAGGCGCCGACACCATCCTCGCAGCTCTCGAGGTCATCCCTGAACCCTTCAAGAGCATGGCGACCACCATGGTGGACATCTGCGCGTATGCGGGCACCGGGAACGTCCTCAAAGTCCAACATTTGCTTCACATTTGCTCGGAACACTACGAACCCAACGCCGATAAAGATGACAATGCCAAGTCTAAGGATAAACCCAAGGAAAGCAGTGACAAGGAGAAGGACTTGTCCGGCAAACAGGCCATCGCAGTGTTGGGCATCGCCCTCATCAGCATGGGCGAAGACATCGGAGGTGAGATGGTTTTCCGCACTTTCGGACATTTGCTGCGATACTGCGAACCGGTTATTCGACGCGCGGTGCCGCTCGCACTCGGCCTTATCTCAGTCTCCAATCCTAAACTCAACATCTTGGATACGTTGAGCAAGTTCTCGCATGACGCAGATCCGGAAGTGGCACACAACGCCATATTTGCTATGGGTCTGGTGGGGGCCGGCACCAACAATGCTCGCCTTGCCGCGATGCTACGTCAACTCGCGCAATACCACGCCAAGGATCCCAACAATCTGTTCATGGTTCGTATCGCGCAAGGATTGACACATTTGGGAAAGGGGACGCTGACTTTGAGCCCCTTCCACAGCGACAGACAGTTGATGAGTCCCGTGGCCGTCGCCGGTCTCATGGCTACCTTGGTCGCCTTCCTCGACGTTAAGAATATCATCCTGGGCAAATCGCATTATATCTTGTACACATTGGCCGCCGCGATGCAGCCGAGGATGCTGGTTACTTTCGATGAAGACTTAAACCCACTTCCGGTGCCGGTACGTGTTGGTTTGGCTGTCGATGTCGTCGGACAAGCTGGGAAACCCAAGACTATCACGGGTTTCCAGACGCACACCACGCCTGTCCTCCTTGCTTTCGGTGAACGGGCCGAGTTGGCCACTGAAGAATATATCGCGCTTACGCCCATCATGGAAGGTTTTGTAATATTAAGAAAGAACCCTGACTTTAATCCGTAATTCTTTACTTCTAAATGCTAACTAGCTTTAAGTTCTAAATTTGTATTTTACCCGTTTATTTAATAAAACAAACTTTCTGTAAATTTTGTTTAATTTAATCGAAAAAACCACCTGCTTTATGTTAATCCCTTCGCTATTTCTCCAGGTCAAATAGTTTGTCAATCCGGTCAAAATCGTCAGAAATTTCTTGAAAATAAAAATCAAAGGTTAACCCCTTGGATATTTTTTGAGCAAAAAATCGCAAGTGGTTAAATTCACGAAATTAATATTGTAAGGGGTAGAGGGGTTGTTTTTGGATACAGAACTAAAAAAAAAAAAAGAAAAAAGCGTGGTCGGCGCCAAGGTTCGAACCCCAAACTTTCTGACCGGAGGCCGACACTTTACCACTAGACCATGGACGGATCGCAGTGCGCCAATTAAATACTTAATATAAAGTAAACGTTAGATCAAGTTTCTATATTGGTGGCGCTACCTGTTGGCAAGTGGTGGAACTACACAGGCAAATTTTACAGAAACCTGTAATATTACAGCTATACTTCTACAGGAATCTGTAATATTACAGATTCCTATGGATATCCATAGAAAAGAAAAAGACGATCTATGGTAATATCTAGGGTTGGGCAGCTGTAAAATTATTAATTTATTATTGATTGGCCGTCTTGAACAAGAAATGTGGGGTTATGTTGTTAATTAAAAGTTAAAACCATTTATTTATCCACAGCAGAATTACCCCACACTCTCAGGGGGCCCCGGCTACTCATACGGAATGCCATCAGCCTCAGAAAACACCCCACGTCTTTGCACCAGTTAATTTCAGCGTACCACCGCCCAGCGTGTATTACGGCTATGCCCAGACCGGTGCAGCCCCTTATTATGGGTAGGACAATACCAATGCGGCCCCATACGTGCCTCAGTGCAGCAATCCATCTGTAGGGTACTCTAGAACTAGATGAAACGAGTAGGAGCGCTACAGATCACAAAGTATGGATATATCTCGTCGGGGCTCAACAGACAGGCAGGCGTCGCTACCCCAGGAGTTCACGTACGTACAGATGCTCCAGAAGCTTCCCGAAGAGGTGCTCCAAGTCTACACAGTGCTTTATGAGAGACGTTTAAGAATTAACTCGTTTAAAGGGGTGAAAACGTGAACTCTGCGAAGTAATGTTCCCCAGGTGTAAAGTAATGCGCTTCAACATCGAATACACCATCCTCTACTTCGAGGAGCAGTTTCCAGACAACTTTGTAATAGAAGAATGGGACTTGCTGCACGAATACCTATTTAAAGAGGTGCTGGAGTTGATGGACTTGGATTTTAAGGTCTCGGGGATGCTCGCAGTTTCACTTCTTGCCGAGATTCGTACGTTTGCGAGCTCTAGGAAAACGGATAGCTAGGAGATCTTGGCGACGAAGGAGGTGTTAAATTATTTGCTTAAGAACGCTGTGCCGCTGATGGATGGACGAGGACCAACTTCCAAAATTGTTGCAAGGAATATTATATTATTAAGTATTTATTTATTTATTAATTCAGCTAATTATTTTACTTATTATTGTTAATTACGACAAATAAATCAATTGTGAATTTTAAAATAGATTTATTATAACAATAAAAATCCAAGGAAAATAATCAGTCAATATGGCCTAAATCGTCAGAAATTTCTTGAAAATAAAAATCAAAGGTTAACCCCTTGGATATTTTTTGAGCAAAAAATCGCAAGTAGTTAAATTCACGAAATTAATATTGTAAGGGGTAGAGGGGTTGTTTTTGGATACAGAACTAAAAAAAAAAAAAGAAAAAAGCGTGGTCGGCGCCAAGGTTCGAACCCCAAACTTTCTGACCGGAGGCCGACACTTTACCACTAGACCATAGACGCATTGCAGTGCGCTCATTAAATACTTAATATAAAGTACATATTAGATCAAGTTTCAAGATTGGTGGCGCCATCTGTTGGCATTCGGTGGAATTACACAGGCAAATTTTACAGAAACCTGTAATATTACAGATTTAAATAATCAGAAAAAAAATTTGCGTGGCCCCACTTTAGATTGATACATTTTTCAAAAGTGTTGGATGCAAATTGCATTTTAACATTAAGAAAAAGTAAAGCAAGTCTTACTTTAAGCCAAACATTAACATTACACGAGATAGAAACATGATTATACGTTAAAATGCAATTAGCTTCCACAAGAAGTTTCCCCCTCAAGAAGGGGAAATAAAACACACAAAGAAACCATTTTTATTAAAGAAATCAACCCAAAGACCAGGATAATTAGGCTACTAAATCTTAAATCATAAAAAGCTAATAAATATAAATATTCTGCTTATAAATAGAAGATATTTCTTGATCCAGCTTCCAGGTGGACGTCCAGCTTGCAGTGGCGATTCAGCATTCTTCAGCAAATGGTTTTTATTGCAACAATAGGACTACTTTCCCAGGACAGACAGGGGAAAGCAAGCCACTGTCCACTGCCCCGTTTCTTCTGAATGAAATAATGAGAAAGTTCACTTATCTGTAAAAGCTTGTTCTCGTTCAGAAATAAAGCCTTATGGACTGTCTGAAGCTGCTCCGAATTGTTTTAAAGTCTGTCCATCTATAGAAACTATTTGTAGACCCATTTTTCTGTGGTATTTTCCTCCTACACTGCAGGGCCCCATTTTTGTTGAAAGGACAGGACACTGCTATGTTTTTCTGCTGTAGAACTTGTGTAAATACCTTTGGTACTAGGGACTTCTATACAAATCACGAAGTTTGATTGTAACAACATAAAACCATAAGTTTAAGCTCCAAAACGCTTCTTAAAAGTTAAAAGACCCAACCTGCAAACATAATATTGATTAGGTTAATCAATTTAAAACAACTTAAGACATTACCTCACTGTTACAGCATGTCATAATCTTGAAATTTCTGTATTTGCATTTGTATAAACAGTAAAATTACTTGGTTTATTTGTTTAAACAAGTTATAAACAATAAATTTCCCGCAGCTTCACTTGTACAGGAATCTGTTATATCCATAGAAAAGAAAAGGAATATCTATGGTAATATCTAGGGTTGGGCAGTGGCCACGTAAAAGTGGTGGAAGAGGTGACAAGTGGGGGATTGTGTCGGCCGTAACCACTTTTGTTTCTCCACTTGTCACCTCTTCCACCACTTTTACAGTGGTGGAAGAGGTGACAAGTGGAGGATGGTGTTAAATACAAAAGTGGTAGAAGAGGTAACAAGTGGTGGTGTAATTTCTGAAAAATTACTGGTTTCTGTAATGCCGCTGTAAAATTCACATGTGTAGTTCCACCACTGGTGAACAGATGGCGCCACCTTGAAGTAGTTAGTGGCCTCCGCCAAAAAGTGGTAAAAGAGGTGACAAGTGGGGGATGGTGTCGATCGTAACCACTTTTGTTTCCCCACTTGTCACCTCTTCCACCACTTTTACAGTGGGGTTATGTTGTTAATTAAAAGTTAAGACCATTTATTTTATTTATTCACAGCAGCATTACCCCACACTCTCAGGGGGCCCTGGCTACACATACGGAATGCTCCCAGCCCCAGAAAACACCCCATACCGCATACATCCCTCTGTCAGTTGATTTCGGCGTACCACCGCCGAGCGTGTATTAAGGCTATGCCCAGACCGGTGCAGCCCCTTATTATGGGTAGGACAAAACCAATGCGGCCCCATACGTGCCTTAGTGCAGCAATTCATCTGTAGGGTACTCTAGAACTAGATGAAACGAGGAGGAGCGCTACAGATCACAAAGTATGGATATATCTCGTCGGGGCTCAACAGACAGGCAGGCGTCGCTACCCCAGGAGTTCACGTACGTACAGATGCTCCAGAAGCTTCTCGAAGAGGTGCTCCAAGTCCACACAGTGCTTTATGCGAGACATTTAAGAATAAACTCGTCTAAAGGGGTGAAAACGTGAACTCTGCGAAGTAATGTTCTCCAGGTCCCTCCACCACCGCATAAGGACAGAGCGAAGCTTGGCAAGCACAAAACTGAAGAATTGAGCAACATTAGCTCGGAGGACGAGCTCACGGACGAGGAGGATTGCTCCATGGAAGAACTGCAGCGTAAACACCCTGCATAATTACCCCACGTGCAAAGTAATACGCTTCAACATCGAATACACCATCTTCTAGTTCGAGGAGAAGTTTCCAGACAACTTCGTAATAGAAGAATGGGACTTGCTGCACGAATACCTATTTAAAGAGGTGCTGGAGTTGATGGACTTGGATTTTAAGGTCTCGGGGATGCTCGCAGTTTCACTTCTTGCCGAGATTCGTACGTTTGCGAGCTCTAGGAAAACGGATAGCTAGGAGATCTTGGCGATGAAAGAGGTGTTGAATTATTTGCTTAAGAACGCTGTGCTGCTGATGGATGGACGAGGACCAACTTCCAAAATTGTTGCAAGGAATATTATATTATTAAGTATTTATTTATTTATTAATTCAGCTAATTATTGTACTTATTATTGTTATTTACGACAAATAAAGCAATTGTAAATTTTAAAATAGATTTATTATAACAATAAAAATCCAAGGAAAATAATCAGTCAATATGGCCTAAATCGTCAGAAATTTCTTGAAAATAAAAATCAAAGGTTAACCCCTTGGATATTTTTTGAGCAAAAAATCGCAAGTAGTTAAATTCACGAAATTAATATTGTAAGGGGTAGAGGGGTTGTTTTTGGATACAGAACTAAAAAAAAAAAAAGAAAAAAGCGTGGTCGGCGCCAAGGTTCGAACCCCAAACTTTCTGACCGGAGGCCGATACTTTACCACTAGACCATGGACGCATTGCAGTGCGCTCATTAAATACGTAATATAAAGTACACATTAGATCAAGTTTCGAGATTGGTGGCGCCATCTGTTGACATTCGGTGGAACTACACAGGTAAATTTTACAGAAGCCTGTAATATTACAGATTTAAATAATCAGAAAAAAAATTTGCGTGGCCCCACTTTAGATTGATACATTTTTCAAAAGTTTTGGATGCAAATTGCATTTTAACATTAGGAAAAAGTAAAGCAAGTCTTACTTTAAGCCAAACATTAACATTACACGAGATAGAAACATGATTATACGTTAAAATGCAATTAGCTTCCAGAAGAAGTTTCCCCCTCAAGAAGGGGAAATAAAACACACAAAGAAACCATATTTATTAAGGAAATCAACCCAAAGACCAGGATAATTAAGCTACTAAATCTTAAATCATAAAAAGCTAATAAATATAAATATTCTGCTTATAAATAGAAGATATTTCTTGATCCAGCTTCCAGGTGGACGTCCAGCTTGCAGTGGCGATTCAGCATTCTTCAGCAAATGGTTTTTATTGCAACAATAGGACTACTTTCCCAGGACAGACAGGGGAAAGCAAGCCACTGTCCACTGCCCCGTTTCTTCTGAATAAAATAATGAGAAAGTTCACTTATCTGTAATAGCTTGTTCTCGTTCAGAAATAAAGCCTTATGGACTGTCTGAAGCTGCTCCGAATTGTTTTAAAGTCTGTCCATCTATAGAAACAATTTGTAGACCCATTATTCTGTGGTATTTTCCTCCTACACTGCAGGGCCCCATTTTTGTTGAAAGGACAGGACACTGCTATGTTTTTCTGCTGTAGAACTTGTGTAAATACTTTTAATACTGGGGACTTCTATACAAATCACGAAGTTTGATTGTAACAACATAAAACCATAAGTTCAAGCTCCAAAACGCTTCTTAAAAGACCCAACCTGCAAACATAATATTGATTAGGTTAATCGATTTAAAACAACTTAAGGCATTACCTCACTGTTACAGCATGTCATAATCTTGAAATTTCTGTATTTGCATTTGTATAAACAGTAAAATTACTTGGTTTATTTGTTTAAACAATTTATAAACAATAAATTTTTCGCAGCTTCACTTGTACAGGAATCTGTAATATCCATAGAAAAGAAAAGGACTATCTATGGTAATATCTAGGGTTGGGCAGTGGCCACGTAAAAGTGGTGAAAAAGGTGACAAGTGGGGGATGGTGCTGAATACAAAAGTGGTAGAAGAGGTAACAAGTGGTGGTGTAATTTCTGAAAATTTACAGGTTTCTGTAATGCCGCTGTAAAATTCACATGTGTAGTTCCACCACTGGTAAACAGATGGCGCCACCTTGAAGTAGTTAGTGGCCTCCGCCAAAAAGTGGTGAAAGAGGTGACAAGTGGAGGATGGTGTCGATCGTAACCACTTTTGTTTCCCCACTTGTCACCTCTTCCACCACTTTTACAGTGGGGTTATGTTGTTAATTAAAAGTTAAGACCATTTATTTTATTTATTCACAGCAGCATTACCCCACACTCTCAGGGGGCCCTGGCTACTCATACGGAATGCTCCCAGCCCCAGAAAACACCCCATACCGCATACATCCCTCTGTCAGTTGATTTCGGCGTACCACCGCCGAGCGTGTATTACGGCTATGCCCAGACCGGTGCAGCCCCTTATTATGGGTAGGACAACTCCACTGCGGCCCCATACGTGCCTTAGTGCAGCAATCCATCTGTAGGGTACTCTAGAACTAGATGAAACGAGTAAGAGCGCTACAGATCACAAAGTATGGATATATCTCGTCGGGGCTCAACAGACAGGCAGGCGTCGCTACCCCAGGAGTTCACGTACGTACAGATGCACCAGAAGCTTCTCGAAGAGGTGCTCCAAGTCCACACAGTGCTTTATGCGAGACATTTAAGAATTAATCTGTTAAAGGGGTGAAAACGTAAACTCTGTGAAGGAATGTTCCCCAGGTGTAAAGTAATGCGCTTCAACATCGAATACACCATCCTCTACTTCGAGGAGCAGTTTCCAGACAACTTTGTAATAGAAGAATGGGACTTGCTGCACGAATACCTATTTAAAGAGGTGCTGGAGTTGATGGACTTGGATTTTAAGGTCTCGGGGATGCTCGCAGTTTCACTTCTTGCCGAGATTCGTACGTTTGCGAGCTCTAGGAAAACGGAAAGCTAGGAGATCTTGGCGACGAAGGAGGTGTTGAATTATTTGCTTAAGAACGCTGTGCCGCTGATGGATGGACGAGGACCAACTTCCAAAATTGTTGCAAGGAATATTATATTATTAAGTATTTATTTATTTATTAATTCAGCTAATTATTTGACTTATTATTGTTAATTACGACAAATAAATCAATTGTGAATTTTAAAATAGATTTATTATAACAATAAAAATCCAAGGAAAATAATCAGTCAATATGGCCTAAATCGTCAGAAATTTCTTGAAAATAAAAATCAAAGGTTAACCCCTTGGATATTTTTTGAGCAAAAAATCGCAAGTAGTTATATCCACGAAATTAATATTGTAAGGGGTAGAGGGGTTGCTTTTGGATACAGAACTAAAAAAAAAAAAAGAAAAAAGCGTCGTCGGCGCCAAGGTTCGAACCCCAAACTTTTTGACCGGAGGCCGACACTTTACCATTAGACCATAGACGCATTGCAGTGCGCTCATTAAATACTTAATATAAAGTACACTATAGATCAAGTTTAGAGATTGGTGGCGCCATCTGTTGGCAATCGGTGGAACTACACAGGCAAATTTTACAGAAACCTGTAATATTACAGATTTAAATAATCAGAAAAAAAATTTGCGTGGCCCCACTTTAGATTGATACATTTTTCAAAAGTGTTGGATGCAAATTGCATTTTAACATTAAGAAAAAGTAAAGCAAGTCTTACTTTAAGCCAAACATTAACATTACACGAGATAGAAACATGATTATACGTTAAAATGCAATAAGCTTCCAGACGAAGTTTCCCCCTCAAGAAGGGGAAATAAAACACACAAAGAAACCATATTTATTAAAGAAATCAACCCAAATACCAGGATAATTAGGCTACTAAATCTTAAATCATAAAAAGCTAATAAATATAAATATTCTGCTTATAAATAGAAGATATTTCTTGATCCAGCTTCCAGGTGGACGTCCAGCTTGCAGTGGCGATTCAGCATTCTTCAGCAAATGGTTTTTATTGCAACAATAGGACTACTTTCCCAGGACAGACAGGGGAAAGCAAGCCACTGTCCACTGCCCCGTTTCTTCTGAATAAAATAATGAGAAAGTTCACTTATCTGTAATAGCTTGTTCTCGTTCAGAAATAAAGCCTTATGGACTGTCTGAAGCTGCTCCGAATTGTTTTAAAGTCTGTCCATCTATAGAAACAATTTGTAGACCCATTATTCTGTGGTATTTTCCTCCTACACTGCAGGGCCCCATTTTTGTTGAAAGAACAGGACACTGCTATGTTTTTCTGCTGTAGAACTTGTGTAAATACTTTTAATACTGGGGACTTCTATACAAATCACGAAGTTTGATTGTAACAACATAAAACCATAAGTTCAAGCTCCAAAACGCTTCTTAAAAGACCCAACCTGCAAACATAATATTGATTAGGTTAATCGATTTAAAACAACTTAAGACATTACCTCACTGTTACAGCATGTCATAATCTTGAAATGTCTGTATTTGCATTTGTATAAACAGTAAAATTACTTGGTTTATTTGTTTAAGCAATTTATAAACAATAAATTTTCCGCAGCTTCACTTGTACAGGAATCTGTAATATCCATAGAAAAGAAAAGGACTATCTATGGTAATATCCAGGGTTGGGCAGTGGCCACGTAAAAGTGGTGAAAAAGGTGACAAGTGGGGGATGGTGTTGAATACAAAAGTGGTAGAAGAGGTAACAAGTGGTGGTGTAATTTCTGAAAAATTACAGGTTTCTGTAATGCCGCTGTAAAATTCACATGTGTAGTTCCACCACTGGTGAACAGATGGCGCCACCTTGAAGTAGTTAGTGGCCTCCGCCAAAAAGTGGTGAAAGAGGTGACAAGTGGGGGATGGTGTCGATCGTAACCACTTTTGTTTCCCCACTTGTCGCCTCTTCCACCGCTTTTACAGTGGGGTTATGTTGTTAATTAAAAGTTAAGACCATTTATTTATTCAAAGCAGCATTACCCCACACTCTCAGGGGGCCCTGGCTACTCATACGGAATGCTCCCAGCCCCAGAAAACACCCCATACCGCATACATCCCTCTGTCAGTTGATTTCGGCGTACCACCGCCGAGCGTGTATTACGGCTATGCCCAGACCGGTGCAGCCCCTTATTATGGGTAGGACAACACCAATGCGCCCCCATAAGTGCCTCAGTGCAGCAATCCATCTGTAGGGTACTCTAGAACTAGACGAAATGAGTAGGAGCGCTACAGATCACAAAGTATGGATATATCTCGTCGGGGCTCAACAGACAGGCAGGCGTCGCTACCCCAGGAATTCACGTACGTACAGATGCACCAGAAGCTTCCCGAAGAGGTGCTCCAAGTCCACACAGTGCTTTATGCAAGACGTTTAAAAATTAACTCGTTTAAAGGGGTGAAAACGTGAACTCTGTGAAGGAATGTTCCCCAGGTGTAAAGTAATGCGCTTCAACATCGAATACACCATCCTCTAGTTCGAGGAAAAGTTTTCAGACAACTTCGTAATAGAAGAATGGGACTTGCTGTACGAATACCTATTTAAAGAAGTGCTGGAGTTGATGGACTTGGATTTTAAGGTCTCGGGGATGCTCGCAGTTTCACTTCTTGCCGAGATTCGTACGTTTGTGGGCTCTAGGAAAACGGAAAGCTAGGAGATCTTGGCGACGAAGGAGGTGTTGAATTATTTGCTTAAGAAGTTAAGAACGCTGTGCCGCTGATGGATGGACGAGGACCAACTTCCAAAATTGTTGCAAGGAATATTATATTATTAAGTATTTATTTATTTATTAATTCAGCTAATTATTGTACTTATTATTGTTATTTACGACAAATAAAGCAATTGTAAATTTTAAAATAGATTTATTATAACAATAAAAATCCAAGGAAACTAATCAGTCAATATGGCCTAAATCGTCAGAAATTTCTTGAAAATAAAAATCAAAGGTTAACCCCTTGGATATTTTTTGAGCAAAAAATCGCAAGTAGTTAAATTCACGAAATTAATATTGTAAGGGGTAGAGGGGTTGTTTTTGGATACAGAACTAAAAAAAAAAAAAAGAAAAAGCGTGGTCGGCGCCAAGGTTCGAACCCCAAACTTTCTGACCGGAGGCCGACACTTTACCATTAGACCATAGACGCATTGCAGTGCGCTCATTAAATACTTAATATAAAGTACATATTAGATCAAGTTTCAAGATTGGTGGCGCCATCTGTTGGCATTCGGTGGAATTACACAGGCAAATTTTACAGAAACCTGTAATATTACAGATTTAAATAATCAGAAAAAAAATTTGCGTGGCCCCACTTTAGATTGATACATTTTTCAAAAGTGTTGGATGCAAATTGCATTTTAACATTAAGAAAAAGTAAAGCAAGTCTTACTTTAAGCCAAACATTAACATTACACGAGATAGAAACATGATTATACGTTAAAATGCAATTAGCTTCCACAAGAAGTTTCCCCCTCAAGAAGGGGAAATAAAACACACAAAGAAACCATTTTTATTAAAGAAATCAACCCAAAGACCAGGATAATTAGGCTACTAAATCTTAAATCATAAAAAGCTAATAAATATAAATATTCTGCTTATAAATAGAAGATATTTCTTGATCCAGCTTCCAGGTGGACGTCCAGCTTGCAGTGGCGATTCAGCATTCTTCAGCAAATGGTTTTTATTGCAACAATAGGACTACTTTCCCAGGACAGACAGGGGAAAGCAAGCCACTGTCCACTGCCCCGTTTCTTCTGAATGAAATAATGAGAAAGTTCACTTATCTGTAAAAGCTTGTTCTCGTTCAGAAATAAAGCCTTATGGACTGTCTGAAGCTGCTCCGAATTGTTTTAAAGTCTGTCCATCTATAGAAACTATTTGTAGACCCATTTTTCTGTGGTATTTTCCTCCTACACTGCAGGGCCCCATTTTTGTTGAAAGGACAGGACACTGCTATGTTTTTCTGCTGTAGAACTTGTGTAAATACCTTTGGTACTAGGGACTTCTATACAAATCACGAAGTTTGATTGTAACAACATAAAACCATAAGTTTAAGCTCCAAAACGCTTCTTAAAAGTTAAAAGACCCAACCTGCAAACATAATATTGATTAGGTTAATCAATTTAAAACAACTTAAGACATTACCTCACTGTTACAGCATGTCATAATCTTGAAATTTCTGTATTTGCATTTGTATAAACAGTAAAATTACTTGGTTTATTTGTTTAAACAAGTTATAAACAATAAATTTCCCGCAGCTTCACTTGTACAGGAATCTGTTATATCCATAGAAAAGAAAAGGAATATCTATGGTAATATCTAGGGTTGGGCAGTGGCCACGTAAAAGTGGTGGAAGAGGTGACAAGTGGGGGATTGTGTCGGCCGTAACCACTTTTGTTTCTCCACTTGTCACCTCTTCCACCACTTTTACAGTGGTGGAAGAGGTGACAAGTGGAGGATGGTGTTAAATACAAAAGTGGTAGAAGAGGTAACAAGTGGTGGTGTAATTTCTGAAAAATTACTGGTTTCTGTAATGCCGCTGTAAAATTCACATGTGTAGTTCCACCACTGGTGAACAGATGGCGCCACCTTGAAGTAGTTAGTGGCCTCCGCCAAAAAGTGGTAAAAGAGGTGACAAGTGGGGGATGGTGTCGATCGTAACCACTTTTGTTTCCCCACTTGTCACCTCTTCCACCACTTTTACAGTGGGGTTATGTTGTTAATTAAAAGTTAAGACCATTTATTTTATTTATTCACAGCAGCATTACCCCACACTCTCAGGGGGCCCTGGCTACACATACGGAATGCTCCCAGCCCCAGAAAACACCCCATACCGCATACATCCCTCTGTCAGTTGATTTCGGCGTACCACCGCCGAGCGTGTATTAAGGCTATGCCCAGACCGGTGCAGCCCCTTATTATGGGTAGGACAAAACCAATGCGGCCCCATACGTGCCTTAGTGCAGCAATTCATCTGTAGGGTACTCTAGAACTAGATGAAACGAGGAGGAGCGCTACAGATCACAAAGTATGGATATATCTCGTCGGGGCTCAACAGACAGGCAGGCGTCGCTACCCCAGGAGTTCACGTACGTACAGATGCTCCAGAAGCTTCTCGAAGAGGTGCTCCAAGTCCACACAGTGCTTTATGCGAGACATTTAAGAATAAACTCGTCTAAAGGGGTGAAAACGTGAACTCTGCGAAGTAATGTTCTCCAGGTCCCTCCACCACCGCATAAGGACAGAGCGAAGCTTGGCAAGCACAAAACTGAAGAATTGAGCAACATTAGCTCGGAGGACGAGCTCACGGACGAGGAGGATTGCTCCATGGAAGAACTGCAGCGTAAACACCCTGCATAATTACCCCACGTGCAAAGTAATACGCTTCAACATCGAATACACCATCTTCTAGTTCGAGGAGAAGTTTCCAGACAACTTCGTAATAGAAGAATGGGACTTGCTGCACGAATACCTATTTAAAGAGGTGCTGGAGTTGATGGACTTGGATTTTAAGGTCTCGGGGATGCTCGCAGTTTCACTTCTTGCCGAGATTCGTACGTTTGCGAGCTCTAGGAAAACGGATAGCTAGGAGATCTTGGCGATGAAAGAGGTGTTGAATTATTTGCTTAAGAACGCTGTGCTGCTGATGGATGGACGAGGACCAACTTCCAAAATTGTTGCAAGGAATATTATATTATTAAGTATTTATTTATTTATTAATTCAGCTAATTATTGTACTTATTATTGTTATTTACGACAAATAAAGCAATTGTAAATTTTAAAATAGATTTATTATAACAATAAAAATCCAAGGAAAATAATCAGTCAATATGGCCTAAATCGTCAGAAATTTCTTGAAAATAAAAATCAAAGGTTAACCCCTTGGATATTTTTTGAGCAAAAAATCGCAAGTAGTTAAATTCACGAAATTAATATTGTAAGGGGTAGAGGGGTTGTTTTTGGATACAGAACTAAAAAAAAAAAAAGAAAAAAGCGTGGTCGGCGCCAAGGTTCGAACCCCAAACTTTCTGACCGGAGGCCGATACTTTACCACTAGACCATGGACGCATTGCAGTGCGCTCATTAAATACGTAATATAAAGTACACATTAGATCAAGTTTCGAGATTGGTGGCGCCATCTGTTGACATTCGGTGGAACTACACAGGTAAATTTTACAGAAGCCTGTAATATTACAGATTTAAATAATCAGAAAAAAAATTTGCGTGGCCCCACTTTAGATTGATACATTTTTCAAAAGTTTTGGATGCAAATTGCATTTTAACATTAGGAAAAAGTAAAGCAAGTCTTACTTTAAGCCAAACATTAACATTACACGAGATAGAAACATGATTATACGTTAAAATGCAATTAGCTTCCAGAAGAAGTTTCCCCCTCAAGAAGGGGAAATAAAACACACAAAGAAACCATATTTATTAAGGAAATCAACCCAAAGACCAGGATAATTAAGCTACTAAATCTTAAATCATAAAAAGCTAATAAATATAAATATTCTGCTTATAAATAGAAGATATTTCTTGATCCAGCTTCCAGGTGGACGTCCAGCTTGCAGTGGCGATTCAGCATTCTTCAGCAAATGGTTTTTATTGCAACAATAGGACTACTTTCCCAGGACAGACAGGGGAAAGCAAGCCACTGTCCACTGCCCCGTTTCTTCTGAATAAAATAATGAGAAAGTTCACTTATCTGTAATAGCTTGTTCTCGTTCAGAAATAAAGCCTTATGGACTGTCTGAAGCTGCTCCGAATTGTTTTAAAGTCTGTCCATCTATAGAAACAATTTGTAGACCCATTATTCTGTGGTATTTTCCTCCTACACTGCAGGGCCCCATTTTTGTTGAAAGGACAGGACACTGCTATGTTTTTCTGCTGTAGAACTTGTGTAAATACTTTTAATACTGGGGACTTCTATACAAATCACGAAGTTTGATTGTAACAACATAAAACCATAAGTTCAAGCTCCAAAACGCTTCTTAAAAGACCCAACCTGCAAACATAATATTGATTAGGTTAATCGATTTAAAACAACTTAAGGCATTACCTCACTGTTACAGCATGTCATAATCTTGAAATTTCTGTATTTGCATTTGTATAAACAGTAAAATTACTTGGTTTATTTGTTTAAACAATTTATAAACAATAAATTTTTCGCAGCTTCACTTGTACAGGAATCTGTAATATCCATAGAAAAGAAAAGGACTATCTATGGTAATATCTAGGGTTGGGCAGTGGCCACGTAAAAGTGGTGAAAAAGGTGACAAGTGGGGGATGGTGCTGAATACAAAAGTGGTAGAAGAGGTAACAAGTGGTGGTGTAATTTCTGAAAATTTACAGGTTTCTGTAATGCCGCTGTAAAATTCACATGTGTAGTTCCACCACTGGTAAACAGATGGCGCCACCTTGAAGTAGTTAGTGGCCTCCGCCAAAAAGTGGTGAAAGAGGTGACAAGTGGAGGATGGTGTCGATCGTAACCACTTTTGTTTCCCCACTTGTCACCTCTTCCACCACTTTTACAGTGGGGTTATGTTGTTAATTAAAAGTTAAGACCATTTATTTTATTTATTCACAGCAGCATTACCCCACACTCTCAGGGGGCCCTGGCTACTCATACGGAATGCTCCCAGCCCCAGAAAACACCCCATACCGCATACATCCCTCTGTCAGTTGATTTCGGCGTACCACCGCCGAGCGTGTATTACGGCTATGCCCAGACCGGTGCAGCCCCTTATTATGGGTAGGACAACTCCACTGCGGCCCCATACGTGCCTTAGTGCAGCAATCCATCTGTAGGGTACTCTAGAACTAGATGAAACGAGTAAGAGCGCTACAGATCACAAAGTATGGATATATCTCGTCGGGGCTCAACAGACAGGCAGGCGTCGCTACCCCAGGAGTTCACGTACGTACAGATGCACCAGAAGCTTCTCGAAGAGGTGCTCCAAGTCCACACAGTGCTTTATGCGAGACATTTAAGAATTAATCTGTTAAAGGGGTGAAAACGTAAACTCTGTGAAGGAATGTTCCCCAGGTGTAAAGTAATGCGCTTCAACATCGAATACACCATCCTCTACTTCGAGGAGCAGTTTCCAGACAACTTTGTAATAGAAGAATGGGACTTGCTGCACGAATACCTATTTAAAGAGGTGCTGGAGTTGATGGACTTGGATTTTAAGGTCTCGGGGATGCTCGCAGTTTCACTTCTTGCCGAGATTCGTACGTTTGCGAGCTCTAGGAAAACGGAAAGCTAGGAGATCTTGGCGACGAAGGAGGTGTTGAATTATTTGCTTAAGAACGCTGTGCCGCTGATGGATGGACGAGGACCAACTTCCAAAATTGTTGCAAGGAATATTATATTATTAAGTATTTATTTATTTATTAATTCAGCTAATTATTTGACTTATTATTGTTAATTACGACAAATAAATCAATTGTGAATTTTAAAATAGATTTATTATAACAATAAAAATCCAAGGAAAATAATCAGTCAATATGGCCTAAATCGTCAGAAATTTCTTGAAAATAAAAATCAAAGGTTAACCCCTTGGATATTTTTTGAGCAAAAAATCGCAAGTAGTTATATCCACGAAATTAATATTGTAAGGGGTAGAGGGGTTGCTTTTGGATACAGAACTAAAAAAAAAAAAAGAAAAAAGCGTCGTCGGCGCCAAGGTTCGAACCCCAAACTTTTTGACCGGAGGCCGACACTTTACCATTAGACCATAGACGCATTGCAGTGCGCTCATTAAATACTTAATATAAAGTACACTATAGATCAAGTTTAGAGATTGGTGGCGCCATCTGTTGGCAATCGGTGGAACTACACAGGCAAATTTTACAGAAACCTGTAATATTACAGATTTAAATAATCAGAAAAAAAATTTGCGTGGCCCCACTTTAGATTGATACATTTTTCAAAAGTGTTGGATGCAAATTGCATTTTAACATTAAGAAAAAGTAAAGCAAGTCTTACTTTAAGCCAAACATTAACATTACACGAGATAGAAACATGATTATACGTTAAAATGCAATAAGCTTCCAGACGAAGTTTCCCCCTCAAGAAGGGGAAATAAAACACACAAAGAAACCATATTTATTAAAGAAATCAACCCAAATACCAGGATAATTAGGCTACTAAATCTTAAATCATAAAAAGCTAATAAATATAAATATTCTGCTTATAAATAGAAGATATTTCTTGATCCAGCTTCCAGGTGGACGTCCAGCTTGCAGTGGCGATTCAGCATTCTTCAGCAAATGGTTTTTATTGCAACAATAGGACTACTTTCCCAGGACAGACAGGGGAAAGCAAGCCACTGTCCACTGCCCCGTTTCTTCTGAATAAAATAATGAGAAAGTTCACTTATCTGTAATAGCTTGTTCTCGTTCAGAAATAAAGCCTTATGGACTGTCTGAAGCTGCTCCGAATTGTTTTAAAGTCTGTCCATCTATAGAAACAATTTGTAGACCCATTATTCTGTGGTATTTTCCTCCTACACTGCAGGGCCCCATTTTTGTTGAAAGAACAGGACACTGCTATGTTTTTCTGCTGTAGAACTTGTGTAAATACTTTTAATACTGGGGACTTCTATACAAATCACGAAGTTTGATTGTAACAACATAAAACCATAAGTTCAAGCTCCAAAACGCTTCTTAAAAGACCCAACCTGCAAACATAATATTGATTAGGTTAATCGATTTAAAACAACTTAAGACATTACCTCACTGTTACAGCATGTCATAATCTTGAAATGTCTGTATTTGCATTTGTATAAACAGTAAAATTACTTGGTTTATTTGTTTAAGCAATTTATAAACAATAAATTTTCCGCAGCTTCACTTGTACAGGAATCTGTAATATCCATAGAAAAGAAAAGGACTATCTATGGTAATATCCAGGGTTGGGCAGTGGCCACGTAAAAGTGGTGAAAAAGGTGACAAGTGGGGGATGGTGTTGAATACAAAAGTGGTAGAAGAGGTAACAAGTGGTGGTGTAATTTCTGAAAAATTACAGGTTTCTGTAATGCCGCTGTAAAATTCACATGTGTAGTTCCACCACTGGTGAACAGATGGCGCCACCTTGAAGTAGTTAGTGGCCTCCGCCAAAAAGTGGTGAAAGAGGTGACAAGTGGGGGATGGTGTCGATCGTAACCACTTTTGTTTCCCCACTTGTCGCCTCTTCCACCGCTTTTACAGTGGGGTTATGTTGTTAATTAAAAGTTAAGACCATTTATTTATTCAAAGCAGCATTACCCCACACTCTCAGGGGGCCCTGGCTACTCATACGGAATGCTCCCAGCCCCAGAAAACACCCCATACCGCATACATCCCTCTGTCAGTTGATTTCGGCGTACCACCGCCGAGCGTGTATTACGGCTATGCCCAGACCGGTGCAGCCCCTTATTATGGGTAGGACAACACCAATGCGCCCCCATAAGTGCCTCAGTGCAGCAATCCATCTGTAGGGTACTCTAGAACTAGACGAAATGAGTAGGAGCGCTACAGATCACAAAGTATGGATATATCTCGTCGGGGCTCAACAGACAGGCAGGCGTCGCTACCCCAGGAATTCACGTACGTACAGATGCACCAGAAGCTTCCCGAAGAGGTGCTCCAAGTCCACACAGTGCTTTATGCAAGACGTTTAAAAATTAACTCGTTTAAAGGGGTGAAAACGTGAACTCTGTGAAGGAATGTTCCCCAGGTGTAAAGTAATGCGCTTCAACATCGAATACACCATCCTCTAGTTCGAGGAAAAGTTTTCAGACAACTTCGTAATAGAAGAATGGGACTTGCTGTACGAATACCTATTTAAAGAAGTGCTGGAGTTGATGGACTTGGATTTTAAGGTCTCGGGGATGCTCGCAGTTTCACTTCTTGCCGAGATTCGTACGTTTGTGGGCTCTAGGAAAACGGAAAGCTAGGAGATCTTGGCGACGAAGGAGGTGTTGAATTATTTGCTTAAGAAGTTAAGAACGCTGTGCCGCTGATGGATGGACGAGGACCAACTTCCAAAATTGTTGCAAGGAATATTATATTATTAAGTATTTATTTATTTATTAATTCAGCTAATTATTGTACTTATTATTGTTATTTACGACAAATAAAGCAATTGTAAATTTTAAAATAGATTTATTATAACAATAAAAATCCAAGGAAACTAATCAGTCAATATGGCCTAAATCGTCAGAAATTTCTTGAAAATAAAAATCAAAGGTTAACCCCTTGGATATTTTTTGAGCAAAAAATCGCAAGTAGTTAAATTCACGAAATTAATATTGTAAGGGGTAGAGGGGTTGTTTTTGGATACAGAACTAAAAAAAAAAAAAAGAAAAAGCGTGGTCGGCGCCAAGGTTCGAACCCCAAACTTTCTGACCGGAGGCCGACACTTTACCATTAGACCATAGACGCATTGCAGTGCGCTCATTAAATACTTAATATAAAGTACATATTAGATCAAGTTTCAAGATTGGTGGCGCCATCTGTTGGCATTCGGTGGAATTACACAGGCAAATTTTACAGAAACCTGTAATATTACAGATTTAAATAATCAGAAAAAAAATTTGCGTGGCCCCACTTTAGATTGATACATTTTTCAAAAGTGTTGGATGCAAATTGCATTTTAACATTAAGAAAAAGTAAAGCAAGTCTTACTTTAAGCCAAACATTAACATTACACGAGATAGAAACATGATTATACGTTAAAATGCAATTAGCTTCCACAAGAAGTTTCCCCCTCAAGAAGGGGAAATAAAACACACAAAGAAACCATTTTTATTAAAGAAATCAACCCAAAGACCAGGATAATTAGGCTACTAAATCTTAAATCATAAAAAGCTAATAAATATAAATATTCTGCTTATAAATAGAAGATATTTCTTGATCCAGCTTCCAGGTGGACGTCCAGCTTGCAGTGGCGATTCAGCATTCTTCAGCAAATGGTTTTTATTGCAACAATAGGACTACTTTCCCAGGACAGACAGGGGAAAGCAAGCCACTGTCCACTGCCCCGTTTCTTCTGAATGAAATAATGAGAAAGTTCACTTATCTGTAAAAGCTTGTTCTCGTTCAGAAATAAAGCCTTATGGACTGTCTGAAGCTGCTCCGAATTGTTTTAAAGTCTGTCCATCTATAGAAACTATTTGTAGACCCATTTTTCTGTGGTATTTTCCTCCTACACTGCAGGGCCCCATTTTTGTTGAAAGGACAGGACACTGCTATGTTTTTCTGCTGTAGAACTTGTGTAAATACCTTTGGTACTAGGGACTTCTATACAAATCACGAAGTTTGATTGTAACAACATAAAACCATAAGTTTAAGCTCCAAAACGCTTCTTAAAAGTTAAAAGACCCAACCTGCAAACATAATATTGATTAGGTTAATCAATTTAAAACAACTTAAGACATTACCTCACTGTTACAGCATGTCATAATCTTGAAATTTCTGTATTTGCATTTGTATAAACAGTAAAATTACTTGGTTTATTTGTTTAAACAAGTTATAAACAATAAATTTCCCGCAGCTTCACTTGTACAGGAATCTGTTATATCCATAGAAAAGAAAAGGAATATCTATGGTAATATCTAGGGTTGGGCAGTGGCCACGTAAAAGTGGTGGAAGAGGTGACAAGTGGGGGATTGTGTCGGCCGTAACCACTTTTGTTTCTCCACTTGTCACCTCTTCCACCACTTTTACAGTGGTGGAAGAGGTGACAAGTGGAGGATGGTGTTAAATACAAAAGTGGTAGAAGAGGTAACAAGTGGTGGTGTAATTTCTGAAAAATTACTGGTTTCTGTAATGCCGCTGTAAAATTCACATGTGTAGTTCCACCACTGGTGAACAGATGGCGCCACCTTGAAGTAGTTAGTGGCCTCCGCCAAAAAGTGGTAAAAGAGGTGACAAGTGGGGGATGGTGTCGATCGTAACCACTTTTGTTTCCCCACTTGTCACCTCTTCCACCACTTTTACAGTGGGGTTATGTTGTTAATTAAAAGTTAAGACCATTTATTTTATTTATTCACAGCAGCATTACCCCACACTCTCAGGGGGCCCTGGCTACACATACGGAATGCTCCCAGCCCCAGAAAACACCCCATACCGCATACATCCCTCTGTCAGTTGATTTCGGCGTACCACCGCCGAGCGTGTATTAAGGCTATGCCCAGACCGGTGCAGCCCCTTATTATGGGTAGGACAAAACCAATGCGGCCCCATACGTGCCTTAGTGCAGCAATTCATCTGTAGGGTACTCTAGAACTAGATGAAACGAGGAGGAGCGCTACAGATCACAAAGTATGGATATATCTCGTCGGGGCTCAACAGACAGGCAGGCGTCGCTACCCCAGGAGTTCACGTACGTACAGATGCTCCAGAAGCTTCTCGAAGAGGTGCTCCAAGTCCACACAGTGCTTTATGCGAGACATTTAAGAATAAACTCGTCTAAAGGGGTGAAAACGTGAACTCTGCGAAGTAATGTTCTCCAGGTCCCTCCACCACCGCATAAGGACAGAGCGAAGCTTGGCAAGCACAAAACTGAAGAATTGAGCAACATTAGCTCGGAGGACGAGCTCACGGACGAGGAGGATTGCTCCATGGAAGAACTGCAGCGTAAACACCCTGCATAATTACCCCACGTGCAAAGTAATACGCTTCAACATCGAATACACCATCTTCTAGTTCGAGGAGAAGTTTCCAGACAACTTCGTAATAGAAGAATGGGACTTGCTGCACGAATACCTATTTAAAGAGGTGCTGGAGTTGATGGACTTGGATTTTAAGGTCTCGGGGATGCTCGCAGTTTCACTTCTTGCCGAGATTCGTACGTTTGCGAGCTCTAGGAAAACGGATAGCTAGGAGATCTTGGCGATGAAAGAGGTGTTGAATTATTTGCTTAAGAACGCTGTGCTGCTGATGGATGGACGAGGACCAACTTCCAAAATTGTTGCAAGGAATATTATATTATTAAGTATTTATTTATTTATTAATTCAGCTAATTATTGTACTTATTATTGTTATTTACGACAAATAAAGCAATTGTAAATTTTAAAATAGATTTATTATAACAATAAAAATCCAAGGAAAATAATCAGTCAATATGGCCTAAATCGTCAGAAATTTCTTGAAAATAAAAATCAAAGGTTAACCCCTTGGATATTTTTTGAGCAAAAAATCGCAAGTAGTTAAATTCACGAAATTAATATTGTAAGGGGTAGAGGGGTTGTTTTTGGATACAGAACTAAAAAAAAAAAAAGAAAAAAGCGTGGTCGGCGCCAAGGTTCGAACCCCAAACTTTCTGACCGGAGGCCGATACTTTACCACTAGACCATGGACGCATTGCAGTGCGCTCATTAAATACGTAATATAAAGTACACATTAGATCAAGTTTCGAGATTGGTGGCGCCATCTGTTGACATTCGGTGGAACTACACAGGTAAATTTTACAGAAGCCTGTAATATTACAGATTTAAATAATCAGAAAAAAAATTTGCGTGGCCCCACTTTAGATTGATACATTTTTCAAAAGTTTTGGATGCAAATTGCATTTTAACATTAGGAAAAAGTAAAGCAAGTCTTACTTTAAGCCAAACATTAACATTACACGAGATAGAAACATGATTATACGTTAAAATGCAATTAGCTTCCAGAAGAAGTTTCCCCCTCAAGAAGGGGAAATAAAACACACAAAGAAACCATATTTATTAAGGAAATCAACCCAAAGACCAGGATAATTAAGCTACTAAATCTTAAATCATAAAAAGCTAATAAATATAAATATTCTGCTTATAAATAGAAGATATTTCTTGATCCAGCTTCCAGGTGGACGTCCAGCTTGCAGTGGCGATTCAGCATTCTTCAGCAAATGGTTTTTATTGCAACAATAGGACTACTTTCCCAGGACAGACAGGGGAAAGCAAGCCACTGTCCACTGCCCCGTTTCTTCTGAATAAAATAATGAGAAAGTTCACTTATCTGTAATAGCTTGTTCTCGTTCAGAAATAAAGCCTTATGGACTGTCTGAAGCTGCTCCGAATTGTTTTAAAGTCTGTCCATCTATAGAAACAATTTGTAGACCCATTATTCTGTGGTATTTTCCTCCTACACTGCAGGGCCCCATTTTTGTTGAAAGGACAGGACACTGCTATGTTTTTCTGCTGTAGAACTTGTGTAAATACTTTTAATACTGGGGACTTCTATACAAATCACGAAGTTTGATTGTAACAACATAAAACCATAAGTTCAAGCTCCAAAACGCTTCTTAAAAGACCCAACCTGCAAACATAATATTGATTAGGTTAATCGATTTAAAACAACTTAAGGCATTACCTCACTGTTACAGCATGTCATAATCTTGAAATTTCTGTATTTGCATTTGTATAAACAGTAAAATTACTTGGTTTATTTGTTTAAACAATTTATAAACAATAAATTTTTCGCAGCTTCACTTGTACAGGAATCTGTAATATCCATAGAAAAGAAAAGGACTATCTATGGTAATATCTAGGGTTGGGCAGTGGCCACGTAAAAGTGGTGAAAAAGGTGACAAGTGGGGGATGGTGCTGAATACAAAAGTGGTAGAAGAGGTAACAAGTGGTGGTGTAATTTCTGAAAATTTACAGGTTTCTGTAATGCCGCTGTAAAATTCACATGTGTAGTTCCACCACTGGTAAACAGATGGCGCCACCTTGAAGTAGTTAGTGGCCTCCGCCAAAAAGTGGTGAAAGAGGTGACAAGTGGAGGATGGTGTCGATCGTAACCACTTTTGTTTCCCCACTTGTCACCTCTTCCACCACTTTTACAGTGGGGTTATGTTGTTAATTAAAAGTTAAGACCATTTATTTTATTTATTCACAGCAGCATTACCCCACACTCTCAGGGGGCCCTGGCTACTCATACGGAATGCTCCCAGCCCCAGAAAACACCCCATACCGCATACATCCCTCTGTCAGTTGATTTCGGCGTACCACCGCCGAGCGTGTATTACGGCTATGCCCAGACCGGTGCAGCCCCTTATTATGGGTAGGACAACTCCACTGCGGCCCCATACGTGCCTTAGTGCAGCAATCCATCTGTAGGGTACTCTAGAACTAGATGAAACGAGTAAGAGCGCTACAGATCACAAAGTATGGATATATCTCGTCGGGGCTCAACAGACAGGCAGGCGTCGCTACCCCAGGAGTTCACGTACGTACAGATGCACCAGAAGCTTCTCGAAGAGGTGCTCCAAGTCCACACAGTGCTTTATGCGAGACATTTAAGAATTAATCTGTTAAAGGGGTGAAAACGTAAACTCTGTGAAGGAATGTTCCCCAGGTGTAAAGTAATGCGCTTCAACATCGAATACACCATCCTCTACTTCGAGGAGCAGTTTCCAGACAACTTTGTAATAGAAGAATGGGACTTGCTGCACGAATACCTATTTAAAGAGGTGCTGGAGTTGATGGACTTGGATTTTAAGGTCTCGGGGATGCTCGCAGTTTCACTTCTTGCCGAGATTCGTACGTTTGCGAGCTCTAGGAAAACGGAAAGCTAGGAGATCTTGGCGACGAAGGAGGTGTTGAATTATTTGCTTAAGAACGCTGTGCCGCTGATGGATGGACGAGGACCAACTTCCAAAATTGTTGCAAGGAATATTATATTATTAAGTATTTATTTATTTATTAATTCAGCTAATTATTTGACTTATTATTGTTAATTACGACAAATAAATCAATTGTGAATTTTAAAATAGATTTATTATAACAATAAAAATCCAAGGAAAATAATCAGTCAATATGGCCTAAATCGTCAGAAATTTCTTGAAAATAAAAATCAAAGGTTAACCCCTTGGATATTTTTTGAGCAAAAAATCGCAAGTAGTTATATCCACGAAATTAATATTGTAAGGGGTAGAGGGGTTGCTTTTGGATACAGAACTAAAAAAAAAAAAAGAAAAAAGCGTCGTCGGCGCCAAGGTTCGAACCCCAAACTTTTTGACCGGAGGCCGACACTTTACCATTAGACCATAGACGCATTGCAGTGCGCTCATTAAATACTTAATATAAAGTACACTATAGATCAAGTTTAGAGATTGGTGGCGCCATCTGTTGGCAATCGGTGGAACTACACAGGCAAATTTTACAGAAACCTGTAATATTACAGATTTAAATAATCAGAAAAAAAATTTGCGTGGCCCCACTTTAGATTGATACATTTTTCAAAAGTGTTGGATGCAAATTGCATTTTAACATTAAGAAAAAGTAAAGCAAGTCTTACTTTAAGCCAAACATTAACATTACACGAGATAGAAACATGATTATACGTTAAAATGCAATAAGCTTCCAGACGAAGTTTCCCCCTCAAGAAGGGGAAATAAAACACACAAAGAAACCATATTTATTAAAGAAATCAACCCAAATACCAGGATAATTAGGCTACTAAATCTTAAATCATAAAAAGCTAATAAATATAAATATTCTGCTTATAAATAGAAGATATTTCTTGATCCAGCTTCCAGGTGGACGTCCAGCTTGCAGTGGCGATTCAGCATTCTTCAGCAAATGGTTTTTATTGCAACAATAGGACTACTTTCCCAGGACAGACAGGGGAAAGCAAGCCACTGTCCACTGCCCCGTTTCTTCTGAATAAAATAATGAGAAAGTTCACTTATCTGTAATAGCTTGTTCTCGTTCAGAAATAAAGCCTTATGGACTGTCTGAAGCTGCTCCGAATTGTTTTAAAGTCTGTCCATCTATAGAAACAATTTGTAGACCCATTATTCTGTGGTATTTTCCTCCTACACTGCAGGGCCCCATTTTTGTTGAAAGAACAGGACACTGCTATGTTTTTCTGCTGTAGAACTTGTGTAAATACTTTTAATACTGGGGACTTCTATACAAATCACGAAGTTTGATTGTAACAACATAAAACCATAAGTTCAAGCTCCAAAACGCTTCTTAAAAGACCCAACCTGCAAACATAATATTGATTAGGTTAATCGATTTAAAACAACTTAAGACATTACCTCACTGTTACAGCATGTCATAATCTTGAAATGTCTGTATTTGCATTTGTATAAACAGTAAAATTACTTGGTTTATTTGTTTAAGCAATTTATAAACAATAAATTTTCCGCAGCTTCACTTGTACAGGAATCTGTAATATCCATAGAAAAGAAAAGGACTATCTATGGTAATATCCAGGGTTGGGCAGTGGCCACGTAAAAGTGGTGAAAAAGGTGACAAGTGGGGGATGGTGTTGAATACAAAAGTGGTAGAAGAGGTAACAAGTGGTGGTGTAATTTCTGAAAAATTACAGGTTTCTGTAATGCCGCTGTAAAATTCACATGTGTAGTTCCACCACTGGTGAACAGATGGCGCCACCTTGAAGTAGTTAGTGGCCTCCGCCAAAAAGTGGTGAAAGAGGTGACAAGTGGGGGATGGTGTCGATCGTAACCACTTTTGTTTCCCCACTTGTCGCCTCTTCCACCACTTTTACAGTGGGGTTATGTTGTTAATTAAAAGTTAAGACCATTTATTTATTCAAAGCAGCATTACCCCACACTCTCAGGGGGCCCTGGCTACTCATACGGAATGCTCCCAGCCCCAGAAAACACCCCATACCGCATACATCCCTCTGTCAGTTGATTTCGGCGTACCACCGCCGAGCGTGTATTACGGCTATGCCCAGACCGGTGCAGCCCCTTATTATGGGTAGGACAACACCAATGCGCCCCCATAAGTGCCTCAGTGCAGCAATCCATCTGTAGGGTACTCTAGAACTAGACGAAATGAGTAGGAGCGCTACAGATCACAAAGTATGGATATATCTCGTCGGGGCTCAACAGACAGGCAGGCGTCGCTACCCCAGGAATTCACGTACGTACAGATGCACCAGAAGCTTCCCGAAGAGGTGCTCCAAGTCCACACAGTGCTTTATGCAAGACGTTTAAAAATTAACTCGTTTAAAGGGGTGAAAACGTGAACTCTGTGAAGGAATGTTCCCCAGGTGTAAAGTAATGCGCTTCAACATCGAATACACCATCCTCTAGTTCGAGGAAAAGTTTTCAGACAACTTCGTAATAGAAGAATGGGACTTGCTGTACGAATACCTATTTAAAGAAGTGCTGGAGTTGATGGACTTGGATTTTAAGGTCTCGGGGATGCTCGCAGTTTCACTTCTTGCCGAGATTCGTACGTTTGTGGGCTCTAGGAAAACGGAAAGCTAGGAGATCTTGGCGACGAAGGAGGTGTTGAATTATTTGCTTAAGAAGTTAAGAACGCTGTGCCGCTGATGGATGGACGAGGACCAACTTCCAAAATTGTTGCAAGGAATATTATATTATTAAGTATTTATTTATTTATTAATTCAGCTAATTATTGTACTTATTATTGTTATTTACGACAAATAAAGCAATTGTAAATTTTAAAATAGATTTATTATAACAATAAAAATCCAAGGAAACTAATCAGTCAATATGGCCTAAATCGTCAGAAATTTCTTGAAAATAAAAATCAAAGGTTAACCCCTTGGATATTTTTTGAGCAAAAAATCGCAAGTAGTTAAATTCACGAAATTAATATTGTAAGGGGTAGAGGGGTTGTTTTTGGATACAGAACTAAAAAAAAAAAAAAGAAAAAGCGTGGTCGGCGCCAAGGTTCGAACCCCAAACTTTCTGACCGGAGGCCGACACTTTACCATTAGACCATAGACGCATTGCAGTGCGCTCATTAAATACTTAATATAAAGTACACATTAGATCAAGTTTCGAGATTGGTGGCGCCATCTGTTGACATTCGGTGGAACTACACAGGTAAATTTTACAGAAACCTGTAATATTACAGATTTAAATAATCAGAAAAAAAATTTGCGTGGCCCCACTTTAGATTGATACATTTTTCAAAAGTTTTGGATGCAAATTGCATTTTAACATTAGGAAAAAGTAAAGCAAGTCTTACTTTAAGCCAAACATTAACATTACACGAGATAGAAACATGATTATACGTTAAAATGCAATTAGCTTCCAGAAGAAGTTTCCCCCTCAAGAAGGGGAAATAAAACACACAAAGAAACCATTTTTATTAAGGAAATCAACCCAAAGACCAGGATAATTAAGCTACTAAATCTTAAATCATAAAAAGCTAATAAATATAAATATTCTGCTTATAAATAGAAGATATTTCTTGATCCAGCTTCCAGGTGGACGTCCAGCTTGCAGTGGCGATTCAGCATTCTTCAGCAAATGGTTTTTATTGCAACAATAGGACTACTTTCCCAGGACAGACAGGGGAAAGCAAGCCACTGTCCACTGCCCCGTTTCTTCTGAATAAAATAATGATAAAGTTCACTTATCTGTAATAGCTTGTTCTCGTTCAGAAATAAAGCATTATGGACTGGCTGAAGCTACTCCGAATTGTTTTAAAGTCTGTCCATCTATAGAAACTATTTGTAGACCCATTTTTCTGTGGTATTTTCCTCCTACACTGCAGGGCCCCATTTTTGTTGAAAGGACAGGACACTGCTATGTTTTTCTGCTGTAGAACTTGTGTAAATACCTTTGGTACTAGGGACTTCTATACAAATCACGAAGTTTGATTGTAACAACATAAAACCATAAGTTTAAGCTCCAAAACGCTTCTTAAAAGTTAAAAGACCCAACCTGCAAACATAATATTGATTAGGTTAATCAATTTAAAACAACTTAAGACATTACCTCACTGTTACAGCATGTCATAATCTTGAAATTTCTGTATTTGCATTTGTATAAACAGTAAAATTACTTGGTTTATTTGTTTAAACAAGTTATAAACGATAAATTTCCCGCAGCTTCACTTGTACAGGAATCTGTTATATCCATAGAAAAGAAAAGGAATATCTATGGTAATATCTAGGGTTGGGCAGTGGCCACGTAAAAGTGGTGGAAGAGGTGACAAGTGGGGGATTGTGTCGGCCGTAACCACTTTTGTTTCTCCACTTGTCACCTCTTCCACCACTTTTACAGTGGTGGAAGAGGTGACAAGTGGAGGATGGTGTTAAATACAAAAGTGGTAGAAGAGGTAACAAGTGGTGGTGTAATTTCTGAAAAATTACTGGTTTCTGTAATGCCGCTGTAAAATTCACATGTGTAGTTCCACCACTGGTGAACAGATGGCGCCACCTTGAAGTAGTTAGTGGCCTCCGCCAAAAAGTGGTAAAAGAGGTGACAAGTGGGGGATGGTGTCGATCGTAACCACTTTTGTTTCCCCACTTGTCACCTCTTCCACCACTTTTACAGTGGGGTTATGTTGTTAATTAAAAGTTAAGACCATTTATTTTATTTATTCACAGCAGCATTACCCCACACTCTCAGGGGGCCCTGGCTACACATACGGAATGCTCCCAGCCCCAGAAAACACCCCATACCGCATACATCCCTCTGTCAGTTGATTTCGGCGTACCACCGCCGAGCGTGTATTAAGGCTATGCCCAGACCGGTGCAGCCCCTTATTATGGGTAGGACAAAACCAATGCGGCCCCATACGTGCCTTAGTGCAGCAATTCATCTGTAGGGTACTCTAGAACTAGATGAAACGAGGAGGAGCGCTACAGATCACAAAGTATGGATATATCTCGTCGGGGCTCAACAGACAGGCAGGCGTCGCTACCCCAGGAGTTCACGTACGTACAGATGCTCCAGAAGCTTCTCGAAGAGGTGCTCCAAGTCCACACAGTGCTTTATGCGAGACATTTAAGAATAAACTCGTCTAAAGGGGTGAAAACGTGAACTCTGCGAAGTAATGTTCTCCAGGTCCCTCCACCACCGCATAAGGACAGAGCGAAGCTTGGCAAGCACAAAACTGAAGAATTGAGCAACATTAGCTCGGAGGACGAGCTCACGGACGAGGAGGATTGCTCCATGGAAGAACTGCAGCGTAAACACCCTGCATAATTACCCCACGTGCAAAGTAATACGCTTCAACATCGAATACACCATCTTCTAGTTCGAGGAGAAGTTTCCAGACAACTTCGTAATAGAAGAATGGGACTTGCTGCACGAATACCTATTTAAAGAGGTGCTGGAGTTGATGGACTTGGATTTTAAGGTCTCGGGGATGCTCGCAGTTTCACTTCTTGCCGAGATTCGTACGTTTGCGAGCTCTAGGAAAACGGATAGCTAGGAGATCTTGGCGATGAAAGAGGTGTTGAATTATTTGCTTAAGAACGCTGTGCTGCTGATGGATGGACGAGGACCAACTTCCAAAATTGTTGCAAGGAATATTATATTATTAAGTATTTATTTATTTATTAATTCAGCTAATTATTGTACTTATTATTGTTATTTACGACAAATAAAGCAATTGTAAATTTTAAAATAGATTTATTATAACAATAAAAATCCAAGGAAAATAATCAGTCAATATGGCCTAAATCGTCAGAAATTTCTTGAAAATAAAAATCAAAGGTTAACCCCTTGGATATTTTTTGAGCAAAAAATCGCAAGTAGTTAAATTCACGAAATTAATATTGTAAGGGGTAGAGGGGTTGTTTTTGGATACAGAACTAAAAAAAAAAAAAGAAAAAAGCGTGGTCGGCGCCAAGGTTCGAACCCCAAACTTTCTGACCGGAGGCCGATACTTTACCACTAGACCATGGACGCATTGCAGTGCGCTCATTAAATACGTAATATAAAGTACACATTAGATCAAGTTTCGAGATTGGTGGCGCCATCTGTTGACATTCGGTGGAACTACACAGGTAAATTTTACAGAAGCCTGTAATATTACAGATTTAAATAATCAGAAAAAAAATTTGCGTGGCCCCACTTTAGATTGATACATTTTTCAAAAGTTTTGGATGCAAATTGCATTTTAACATTAGGAAAAAGTAAAGCAAGTCTTACTTTAAGCCAAACATTAACATTACACGAGATAGAAACATGATTATACGTTAAAATGCAATTAGCTTCCAGAAGAAGTTTCCCCCTCAAGAAGGGGAAATAAAACACACAAAGAAACCATATTTATTAAGGAAATCAACCCAAAGACCAGGATAATTAAGCTACTAAATCTTAAATCATAAAAAGCTAATAAATATAAATATTCTGCTTATAAATAGAAGATATTTCTTGATCCAGCTTCCAGGTGGACGTCCAGCTTGCAGTGGCGATTCAGCATTCTTCAGCAAATGGTTTTTATTGCAACAATAGGACTACTTTCCCAGGACAGACAGGGGAAAGCAAGCCACTGTCCACTGCCCCGTTTCTTCTGAATAAAATAATGAGAAAGTTCACTTATCTGTAATAGCTTGTTCTCGTTCAGAAATAAAGCCTTATGGACTGTCTGAAGCTGCTCCGAATTGTTTTAAAGTCTGTCCATCTATAGAAACAATTTGTAGACCCATTATTCTGTGGTATTTTCCTCCTACACTGCAGGGCCCCATTTTTGTTGAAAGGACAGGACACTGCTATGTTTTTCTGCTGTAGAACTTGTGTAAATACTTTTAATACTGGGGACTTCTATACAAATCACGAAGTTTGATTGTAACAACATAAAACCATAAGTTCAAGCTCCAAAACGCTTCTTAAAAGACCCAACCTGCAAACATAATATTGATTAGGTTAATCGATTTAAAACAACTTAAGGCATTACCTCACTGTTACAGCATGTCATAATCTTGAAATTTCTGTATTTGCATTTGTATAAACAGTAAAATTACTTGGTTTATTTGTTTAAACAATTTATAAACAATAAATTTTTCGCAGCTTCACTTGTACAGGAATCTGTAATATCCATAGAAAAGAAAAGGACTATCTATGGTAATATCTAGGGTTGGGCAGTGGCCACGTAAAAGTGGTGAAAAAGGTGACAAGTGGGGGATGGTGCTGAATACAAAAGTGGTAGAAGAGGTAACAAGTGGTGGTGTAATTTCTGAAAATTTACAGGTTTCTGTAATGCCGCTGTAAAATTCACATGTGTAGTTCCACCACTGGTAAACAGATGGCGCCACCTTGAAGTAGTTAGTGGCCTCCGCCAAAAAGTGGTGAAAGAGGTGACAAGTGGAGGATGGTGTCGATCGTAACCACTTTTGTTTCCCCACTTGTCACCTCTTCCACCACTTTTACAGTGGGGTTATGTTGTTAATTAAAAGTTAAGACCATTTATTTTATTTATTCACAGCAGCATTACCCCACACTCTCAGGGGGCCCTGGCTACTCATACGGAATGCTCCCAGCCCCAGAAAACACCCCATACCGCATACATCCCTCTGTCAGTTGATTTCGGCGTACCACCGCCGAGCGTGTATTACGGCTATGCCCAGACCGGTGCAGCCCCTTATTATGGGTAGGACAACTCCACTGCGGCCCCATACGTGCCTTAGTGCAGCAATCCATCTGTAGGGTACTCTAGAACTAGATGAAACGAGTAAGAGCGCTACAGATCACAAAGTATGGATATATCTCGTCGGGGCTCAACAGACAGGCAGGCGTCGCTACCCCAGGAGTTCACGTACGTACAGATGCACCAGAAGCTTCTCGAAGAGGTGCTCCAAGTCCACACAGTGCTTTATGCGAGACATTTAAGAATTAATCTGTTAAAGGGGTGAAAACGTAAACTCTGTGAAGGAATGTTCCCCAGGTGTAAAGTAATGCGCTTCAACATCGAATACACCATCCTCTACTTCGAGGAGCAGTTTCCAGACAACTTTGTAATAGAAGAATGGGACTTGCTGCACGAATACCTATTTAAAGAGGTGCTGGAGTTGATGGACTTGGATTTTAAGGTCTCGGGGATGCTCGCAGTTTCACTTCTTGCCGAGATTCGTACGTTTGCGAGCTCTAGGAAAACGGAAAGCTAGGAGATCTTGGCGACGAAGGAGGTGTTGAATTATTTGCTTAAGAACGCTGTGCCGCTGATGGATGGACGAGGACCAACTTCCAAAATTGTTGCAAGGAATATTATATTATTAAGTATTTATTTATTTATTAATTCAGCTAATTATTTGACTTATTATTGTTAATTACGACAAATAAATCAATTGTGAATTTTAAAATAGATTTATTATAACAATAAAAATCCAAGGAAAATAATCAGTCAATATGGCCTAAATCGTCAGAAATTTCTTGAAAATAAAAATCAAAGGTTAACCCCTTGGATATTTTTTGAGCAAAAAATCGCAAGTAGTTATATCCACGAAATTAATATTGTAAGGGGTAGAGGGGTTGCTTTTGGATACAGAACTAAAAAAAAAAAAAGAAAAAAGCGTCGTCGGCGCCAAGGTTCGAACCCCAAACTTTTTGACCGGAGGCCGACACTTTACCATTAGACCATAGACGCATTGCAGTGCGCTCATTAAATACTTAATATAAAGTACACTATAGATCAAGTTTAGAGATTGGTGGCGCCATCTGTTGGCAATCGGTGGAACTACACAGGCAAATTTTACAGAAACCTGTAATATTACAGATTTAAATAATCAGAAAAAAAATTTGCGTGGCCCCACTTTAGATTGATACATTTTTCAAAAGTGTTGGATGCAAATTGCATTTTAACATTAAGAAAAAGTAAAGCAAGTCTTACTTTAAGCCAAACATTAACATTACACGAGATAGAAACATGATTATACGTTAAAATGCAATAAGCTTCCAGACGAAGTTTCCCCCTCAAGAAGGGGAAATAAAACACACAAAGAAACCATATTTATTAAAGAAATCAACCCAAATACCAGGATAATTAGGCTACTAAATCTTAAATCATAAAAAGCTAATAAATATAAATATTCTGCTTATAAATAGAAGATATTTCTTGATCCAGCTTCCAGGTGGACGTCCAGCTTGCAGTGGCGATTCAGCATTCTTCAGCAAATGGTTTTTATTGCAACAATAGGACTACTTTCCCAGGACAGACAGGGGAAAGCAAGCCACTGTCCACTGCCCCGTTTCTTCTGAATAAAATAATGAGAAAGTTCACTTATCTGTAATAGCTTGTTCTCGTTCAGAAATAAAGCCTTATGGACTGTCTGAAGCTGCTCCGAATTGTTTTAAAGTCTGTCCATCTATAGAAACAATTTGTAGACCCATTATTCTGTGGTATTTTCCTCCTACACTGCAGGGCCCCATTTTTGTTGAAAGAACAGGACACTGCTATGTTTTTCTGCTGTAGAACTTGTGTAAATACTTTTAATACTGGGGACTTCTATACAAATCACGAAGTTTGATTGTAACAACATAAAACCATAAGTTCAAGCTCCAAAACGCTTCTTAAAAGACCCAACCTGCAAACATAATATTGATTAGGTTAATCGATTTAAAACAACTTAAGACATTACCTCACTGTTACAGCATGTCATAATCTTGAAATGTCTGTATTTGCATTTGTATAAACAGTAAAATTACTTGGTTTATTTGTTTAAGCAATTTATAAACAATAAATTTTCCGCAGCTTCACTTGTACAGGAATCTGTAATATCCATAGAAAAGAAAAGGACTATCTATGGTAATATCCAGGGTTGGGCAGTGGCCACGTAAAAGTGGTGAAAAAGGTGACAAGTGGGGGATGGTGTTGAATACAAAAGTGGTAGAAGAGGTAACAAGTGGTGGTGTAATTTCTGAAAAATTACAGGTTTCTGTAATGCCGCTGTAAAATTCACATGTGTAGTTCCACCACTGGTGAACAGATGGCGCCACCTTGAAGTAGTTAGTGGCCTCCGCCAAAAAGTGGTGAAAGAGGTGACAAGTGGGGGATGGTGTCGATCGTAACCACTTTTGTTTCCCCACTTGTCGCCTCTTCCACCACTTTTACAGTGGGGTTATGTTGTTAATTAAAAGTTAAGACCATTTATTTATTCAAAGCAGCATTACCCCACACTCTCAGGGGGCCCTGGCTACTCATACGGAATGCTCCCAGCCCCAGAAAACACCCCATACCGCATACATCCCTCTGTCAGTTGATTTCGGCGTACCACCGCCGAGCGTGTATTACGGCTATGCCCAGACCGGTGCAGCCCCTTATTATGGGTAGGACAACACCAATGCGCCCCCATAAGTGCCTCAGTGCAGCAATCCATCTGTAGGGTACTCTAGAACTAGACGAAATGAGTAGGAGCGCTACAGATCACAAAGTATGGATATATCTCGTCGGGGCTCAACAGACAGGCAGGCGTCGCTACCCCAGGAATTCACGTACGTACAGATGCACCAGAAGCTTCCCGAAGAGGTGCTCCAAGTCCACACAGTGCTTTATGCAAGACGTTTAAAAATTAACTCGTTTAAAGGGGTGAAAACGTGAACTCTGTGAAGGAATGTTCCCCAGGTGTAAAGTAATGCGCTTCAACATCGAATACACCATCCTCTAGTTCGAGGAAAAGTTTTCAGACAACTTCGTAATAGAAGAATGGGACTTGCTGTACGAATACCTATTTAAAGAAGTGCTGGAGTTGATGGACTTGGATTTTAAGGTCTCGGGGATGCTCGCAGTTTCACTTCTTGCCGAGATTCGTACGTTTGTGGGCTCTAGGAAAACGGAAAGCTAGGAGATCTTGGCGACGAAGGAGGTGTTGAATTATTTGCTTAAGAAGTTAAGAACGCTGTGCCGCTGATGGATGGACGAGGACCAACTTCCAAAATTGTTGCAAGGAATATTATATTATTAAGTATTTATTTATTTATTAATTCAGCTAATTATTGTACTTATTATTGTTATTTACGACAAATAAAGCAATTGTAAATTTTAAAATAGATTTATTATAACAATAAAAATCCAAGGAAACTAATCAGTCAATATGGCCTAAATCGTCAGAAATTTCTTGAAAATAAAAATCAAAGGTTAACCCCTTGGATATTTTTTGAGCAAAAAATCGCAAGTAGTTAAATTCACGAAATTAATATTGTAAGGGGTAGAGGGGTTGTTTTTGGATACAGAACTAAAAAAAAAAAAAAGAAAAAGCGTGGTCGGCGCCAAGGTTCGAACCCCAAACTTTCTGACCGGAGGCCGACACTTTACCATTAGACCATAGACGCATTGCAGTGCGCTCATTAAATACTTAATATAAAGTACATATTAGATCAAGTTTCAAGATTGGTGGCGCCATCTGTTGGCATTCGGTGGAATTACACAGGCAAATTTTACAGAAACCTGTAATATTACAGATTTAAATAATCAGAAAAAAAATTTGCGTGGCCCCACTTTAGATTGATACATTTTTCAAAAGTGTTGGATGCAAATTGCATTTTAACATTAAGAAAAAGTAAAGCAAGTCTTACTTTAAGCCAAACATTAACATTACACGAGATAGAAACATGATTATACGTTAAAATGCAATTAGCTTCCACAAGAAGTTTCCCCCTCAAGAAGGGGAAATAAAACACACAAAGAAACCATTTTTATTAAAGAAATCAACCCAAAGACCAGGATAATTAGGCTACTAAATCTTAAATCATAAAAAGCTAATAAATATAAATATTCTGCTTATAAATAGAAGATATTTCTTGATCCAGCTTCCAGGTGGACGTCCAGCTTGCAGTGGCGATTCAGCATTCTTCAGCAAATGGTTTTTATTGCAACAATAGGACTACTTTCCCAGGACAGACAGGGGAAAGCAAGCCACTGTCCACTGCCCCGTTTCTTCTGAATGAAATAATGAGAAAGTTCACTTATCTGTAAAAGCTTGTTCTCGTTCAGAAATAAAGCCTTATGGACTGTCTGAAGCTGCTCCGAATTGTTTTAAAGTCTGTCCATCTATAGAAACTATTTGTAGACCCATTTTTCTGTGGTATTTTCCTCCTACACTGCAGGGCCCCATTTTTGTTGAAAGGACAGAACACTGCTATGTTTTTCTGCTGTAGAACTTGTGTAAATACTTTTGGTACTAGGGACTTCTATACAAATCACGAAGTTTGATTGTAACAACATAAAACCATAAGTTCAAGCTCCAAAACGCTTCTTAAAAGACCCAACCTGCAAACATAATATTGATTAGGTTAATCGATTTAAAACAACTTAAGACATTACCTCACTGTTACAGCATGTCATAATTTTGAAATTTCTGTATTTGCATTTGTATAAACAGTAAAATTACTTGGTTTATTTGTTTAACAAGTTATAAACAATAAATTTCCCGCAGCTTCACTTGTACAGGAATCTGTAATATCCATAGAAAAGAAAAGGAATATCTATGGTAATATCTAGGGTTGGGCAGTGGCCACGTAAAAGTGGTGGAAGAGGTGACAAGTGGGGGATGGTGTTGAATACAAAAGTGGTAGAAGAGGTAACAAGTGGTGGTGTAATTTCTGAAAAATTACTGGTTTCTGTAATGCCGCTGTAAAATTCACATGTGTAGTTCCACCACTGGTAAACAGATGGCGCCACCTTGAAGTAGTTAGTGGCCTCCGCCAAAAAGTGGTAAAAGAGGTGACAAGTGGGGGATGGTGTCGATCGTAACCACTTTTGTTTCCCCACTTGTCACCTCTTTCTCCACTTTTATGTGTCCACTGCCCAACCCTAGATATTACCATAGATAGTTCTTATATTTTCTATGGATTTTACAGATTCCTGTACAAGTGACGCCGCGGGAAATTGTTTATAACTTGTTTAAACAAATAAACCAAGTAATTTTACTGTTTATACAAATGCAAATACAGAAATTTTAAGATTATGACATGCTGTAACAGTGAGGTAATGTCTTAAGTTGTTTTAAATCGATTAACCTAATCAATATTATGTTTGCAGGTTGGGTCTTTTAAGAAGCGTTTTGTAGCTTGAACTAATGGTTTTATGTTGTTACAATCAAACTTCGTGATTTGTATAGAAGTCCCTAGTACCAAAAGTATTTACACAAGTTCTACAGCAGAAAAACATAGCAGTGTCCTGTCATTTCAACAAAAATGGGGCCCTGCAGTGTAGGAGGAAAATACCACAGAAAAATGGGTCTACAAATAGTTTCTATAGATGGACAGACTTTAAAACAATTCGGAGCAGCTTCAGACAGTCCATAAGGCTTTATTTCTGAACGAGAACAAGCTATTACAGATAAGTGAACTTTCTCATTATTTTATTCAGAAGAAACGGGGCAGTGGACAGTGGCTTGCTTTCCTCTGTCTGTCCTGGGAAAGTAGTCCTATTGTTGCAATAAAAACCATTTGCTGAAGAATGCTGAATCGCCACTGCAAGCTGGACGTCCACCTGGAAGCTGGATCAAGAAATATCTTCTATTTATAAGCAGAATATTTATATTTATTAGCTTTTTATGATTTAAGATTTAGTAGCCTAATTATCCTGGTCTTTGGGTTGATCTCTTTAATAAACATGGTTTCTTTGTGTGTTTTATTTCCCCTTCTTGAGGGGGAAACTTCGCCTGGAAGCTTATTGCATTTTAACGTATAATCATGTTTCTATCTCGTGTAATGTTAATGTTTGGCTTAAAGTAAGACTTGCTTTACTTTTTCCTAATGTTAAAATGCAATTTGCATCCAAAACTTTTGAAAAATGTATCAATCTAAAGTGGGGCCGCGCAAATTTTTTTTCTGATTATTTAAATCTGTAATATTACAGGTTTCTGTAAAATTTGCCTGTGTAGTTCTACCGATTGCCAACAGATGGCGCCACCAATCTCGAAACTTGATCCAATGTGTAGTTTATGTTAAGTATTTAATGAGCGCACTGCAATGCGTCTATGGTCTAGTGGTAAAGTGTCGGCCTCCGGTCAGAAAGTTTGGGGTTCGAACCTTGGCGCCAACCACGCTTTTTTCTTTTTTTTTTTTTAGTTCTGTGTCCAAAAACAACCCCTCTACCCCTTACAATATTAATTTCGTGAATTTAACTACTTGCGATTTTTTGCTCAAAAAATATCCAAGGGGTTAACCTTTGATTTTTATTTTCAAGAAATTTCTGACGATTTAGGCCATATTGACTGATTAGTTTCCTTGGATTTTTATTGTTATAATAAATCTATTTTAAAATTCACAATTGCTTTATTTGTCGTAAATAACAATAATAAGTAAAATAATTAGCTGAATTAATAAATAAATAAATACTTAATAATATAATATTCCTTGCAACAATTTTGGAAGTTGTTCCTCGTCCATCCATCAGCGGCACAGCGTTCTTAAGCAAATAATTCAACACCTCCTTCGTCGCCAAGATCTCCTAGCTTTCCGTTTTCCTAGAGCTCGCAAAAGTACGAATCTCGGCAAGAAGTGAAACTGCGAGCATCCCCGAGACCTTAAAAACCAAGTCCATCAACTCCAGCACCTCTTTAAATAGGTATTCGTGCAGCAAGTCCCATTCTTCTATTACGAAGTTGTCTGGAAACTGCTCCTCGAAGTAGAGGATGGTGTATTCGATGTTGAAGCGTATTACTTTGCACGTGGGGTAATTATGCAGGGTGTTTACGCTGCAGTTCTTCCATGGAGCAATCCTCCTCGTCCGTGAGCTCGTCCTCCGAGCTAATGTTGCTCAATTCTTCAGTTTTGTGCTTGCCAAGCTTCGCTCTGTCCTTATGCGATGGTGGAGGGACCTGGAGAACATTACTTCGCAGAGTTCACGTTTTCACCCCTTTAAACGAGTTTATTCTTAAAAAGCACTGTGTGGACTTGGAGCACCTCTTCGAGAAGCTTCTGGTGCATCTGTAAGTACGTGACATCCTGGGGTAGCGACGCCTGCCTGTCTGTTGAGCCCCGACGAGATATATCCATACTTTGTGATCTGTAGCGCTCCTTCTCGTTTCATCTAGTTCTAGAGTACCCTACAGATGGATTGCTGCACTGAGGCACGTATGGGTCCGCATTGGTGTTGTCCTACCCATAATAAGGGGCTGCACCGGTCTGGGCATAGCCGTAGTACACGCTCGGCGGTGGTACGCTGAAATTAACTGGTGCAAAGACGTGGGGTGTTTTCTGAGGCTGATGGCATTTCGTATTGGTAGCCGGGGCCCCCTGAGAGTGTGGGGTAATTCTGCTGTGGATAAATAAATGGTTTTAACTTTTAATTAACAACATAACCCCACATTTCTTGTTTAAGACGGCCAATCAATAATAAATTAATAATTTTACAGCTGCCCAACCCTAGATATTACCATAGATCGTCTTTTTCTTTTCTATGGATATCCATAGGAATCTGCAATATTACAGATTCCTGTACAAGTATAGCTGTAATTTTCCAGGTTTCTGTAAAATTTGCCTGTGTAGTTCGACCACTTGCCAACAGGTTGCGCCACCAATATAGAAACTTGATCTAATGTGTAGTTTATATTAAGTATTTAATGAGCGCACTGCAATGCGTCTATGGTCTAATGGTAAAGTGTCGGCCTCCGGTCCGAAAGTTTGGGGTTCGAACCTTGGCGCCGACCACCCTTTTTTCTTTTTTTTTTTTAGTTCTGTATCCAAAAACAACCCCTCTACCCCTTACAATATTAATTTCATGAATATAACTACTTGCGATTTTTTGCTCAAAAAATATCCAAGGGGTTAACCTTTGATTTTTATTTTCAAGAAATTTCTTACGATTTAGGCCATATTGACTGATTATTTTCCTTGGATTTTTATTGTTATAATAAATCTATTTTAAAATTCACAATTGTCATATATTTGTCGTCAACTAACAACATTTGTCACAATTAACAATAACAATAATAAGTACAATAATTAACTGAATTAAGACTTATCAATAATAAATAATATAAGTAATATTCCAAGCATTTTCGGAAGTTAGTCCTCGTCCATCCATCAGCGGCACAGCGTTCTTAAGCAAATAATTCAACACCTCCTTCACCGCCAAGATCTCCTAGCTTTCCGTTTTCCTAGAGCTCGCAAACGTACGAATCTCGACAAGAAGTGAAACTGCGAGCATCCCCGAGACCTTAAAATCCAAGTCCATCAACTCCAGCACCTCTTTAAATAGGTATTCGTACAGCAAGTCCCATTCTTCTATTACGAAGTTGTCTGGAAACTGCTCCTCGAAGTAGAGGATGGTGTATTCGATGTTGAAGCGTATTACTTTGCACGTGGGGTAATTATGCAGGGTGTTTACGCTGCAGTTCTTCCATGGAGCAATCCTCCTCGTCCGTGAGCTCGTCCTCCGAGCTAATGTTGCTCAATTCTTCAGTTTTGTGCTTGCCAAGCTTCGCTCTGTCCTTATGCGGTGGTGGAGGGACCTGGGGAACATTACTTCGCAGAGTTCACGTTTTCACCCCTTTAAACGAGTTTATTCTTAAAAAGCACTGTGTGGACTTGGAGCACCTCTTCGGAAAGCTTCTGGTGCATTTGTACGTACGTGAACTCCTGGGGTAGCGACGCCTGCCTGTCTGTTGAGCCCCGACGAGATATATCCATACTTTGTGATCTGTAGCGCTCCTACTCGTTTCATCTAGTTCTAGAGTACTCTACAGATGGATTGCTGCACTGAGGCACGTATGGGGCCGCAGTGGAGTTGTCCTACCCATAATAAGGGGCTGCACCGGACTGGGCATAGCCGTAATACACGCTCGGCGGTGGTACGCCGAAATCAACTGACAGAGGGATGTATGCGGTATGGGGTGTTTTCTGGGGCTGGGAGCATTCCGTATAAGTAGCCAGGGCCCCCTGAGAGTGTGGGGTAATGCTGCTGTGAATAAATAAAATAAATGGTCTTAACTTTTAATTAACAACATAACCCCACTGTAAAAGTGGTGGAAGAGGTGACAAGTGGGGAAACAAAAGTGGTTACGATCGACACCATCCCCCACTTGTCACCTCTTTTACCACTTTTTGGCGGAGGCCACTAACTACTTCAAGGTGGCGCCATCTGTTCACCAGTGGTGGAACTACACATGTGAATTTTACAGCGGCATTACAGAAACCAGTAATTTTTCAGAAATTACACCACCACTTGTTACCTCTTCTACCACTTTTGTATTCAACACCATCCTCCACTTGTCACCTCTTCCACCACTGTAAAAGTGGTGGAAGAGGTGACAAGTGGAGAAACAAAAGTGGTTACGGCCGACACAATCCCCCACTTGTCACCTCTTTCACCACTTTTACGTGGCCACTGCCCAACCCTAGATATTACCATAGATAGTCCTTATATTTTCTATGGATATTACAGATTTCTGTACAAGTGACACCGCGGGAAATTGTTTATAATTTGTTTAAACAAATAAACCAAGTAATTTTACTGTTTATGCAAATACAAATACAGAAATTTCAAGATTATGACATGCTGTAACAGTGAGGTAATGTCTGAAGTTGTTTTAAATCGATTAACCTAATCAATATTATGTTTGCAGGTTGGGTCTTTTAAGAAGCGTTTTGTAGCTTGAACTTATGGTTTTATGTTGTTACAATCAAACTTCGTGATTTGTATAGAAGTCCCTAGTACCAAAAGTATTTACACAAGTTCTACAGCAGAAAAACATAGCAGTGTCCTGTCCTTTCAACAAAAATGGGGCCCTGCAGTGTAGGAGGAAAATACTACAGAAAGATGGGTCTACAAATGGTTCTTTAGATGGACAGACTTTAAAACAATTCGGAGCAGCTTCAGACAGTCCATAAGGCTTTATTTCTGAACGAGAACAAGCTGTTACAGATAAGTGAACTTTCTCATTATTTTATTCAGAAGAATCGGGGCAGTGGACAGTGGCTTGCTTTCCCCTGTCTGTCCTGGGAAAGTAGTCCTATTGTTGCAATAAAAACCATTTGCTGAAGAATGCTGAATCGCCACTGCAAGCTGGACGTCCACCTGGAAGCTGGATCAAGAAATATCTTCTATTTATAAGCAGAATATTTATATTTATTAGCTTTTTATGATTTAAGATTTAGTAGCCTAATTATCCTGGTCTTTGGGTTGATTTCTTTAATAAACATGGTTTCTTTGTGTGTTTTATTTCCCCTTCTTGAGGGGGAAACTTCTTCTGGAAGCTTATTGCATTTTAACGTATAATCATGTTTCTATCTCGTGTAATGTTAATGTTTGGCTTAAAGTAAGACTTGCTTTACCTTTTCTTAATGTTAAAATGCAATTTGCATCCAACACTTTTGAAAAATGTCTCAATCTAAAGTGGGGCCACGCAAATTTTTTTTCTGATTATTTAAATCTGTAATATTACAGGTTTCTGTAAAATTTGCCTGTGTAGTTCTACCGATTGCCAACAGATGGCGCCACCAATCTCGAAACTTGATCCAATGTGTACTTTATATTAAGTATTTAATGGGCGCACTGTAATGCGTCTATGGTCTAGTGGTAAAGTGTCGGCCTCCGGTCAGAAAGTTTGGGGTACGAACCTTGGCGCCGACCACGCTTTTTTCTTTTTTTTTTTTAGTTCTGTGTCCAAAAACAACCCCTCTACCCCTTACAATATTAATTTCGTGAATATAACTACTTGCGATTTTTCGCTCAAAAAATATCCAAGGGGTTAACCTTTGATTTTTATTTTCAAGAAATTTCTGCGATTTAGGCCATATTGACTGATTATTTTCTTCGGAAAAAAATCCTTGGATTTTATACCTGATAACAGATGGCGCCACCAATATACAAAATTTATTTAACATATTTGCACACATAACCTCAGTATTAAAGTTCAAAAACAATGATATTTTAGATTTATTCTAGAAAGAATCGTGAAATCAATGTAAAATCAAGCTTATTGAATGAAAATGGGACGTCTAATAACAGTAAGCAACTGCCTGTTTATAGTTTTGGGCATTGTTTACACTGGTTGTTCCAAGCTGTTATTTGATAAGATATACTTGACTTCTAATTTGATTATTGATGAAGAATTCCATTTGCCATTGGGCGAAAGCTATTGCAATTTTGATTTTTTTCATGTAAGTACCTTCAGAACCGTTTTAGGCACACTTAATACTGTTAGTTCTTTAGTGGGACTCAAAAGTAACAACGCTACCCGGTCTGTACCTTCTGAGCGCGGTAGTAACCGGTCCTTTTGGATTATGCACCATTTACTGGTTAAGATTTGTGTCTTTCCTGGCGTCTGTTGTTAATTTGGGGCTGTTTTACGTCCTGTTTAGCCTGTACAACGAAGAGGTAAGGTCTGTTTTGTGTTAACGTTAACGTAGCTAATACAAGTATTGCATGGTTTTTAAGGTCTCATGGAAAAATTTGGTGTCGTCGATGAATTTGGCGTTGTTACCTCCGCTGTACTTTTTCTCGCACTTGTATTACACGGACGTGCCATCGATAATGATGTGTCTGATTCTTCTTTTATGTGAGAGAAAACAACACCATTATTTGGCTTCACTTTTTGGACTTTTGGCAATTTTGATGCGACAGACGAATGTTATTTGGGTTGGTATGATTTTTGGAGATTTTCTTCTAAGGGATACAAATATGATTTTGCATGACAAGAAGAACAACAGGCTCAGACAGACCAAGGTATCCACGTCGGTAAGTTTATCAATACTATACTTAAGATAGGTAAATGCATCATTTATATGTTTGTTTAAGGACTTTATGGAAATGGTGCGTAACATTTCAAAGACACCGGGGATCCTTGCCAAGAAAATGGATTTGCAGTACGTGTTGAATTGTCTTTCGTACTTGAGCGTACTGTTAAGCTTCTGTCTTTTTGTACTTTTTAACGGAGGCATAGTTGTTGGAGACAAAACTGCCCACATCGCCACATTACACATTCCACAATTTTTCTATTTTGCCCTTTTTACTCTGATTTTTGCCTGGCCACATTTCCTATCTACAATACCGAGGTTTTGCAAACTTGCTAACAAAAATAGGGCTCTTTTCCTAGTGGTGTCTATCATTTTTGCCTTAATTATTCATTTCAACACTCAAGTCCACCCTTACATTTTGGCCGATAATCGACATTATATCTTTTACATATGGAGTCGCTTTTATAGTAAATATGTCCTATTTAAGTATTTAATAATCCCCGCGTATTTATTCGCGCTTTATGGAATTGTGGACAACATTTGGAATCGTAGTAATATTAGTTTTGGGATTATGTACCTGATTTGCGTATTTTTCGTTCTGGTCACCCAAAAACTAATTGAGCTACGCTATTTCCTGTTTCCGTTTGTGTTGTTTCGACTTCAGTTAAAAAAAACAAATTCATTAACTTTGGGGCTTGAGTTTTTGACTTATTTACTTTTGAATGTTGTTACAATATATTTGTTTTTCAATAAGGCTATTTTTTGGGATAATTATCATTATCCGCAAAGATTAATCTGGTAATCGATCCTTGAAGTATATTATATACTGGGCTGTTGTTTAAATGGTGATTTTCTTAAAGGTATTTTATTTTTATAACTTTGACTGTTGAATATATGTAAAATTAGATAAACGTACTTTTATAAGACTGTTTTTGGTAGATTTGTTACTTTGATAATATGTAGTTTAAATGTTAAATAAATAAAAACAAAATGCAAAGATATGCGCTTTATTTGTTTAATACAGCCAAAAATAAATAACCTAGATAAAAAAATATATTTAAAATATGTATGTATGTATGTATTTTTATATACTGCTGTAAAATGAAATAGAAAGAAAGAAAATAAGTTGAGCAATATAGGTAAATAAATAGTAGGTAAATGAAGGTTTAGTTGTATCCCAAGACACGTTTATGATAAAACAATAAATAGCCTTGCGAAGACAACACTTCGTTAACGTCGATTCGAGTAATTGCGGTGTCGTTGCATTCCCACCAAGAATCTTGTTGTCTCACATAAGTTATGTAATGTCCCTCGTTCAGAGCTTTTCCCTTGCCCACATGGGAAATGACAGCATACAACGTGTATTTGTTGTCGACAGGAAAAGGGGACTCTTTCTTCGGCTTACTCATAAACGGCGACATGTCGACAATCTCAGGAAAACTAACAATAGTCGTATTTTTATACGTGCTTACTTTTTTACGCATTGAACACGAAGTATCGTATCTCTTTAGTTGGAAACATATCACGATTGGCAGGACTTTTATAGTGAATCTTTTCGAAAAATTCTGATAGGAATCACAGTAAGAGCATTTCAGTTGCGTTGTCAGATCTTCGGCACTCGTATAAACGTCCAGGCATGTCTCCAACGAATACGGCCCTGGTCCTTTTATTATGTCCAACGAGAATATCGTTACGATGACATCACTCATTCGAACTTTGTCGCATTTCTTACACGACAACTCGTCCTGCAGCCCCCCTATAAACAAATGTTTACCCTTCAACTACCTCTTACATATCTCAAATGAAACTTACCAACGAAAATCTGGTCAATGATACAAGAACACTTTGACTGTTTTGTGGGGCTGCTGGATTTGTTGACCATTGATTCCGAGAAGTGGGTGTGCAGCAAATTTAATATTTTCACCAGAAACTCGTGCGCGTCTTGCTCGCTCTGTTTTTTGAAATTATCAATATTTCTCCAGGTGTAATTCAACAACTGATGCATCGCCAACGGAGTCTTGCTTCCTTTGTAAAACTCTTGGTACAAATTCGTTATTTCGCAAATAAGGCATATTTCTATAAATAAATGAATAATGATATGGATGTTGCAAGAGATGGATAGACTTACCAATTTTCTTCTTGCACATATGAGGTCGCTGCACCATGAAATAGTCCCTCAAGACTGGAGTATGCATCAGGGCTTGCACGACGCAGTTCATGTAGCATGTTTTGCCTAAATTGAACAGTCCCCTAAGACCAATGTTGGATCCTTTCGATAGGCAAAGTTTCCTTGTTTTGTTCTTTAAGAAATCGCGTTCCTCGGACGAGGCATCCCATGACGTCGATTCAAAGAGACGTTTCCGAAACGCCCCAGCCTCCATCTTATTGCTCATTCCTATGTAGTCAATTTCAGCGTCGTAAATATAGTCGACGCATTGAAAGCAGAATATTTGGCCGTATGTTAAATCGACAGACAGGTAATGTTTAGAGGTCTTTTGATGTTCCCGTATATGGCTGAGACATCCAAAGAACACACAATCCAGACAGGCGTGTAGAAAGGGGCCCCGTTCCTTACATACCCTACAATACGAGTTGCAAATTCTTGTTTTCTTTAGACGGCCTGCAGCCCCAACAACAAAAACTGAGTGTATCCACTTGTATGACTCGCGGTTTGAGGGGTCCTGTTTGTACTGTACTAAGTGGGAACATCCTTCCGTTGCCATATTCTTGTTTCACGACAATTCATCGATTTTAAACAGCTTTGCGTTGAGTTTATTCAAAATTTTTGACTGATTGTCAGACATATGGCGGCCATTTATGTTTTGTATTTAAGAAGAAGGCCAAAGATACAAAGAAGAAGAAAACAAATTTATTTTATTTGGTGGCGCCATCTGCTATCGAGTGGCGGAACTAAATTCACATATAATTAGATGTCTGTAAATTTTATAGATATCTATCTAAAGTAGTAACATCGATGGCCCACAGATAGCGCCATCACATACTTCTTCTTTTGCTTTAAAATTATTGTTATTGGCCGACGCTACCAAACTTTTTTAGCCAGTTACGCAAATTTAACGTTTTTTTAGCAATTAAATCGAAATAAAACACAAAATCAGGTGTATAATGCATTTATTAATAATAAGAATACAATAATAAAACACAGAGGTACAGATACGTATGTTTATTGTTATTTTGGTAGTTACATACACGCTATATTTGTATACGAATGTCAAGAACGAAATTTTAAATAATAAACGGGATTCTTATGTATAAAAAATAAATTATCTCTACTAATTACATATAATTACATCACAATAAATAAAAATCACCAAGTTTGCTCTTGGAGCAAGTACAAAAAGTAACGATAAATAGGAAAATCAGACCTAATCAGTCTATCTTACTTGAATTAAATATAAAGGAACTAAAAATAAAATATTAGCTAGTAGGTAAATAGAACCTTACAAAATAATTAAGGTATTTGGCAAGAGAATATTCATTTTGAAATAAAATCAAAGGGAAGACTGGAATATTTACACATGCACAGAAAAACAAATCAGTCTAAAGCAATAACCCGAAAATTCTTAGAAATATGTACAAAACTGTGCAACTGTGCAGGTAAATGGCAGAAGCGGAGCTGGCCTTCGTGGTCGTTTCTTTCTCAGTTGCATCGTCTTAAAAAGAAAAGCAAATTAACAAAGAGGAACATATTAAATAAGAGCTAGTAAGATTCCTTACCAAAATTCCAAGGCTTCCTCGTAAACTTGGAAATATAAGTCGTAGTCGGTCTAGAAGTGGGACGTGTAACTTTCCTAGTGGTCGGTGGAACCGTACTCGAGGGCTCATGACTAATACAAGAATACATTCCTCGTTTCTTCAACTTCATTCCAAAAGGGTCCACCTGTCTCTGACAATTATCCCCAGCTTCCTTAATGTAAATCTCATCGGCTGAGACAATGGAACCCACAAAACATTCATAAGAAGCCATGTCTCGTCGTTCCGTGTACGTGTACAACAGTTCAGCTTCACGCCAATGTCCCAAACACAGATACTCCCTCTCCTCGTAGACTTCCCCGCTTGCGCACTGCGACACTTGATAGTACATGAGTTCGGGGGCGCGACAGTCGGACCACAACTTGGCGCATAACTCTGGGGCATCGGGTATCACGCCCGTATATTCACCGGTGATGGGACACATTCCACTTACGCCTGGGAGGACGTTCTTTCCTAAAAATAAACCACTGTAACCTGCACTATTACTAAATAATGTCAATCAATCACTTACTTCCTTGCGTAACCCAGGAATTTGTAAGGAAATTATTCTCCGAGCACAAATCAATGTCATTGGTATTGCTCGAGTTTGTTCCCAACTGGAACTCCATGATATTATTGCTCCTCTTTCGTATTTTCATACAATTATAGGATTCCTGGTTGCACTGCTCCCGTCGATAAATGAGATACTTGTCTTGCTCCTCCTGAATGCCAACACATTTAACAGTGTACGTCTTAAAGGACGTGTGATCCTTGTATACTAAAGTGTCTCCCGTAACGGCCATGTGTTCCCAATCTCCTTCCAACCAATTGGGGAAGCTGCACATTCCCAAAGACACTTCCGCTGGCCAATTTGGGGAGTTTTGCGGTGTTAACATGAAGGTTTCATATCCGTTGGGGGTGTTTAAGTCCGCAGCGCAAGTGGAGTCATTGCTGATGGCCATTGTGATTTGTCCTGTGATTGGATCTTCTTTGTATACCTATAAGTAACAAACTATTAGATACACACGCGTTTACACGTGAATGTTACGTTAGACTTACCGAGCAGCGGTATTTGGGCTTCTGTCCACTCAAGTGTCGATTATCTACAAATACCAAAATCTTTTCGTTTGTTGGCGTTGTCCAATGCGCCAAACAGTCAAATTTAAGGTCATAACTGTCGAAAGTACACCCTTTCAGTCTGAAATTAAGCGTAGAGCCCGTGGGGCAAGAATCCATTGTGGATTCCTTTCCAGTGCATTCGTTAGGGCGAACAATGTTTTTGCCCTTATATGTTACGTGGTACTGTCCATCTATGGGGCAATATACGTTTTCTGTCGGAGTTCCTAAAGCGTCTTTGGTTTCTACAATAAAACAATTAGTATCAAAGTCAAAGGATAAAGCTTTATATTATGAAACTTACTAAATAGTAGAATTTCAGAATTAAGGGTTGATTCCTCTGTAGGGCAGTTCCTTTCAGCTATTTCCTCGCTAATAAAGCATTGCGAAATAATGTCTTTAGTGGATGTTATGACTTGTAAAACGTTTGGTGAGCGTAACTTTAAATGCAAGCAGCGTATACAACTTGTCTCTCCAAAACTGAAAAGGAACATAACTATAACAACTATAATATCATAAGACATTAACATGTATTAGGTAATGTACTCACTTATTAACAAGAATGTAGTTGTTACCAATTCTGCGATGGCAATTGCCCCAAATAGGGATTGAAGTAGCTGTTATGTTAAGAGTTCCATATTGGACCCCTGACCCCAATGATATGGAACTTTGCATAATAAATTCTCCTTGGAATTCTTGTTGGAAATAACATGCTTCTGTTCCTAAAAGTAAATACCATTTTTACAAGGTAGACTAAGCACAATTACAAACGTGAAACGGTGCACGAACAATTATTACATAGCGGCACTGTATGCAAAATATGTATTACCTTATTTAATCTCATTTAAATAATCTAATTCTAATTAATAATTAGCAAAGGAACTCCACACCCTATTTTATTGTAAAAAGAAACCGTTTAATTCAAAAATGTTTACATGTGGATCATTTAATCTACATAGCAGTAGTTTTGGACGCTACCGTTAATACTATGTATTGTTGGCTGCCTACCTTACGGTATGCCGTAAGGTAGGCAGCCAACAATACATCAAACACGTGCGTAGAGAAACCGACAAAGCATCGGTTTGTTGACTTGTTTATAACTAGAATTGTTTATAATTAAACCCAAAATGGCAAAAGTAATGTGGAAAGACATTAATGATGAGCTTGATCAACTTTTGGCAACGGCTGCCCTTTTAAACATTGTTCCAGACCATAAAGAAGACATTCAATGCCAATGAGTCTGATCTGAGCTTCTTGGAGCTGGTACCTACACTGAAAACCCATGGTAAGAAGGGTTGTTACAAGTAAAGTTATTGTACCCATGTTTAAAAATGCACAATGTAGAAGCCTTAAAAGATTTAAAAATTAAGGAAGTGCACTTGAGCCGCAAACCGGTTGACCGAATTATGGTCATTATGGTAGGTATGGGGCTTCTTTGAAGAAATATGAACACAAAAGAGTGATTCTATTTAAATTGGAATGCGTTGCGATGTAGATTAGGGATAAATCAGAATAAAGAGATTAAGTTTTCCTTCTTTTCAGGAAATATGTTAGATGACACGTAGGTATAGCCATGCAAATCTGCAAAATGATGTAGGAAGGTATTTGGATAAGAAGAAAGAAAGAAAGGCTGTACTGCACCACACCGCACCCATCATGGGTGTTTTGGTATGCATAGGTGCGTCCGATGCTATGGTCGTCTGGCTGGTCTGTTCTTTCTGTTATGTTATCGTGGGCGTCAAAAGGAATTTAATTTAACATGCAACAAGGACCATATTATACATATTTAGACATTGCATTGTTAGCTAAAGGTAAATATACTTTAAACTTGTTTCACACAGAAACAATAACGTTTTATGATCCCGATGTAAAGTGATTCGTAAACAGAATGAGTAATCGTATATTAACTGATAATACTTCTACAATATGATATGAAATGACGAGAGCGGTACCGCAATCTTACAGTAAATTATTTAAAATTTACTTGCAACAACTGTTAAACTTTTGTCATAAAAAAAAAACTCTTTATGGTGTATCGAAAGACCGCGATAGTCAATACGGTTTTGAAAAACAAAATAAATAAGCTCCTCTAGCTTTCATAGAAAATATAACGTTAAGCGAAATTATAGATAATAAAATTCATTATACTGTTTGATAATTAACGTACCGGAAATGCTCTGTAAAGTCACATTATTTATACATTATTTTTGATACCACACACATTTTTCGATATTTCAAAAACCAGTTTTTGAGTGGCGGAAATGAAGAGCCAAAACTTTGGTCCAGTATATAATAAGAACATTTTTAATATAAATGAAGAAGGTCCACCTTTTTTTAACAAAATCTTATGGAATAAATCATTTTGTACTGTTATAAATATTTATAGAAATTAAAATTACTGATTTTTTTCAGTTGCGCTTCTTTAATTTTTAATCATTTTTTAACAATGTAAATAAATTAAGCAGTTTAATTTTTTTCGCATAAAAAAATTCCTAAATGTACTACACCAAACTAAAGCAGATCAGATCAGAGCAGAGCATATCTAATAAGAAAAGAATTTAAAAAGATGTAATGTAAAATGGTAGGCGTTACGCTTGGATAATAAGTCAGCGACCGACCGCTTAGTTGAGGTATATTGCAGACCTATTGGTGAGGTTTCTACAGAAACAGAATACAGACAGGTTTTTTTTCAAATTACAGAGCTAATTATTTTTTAGCATCCGGTCGAAGGCTTTTATTTATGTATCCGTGAAGCGTAAAAATTTGATAGAACTTGTTATTTGTGCTTTGTTATACTTTTTTTACAAAAACCGTCTTAGATACGCCGGTCGGTCACTGATGATGTTCTTAAGTAAAAAATCTACAAATTCAAAAATGTCTGTGTGAATGCTATAGCTAAGCGGTACTGAATCAAAATTAAAACTTAATTCTCATGCTTTCACGTGACGTGAGAAATGCCAATGGGTCTAGACTTTATTACTAATTGTACTAATTACATAGTAACGCAAATAAACGTAGCATACGTAGGTACTCACCATCAATGTGTACAAAACTAACAACAAGAAAAATCACAGAAAAAAGTAACACTTCCATCACACTTTAATTTTAAAATATTGGTCACTAAACACCGTACAGTACTTGTAGGAATTATTTTGGAATGTCAATTAAAAATAAATGAAAGTTTCAGGAAGGAACTGAAGAAATGAAAGCAATTAAGACGGTACTGACACTCAGATAGGCTGCAAGCTGCAAGCCGGGCATGCAGTAGCAACACTATTTATGAACTGGATGGATGTAAGATACCAGCCAGCAGCTTAGCACAGCAACGAATGAAGAAAGAAAGGAATGGTGGTATGGTAGTACCTGTAGTAGGTAATGAATGAATGGAATGGAACTGGAGGCTTACAGCTGAGTAGACTGATTCAGTCATTTGAGTTGAGTAGAGTACCTACCTTACCTTACCCCAGCCCAACCCACCTTAGCCCACCTATGTTGGCATTTTTATCTTCCTGTTAAATTGAGTTATAATGGGTACAACAATTCGCCCAAAATATGTATTTGTCAGTACCAGTACCAGTCAAACATATCCAACAGGCTCTTTTGCTCTTAAGATAAGCGAGATCTTAACGATGATCATTTATTTATATTCTGCATAATTGCATGAGTGTATGAGTGGTCAATAAGACAAATCTTAAGAGGGTGAATATTAAATGCGAATTTCAAGGACGCACCCTATAAAAAAAGACCGTCAAACTAGTCAGCAAATTTAAATAGGTATGCTGGCACCTGCAGTTGTTGTCTGCTTCAAGCTACGTATAATAAAATGTATCGATACGAGTATACGAGGTATATCTTTCTCTATCTATCATACCTGAAACTCTGACTGAAAGGGAAGGTAAGGACAGGTAGTACCAACCTTTAGTAGGGTATAGTATAGCTTAGCTAAGCAAAGCAACGGAAGCAGGCATGCCATGGCATTCATTAAACAGAGATGTTTAGCCCGAGGCAAATAACTACCTATCTTATCACTCACAATTTATAGGCAGTAATCTTTCTTAGGGGTACCACTTATGAATGAATTATGCAGGTAAAAACCTGCATCTTACGAGCTTGCTTGCAGTAGACCCTTTTTTATCGTAATTAAAATGCCAATTTTAATTACTTTTGGTTTATTAAAAAACGAACATGCCATTCAAACACACATTTAATTAATAAATTGTTTTATTAAATTCTTGCAGATTTACAAACTTTGTCGTAAACTTCAGGAAAAGCTGAGGCACAATCGAGTTCTTGTCGGACTTTGTCGTAGAGAGAATGGTCGAACATTTGCCGAAACTCTTCTTTCGTCAGATATGTGTCGGCGTACAGCATCTGAAACCTAATAAGAAATCTTCAGCATCAGTAGGTAAGCATAAAGCCCTTTAACTTACCCTTGTTCTTCACGGACAAACTGTTCAATTTCCCTCGTCGTCTCAACAGGTTTAAAGTTATCTACTTTAGGTACCCCGTAAATTCCAACATCGACATACATTTGGGCATTATCTCGGGCCGGATGCACCATGCCAGGTTTATTAAACAACTTGAAAGGACACAACCAAATTGGATATACTTTAACAATCTTATCAAAGAACTCCAAACATTTACCCAGAGACGATATTGGTATTAGCATATCTTGAATAATGTGATTGTTTTCGTATAGCCTTTTCGTTGCTTTGCTTTGGGTTAACTTTAGGAGGGATACTTTGGGGGGCACCAGCCATCCAAAGAGGTATCTGAAAATGGGGTGGTTTCCGAAAGATATAATGTCTTGTAGCTCCCAAAATAAGGCGCGCGTGTGTCGATGGTAATAGTCTCGCAAAGGAATGTACTCCGTTAAATTTTTTTTTCTAGCTAGAACCTTTGCTACGTGAGTAAAAAACCATGGCTTGTACCATCTTCCTATGGAATTTATCTAGAAAAAAGTAAGCCAGTCTGTAGCAATTTAAATTAATTTTTTATTCAAGGGATACATATAATAAAAAATGCTTTGCAACAATGTATGAAATAATTGAACGTCTCATTTTACCAATTTTCCACTTATGTCATTAATTCTAATTTATATGACATGCTTTTAAAATAGGTATTTTTTTTAAATACATACATATAAAAATGCGCACACAGCAAGTTTAAAATTTGTTTGAATTTACATAAAAATGAATGGTGTTAACACTGATGTTGACTCTATTTTTTTGTGTATTAATTAATAGTCAATTTTTTTGGTAAATAATAATTGCAAAGTAAATATGTATACCTTATTTCTCCTTGGAGGTTTATCACTTATGATTCCAGTCATTAAAACAGATTCTTCCTTACTAAAAGCAAGCACTTCAACAAATTCATTTAATTCATTTTGACTTGCAGCCTCAAATTTTTTCTCTAGCTCTTCAATAGAAAAAATGGGTTCGTACGTCAGTTTAATAAACTTCTTAACAGGAATTAATTTAATTTCAACAGCCGTTAATATACCCAAAGTTCCATAGGACCAGGGGACTGAGTAAAATATGTCTGGATTCGATTCTTCTGAGCATTTAATAATTGAGCCATCACACAAAACCAATTCAAAGGAAATGCATATGTCTTGAAATAAGCCATAAATATGAGAGGATGATTCGATACCGGTGCCCATGACCAGCCCCCCAACAGTCAAGTCATCCAGTTCCGGTAGTACCGGAATAGTCCAGCCCAAGGGGTTGAGTGTGGCAGTCAGTTGTCCCATTGTAACTAGGGGTTCAACAAGAACGCTCGGTTTTTTCAGATTAACGTCCAAAATGTCAACCAAGTTAACTTGTACTTTATAAAGGGTGTTTTTGTAAATAGGCTGGCGAAAGGACATCGTTTGCCAACCAGGCCTGGCAGTGCACATGCGTTGTTTTTTTCCATTTTTGATCCAGTCAAAGACCTAATAAAAAAGAAAACAATTAAGCATTAGGTATAAAAAGAGCGAGTGTACGAGTGTACCGCAAGGGTATATTCTAGAACCCACCTGTTTTTGTACAAATTTAACTTTGTTTCCATGTTCACAGGGCGCACTGCTTAACTTAAAAACCACATAGTTTCTAAAATACATCCACAAATCGAAGAAAACTGACATTGGCAGTAGAAATAGGCACACGAAAACCCATCTATAGTTGATGAGAATATTTTCATATAAACTTTCATGTGGTTTGTGCGCCATCGTAAGATCGTAAGGCAAGACGGGCACTGGCAAAGGCACAACACAAACTGCTTCGCTTAAAAGGACTATAGTTTACATTAATTATTGGATGAAACTCGGCCTGGCCACGACCTTGGCAGTGAACAAGATTTCAAAGTATTAGGCTAGATACATAGGTACATACTATTTAGAAATAGAGTGGAGTAGAATAGAATAGAGTAAAGTAGAGAACCATTTGAAACTTACCTAAGTGTCCCTCTCGTTCCTCTCGTTGATGTTTACTTTGCCTTCTACATTACCTACATCTATCACCAACAATTATTTAGTTTACTTTAGTAACTTTGATTTTATGACGCCATAAAATCAATTCAAAAATATTTAGGCAGCCTGTAAATTTATTCAGTACAAGGTTTAAATTTACTCTTAGTTTCCATGTTTATTTATTTATGTATGAGGCTCATTTAAGTGTCTATAGCTATTACTTATACGGAAATAAAATGACAAATTAAGTTTATTTCAAGATGGAACACTCAAGACAAGTTTCGTAGCTGCTTAGATAAATACAAAGTAAAACTAATTGTATGGTAGCTTTTGTTAATATATATAATTGAATACTTACGTTTGTATTACGTTTACAATCAATAAGTAATTGCCATATTACAGCTTAATAGTTTGTAAGGCAAACAAATTTTTTTATACCGCAAGATAATTAAGGCTAAGGACAGTGAAAACTTTTGACTATAGCTTCTTTAATGATAATGAAATAATCAATAAATAATGAATTGTCTGGGTTTTTTTCATGTAAAAAGTATTCCCATCATCCATATGGGGTGCCTTTTCTTAAAAGTAAGACTAAGGGTTGACGTAGGTAAGTTGGATGTAAGCGTCGCGACGCGCCTGACCGCCAAAAGAGGGTAGTAATGTATATAGTAGGGTAAGAAGGCTAAGGGTAGTTTTAGCGCAATGCGCGACGCCACAAAATGTATTGATTACTTGGTATTACATTACTAGCTAGGGCGCTCCCCACACTCACTGCTGTGTAAAATATCTTCTTTAAAGTTTATGGATTCCTAAATCCAAGCAATAGTCGTCTCCAAAACACCAAGTAGTGCCCCACAAACAAACAAACAAATAAACCCCCTAAATGATTGGATCATTTTGGAATTTGTGTCGTGCTTGCCCGTCAATGCCAGTCGATAAGGTAACTTTGGTCTAGGTAAAGGTAAAGGAGTATACCTTAATAATAATATAATAATGTTGTAGTTACATTCGGAATATAGAAGTACTTATCGTTGGCATGAATACACGGGTCCCAGACAAGAAGTTGTTAGGCGGCCTCCTGCGGCTGGTGCACCTTCAGCAGGTGAGTCTTATACTTAGATACCTATACACATCCTTAATTCCATCCCTAATTCTCTTTTTTATTTATTGTAGAAGAGAAACCAAAAGATATTAGCCACCACTCTCAGGTTCGTGAGGAGGATTTACATAATGATAGTAAGTATTTAGTAAAGCTATAGGTCTATTTTTATCCTATTATTGATTTATTTGGACGCAACTATGAGAGGGCTGATAACAAACAGGGTACAATACTTTTCTATTTGATGTTTAGCTACAAAGACAGAACCCCTTATGCATAGAAGAAAGAAATATCCCGACTTAGCCTACAGACATAACGAATTTATGAGTAATAATATACATCGAACCTGCACTGGGGTAAGTCACCTACTTACCATCAATACCTATACCTACCCCTACCTACCTCACTCATTAATCAACAATTTAATTATTATTTTACAGAATCAAAGTCGGACTGATGGTACGTTGATTCCTAAAAGTAAAAATACAGAGTATAGCTTACAATTTGCTTGGCCTCCAGGTCGACCCTATCGTCGAGGCGCTTCTGAACCCAGGAAATCCAAATCCATGCCGATGGGTCTACTAAAACCCAATGCATACATTCACAGAAAACGTATCGACGACAACAGAGATGGTAACATTTACATTTACAATGCCCAATAATTGCGTCCAAATAACCAATATTCATACATCATACCTTACTTACCTAGAGGTGACTTTTAAATGTTTTACTTTTACAGCGAGCGAACTGGAGCCCTTGGTTGATGAGAAATCAGCCAGAGAACCAAAGGCTCACATCAAAACTGAGTATATGAAGAAGTTTAGACCATTTTCGCAATACGAGTATTCAGATGGGAGGTTTGTTAAACGCGGAGGAGGCTCCGACGAGACGGACGACGTGGCTCCCACTGTCCATGCCCATCCTGCGGGTGCTGAAAGAGGCTCATGGTACCGCGAGGTCATCGAGCTACGCAAAAAGGCCGGAGAATACAAGGTACCCAACAATAAATAATAATAAATGTTGCTAAAAGGTTTGTTCTTCAACAGCACCGTGGTTGGCGAAGCGACTTGTCGCCCGAAAAAGTAACCGACATATACAATAAGCAAGTGGAACTATGGGATCAAGTTTCGCGAACCAGTTCACTATCAGCCTTGTCCTTAGCTTCAATGTCCTACAAGAACTACACCAAAGAAGAGAAAAACAACGTCAACATCAAACGTACGTCACCCTCTAAAGCCTTACGTAACGCTGAAAATTCTAGGATTGTCAAAGACATCGCGAGACATCATTTGGACCGAACGACTGGTGGGGACGGTATTATAATATTGTCTATACTAAACCCACGTCTAAAAGCTTGTTTTTCAGATTTAGATTGTCTTATCCTGTCTCCAACTAGAGAAAAACTAGAGCCAACTCTCCCAAGGAAAGAGACGGACATGCGCGGGACCAGCAGCCCTAAGAAAAGTTCTCCGCTCAAAACCAAAAAGCCTTCCAAGACTCCTAAGAATTGTACGTCTTTGAAACAACTTGTGTACGATACTTATGTATTTGTTTTAGTCCGTTCGCAGTCAGTTGGACCGATCGAAACTGACAAAAAGTCGCCCAAACGGCAATCAAGATCCGCCACCGTAAAGGAGCGCAAAACTCCGACCAACTCTACAACAACGGGAAAGCAAAAACGACCCTGTAAGCGTAAGCGTGAGTCAATGCATGGTGTGCCAAGTTTCGTTACATTCCTTTAAAATCCAACCCCGTAGAGATCATTTGACTGTACCAATTTAATTTTTAGCATCGTTGAACACCACTGCCCGGTATAGATCCGCTCCTACCAAAACAGAAGATAACCGATTGGCAAATCATTCCAAAAATAGTGTACCTAAGCTTTCTAGAGATGCAAAACCTGTTAAGCGTAAGTAAAACGTACGATTCTTGGCACACATTTCTTATCACCTGTAGCTGGTAGATAACATTACATTACCTACCGTAAGAGCCTGAGGTGATACTATTACCTATCTATCTATTATCTAGCGTCTGAAACTACAAAGCCAGCTGAAGAACATACTGACGTTATTTTCGAGCCAGTGATCAAATCTCCGCCAGAACCAACTAGAGTTAAATCCCCCGAACAAATTCTAATGAAGTCCCCCGATCCGGTGAACTGGACAGTGCCCTTGGACACTGGTAAAACATTCACAGTTACGCAAAACGTTCGCGAAGGTATGTTTCTACATCCGGTTAACTTAACTCAACTCAACTATATACGTTTATACGTAGGTGAAATGGGAAGTCGTCCTCATAGTGAAGTGAAGGCGTGGACCCCCTCAGAAGTGCAGTCAGCTCCCTCGTCTTTGGATAACCAAAGAAAGGAAACGGTGACTTAGAGGGCTGCACCACATCATTACATTACATTACTCCTACTTAACCAATATGTCGCTTTAGAAATACATCCTGTATCTACTAGACTTATGAGTAAGTCTACAAATTTCTATCTTTATAAAAATCAAAGGTTAACCCTTGGTTATTTTTTAAATGAAATATTACAAGTAGTTCAATTCACGAAATCGATTTTGTAAGGGGTAGAGGGGTTGTTTTTTAATTAAATTTAAAAAAAAAAGAAAAAAAGCACCGCCAGCATTGAGATTCGATACCAGGACCTCTGACTGGGAGGCAGATACTGCACCACTAGACCAAGAACGCATTGAAATATGTTAATTAAATGTTTAATAGTTGAAAGCCGGCTAAATGGAATTTCTATTATGGTAACGCCCTCTGTTAGCTAGTGCCGAAACTAAACATCAAAATTTTTGTAAAATTACAGAACTCTGTAATGCAAAATTACAGGTTTCTGTAATACCGACTTAAAATTCACTTGTGTAGTTCTAGCACTGGATAACAGATGGCGCCACGTGTTTTCTTCTTCTTTTAAGAATTTTTTTCAGTTGGCCTTAGCATTTTTTAAAATTTGGCCAATTTTACAAAAAATTCTATTTTTCGTGTTATTTAATGGGGCACACTTATAGGGGGCACAGGCAAGTGCCCCCTTAGTTAAAAATCGAAAAGCAACCCCTTATTTTATCGATATCAAGAATTTAAACATTTGCAGTATTTTGCTTGAGAAAAATCCAAGTGGTTAACCTTTGATTTTTATTTTCAGGACATTTCTGAAGATTTAGGCCGTATTGATAATTTATTATGCTCGCAAAAAAATTCAAGGGGTGATTTTTATTTTCAGAAAACTGCTGGCGATAAAATAAAGCCCAGAAAGCTACCTAATCCAACCTAAACCAACGTCCGGTCCCAGCTTTAATGGATTATCCGTCAATGATGTGATAGTTAGTTTTTCGCCATTATAAATAATCTAAGACTAGATAGGCAACCTTTAAATAAATAAAATACATGTTTGTAACTAACTATTTTGTGTAGCGCCTGCGTTGCTTTTCATTTTCTGGAGTTCAGACATCATTCAACGAACGAACGAACGAACGCACGTATTCAAATAATATTTATAATGATTATAGATTGTTTGTAGTCCTTTCTTTCAAAGGGGCTCTTTTACTTACCTATATATGTATTATTTATATTGATCAAAAATAAAGTTATTTAATGATTCTGTTAAAATCAGTGTCTTTTATTAATTAAAACACATAATCTGTTTGTTATAAATCGATGTTTATTGTTTATAAAATAGCAGATAGACTATATATATATCATAATGAATGCTAACGTTGGAATAATAATAATTGAATATACATAGATTGAAGATAGATAAAAGAACTAAACTAAACTAACTACCTATCGTGGATGGCGTAACAGTTCCAGAACCGAATTTAAGTTCACCGTCGCAAATATATTTGCCCGAAACAAAACGTCGCTTCACTAACGACAGTCTGTAACCAGCCCCCATTAATTGGAAGTCTATTCCCGACAAGGTCGTTCCCTCGCAGTTAAACACTGTGGAAATTGTAGATGGCATCACCGGTCCATTTTCCAGATCGAAACGTCCGCACAATTTCCCAACACCGTGGTTTTCACTATGTTGCGACAACTCGCTCAGTTTCCAGATTAAACGATTATTCTCCGGCACCCTACGACATTATTCTTTTAGTTTTAGTATGGTAAAAGAAGACTCGACTTACCAATGTCCCTTGGGCTTCGTCTGAATGTTTTTCAATCCTCCTTGTATTGGCACGGCAACATTAACATTTAGTAGAGGAGTGGGAGAAGCCATGGCATGCGAATTGTATTTATATTCGACTAAAAGATCTGTGTGGGAATTGGTACACTTCCAATAAGCGACGAGATGGAATGGACAAGAAGTTGCGCCATCATTTGGCACCACCTGGAAATGAATATGTTCACGATTAAATCTTGTCAATGTTGGTCCTCCTTTATAGTTACCTGATATTTTAGAATGTCCACGTTAAAGTACGAGGCACCTGGATTATCCTCGGCTTGCTTTTTCAAAAGAGAAGACAGCGACGTCATGTTGAACTCAATAACGAGGCTATCTGCCGCAGATTGCGTCTTGTCACTAAATAAAAATCAATTAAAAAACCTTTTTGTTAACATTGTAAAGAACTTACATTGAAACGAGTTGAGTATTGGGCAAAATACTATTAAGCCTCTGCGTATTCTTCACCCGAAACAGCAGCTTGGCAGGATTCGGATTATTAGTCAGTATCGTAACAATCCCGGCCGGGAAAGACAACATCATCTCTCCGGACATCTTCACCTGACACTTCGATTCGTCCGATCCTCTAAAGTAGGAGTGCACCATCTCGTGGAAGGCCACCGCCAGAGGAATAGTATCCGCCATGCCAATAGTGAGTGGGGACGGGCCGCGCGAGCTTCCCACCGGCCCACAAGCCGTGCGAAACTCCAAGCTGTTGATACTATCAGTGCGCGACATGCTGGAAGGGGTAGCGGTGGCTGCGCGCGCAACTACAGGCTCGGAGCGTCGCGACGGCGGCCGCGGGATGGACATGTAGCCCCCGCTGCCACTGCTAGTTGGACGCTGCGCAGTTTCGGAGAATAATTCGCCTAGTTCGACGTACCTCGACGTGGTGGCGGTGGGGGAACTGAGCGCCAGTTGCGCCGAGGAGGGGCTCTGCAGCGGCGCGTACGGATGCGAGCTCGTCGGCGTGGATGAGTTGGAGGCCGTGGGACTGCCGACTGACTTGGTCAAGTGGAGTCCGAGTAAATCGGAGCTGATTTGCTGCGAGACGGATTGCGAACGTTTCATGGTGTTGATGCTGTTCTCGCGTGAGTTGCGTCCCACAGGAGACAGATAGAGATTCTCGACGGTGGCGCGGAGTTCGTCGACGGATGCGGACATGGGGGCGGCGCCGTTGTGGTTCAGGGGCTTGATTTCGACGTGGATTTTTCGCTCACGCTCGTCGTCTGTAAGATACATGAAAGTAGCCGTGTTTTTTGCAGAAATAAAGACAGTTACCTGAGTCAGAGTCTGATGACGAGTAGAAACTTCCCTTTTGTTCGACGTTGTTCCAGGCATGCGTAACGTTAGGCCGTATTACGTATCCTTCGTCGTCTATTTCAGGGGCATTGCTCGTTTCGTTAACCGTTGGGGTAGATTGGCTGTGGGGCTGCTCTTCCTTCTCCTCCATGTCTGATTTGTCCTCTTTATTGCTTTGGCTGTCAGTATCCTTCTTTTTCTTAGATTTCTTCTGCTTGCCCTTGTCTCTGCGGCTACGAAGAAACCCTAAAAGGTGGAATGGTGTGTTACATACGAAGATTTGGAGTTTGGAAAGAAGTTGTAAAAAAGCGGTAAAGAACATAAAGTAGATGAGCGCCAACACAGCCGTGAATAGAAAAGAAAGATGTATGTAGATATAAACATGCGGGGGAAGGGGTGTTCCAGTGCATAATTAGTTTAGTTAATTAAATGAATGATTACATTTGGATCCCCTGTGAGGTAGTCTCGTTAACTGTTGATCTGGGGGTTCGGTGGGACTCGACGGGGCGCTGCAGGGGCCGGCTCTTCCCCCTGTAACTGTAATCAATGGTAAGATGGATGGATGGATGGATGTATGTCCAGGGAAACCTACCCTGAGAGTTAGACATGAAGAGATTTAGAAGGGAGGTGGTTCGACGAGAGGTTTTGGCATGTGTTGGCGCCGCTTCGACTTGGCTACTACCTTCACGTTTTGACGGTTTCATTGGTAACTCGCTTTCCGAGAGTTGTTGAGACTGGCTGGGGGACAACACGGGCTCTTCCACGTCCGGCATTCCTGTCAACAACAACCATTCAATATAAATAGAATATTTATGTGGAAAAGAGTTTCAAACCTGGCCGCTCCAAGCCCGTGGATTTACTGCGAACAAACTGTTCCAGCAGATTGTCCACGGTGAGGTCGACGCATTGCTGTCGGAATTCAGCGTGCACTTTTCCCATTTCCAAATGTGTCCAATCCACGACTTCCACGTACGAGTTAAGGAAATCCTTCATGTGGACCAAGTGAATGACTTCCAGGTCTTGGAAATTCTTGCATGTTACGCTCATCTTCTTCTCAAAGTCGTCTTTAACTGCGGTGTACTTTTCCACGTAATTTCTGTACTCTTCGTGGCTTTTCTTTACTTTTAGCTCAGCTTTTTCTATTTCTCTCGCCGAGGCGTTTTCTTTGCGAAGTTTCTCAAGTTCCAAGCCACGCTGAGTGAGGTTTTCCTTTGATTTTTGTACTGCTAAGGTTATTGCTTGCATTGCTTGTACCTTTCGTAAGGTCCCTTCCTCTTCCTCCTTCACCGTTTTATGCTTTTTCTGTAGTTCCTCTGCATATTTAGTTACTTCTCGCACCAAATCAACGACTTTTTGTACCATCTGCATGTGCAGAACTGATAGTTTTTCAGCAGAGTTCCTGAAAACCTGCCATACCGGTGCGAAAGTGCCGTGGACACAACAACTCCCTGCTTGTTTGGCTAGTTTTGTTAGCAATTTTGACTTGGTTTCTTCAATATTTGATCTCTCCCGCAAAAGCTCTGAGAATTCCTTGCTTGCAATCAAGCCATACTTCATGTTATGGTACAAAACGTCGAACCCATTGTTTTTCTCCCCCTGAAAAAGAGTGTTTTTGTTGTATAATGGTTTAAACATAAACGTAGTGTCCACCTACCCAAAAATAATCGTTGAAATCCACTGTCATCGTAATTTTGTTCTTAACTCATTAATATTTCAAGCAAATACAACTCAAAGGTGGGGTTCTTGACTCGTTTGATCATAGGCTAGGCTGTAATGAATAAAATACAATGTCATATAGATCATTTGCTTTAACCGAAATAAATTGGTATTAAAGTCCCTAGGTACGTTAAACTGCTCAAGTACCTATCTTACAACAAACACAATACATATTTAATCCAATAACTCTTGTTTTTAATGCAATACCATCATAATTAGGTATTATAAACGTCGGTAGGCTTTCGTTCGTAGATAACGACCTGCCTACCTACATCCAGATTAACGAAATAAACGCTTGGAAATGTTTATACTGCTTGTCAATAAATACCTTATGGTGTTATAAACGAAGAATCTGGATTTGGTAAACGTAAATGATCTAAATAATGCAACAATAATTGTTTTTATTAACATAAACAGAAATTTTACACAAAACTGAACTGTCAAATCAAAGTGTCAAAATTAGGGGGCGGAACAATAATTTACAGGAACCTGTACTGGTTGGGTTGGATGTAGTTCTGCCGCCCAATAACAGGTGGCGCCACTTAAAAGTATTCTTTGTCTTCTTGAATTTATGGAGTTCGGTCTTTAAATATTTCAGCCAGTTGTAAAAAGTGCGCGACTTTTGAATTGCTAAAAAGTAAAAAACTTTAAAAGAAATAAAGTTTGTATGATTAAAATTATAAAACGAGTACATAAAAGTAAATGGTTAAAACATTATTAGGCTAGCTATAGGTAAGTAACATTAAAAGAAATAAAGTTTGTATGAGTAAAATTATAAAACGAGTACATAAAAGTAAATGGTTAAAACATTATTAGGCTAGCTATAGGTAAATAACATTAAAAGAAATAAAGTTTGTATGAGTAAAATTATAAAATGAGTAGATAAAAGTAAATTGTTAAAACATTATTTGGTTAGCTATAATACTTATACTATATTCTCAGCATTTTTGGCGTTTTCCATATTTTCCATTTCTTTTAAATGCAGGTACAGTTTAAGGGAAACCTAAAAACCAAAAATCGTAGGATTTTTTACAGACACAAACAATAAACAATCTTAACATTCTTAACTTACGTAAGCGTCAGTAGCAGCATAAATTAGTTGCTCCTGTGATAATGGAATGATGTTCCATTTGCTACATCTAACTCTCTTGTCTTTATTAATCCTCATTTTAAAGACGTCATTGACCAATATCTCCATACTCACTCTCTGCGTACGTTTTAAGACCGAATTCCCATAAACTCCACAATCAATGCAATTATTGACTATAGAATCTCCATCCATTCCTTTAAAATCTCTAGCCAGTTTTCGCACGTCGGTCTTTATGTTTACGCCGACAAGTCGAACTTTGGGATGGATGAGAAGCTCATTGCAGCCTTTTGGTAAATTTTTAATTTCACTAACGTGCAAAACGTAGCATGTGTCCAAGCTGGGGCTTATTTGAATGACTGCAGTTTTGCCTGGTCCTGTCTGATAGTTAAATGGCCATTCCATGTCAAAACCCAGGATTAGCAAGTCTTCTGCTTTGTTAGCTTGTGTCCTGAAATGTTGAATGAAAATCTAAAGTATATTTGACTTGTTGTACTTACAGGAGTTTATCGAAAATTATAGCACAATCTATAAAGGTTGTATGGTATTCTGTTTTGCCATTGTACGTAATAAATGGCTTGTCTTCTTCGTCCTCTTCTACCTTGGGCTTCTTCTGCAAATTGGGGGTTTAAAACATAGAAATTAAAGTGTGTTTGAACTTACTGCTTCTAGTTTTTCCTCTGCTGGCACAGCCGAACGCAATCTCATTCTTTTTTCCATTTTAAAGTTAATTTTCAGTAAAAAACTACATTAAAACGTAAAAATAAATAAACCTAGTTAAAATAACGAAATTTTTTAGTTTGACAGCTGGGCGACACCTATATGTCAGAAGCTCAAACTTTGTAAAAAGATCCTATGTTTTACAGAAACCTGTCAAGGCGCCTAGTTTTACCACCGACTAACAGATGGCGCCACCATGTATTTGTTAGTGGCCGTCGCTTTATAAAAGTTTTGACCAGTTAGAAAACTTAATTATTTTAATTTCTTTAAAAAGAAACGCAGTTTTAACAAATTGTAAACTATTTTTATTTATATAAATACGGTAAATACATAAAAATACAATTTTAACGTCATGAACAATCACAACAAATACTTAATGCAACTTAAGAGCGTTACGGCGGCAAATACTAACTATTTGGGTGAGGGCTTATATTTTGGTAACGGTTTCCTCGGCGTTGCTTGGCGCTGCCGGGAAAGAAACGACTGTCCTTGCCCCCCTGAAAGGGCTGCTATTCTTTCCTCCATCGCTTCCCTATGGCAATTTATCCCTAATTTATAAAACGCTGTAGTTATCAAACGTTCCTCAGCCTCTTTCATATGACTTCTTTGCGAGTTTTGCGCGGACGGACTACTTGGGAGACTGATGGCCCCATTGGATTTAATATCCAAGGACTGACTGACCTCTTTCGTTTTCTCGAGATAGCGCGTATGTTTGGCTTGGAGGTGGAGGACTTCTTCGTTTTTGGATGCTAGTAATTCTTGCAGCGACGCTATTTTAACTTTGAGGTCTTTGGATTCGCTAGAAACTGGCGGCTCGTTACTGGATTTTTCCTCGATTTGCGCCTCCAGATTAAGGATTGTTTGGTTTAAGGCGCGATTCTGTTGCTGAAGCTTCTCAATGCGGGTTAACGAAGAGTCGAGAAGTGTTTGCTTGGCTGTTAGTTCTTGGTTTGTGGTGCGTAGACTCTGGTTCTCCTTTTCTAAGAAACGTAGGCGCTTGTTCATTTCAGTTGGGGTTAATTCTTGGGACACGGCTGCCCCGCTTTTCTCCACTGTTTTACCCAGTCGTATCTCCTCGATTTCTTCCTTCAGGCTGTTGCGTTCCTGTGCCAGACGCTCCTTTTCGCTGTTGAGAGCTACTAATTTGGTTTCCAATTTTTGTAAGGTGAATTCCGCGCGATCAGCCCGCGAAGTTTCTTCGTCTATCTTTTGTTGTAGCTCCCCAACTTGGGTTTTAAAGGAATCGCACTGCGTCTTCCAGACGTTGTTGGAGTTTTTCTGTTCTTCTAACTGCATGGTCTTCTCGAGGTACTCCATGTTTTTCTCTTCGAGTTTTTGTACGTTTTTCTTCATGTCGCTGTACTTTTCCAGTTTTTTCTTGTAGGAACTGAGGGTCAGTTCCAGATTTTGCACTTTGTCCACTGATTCTTTCATTGCGTCGACTTCGTCCTTTAATCGGCCAGCAGCATTGGCCTCGATCTGCAATTCTGCTATTTTTTCTTGATATATTAACAGTTGCTTGTCCTGCTCGCGTATTTTGCTTTTAAAATCATCCCTTAAGGCCTCTGCTTTGAATAATTCGTCTTTTAGCACGTCGATTTGCTTCCGCACGTCCTTGTTTTTGCTTTCCCTGCTTTTGAGATCGTCGTTTTCCTGCACAATCGCTTGCTTTTCCTCAATTAGTTGCTGGATCTGCATCTCCAGCTGCTGACAATGTTGTGAGAGCGTTTCTTTTGCGTTATTTGCTGCGTCCAACTCTCCCGTGAGCCGTACTCGAGAGTCGTTGTCCAGAAGCATAAGGCTTAGTCCTGATTTGCCAGGACCATCGGTCACTTCCTCTAATTGCTGAATTGCTTGCATAATACTTTGTTGCACCATCTCTTCCAGTTCCATAATCTTTGTTATGTACTCCTGTTTGCGTTCGCAATTTATTGCACATCCTGTAAACGATCGAGTTACGTGACATTTTGTAAAGGAACATTATAAAAGGGGACTTACCTAATACTAGTCGTAATAGCTTGGCAAGCTGAACCGGATCGTTGTTCTCCCCAATTGCGTTAACATCTGGCTGGACAATCTCGAGCATTTGCAAGGCAAGAACGTCTTGGTAATATTCTATCACAGCTTGGTTTATTTTCTTTAAATTGCTTATTCTAAGCCGCCAATTTGTTCCTGCATCTTTCTTGATTTTGGAGTCTAGTTTATTAAATGTTTCGGGGCATATTTGGATTAGGGCTTCGACTATAGCTTCGCCACTACATATTTCTTGGACGTTTCTTGTCTTGTTGGGCACCAGGCTCTGTAGCCACTTTACCAAGCTTTTGCACATTTCATTGCTTGGATCCATTGTCTATTAAATATATTATTTATTTGCTTGGGGGTGCAATTTTACCTAAATTAATCCTAATATTAGAAACACAACATCGCTGGGGCTGAAAAGTGACGTTTATTATAAAAAAAAAAAGAAATTAACTTTACCGGCATTCAGTAAAAATGTGGGTAATGTAGAGCTCTATAATTATATAACAGGAAAACTACTTTACCGACAGTCGGTAATGTAGAGCTCGGTAATTATATAAAAAGATAACTACTTTACCGACGGCCGGTAAGGTAGATTGGTCCAAAAGTGGGTAATGTAGAGCTCGATAATTATTTGACAGATAGGAAAATTTGACATGTTTGACAGTTATAACACAAAACATTTTTGCAGTAGTGTGTTTCATGTCCTATTAAAATTTCACTAGAAATGCAAGAACTACCTTTGCTGAACCATTTCATTTAATTTTTAATGCCGAGTCGTTTTGGCATGTTATTCTATGTCCAGACCACGTAAAAATTCTGAGGAGAACGGTCCCTTTAGGCGTACTGGTGAAGCCCCAAATTTGCAGTCAAAACGTAGAAGAACTGTTGTAGAAATAGACGAAAACATGAGTGACAATTCCGTGGAAAGGAACAGGAGACCCAATTTCTCCAACGTACCAAGCAATGGAATTAGCCGCAATTTAAACATTGTACACTTAAAACCCACGACGACTAAGAAAATCATTATAAAGAACCTTAAAAGTAAGTTTCTTGCACCTTTGATGGCGGTGTCTAACGTCACTTTTCAGGCGAACCCAAACTACCGGACGATTACAGAAAACAGACATGGGAAAAGCTGAGTGGGGCTGTCTTGGCCATACAGCAATCGCGCCCCAATCAATATTCCCTCGAAGAGCTCTACCAGGCAGTGGAAAACATGTGCAATCACAAAATGGCTCAGACTCTCTACACAGAACTACAGGGCCTGACCGAGACCCATGTGCGCCAAAATATAGAGCAGTTTCTAGCCGAAACAATGGATCGTTTTCTGTTTCTGAAGAAGATTAACGAAACGTGGCAGAGTCACTGCAACCAAATGATAATGATACGAAGCATATTCCTGTACCTTGACCGTACTTTTGTGTTGCAAACGCCGAATATTTGTTCGATTTGGGACATGGGCCTGGAACTCTTTAGGAAATATATTGTTATTAATACTTTGGTACAAACTCGGGTCGTCGAGGGGCTGCTCATGCTAATCGAGAAGGAACGACAGGGAGACAAGGTGGACAGAACGTTGCTTAAGAGTTTGTTGAGAATGTTGACGGATTTGCAGATTTACGAGTCTGCGTTTGAGCAGAAGTTTCTGGTTTCGACTGAAAGACTTTTTGCGGCCGAAGGTAAGTGTTGTGTCTTTAAAAACCCACAAATGTTGTAATTCTGGTTATAGGTCAACGTCTTATGCAAGAAATGGAAGTGCCTGAATTTTTGGCTCACGTCGACAAACGTCTTCACGAAGAAAACGAGCGCGTTTTACACTATTTAGACACAAGCACCAAATACCAACTAATACACACCGTAGAAAAACAACTATTGTCCGAACACATAACTAATATTCTGCAAAAGGGCCTCGATGGTCTGTTGGAGGAAAAACGTATTTCCGACATAACTCTCTTGTACCAACTCTTCAGCCGTGTTAAGAACGGTTTAATAGAATTGTGCGCCCATTTTAACGCTTATATTAAAAAGCGTGGACGCACCATCGTCATCGACCCTGAGAAAGACAAAACGATGGTTCAAGAATTGCTCGACTTTAAAGATGCGATGGATAACATCGTCATCACATGTTACAACCGAAACGAGAAGTTTGGAAACTCGCTGAAGGAGGCTTTCGAATACTTCATAAACCAACGTACCAATAAACCTGCGGAACTGATTGGTAAGTCCAAAAGATCCTCCTGTATACAAAATCTTATAATTTAAATTTACAGCAAAATTCGTGGATTCGAAACTAAGGGCCGGTAACAAAGAGGCAACTGAGGAAGAATTGGAGCGACTCCTGGACAAAATAATGGTCCTTTTTCGTTTTATCCACGGGAAGGACGTGTTTGAAGCGTTCTACAAGAAAGATTTGGCTAAACGTTTGCTTGTTGGCAAATCTGCAAGTGTTGACAGCGAGAAAAGCATGCTCAGCAAACTTAAACAAGAATGTGGCGGAGGATTTACTTCAAAACTCGAAGGCATGTTCAAGGACATGGAACTGAGCAAGGATATTAACGTCGCCTTTAGGTAAAAACCTTTATTCATGGGTTTTATCTATTTTTACATGTTTTATATTATTCTAGACAACATTTAAACAACGCAGTGGACTTGATCCCCCTCGACTTGACAGTCAACATCCTCACGATGGGTTATTGGCCGACGTACGTCCCATGCGACGTGAATCTTCCCGAAGAATTGGTTCGTTACCAGGATATCTTTAAGGATTTCTACCTCAGCAAGCACAGCGGCCGGAAGTTGCAATGGCAGCCCACTTTGGGGCATTGCGTATTAAGGGCCAAGTTCAAAACGGGGCCTAAGGAACTCGTAGTGTCCCTATTTCAAACTCTCGTCATGCTCCTCTTCAATAAATACGACGAGCTAACCTTCGATTATATAAAAGCGGCGAGTAACATCGAGGATGGCGAGTTGAGACGCACTCTTCAGTCGTTGGCTTGCGGAAAAGCCAGAGTCTTGAATAAACTCCCCAAAGGCAGGGAAATTGAAGACAATGACAAGTTTCGCTTCAACAACGAGTTCGTTAACAAGCTCTTCAGGATTAAGATCAACCAGATTCAGATGAAGGAAACTGTAAGTTGTTTTTCCTCTAAATAAATAGCGTTTTAATTTATTTTGTTTAAACAGAGTGAAGAGCAAAAGGCAACGGAAGAACGCGTGTTCCAAGATCGTCAATACCAAATCGATGCGGCAATAGTTCGTATCATGAAGATGCGCAAAACTCTCAGTCACAACTTGTTGATCAGCGAGCTTTACAATCAACTTAAGTTTCCAGTAAAGGTAAGTCTTCGTAAATCAACCATGCTTGTAACTATATCTTCTTTTCTTTTCGTAGCCCGCCGATCTGAAGAAGCGCATAGAATCGTTGATTGATAGAGATTACATGGAACGGGACAAAGACAACCCCAATCAATATAATTACGTAGCTTAATAAGACAACTACTTTCCAACGATTGGGGTTGTACCTTTTAATTTTTCGTTTTTTTCTTTTCAATTTTAACGTTAACGTAGACATCTAGTCCCTCTCATTTGCTGTTTATTGTAAATAAGAGCATTTTAAATTTAAACAGTTGGGGTTGTTAAATTAAGGCAGAGGGTCATTTTGGGGTGCCGCCCATTTCAATGGGTTCATTTTTATTCAGGTTTAAATTCAAACTTTCATTTTCAAATCGTACTGTATACATATTTTTTTTTATTTGGGCTGGTTACTGTACATATTTTACGTTCAATCTTTTTAAACTGTACATAATTGAATTGAATAATATGGGTGGCTTCTATTATATTTCTATCTGCGAAATTGTATCCAAGATTATGTAATTAATGACATTTACATTACTTTCAATCAAAATTAAGCTGATATAATTTCGTTAAGGTTTTAGTTTAATTCTTGTATATAATACCTACATTATTTTTGGACTTAGTATTTTTGTCTTTAATTATGATTATTATTATTATTTTAATTATGATTATTATTAACGGTTCGACTCTTAATTGTTCAGTTTGTTTTAGCTTTGTGTAATGTAAATTAATTTTGTATGAAAATAAAAATTGTTTAAACGTGCTCTATTCATTCAAAACTACAATCATAGACCAGAATAAATTTATTTATTAATATTATTAACTTTAATACAAACAAAACATCACAAAATCAATTCTTAAACAGTAAAAAATAAATAAAAAACAACGTAGGAAACTATTTAGTGGAAGCAATATTGCACGCGGCACTTTGAATAATGTCCTGATCGTCGGCGATCTCCTTCAAAAGCGACGTCGCCAGAATCTCAGGCGTCGGTTCAAACATCAGGAAATCAGCCACCAACTTCTTGGGATTCTTCCCTCCCCCGTGCGCCAAACACTCACGACGATATTTCTCCCCCTCAACCCTACTAAAAGGATCTCGCTCAAAGTACGTTTGCCATATCCAATACGCGAGCGCCCGCGACACCAAATACGAATAATACTTCGCCCCATACCCCACTAAATGACTAAACCGCAGCTGCCAGTTCGTGTTCCCCACGTACGGCAGCCCGTAATACTTCGTCTGGGCGTCGTTTAACACGTCGGACGTTGTCCCAGGCAAGGGGTGTCGTCCGTGGTACATCTGGTCGAGCGCCGCGTAAAATAGTTGCAACTGCGTCTCGCTGGCCGTGAACAAACGCTTCGAGGCGCACAAACGCTGCAACTTATCCTCGGGAATGGGCTCGTTGGTCTGGAAATGCCTCGCAAACATCCGCAGCACGCGCGGATCGGACGCGAAGAACTCCATGAGCACCGAGGGCACTTCGGCAAAGTCGGTGCTGCACCTTGTCCCGGTGACGTGCTGGTACTGCGTCCGCGCCAACATGGAGTGCATGGCGTGTCCCATTTCGTGAAATAAGTTGTCCACCATCTGCGGGGTGAGCAGCGACGGCGTGCCCCAGCGCGGCATCGCGAAATTCAGCATCAAAACCACGATAGGCGTTTGATAGTCGCCGTTGGGCAGCTGCCGCCCGCCGCGGATCGTAAAGTGACAGTCTTGGTTCTGTTTTCCTGTACGTTCGTAAAAGTCGCAGTAGATATAACCCAACGTTCCTTCCGTGTCACTGACGACCGCCAACTTGTACACGTCCGGCGACCAACACTCGCCATCGTTAACCTCGCTGTTGACCAACGTTATTCCGTATAGCCTCTGGAAAAGACAGTTCAGTCCGTCCATACACGCGCCCAGCGAGAAATACGGCGAGTATTCCTTCTGCGACACGTTAAACCAATCCCGCTTGGCCTTCAAACTGAAGTAGGGCACGTCCCACGCCGCCAACGGACCGCTGGAGGGTGATTCCAGGTTTTTCATGTGTTGCATCAGTTTAAAATCGGCTTGAGCGTAATTTCCGATGCCGCGTGAGAGCGTGTCGAGGAATTCCATGACTTGCGACGGCGTATCCAACGTCCCGCCGCGTAAGGCGCGTTCCGAGTACGTGTGGAAGCCGCAGACTTGCGCCAACTCGTGACGGGCCTTCAGCAGATCCATTAAAATCATGTCTTGGTTCTCGTCCGGATGCAGGAAGAGCTTGTACGCGATCTCGCGCGTAAGAGGGTTGTTGGAGTCGACGTATAATCCAGAAACTAGGAGATCGTTGCCATCTGCCGCAAACCTAAACATTTATCTTGGTATTTACTTTTAAATTTAAGGTTTTTAGGTACTTACACGTTGCGTACTGTCTCGGGGATGTCGTACTTGTCGACTTTCCTTGGCTTATCAGTCCCCGCAACGAAACTCTGTCCCAGGTTAAGAATAACGTCGTTTAACACGCAAACCTGCTCGCGTTCAGTCTCGCCCAGATGAATACCACTCTGCTCGAAATCGAACAAAAACAACTGTCCTACCAATTGGTCCACTTCTGTAGTTGGTTTGACGTCGCCTCTGAGGACTGCTTCTTTCAGGATTCCGTACAAAGACGCATGTGTGTTTAATCTACGATATAACAATTAGTTCTTGCAGCTTTGTGCTTGGCATACCTTACTGTTCCACGATTTTGCTAAGAGAGACACAAGAATACTCGGCGGCGTGTCGAAATTCCATGGAAGGGTGTGCCAGCCGAATAAAGTCAGCTAGATCAGCGACTTGGCATAAGGAATCTGATAGTTCGTCAAATATTTCGACCATTTTACGATACCTGGCGTCGCTCAGGGCTTCCCTAATCAGATCGTTTGTCTTTTCCAAGCATTGAGACTGCAGGACGTGGAAACCCTTGTGTGTCCTTAGCTCACGGATGCCAAACAGCCCCTAAAACATGTCTTTTATGTTGTGTAATGTATTGGTATACGACTTACTGTCTCAGTTTTCCGCATAAAGTTGAATTTAGCATTTGGCCGGGCGTTGAAAGCTTCAGCAATCGGTGAGATTTTCGAGTAGTTTCTGTGATTCGGGTTGCTGATTTTACGCAAATGTAATATTATCCTGCGCCTAAACATTTTGGTGTTCAGAAGGTGCTTTAGTCAAGTTTTAAAACTACATTAAAGGTTTTAAAAACATTTTCAAAATACAACTAAACAAATTAACATAACCTAAAAATTCCTCTAGTTTGGTTCTCCACTTTTTTACAGGAGGTCGGTATAACAGAACACTGCAAGTTTTACAGAGCAGTCGGTATAACAGAACACTGGAAGTGTTGGCGCCCTGTCAAACTGAAAGTTGTTCCGCCTCCCACTGATAGATGGCAGCACATGACAAAAATTCTGAAACTGAAAATAATTACCCAAAATGTCACATTTTCAGGTTAACAGATGCAAGACCATATGAATTAAACCTTCGATAAAAATCAATAGATATTTTAATAAACACCCCGCATTCCAAACTTTACTAAAACTATAATAATGTTGGTGCAAAAGTTTTTTATTACGCTTTCAGTGGCATACTAAAGTTTAGAGCCTGTTGTTTTTCAGCTGTTGGTATGTTTGTATGTAGTTTTTCAGCTAAAGACGTCTGAAAAATGTCTGAAAACATTGAAATAAGGACTATTATTGGAAATAGGAATCCAGGAGTTTCAGATGGCCCAATTACTGATCCTGCTTCGGAAATCAAGGTAAAAAATAGTTTGGCTTGGGGCTTTTAAACATTTTGAGACGTCTAATTTAAATTCGACCTACATTTTACCTTTAAAAAACATGTAATCGTTTTAAATGCGCATTCAAATAATCCTTTGCTTTTACTTTAATAAATTGGGAGTTACCACTCCCATTTATTAACGTCTTACATAACTAAACAAATAAGAAATAAGGTAATTTGTGAATCCTTATGAGAAGCATTTTCATGGGGCAAATACATCATATTTCTGATTTGACTGAACGTAGGGGTTGTGTGAATAATTTTTGAATTTATTTTTAGGGTTTAGAAGAAAATAATGCTTTCCTCAGCCAAAGATCTAAGTTGGTATGAATACATAATTATTTATTTATTTATGTATGCTTTACCGTCCTAGGTCTTTTTATTATTATTTCCAAATAATTAATAAGTTTACCTATTATGTGTCCACGTTGCCCATAATGCATGATTTTTAAAAAAGACTGGCTTAACTTCGTGGAAACATTTTATTTTGCTTTTTGTGAACGTAGATTGGGTGTTATAAGTATAGGGGGTCATAAATTCAAGATTTAAAACATTTTTTCCATTTTTAGGACACGAAGTCTTCTAGTGCGCTAAAAAAGTCTACCAGATACAGAAGTCGCTCGTTATCTGCATCTTCCACCGACTCCTACAGCTCAGGTATGTAAACAAAGGTTTTTGAATGCACCCTTCGTAATAAACGTTATTTTTAAAAGCTTCCTGTACCGGAAGCAGTTCCGAAGAAGACGACGTCTCACCTAGAGAAAAGGTCCAAAAGAACTCAGCAGGAAGTTCTGATTTTTGCGTCCGCAACATAAACCAACATGCTTTCGGAAGAAGAGAGATTGAAATTGCAGAACAGGAAATGCCTGGTATTATTGCCTTACGAAAAAGGGCCGTTGACGATAAACCCCTGAAAAATGCTAAAATTGTGGGTTGCACCCATATCAATGCACAAACTGCCGTCCTTATTGAAACTTTGGCGGCCTTGGGGGCCAGCTTGCGATGGGCTGCTTGCAATATTTACTCCACACAGGTAAATATCACATTTTTAAAAATACCTTCATTACTTTTACCGTGTGTTACAGAACGAAGTAGCAGCAGCTTTGGCCGAAGCAGGCTTTTCCGTGTTTGCTTGGCGCGGAGAAACCGAGGAGGATTTTTGGTGGTGCATTGATAAATGCGTGAATGCTGAAAACTGGCAACCCAACATGATCCTGGATGATGGGGGCGACGCCACACATCTCATGCTCAAGAAATACCCGGCTATTTTTAAACTAATCAAAGGAATCGTGGAGGAAAGCGTCACGGGCGTACATCGCTTGTACCAGTTGTCAAAAGCTGGAAAACTGACAGTCCCAGCCATGAACGTAAACGACTCTGTCACCAAAACAAAGTACGATAACTTATACAGCTGCAGAGAGTCGATAATCGACAGTTTGAAACGTTCCACTGATTTAATGTTCGGTGGAAAGCAAGTTGTCATTTGTGGATATGGCGAAGTTGGTAAGGGATGTTCTCAAGCCCTTAAAGGACTGGGGTGCGTCGTTTACGTCACGGAGATTGATCCCATTTGCGCTTTACAAGCTAGGTAAGATTTTGTGCCCCATTTTTAGTTTTAGTTGTACATAATGCGTTTTCTTGTAGCATGGATGGCTTTCGCGTAGTAAAACTCAACGAAGTGATACGAAACGTCGATATTGTGATCACAGCGACTGGAAATAAGAACGTGGTGACTCGGGAGCACATGGACAAGATGAAAAACGGCTGCATTGTCTGCAATATGGGTCATTCCAACACAGAAATTGATGTGGTACGTCCAAAAACCCTTTTTTGTTGCCTCCTTATTTAAAAACCCCTTTGTTTTGCAGAATAGCCTACGCACACCGGATCTGACATGGGAGAAAATAAGATCCCAAGTCGACCACGTAATCTGGCCAGACGGAAAACGCATCGTCCTGTTGGCCGAAGGACGTTTAGTGAACTTGTCCTGCTCAGTTTTGCCCTCGTTCGTCGTGTCCATTACTTCAGCCACTCAAGCCCTCGCCCTCATTGAGTTATTCAATGCCCCGACAGGGCGTTACAAGTCCGACGTGTATTTGCTGCCCAAGAAAATGGACGAGTACGTTGCGAGTCTACATTTGCCAACGTTTGATGCGCATCTGACAGAGTTGTCGGACGAACAGGCGAAATATATGGGGCTGAACAAAGCTGGACCCTTTAAACCGAATTATTATAGGTAAGCTGCAAGATAAAGTACATGTATAATAACTAATGATTCTTTTGTTGTAGGTACTAGACTGGCAGGATGGATGAAGGTCCTTATCGTGCTGTAGAAAATTTACCTGCTAATAATTAATGTTAGATCGTTATTTAGATAAAGAACAAAACACCGAGTGTCCCCAAACTTGGGAGGATATTCTGTATTTAGGGGTCAAATTTGGAGCTTAAAATTAGCCGCTGCCACTTAATTGTAGATCACTGCAAAGTAGGGAATGGATAAAGCATTCCGCGTTATATTTTTTCACAGTTTTAAGAACACTAAGGTCGGCTAACAAAAGGCGTAATTAAGGGTGGTTCAAATACAAAGGCCTAATAAACAAATTACAGTTACAGTTTTTATGTGCAAAATAATGCTAAAATAATGTTTTCCTTTTTTTGTGATGTTGTATGTCATTTTTATTGAAGAACCTAGTGCAGAAACTAATAGATTATATAAATAAATGGGCGTAGGATAATTATTTTAAGCTAATTTTATGTTTAATTGACAGATTTGTTTTCCTTTTTTGCATGTTCCATAAGTTTTCCGTAAATCACTGCTGTAAATCATCATTTTTAGAAGTAAGTAACTGAATTAGACTGGTTATTATTAAACAATTCTTTAACGCGAGTAACCTGGGCCTCAAAATAATTATGTTAAGCAACTAACAACATAAAATAGTTATTTCAATAATACCTAAACTAAGTAGAACGTATGAATTCAATTCATGTGATATTATTAAGTATTAATTTATTTATTGATTAGTTTTAATTTGGCTAATTATTGTACTTATTATTGTTATTGTCAATTGTGACAAATTTTGTTAGTTGACGACAAATATAACAATTGTGAATTTTAAAAATGGATTTATTATTACAGTTAACCCGGCCAAAATCCTCACAAATTTCTTAAAAATAAAAATCAAAGGTTAACCCCTTGGATATATTTACATTCCTTGTTCTTTAAACAAAGTTACCATCTGACATAACTTGAGTATGAAAACTTTGAATTTGGTATCAGGAGCATAGCAATATGAGACGGTAGCGATAAAACACATTCTTTACATGTTAAAATACCTTGTTCTATTGCTGCGCTCCTGATACATAATATTGAAAATTGGCTTGTATATCGCGACTCAAAACATTATAGCGTCTTCGTTACTTGCAATTTTGGATACCTTGACGTGTTGCTGTGCCCCTGATACATAAAACTGAAAATTGACTTGTAATCGCGACAAAAACTTTGTTAATTTAAATCAAATGGGTATCTTAAATAGACGTTAGGCCAATAATAAACTAGGAAGAAGAAAACAATATCCGCGCCATCTACCCATGAGTAGCCAAACTTGTCAACGACTAAGGACGCTACTTATCGCACATTCATTTTGTGCATTTTATATTATAAAGATTGTTTGAAAACGTGTGGGAAATAGACAAACACAATTTGCATCCAAATTCGTTGGCAAAATGCACCCATCTAACGTAAAAACAAGTAAAATTGTTTTTTCTGAATCTTTCTAACTACTGCCCAACCCTAGATATTACCATAGATAGTTCTTTTCTTCTCTATGGATATTACAGATTCCTGTACAAGTGACGCCGCGGGAAATTGTTTATAACTTGTTTAAACAAATAAACCAAGTAATTTTACTGTTTATGCAAATGCAAATACAGAAATTTTAAGATTATGACATGCTGTAACAGTGAGGTAATGCCTTAAATTGTTTTAAATCGATTAACCTAATCAATATTATGTTTGCAGTTTGGGTCTTTTAAGTAGCATTTTGGAGCTTAGACTCATGGTTTTATGTTGTTACAATGAAACTCCGTGATTTGTATAGAAATTCCCTGTACCAAAAGTATTTACACAAGTTCTACAACAGAAAAACATAGCAGTGTCCTGTCCTTTCAACAAAAATGGGGCCTTGCAGTGTAGGAGGAAAATACCACAGAAAGATGGGTCTACAAATAGTTCTTTAGATGGACAGACTTTAAAACAATTCGGAGGAGCTTCAGAAAGTCCATAAGACTTTATTTCTAAAATCTGAACGAGAACAAGCTATCACAGATAAGTGAACTTTCTCATTATTTTATTCAGAAGAAACGGGGCAGTGGACAGTGGCTTGCTTTCCCCTGTCTGTCCTGGGAAAGTAGTCCTATTGTTGCAATAAAAACCATTTGCTGAAGAATGCTGAATCGCCACTGCAAGCTGGACGTCCACCTGGAAGCTGGATCAAGAAATATCTTCTATTTATAAGCAGAATATTTATATTTATTAGCTTTTTATGATTTAAGATTTAGAAGCCTAATTATCCTGGTCTTTGGGTTGATTTCCTTAATAAATATGGTTTCTTTGTGTGTTTTATTTCCCCTTCTTGAGGGGGAAACTTCTTCTGGAAGCTTATTGCATTTTAACGTATAATCATGTTTCTATCTCGTGTAATGTTAATGTTTGGCTTAAAGTAAGACTTGCTTTACTTTTTCTTAATTTTAAAATGCAATTTGCATCCAACACTTTTGAAAAATGTATTAATCTAAAGTGGGGCCACGCAAATTTTTTTTCTGATTATTTAAATCTGTAATATTACAGGTTTCTGTAAAATTTGCCTGTGTAGTTCCACCGAATGCCAACAGATGGCGCCACCAATCTTGAAACTTGATCTAATGTGTACTTTATATTAAGTATTTAATGAGCACACTGCAATGCGTCTATAGTCTAATGGTAAAGTGTCGGCCTCCGGTCAGAAAGTTTGGGGTTCGAACCTTGGCGCCGACCACACTTTTTTCTTTTTTTTTTTTTAGTTCTGTATCCAAAAACAACCCCTCTACCCCTTACAATATTAATTTTGTGAATATAACTACTTGCGATTTTTTGCTCAAAAAATATCCAAGGGGTTAACCTTTGATTTTTATTTTCAAGAAATTTCTGACGATTTAGGCCATATTGACTGATTATTTTCCTTGGATTTTTATTGTTATAATAAATCTATTTTAAAATTTACAATTGCTTTATTTGTCGTAAATAACAATAATAAGTACAATAATTAGCTGAATTAATAAATAAATGAATACCTAAGAATATTCCTTGCAACAATTTTGGAAGTTGGTCCTCGTCCATCCATCAGCGGCACAGCGTTCTTAAGCAAATAATTCAACACCTCCTTCATCGCCAAGATCTCCTAGCTTTCCGTTTTCCTAGAGCTCGCAAACGTACGAATCTCGGCAAGAAGTGAAACTGCGAGCATCCCCGAGACCTTAAAATCCAAGTCCATCAACTCCAGCACCTCTTTAAATAGGTATTCGTGCAGCAAGTCCCATTCTTCTATTACGAAGTTGTCTGGAAACTGCTCCTCGAAGTAGAGGATGGTGTATTCGATGTTAAAGCGTATTACTTTGCACGTGGGGTAATTATGCAGGGTGTTTACGCTGCAGTTCTTCCATGGAGCGATCCTCCTCGTCCGTGAGCTCGCCCTCCGAGCTAATGTTGCTCAATTCTTTAGTTTTGTGCTAGCAAAGCTTCGCTCTGTCCTTACACGGTGGTGGAGGGACCTGGGGAACAACCAAGAATACTTAATAAAGGGAACATTACACATTTAATACTGATGTGAATAAATAAATGGTCTTAACTTTTAATTAACAACATAACCCCACTGTAAAAGTGGTGGAAGAGGTGACAAGTGGGGAAACAAAAGTGGTTACGGCCGACACCATCCTCCACTTGTCACCTCTTTCACCACTTTTTGGCGGAGGCCACTAACTACTTCAAGGTGGCGCCATCTGTTCACCAGTAGTGGAACTACACATGTGAATTTTACAGCGGCATTACAGAAACCTGTAATTTTTCAGAAATTACACCACCACTTGTTACCTCTTCTACCACTTTTGTATTCAACACCATCCCCCACTTGTCACCTCTTCCACCACTGTAAAAGTGGTGGAAGAGGTGACAAGTGGAGAAACAAAAGTGGTTACGGCCGACACAATCCCCCACTTGTCACCTCTTCCACCACTTTTACGTGGCCACTGCCCAACCCTGGATATTATCATAGATAGTCCTTATATTTTCTATGGATATTACAGATTCCTGTACAAGTGACGCCGCGGGAAATTGTTTATAACTTGTTTAAACAAATAAACCAAGTAATTTTACTGTTTATACAAATGCAAATACAGAAATTTCAAGATTATGACATGCTGTAACAGTGGGGTAATGTCTTAAGTTGTTTTAAATCGATTAACCTAATCAATATTATGTTTGCAGGTTGGGTCTTTTAAGAAGCGTTTTGGAGTTTGAACTTATGGTTTTATGTTGTTACAATCAAACTTCGTGGTTTGTATAGAAGTCCCCAGTACCAAAAGTATTTACACAAGTTCTACAGCAGAAAAACATAGCAGTGTCCTGTCCTTTCAACAAAAATGGGGCCCTACAGTGTAGGAGGAGAACACCACAGAAAGATGGGTCTACAAATGTTTTCTTCAGATGGACAGACTTTAAAACAATTCGAAGCAGCTTCAGACAGTTCATAAGGCTTTATTTCTGAACGAGAACAAGCTATTACAGATAAGTGAACTTTCTCATTATTTTATTCAGAAGAAACGGGGCAGTGGACAGTGGCTTGCTTTCCCCTGTCTGTCCTGGGAAAGTAGTCCTATTGTTGCAATAAAAACCATTTGCTGAAGAATGCTGAATCGCCACTGCAAGCTGGACGTCCACCTGGAAGCTGGATCAAGAAATATCCTCTTATTTAAGCAGAATATTTATATTTATTAGCTTTTTATGATTTAAGATTTAGAAGCTTAATTATCCTGGTCTTTGGGTTGATTTCTTTAATAAATATGGTTTCTTTGTGTGTTTTATTTCCCCTTCTTGAGGGGGAAACTTCTTCTGGAAGCTAATTGCATTTTAACGTTCAATCATGTTTCTATCTCGTGTAATGTTAATGTTTGGCTTAAAGTAAGACTTGCTTTACTTTTTCCTAATGTTAAAATGCAATTTGCATCCAAAACTTTTGAAAAATGTATCAATCTAAAGTGGGGCCACGCAAATTTTTTTTCTGATTATTTAAATCTGTAATATTACAGGTTTCTGTAAAATTTACCTGTGTAGTTCCACCGATTGCCAACAGGTGGCGCCACCAATCTAGAAACTTGATCTAATATGTACTTTATATTAAGTATTTAATGAGCGCACTGCCATGCGTCCATGGTCTAGTGGTAAAGAGTCGGCCTCCGGTCAGAAAGTTTGGGGTTCGAGCCTTGGCGCCGACCACGCTTTTTTCTTTTTTTTTTTTTAGTTCTGTATCCAAAAACAACCCCTCTACCCTTTACAATATTTATTTCGTTAATATAACTACTTGCGATTTTTTGCTCAAAAAATATCCAAGGGGTTAACCTTTGATTTTTATTTTCAAGAAATTTGTGACGATTTTGGCCGGATTGACAAACTATTTTGCTTGGAAAAATTTGTGCGCTACCTTCTCATATTGCTATGCTCCTGATACCAAATTCAAAGTTTTCATACCCAAGTTATGAAGACACAGGGAAAGTGTCCCCTTAAGATAAGGATAATTTTATTCAAATAAAAAAATGTATTTATTGTTTAAGTGCAACGAAAACAAACTAAAATGGCTAAACTTAGTTATAAAATGGATTGTAGGTGACCCAGTGAGCTCTTTCCTGTTCTTTTTCAGAAGAATGGGTGGTAAATAATGATTTATAAACGTCGGAAGCGCCTTCATCTTTAGCAACACTGTACTCAGCCTTCATTTTCTTCACATCGATTTCCTCTTCTTGCAATTTTCCTGATCTCTTTAGTTTGCTTCCGGTTGGGCCACCGCCTTTTATTATGTGTTTGCCCTTTTCGATTTTTAGATCGAGTTTAACTTCGATTTTGGAACTGGTTTCAGCCGCAGATTCGTTATTTTGGATGGTTTCGGTTGGTTCCTTTTTTACTTTGGATTTTTTTGGTTTTTTGTTTTTAGCTAGTCTTGTCTCCAGTCTGGTCCTCATCAGGTCCAAATCTTCGTCAGCGGCGTTTAATATGACGACATCGTCATTTGTAAACGGAGTTTGGCACTAAAAGGAAATCATTAGGGGTATAACAAATAAAAAAATTACTTTTTAAGTTTTTACCTTATGGCACACTTTGCTGTTGATTTGCTTGAGGGCGCGCTCGGAAAAGACACAGCCACAAGTCCAAAGAGCCACAAACTTGAATTTGCCACTCATTTCCAGTCCAATAACTGGACAAATGTAAGGCGAAGTCTGCACATTTGTTCCAGAATCCTTGGACTCGTCCTTATTGTAGCTGGGGTTCTCAGTCAACTTCAACTCCTTTATGCTCTGCAAAAACAACACTTTAAGCATTTAACTAACACTCTAAATGCTATTTACATACACTTAATCCTTTAATGTGACTGGCAAACTCTGGAAGTGTTTCCTTGTTAAGCAGCATCTCAATAACGGCTTCTTTGTTGTACAACTGGCCATGTCCGCAAGTAACTATAGGTTCTCTTAGTAACTGTTGAGTTATGGAGCAGTATTTCCATTGGAAAGCCAACTCAGAGTCCTTGTCTTTCTACAAAAGCAACATTAAAGTTTGTTTTTGGGGCTTAAAACCTACTTACGGCTTCAGGCTTCTTCTTAACACGAACCAGTTCATCTCGTCGAGGAATAGTACCACCATCGCAACCCATTTCAGTTTAAATATCAACAAAATCGCTTATATTTTGATTTTAATTACTGTTTTTATGCTATGAAACTCTTAAACGTCAGATTTTGGTTTTTAGGTTATGTACGTCACTCCACGGAGTTTTAAAAAACTCCGTGCCAGTCATGCAACCGGAAACACTTTTTTACGACCCCATTTGAATTATTTTTGTTAATGGGGCTTTATTTTGTGTAATTTTCTATTAGGACGATGCAATTATTAATTAATAAGTTGTTTTAGATGACTTGTTTAAGTTTGATGGAGTTTTGAACACAAATATGTTTTTTTAATTTTAATTTTTGAATTTAGGTGACGAAAATCATAATAGTGGCTAGCATTTTTGCAGATTTTTGGTATTTACTAGCGGTTGAAAAAGAGCTTTTTTGGCAAGCCAAATAGATCCTGTTAATTATTTTATGATACTATATTGTAAAAAACAGTTTTTTAATTAAAAACTAATGATTTTATACAGGTTGTTTGCTAGTCAAAATGGCAACTTCCTGTTTAGCTACCCCCACCCATATATTTTTTGCAACCTCTTGGCTCTTATGTCGACTGCCTCGTTAACATTTATACAAGTAAAATAGTGAGAATTTTATAATTGTATGTATTTAAATTAAGAGAAACTTGTAGAAATAACGAGATGAAAATGGAGTGGACACCGCGAGATGATGGTCTTCAAGAAATCCTAGCATTACTAAAGGATTCGCAATCGCCGGACACAGCTACGCAAAGAGTTGTACAGCAAGTATCCTTTTTATCGATAAAGCATTAAATACGCTAAATGCTTAAATAAATAACCAATATTTAACGTGAGTAGGTCTTATTCCACCAACTTGTGCTTACTTTTGCCCTATATTTAATTGGCAAGTGCTTTTTATTGACGCAGGCATTTTTGTATTTACCCTAAATACCTTCTGAATATTGCGCTTTTCAAGTGCATGTGTTTTATTATTACACTAATAATGGAGTTTTATCAACTTTTTGTTGCATTGTACATGTCACGTACTCCTATTAATGGGAAAAACAACACAATTATGCGATAATTTCCTTAGTACCAAATTCACAGAAATTAGAAGAATTAAACAACTACCCTGACTTTAACAATTATTTAATGTTCGTACTGACGAAACTCACAAGCGAAGACGAACCAACGCGGTCCTTGAGCGGACTTATATTGAAAAACAACGTTAAGAACCACTATACAAACCTCACAGCTAACGTAACGTCCTTCATTAAAAGCGAATGTCTGCAAGCAGTCGGCGACCAAAGCCCCTTAATACGGGCCACAGTCGGTATTCTAATAACAACCATAGCTAGTAAAGGCGACTTGGGGACATGGCCCGAACTATTACCCGCCCTCTGCACCATGCTGGACTCACAGGACTACAACGTGTGTGAGGGGGCTTTTGGGGCCCTGCAGAAGATCTGCGAGGACTCCGCGGAGGCCCTCGATGCGGACACGACTACTCGTCCTTTGGACATCCTAATCCCAAAGTTCTTGCAGTTCTTTACGCACTCCAGCCCCAAAATACGTTCGTACGCCATCGGGTGCGTCAACCAGTTCATAATCCAGCGTTCTCAAGCGCTCATGTTCCATATCGACTCGTTTCTGACGAACTTATTCACCGTTGCGGTCGATCAGGATCCTGAAGTGCGGAAAAACGTCTGTCGCGCCTTTGTGATGTTGCTGGAAGTGCGCATGGATCGACTTATTCCGCAAATCGACAACTTAATCGAGTATATGCTGTTGCGTACGCAGGATCCGGACGAAGGCGTCGCCCTCGAGGCGTGCGAGTTCTGGTTGTCTTTGGCCGAACAGCCCATCTGTCGGAGCGTCTTAGGGAACCATCTCAACAGGATTATTCCCGTTTTGGTGCGAGGGATGAAGTACTCCGAGATTGATATCATATTACTGAAGGGGGACGTTGAAGAGGACGATAATGTCCCGGACAAGGACGAAGACATTCGTCCGCGGTTTCACAAATCCAAGACCCACACCATTAAGACTGGTATGTTTAAGTTTTGGAGTGTTTTAGCCATATTTACTGTTTTTATTTAGGTGACGAAGATGACGACGACGAATTTGACGATGGTGACGACGATGGAACGCTGTCGGACTGGAATCTGCGGAAATGTAGCGCCGCAGCACTTGACGTTTTGGCCAACGTGTTTCGCGACGAGCTGTTGCCCATTTTAATTCCGATTTTAAAGGAAACTTTGTTCCATCAGGACTGGGAAATTAAGGAATCTGGAATTTTGGCTCTTGGCGCCATCGCCGAGGGCTGCATGTCGGGAATGGTGGAACATTTGCCCGAATTAATTCCGTATCTGATTAATTGTCTTAACGACAAAAAGGCGCTGGTTCGAGCCATTACGTGTTGGACCCTCAGCAGGTAAACATAAAAATCTCTTCTTAAAGCATTTTTAAAATAAACTTCTTGCAGATATTCGCACTGGGTGGTATCTCAACCCCACGAATCCTACCTGAAACCCCTGATGACCGAATTGTTGAAGCGTATTTTAGACGGCAATAAAAGAGTGCAAGAAGCCGCGTGTTCGGCTTTTGCAACTTTGGAAGAAGAGGCTTGCACTGAATTAGTACCTTATTTGGGTTTTATTTTGGAGACGTTAGTTTTCGCGTTTTCCAAATACCAGCACAAGAATCTCTTAATATTGTACGATGCCATTGGAACTTTGGCCGATTCTGTTGGTCATCACTTAAACAAACCGGATTACATTAATTTATTGATGCCCCCTTTGATTCACAAGTGGAATATACTTAAGGATGAGGACAAGGACCTTTTTCCACTTTTAGAGGTAGAAATAGCAGATTTTTCATTCGCTTTTTTAATGTCACGGCCACAAATAATTTTTGGCATACATGAAAGCTTGGATGTTCATGCAAAACGTGCTGCTGAATCCGAATTTGACACCTAAACATTTGTAGCGTTTTTAGTTTTAAAGTTATGAATTTTTTTCGAAAAAAAAAAATGAAAATTTAATTTTAGATAATATAGCAGATTTTTCATTCGCTTTTTTAGTGTCACGGCCACAAATAATTTTTGACATAAATAAAAACTTGCATGTTGATGTAAAACGAGCTGCTGAATCCGAATCTGGCACCAAAACATTTCTAGCATTTTTTGTTTTGAAGTTATGAATTTTTTTCGAAAAAAAAAATGAAAATTTAATTTTAGAGGTAAAAATAGCAGATTTTTAATTCGCTTTTTTAATGTCACGGCCACAAATAATTTTTGGCATAAATAAATACTTGCATGTTGATGTAAAACGAGCTGCTGAATCCGAATCTGGCACCTAAATATTTCTAGCATTTTTAGTTTTAAAGTTATGAATTTTTTTCGAAAAAAAAAATTGAAAATTTGATTTTTTCAGTGTTTGTCGAGCGTGGCCACGGCGCTGCAGTCCGGTTTCTTGCCGTATTGCGAACCGGTCTACTGTCGATGTGTCTCCTTGGTGCAACACACACTTTACCATCACATGGTACGTTTATACAGGTTCTGCAAAATTTGTTTCCCAAAAAACTCCTTTGGGAAATGAATTTTGCAGTGACAAAACCAATAACTACTGTTTTAAGGCGCATGTCCAGAACCCGGATCATTACGAAGCCCCGGACAAAGATTTCATGATCGTGGCCCTTGATTTGCTCTCCGGTTTGGCCGAGGGTCTCGACGGCCACATCGAGAAGCTGGTGCAGAGCAGCAATATTATGGAATTGTTACATCTTTGTATGCAAGATAATATGCCGGAAGTGAGGCAATCCTCTTTTGCTCTGTTGGGGGACTTGACGAAGGCCTGTTTCCAACACGTCCGGCCCTGCATACCGGAGTTTTTGCCTATTTTAGGGCAGAATTTAAACCCGGAGTATATCTCTGTTTGTAATAACGCGACTTGGGCCATTGGGGAAATCAGTATAAAGCTTGGTACGTTTTGTAACTTAAGATTAATTTGTTATAATATTAAATATTGATGTATTATTTTCTTAAATAGGGGCCGACACAAGGCCGTATATTGCATTGGTGTTGACGCAATTAATTGACATTATTAATCGACCAAATACGCCAAAGACGTTGCTTGAAAACACCGGTAAGTAGACTTTATTACTGTTTTTTTATAAAAAGAAAAAATGACATCGCTACGGTTAAAATTCCTTTAAAATCCCAATTATGATTGTTTAGTTTTTTAATTAATTAACGCCACGCTGCTAATTAATTTTCTTTCTTAATTATACTGATTTTTTAGGAATTATTATTATTAGTTGCTATGTGTCAGGATTTTTTTGGATTTTTATTATTTTGATCAATAAAAATTCAATTTTTGTTATTGCACATAGCAATGTTTTTATTAGATGCAAAAATGTTTAAATAAATAGATCAAGGAGTTATATTTTTGCATCTTTTAATGACAGGTTTGATAAAATTAGAATTTTAGTTACAGTGATTTATTTTCTTAATCTTAAATTTAATTTTCTATAATTTTGTTGAATTTATTTCGCAGTTAATAATGATTTTTGTGCAATGATCAGTGTGTTAATTGTGCTTTTAGATATATAATTGTTGCGCTATACTTGTACTTAAGGGCAATACAATATTATTTAATCCCTTTGTATGTTTATAATTTGTTGTTTAACACCAGGGGGAGCTCGTGCTCGGTTAATTTCATTTCATTTTGATTTAATCACTGTACTTTATACACTCTTTTAATTTTATCAAGCACTGTACAGTTTAATCTACAGGCTGCCCCAAACATTTATTTATTTATTTCTTAAGTTACTAAATACTGACACTAATTGTTTCTTTTTTGTTTGAAATATTTGGGGCATGCGCCTGTTTGTTACTAACCGATTATACGTATATGATTTACTTATAATATATCATTTATTATGTACTTGTTTGTAATTGAGTTGGGTTTTGTTCTGTTTTTGTTCCCGGTATAGCCATAACAATTGGTCGACTAGGTTATGTCTGCCCCCATGATGTCGCACCCATGTTACATCAGTTTGTTCGGCAGTGGTCTGTAACCCTTTTTTTTACTTTATTTATTTATTTTACTTACTTACTTTTATTAATTAACATCCTTTTTTATTCATTTTATTACCTTTTTTTATCTCTACAAAAGGAGAAGCTGTTTAACACTCTAATATTGCTTAAGCTTTCTCCAGTTCCCTTAAAATAATACACCCATTTTAACTCAGCTACCCTGTTTTGGATTAAGGGTTAAAATGGGGATGTTCCTAAAATTAAAATTCTAAAGAGTCTTGCAGAGATTTTCGCGCGGTAACATTATTCATTTCAGGTGCACCTCACTTAGAAATATAAAGGATAATGAAGAAAAGGACAGTGCTTTCCGGGGAATGTGTCAAATGATTCAAGTTAATCCAGGAGGGGTTGTGCAACAATTTATATTCTTCTGTGACGCCGTTGCATCGTGGATAACACCGAAAGATGACCTGAAAGAAGTCTTTATCAAGGTAAAATTAACCCTTAACTAAAAAAACATGCAGTAATTGTTTTGTCGTTTTCCAGATTTTGCACAGTTTTAAAACGCAAGTGGGGGATGAAAACTGGAAGCGATTCAGCGATCAATTTCCAGTGGCGCTTAGCGAAAGACTTAAGACCTTGTATGGAGTATGAAATCCACCACAAGTAAGTCTAATTTAAATTTTGCGGGGGATGAAAAGTTGCTTAAATTAAAATTTCTTGCAGGAAAATGGGGCATCTGAAGATTTTCGTCAATGGGCAGGGGTCAGAGTAAATTAGAAACGAAAACTAAGGGGAGGGGCGGGGGGTAGTTTTTTTACCTGGGCACTAGACACCCTAGATAGTTTTTGTTCGTCAGGGGGAAAAATCAATCGCGAATTAACTTGGGTTAACAAAAACATCGTTTATTTAACAACCGCTGTTAAACAAAACAAATAATAGTTTAAGTATGCATGATTGTGTGTGATTCATTTATAAAATTTATTTCATTAGTCAAAACGCATGCGCAATAGAATAATTGGGACAATTTTAGTTTTTTACGCTTATTTCAAAGAAAATTACACCTCTTTACAAGTATTAAATCAAGTGAATAAATTATGATAATTAGTTTAGTTTTTAGGTAGAATGTGAGTACTTCGTGTGTGTAAACATCACTTAGGATGGGCCATCGTAAACGTAAGCATAAGCTTACGTTTACGATGGCTCAATATTAGCGAACGAAGTACGCTAACAAATAATGAGGTTCCTTTAAAGCTCGTGAGACCTATTTATCTATCCAACCATCCTTTGAGGGCTTCTGATACCTAGTCCTACCCCCTCTCCCCCCTTAATTGTGACTGTGACTGAGTGACTGATTTCATATATTGTGATAATATTTTAGGGATAGACTTAACGTTCGTTTGTGATAATTATACAAGACTTGTTCTTAATTTAGAGTAGAATTGCCAATTTTTAATGCCTTCTGCAAATTAGTCTGTTTTTTGTTTTCTCTTTTTCACAATGTTAATTGCAATATTTTTTTTGGTTTTGTTTATTATAGTTTGTTGTATTTTTTATTAGGGAAATGTGTGAATGATTTACCTTTGAAAACAGAAGTCTTCTTCCTTTTATCCGTTGATAAATCCATTCCTTTAACGCGTAACAGAGTTATAATAATAGAAATAATTTATTTTCTATAATTTTTACACTTTTTACACTAAACACGTATTGGGACAAATGTTATCAATATTTTTTTTATTAACATTCCAATCTAACCAACCATTTGTAGTAAGTTTATTTTCCCAAAATCTCTGTTAAACGTATCCTTCACAAAACCATATTTTTTAACAAGGTTCTTTATTAACCTTGCTTTTTTTTGTTATTTAGTTAAATTTTGCTTAATTAGGAATATGTTTTTAATAAGCCAAAACACTACTGAGTTAATAAAGCAGTTCTTTAAATCATGATATACAAATAATTACATTTTATTAAGCCATATAAAAAACTAAGTACATTTCAATTTTGTATACCTATTTTTATTTTAAAATTATATTCTTAATTACTTTTTGTTTATATAAGTTCCCTGTGTAAAATATTAATTGAATAAAACATTCAAACTTAAGAGTTTTTAAATTTGGGCACCACATACTCCTGAATTGGGTTCCTATACATGGGGTTCATGTCAAAATGGGAGTCTTTTTGTGCAGCCTCAAATCTGGCGTATTCCCTTTTATCAACAACATGAGTGTACGTTTTCCATATCAACAAAGTCATAATTCCTGCGATTAAAACGCCAAAAAACGAAAGAGCGGCATATGCTGAAAAACTGGCGGCACTAACTCTTTCAATAGCGTCAATTTTAACCAGTATCTTCGTATAATCGCCCTTGGTTTCGTACTTGTACGATACGTACGTCTGGTGGGTGTCGTTTGAGATTTCTAGTTCGCAGTTAACTGAAATAAAATATGTAGTACTGAATGCGCACTGGAATAATACTTACAATTATCTGATGACGATGTCACAGGCCCTAACTGCACTATTTTGTCATAAAGCTCCGTTTCCCTTAGGTCCTTTTCCACGTAATCAATAACCAGATTGTCGTACTGCTTACACAGATAGTTAATACTCTTCTCAGAGTCGATAAAGCGTTCACATAATCGCCCTTTGTAATTTTTACTCTTGCAGACGCATTTATTACAAACGCAGTTGCCATTTCCAAAACAGGTAGTACCAAACTTGTCGCAATTACTGGTACTTGACAGACAGGTGCACATTTCGCCTGAAAAACCTTCTTCGCAGACACAAGTGTTATTAAGTGCGCATGAACCGTGCCCATTGCATAATTTATCATTAACAACTGGGCATCTGCGCTCGCAGTACGGCCCAGAGTAGCCGTAATCGCATGAGCACAAGCCGCAAATACAATCGCCACTACAAAAAAGGCTTTAAAGGGCTGGAATAATAAGAATGTGAGCTTACTGTCCGCTGCAAGAAACGCTTTCAATTCCATCGACCACATTTCGGCACGAAGTGACCAGGTTTTCGCAGTCGCGATCGCAAAGCTCGCCCGACCATCCCTTGTGGCAGTTACAAGCGCCGCATCTAAAAACCCCGTTTCGACACTGTAAAACGGGCGTATCTTGCGAGTCGTTGTCGCAGGTACATATTCCCAAGTATTCGACATTGACAGCTATGGACTCGTGTATGTTTTGCTCCACTATGTGAAAGGTTTCGCTCTGGAATAAAGTGTTATTTTAAGGAAGAGACGTTTGGGTTTCGCTTACGTTAATGTCTGGAAGGGTTGTTAGTCTAATTTCTGCTATGAATGTGACTTCTTTGCCAGATTCCATGTTGTTGCACTCGTTTGTTTCGACAAAATTGGTGTTGTCACAGTTTGCGTAAAATTTAACGTCGACGTACGAGCTGTTTAACGTCGCTTCGAACTTGACGCGTCGAAAAACGTCCATGTATCCCTCTTTGACTAGGTCGATTACGTTTTTAGAGTCCTCGCTTAGTATTCCAACGTACGCCGAATCGCTTATAAGCTTTTCCATTTCCTTGTAATACTCTGTTACGTTTTCTTTCACAGCGAATATAACGTTCATCTTGTTTTCTCTGAGTTTCCTGTGGATTTGCGGAATGGACGGGTAGTCATAACGATCTGCTGTTGAGTTGTACTTTCCTGTGTCGTCAATAAGACATTTATTGTGGTTTATTTCAACCGCACCGGCGAGCAGGCCATCCCCAGCGAGGTGCATTGTACTTCCTGTTGCCAAAATAACGAGCTTTCGGGAGTATTCCGCCCAGTCCAAACGCTCCTTGCATAAGATGACCTGCAGAAGGGCCTCCATGCCGCCTTCCAGGTTGTCCAAGTTCGCTGTTATGGCCTCGTTGGTCACCTAGGTACAAGAACTGTTAGAGAACAAATAATCAGGAGAACATAAACGTACCTCTTTCATGAAATTGTCGGCGGTAACCTCGCTGAAGTTGTGCCAATGGTTAAAGATATACCCAGTGCCGCAGTTTTGATAAGTCGTAGCCTCACTGTCAAGGGAACATGGATTTGAAAAATGGGCCGGCTCCATCGGGTAAAAGGGCATCATTGTCTTGTCGATGTACGACCCAAAGGCGACCCGGTAATTTTCAGTGTACCGGCCCAAGGATTCGCCAAGGTCCTTGCCCAGAGATTTAATAGTCAGAAAATCGTCCTTCATACTAATTGTAAGGTCCATCAAGTAGTACAAGTCTAAAGGATAGTTCTTGACTGGCTTGTACGAAAATGTGAAATTCACCTTATCGCCTAAACACATAAGAATTAGTCGCTATTAATTTTTTTATCAGTGACTTGCCTTCGCGTATTTTAATTGATATGTTCTGGGGTTTGATTTGGACTGTGCGCTCCTCGTTAAAGTTGTCTTTGAAGTCTTCGTTTTTTATAATTGTTACGCCGCTTAGACTGTTGTTTACCAAAAATCTTTTTTCGCATTGACTTAGGTCGCTAAAAATTCCGCATCGCTTATCGCCTGTGTAGTCCTGTAGGATAATATTTGATTTACGATTTTTTGGTCACTGCAACGTTCTTACCTTTTGGTAGCAGAAGAGATTGTTTGGGTCCTGCTGTAAACACATGTCGCATTTTATATCAATCTCTCTAATTACGCACTTTGAATTAATTATTGATAAAATAATTAAAAGGGCAAGTACTGCTAAGTTTTCGTAATTTGTTTTTGGCATAATAATGACTCATTGATGGGTGATGGTTATAAAACTGGTATAAATCGAGGGTACATTTGCTTATCTACTATTCAAACACCAGATAAATCTATTTATTAATGTTAGTTTTGTATAATGCAGTATTTCTCACACAATCTACAGTGTGTATTAGTGTATGTTTATTAAGAATGTGTATTTACTTTACTAACTCCGACATCAACATTGACTGCTTTTTGGGGCACGCTACATCATCAAATGCGTCCCTGTCGCAAGCTCCACCGCCAGTTTTCATGATTTATCAGCCCCCACTTATGCAAACGGTAAACCTAGAGCACTATTTTGGTTTAATTTTGTGTAATTACTTAATTAGAACGACTTACAATAGTTGACAAGCCGTTAATGTTTAAAAAACTTCAAAATAAAGCCATTTCCTGATATTTATGACGTTTGTCACCTTGGCGCGAAGTAAAGGTCATGCTTTTTGAACTATTGGGCTTTGGCTTTTGACCTACTACTTTTGCATGTTTGACGTTTGTCACCTTTGAAGTTTTTGGAGGTCACGCTGTTTGATCTACTAGGGTTGGGACTCGTTTAATAAATATTCATTACGTAGCCAACGTATTAATGCGTAATAGCGTATTTTTTGTAGAAAAACAGGTTTCAGCGCCGGAATTACGTAAATTATTGAAGTTTATTTGTTTATAATCATAAATTAAGGGTTTTTAGCACCTCCAAGCTATGATGAAGCTCAGAAATTTTATGAAAAAAAGTATGATGGATGCGTAGTAGCGTATTTTTAATAAAATTGGTTTGTGACTTGTGCCGACAATATTTAAATGATTGTTTATGATTAATTGTTGCTATTTTACAACAGATTTGTTGTTTTTTGTCATAGAAAATAAGTTATCTGTAATAAATGTACGTATTTTTTGAATAAATGTGTTTTAAATGAAAATTCCTGCTATTTAAAAAATGTATTTAAATATAACAATATAGTTTACAAGTAAATGAAAATTTATAAAAGCCATATAATGGTTAAAAATTCGATAGTACCTGGAATTAGCCTGTTTGGCGTTCACAAAAACCCCGACATCAACACTGACTGTAATGACACAACCTTCACAACCTGCTTTCATCACTAATTCCGCTCCTGGGGCCCCACAACCAGCGTATAATCCGTATCCTCCAACGTCCACAACTCTCTGCCTGAGAAACTTTGGTCCCAGACTTAACAGGGCTGCCGCCTTATGAAAATACAGGACCAAGTGCACCGGTGGAAGCCAGTTTTCATGATTTATCAGCCCCTGCTTATGCAAACTATAAGCCTAGAACACGACTTTGGCTTGACTATTTGTAATAACTTATTTTAAACGACTGACAATCGTTAACAAGCCGTTAAAGTTTAAAACACTTCAAAATTAAGCCATTTTCTGATATTTCTGACGTTTGTCACCTTGAGCGAGGTAAAGGGCATGCTTTTTGAACTATTGGGCTGTAGCTTTTGACCTACGACTTTTTCATGTTTGACGTTTGTCACCTTTGGGGTTTTTGAAGGTTACACTTTTTGATCTACTAGGGTTGGCATTCGCTAAATAAATATTCATAACGTAGCAATGTATTATAACGTAAAAACGTTATTTCTTTGCAGAAAGACAAGCTTGAGCGCCAGAATTACGCTATTTAAGTTTATTTCTTTATAATATTCAATTGAATACGCATTTATAAAACAAAAAAACGTTTTTAAAGTAGCGTCCAACTCTCGTACCAAACTATTCTGCTTTGACAGGTGTGACATTGACAATGACAAAAGTGACATGTTTGGAAAACTAGGTTAGAAAGTGACTCAAATCAAGTTTTTATCAAAAAAATAACAAATACCATGGACTTTAAGACGCCTAGACAATAAATAAGTTAAAATAGAGCTTTAAATAATAATGCAGAGCAAGTACAAAGTGTTTTAGTCACCAAGTTGTTGATATATTTCAAATGGCACCGCCCCCAGTTGTAACGGGGCTTTCGCCCAATGAAGGCCCCCCTGGCACTCGAATCAAAATAAGGGGAGAAAACTTTGGTACTTCACCCTCCGATTTAACAGGTAAGACATTTAAAAATAGCCCAACAAACATAAATAGAACGCTACGTATTTAGGCTTAAGCATCTGCGGATTCGACTGCCTTTTGTCGGCGGAATGGAAGAGCCCCAAGCAAATAATCGCCATTTCTGGGCCAGTTAAAGGCAAAGGAGACGTGATAGTTACAACCCGGCTTGGTGGAAAAGGCACCTGCAACGTAGCCTTTAAAGGATACCACGAAACAATAGGCCCTATGAAAGAAAGCGCTGTTTGGGTGGAAGAAGCCCCCTTATTCGTGTGGGGCAGACACTCCATGTCCCCTAATTCCTTCCAACAAGAAGATCCTCTTGGATTATCGGTGGAAGGCAACGATAAGAAAATGCCCGAGGACGACTTAATGAGCTGTTTTCCTGGGAAAAATGGTGACATTGCCTCGGAAATTTTCTCTCCTGGTTGGTTTTTGCTGGAAAATCATCAGTCGACGTCTTTTAATGATCTTCAAGCGGGGTTGTTGCACCTCCGACGTAAGGTGGAAGGACAAAAGGAAGGGCAGTTGTCGTTTTTAAAGGCTAATATTAGCTCAGTTATGGACCAAGTAGACACGTTGGTTAACTTGGAGGAAAAGTATCAGAAGGATTTTTCAAAATACGACACCAAACCAACCCTTAAACTGGAAAAGGCCATAAAGGGTAAATTTAAGATTGTTTTTTTTTTCCCTTTTATAAGTTAATTTGTTTTTAGAAACGGAGCGTGAGGCTAGGCAGTTATTCGACGATGTTTTGTTACGGAAGGACCGTGCAGAAAAAACTCGTAATGCCCTCAACGTTCTAGTCAGATTTAAATTCCTCTTCTGCTTGCCTTGTGTCATCGACAGAAACATTAAAAAGGGCGAATATGACATTGTAATCAACGATTACATGCGTGTTAAAAACTTATTCAACAAAACTGATGTCCCTGTAAGTCTTCTGTTAAATATTCGCTTAGTTTTATTATTTTTGGGTCTTATTTTCAGGTGTTTAAGACTGCGCTTAACGAAATCGAAAAAAGAATAAAAGACTTGGAGAAAAAGCTCCACAATGATTTAAAAACCATGCCTATTTCTGTGGAGCAACAAAAACGCCTTATAAGATACTTGGTTAATTTAGATGCCCCCTATGACCCCGCCTGGGACGCGATTAAAAGTCGCAGCGACTACATTCACGAGAAAATCAAACAAACCTACGAGTTTCATCAGAATTTAGACAAAACTGAGTGCGAAAAAGCGGCGAACAAATCGCGAAACAGTTCCGCTTCCAAATACTCCAAATACAACACTCCAATTTCGAATATCGCACAAGAATTACCAGTAGTTCCAATTAACGTTAGTTTCACCGAGGAAATTTGCGTCAACGTAGCGGAATGTTTCCCGGATTTATGGAAAATCGGCGAGGCCTACTTTCACAATGAACTCCGAGTCAATATCGACCACCATAAACTAGGAGAATATAAGGTAACACCCCATCAAAACAACTTATTCCATAGCCCCTTTAATTAACAAGAAAACCCTATTTCAGCTCATAGTTATGTCAATAATGCAAACCTTCAGCAAGTCAATTCGCTCCGCTGTTATTCCACACACCTTAGAAAAAACAGAGCGCGCTCAAATGGGAACGTGGAGTTCACCAGAGCTTCACGAGATGGCGTTGTACCTCCCTGAGTTGTTACGCTCTGTGCGTAGTACGTACACTACGCTTATTAAGCTGGATTTACCTGGAGACGCGTTGGACACCGTTTCTGCGCTGTTATTAGACCTTAGAATACATTGCATGGGCGTTTTGTTCAAGCAAACTGCTAAACAAGTAAAAGATCTGACAGAAAGTTGGAAAATTGACTTTGGGGAAAAACACTCTGGAGTTACAGACTTGGTAAGACACTATTAATTATTTTTTACGCGTCGTTTACGTTGTTGTGTTACGTTTTAGCCAATTAAATTCCAACAATTGATACAAGACGTGATCCAAATCATAAAAGAATCTGTGTTATCGACTGAGCAGCGTGAAATACAGCTAGTCGAGAATAAGAGCGCACATGCGGAACTGGAAAAGCAGATCGACGCAGTTTTTACGTCGTTTTACAATGTTTTGAATAATATTTCGTCTAGCGAAGCGGGTAGCGATGAAGAGGACAATGCCCCGCAAATTGTCTCACAACTCGTTGGCACAGCAATGAGCCCTTACAAGAACAATAAAGGTGCGTTCCCTCTTTAAAAAAACATAATAAATTATATTATTTGCTATTTTTTTTAGAGCTGCTTTCATGGGAGCATCGATTATTAATAACGTTGTCGAATTGTTTATACACTAAAACAACGGTTGTTCAACAAGTTTTAAAAATGTTAAAAGAGTGCGGATTCCAACCCCAACTCAACGGCGCCGTTCAACGTTTAGAAACATTGGAAAAAATGATCCTGGAAAAGTATTTAGAACAAAAAAGCGATCCTCTCGTTGGCACAATCGAACCATCGATGTATTTGGGTCGATTTGACTGGGACACTAATGTCACCCCAACGGATTTGAAACCATACGCCAAAGAATGTATTAATAATCTGATCCACGTTCACTGCGAGGTAATTATTTAACGTTAAGCTATTTATTTTTAATTAAATAATCTTCTTTTAGGTGAATAGTATTTCTCCCTCGTTACTGGAAAGTGTCCTGCCTCAAGTGGTGCAAACAATAGCAGAAGAGCTCTATCGACTAATGTCTTGTGTTAAAAACTTTAGTACGCAAGGTTCGCAACAAGCCAAGACTGATATTCAAGCCCTTCAAGAGTTCTTCGTCAAGTATTCCACAAACGAAGCGAAAACCTACTTCGAGGATGCGCTTGAAATTATTCCACCCTTAAGTAAATCCGATTCGACATTGATAGAAGATATTCTCAAGCAAATTCGAGCACGAATGAAAATCCAGCTAACGTGTTTGACTTTAACAAAAAACGGCCCTTTGAAACAATAACTTTGTCTGTGATCGGAGCGACACAAATATTTAATTTATTTTATTATATTAAAAGCGGGATTTAATTGTAGTTGTAAATAAAACACTAATTTACTTTTATAAGTTTGTTTATTTCAAGAATTTGTAAATTTTTGTATATTGTAAATATATTTTAAAATAAAAAGCCTTTTAGAAAGATATTTTTGTCCAAATAAAAATTGTTATACATAATTAAATAAATTATTCATCAATACAATAAAGTAATGCCTTTTCTTTTGTTTAAACGACTTAATTAATTATTTTCCGCGTCATTATGGCCTAGAAATTATACATTTCTAAATTCCTGAGAAAACAAAAATTCGTCTTCAATAAAAAATATAAGGGACAATACAATAAAAGTAAAATAATTAGCTGTTAAGGAACGTAATTGCTTTAGATTAGAGAGACTAAAAATCTAACTCGAATCGGTATCAGTACCGCTACAAGAATCGCTATTACCATTATTCTGCTTATAACTATTGGGCAACGTCCTATCCTCGCGCGATCTACGCAAATCCCCGCGACTGGGCGACGGCCGATGCTTTTGCTTCTTCATACTCTTGGCGATGACTCTTTTTTGATGGTCCAGCTGCGGGAAAAGCTCTTGCGAGTTATCCAACGCTTGTTTCGCCGCATTCATCTCGGCTTGCTGTATGCTGTGCCCCATTGCACTCGCCAAACGTCTTGCGCGAAAGTAAACCGCGACGGTGTACACTCGCGTATTCGTCGGACCTTTACACTCGATGACTTTGTAAACAGGGATGTCGGGCTCGCCGCCGTCCATCGTACGAAGCGTGAGGCAACATTGTTGTAACTTTGACTTCGGGTCGTTCCAGTCTTGGTTCATGATAAAGTCTTGCAGTCGAGGGAACAAGGTGACGTGGCAGAAGACCTCGCAGTGCTCCAGGCCTTGGTCGACGTACAGCGCGCCGATGAAGGCCTCCAAAAGATCAGCACGATCCTTGGTCTTGAGCTCAGCCTTCGGGTTGTTGTACACCGCGTAGTACGACATGCCCAGATCGTCGCACACCACGGCTTGCGTCCGGTTGTTGACCAACGATGACCGGAGGAGAGACAAATGTCCTTCGTGATGCTCAGGGAAGAACTTATACAAGTACTCCGAGGCTATGAGTTGCAGCACCGTGTCGCCCAAGAACTCCAGCCGCTGGTTCGAGCCCAAGGTCAAGTTGGTGAAGCCCACACTGCGGTCGGTGAAGGCGCGCGCCAAGAGGCGTATATGGTTGAACTCCACGCCAATCGACGCTTCGAACTGCGTCAGTTTTTGGAGTAGATCGAACTTGGGGATCCACTCGCGATCGCCTGTTGGTTCTTGCTCTTGCAGCGGGTGCAGCGGGAGCTTGACCCACACGTCCAACAACTCCGAGTTTTTGAATAAAGTTTCGGAGAAGACCTTGTCCACGATGGAGATGCCGCCGTCGAGGAAGAGCGCGCCCATGAGGGCTTCGAAGCAGTTAGCCATGGCGTGGCGCAGCTCCAAGTCGTGGCACAGATCGCTGCCGTGCGCGTACAGCATGAACTGGTCTAGTTTGAGGGTGCGCGCCAGCACAGCCAAGTGTTGGTTCTGCACAATGGCGGCGCGGTACGTCGCCAGACCGCCTTCCTCGAGCTCAGGGAAGGTGAAGAACAGGTGGATGCTGCTGAGGAACTCGACCACGGCGTCGCCCAGGAACTCCAAACGTTCGTTGTGGGTGATGTTGGACTCGGTTTCGTGCGCTTTGCCGAAGCGCGACATTATATTAATGAGCGTGTTGATGCCTCGTTTGCGCGTGTTCATGTAGTGGATGCGACGGTCGCCGTACTCAGGTTGGCGTATGCCGCAGTTTGTTAGACTGTTTCGGGCGTGGTCAGGGTTCGTGCCGAAGTTCTCGCGGTACGAAGGGTGCGTCAGGGCGAGTTGGAGCAGCGCGCGGTTCTTAAACTGGTACCCGATGGATTCCTCGAGTATGGAGAGCGCGTTGTGGAAACGTAGGTGACAGACTAGGACCGGGATAAGCATGGCGTGTTGGATGACGTCGCACATTATTCCTGTGCGGTAGAAACCTTCAGCGCTGACGGCGACAGTAACGTCGCGCTTCATCTTACCCTGCGTTCGCATTTCTTGCAGCTTGTTTTCTTTGGCTTCGAGCTTGCGCTTGTCTTCGAACGTGGGTTTCGACATGTTCGCCAAAAGGTGGCGGAATTTCACGTAGTCGCGCCACGCCTTTTGGTATTCGGGATTCCCAGCGTAGGAAAGTTGTGGTGGACGTATGCCGAAGTGGACTATCTCCGGGAATTTATATTCGCCCTCTTTTTGCAAGTCGATGTTACGGTCTAGCTGATCGACGCGTACCGAGCATGGTTTTTTGCCTGGGTAGGTTACCACCATTCCTATTTGAACGCCAAGAAATTAAAAAACGCACAAAGAAATGTTTTTCTTTATTAAGAGCTACGAATACTGACCTTTTATCTCGTCGGCGTAACTCTGCCACTCGTACTGACTCATCCCAACCATTTTCGGAAGTTGGTCCTCGTCCATCAGGGGCACAGCGTTCTTAAGCAAGTAATTCAACACCTCCTTCATCGCCAAGATCTCCTTTCCGTTTTCCTCGACCTCACGTACGAACCTCGGCAAAAAGTGAAACTGCGAGCATCCGTCTACATCTCCCGAGACCTTAAAATCCAAGTCCATCAACTCCAGCACCTCTTTGAATAGATATTCGTACAGCAAGTCCAGTTCTTCTATTACGAAGTTGTCTGGAAACTTCTCCTCGAAGTAGAGGATGGTGTATTCGATGTTGAAGCGTATTACTTTGCACGTGGGTAGTTTACCCAACGGGGAATGCGTAAACATCGAGAATCCTTCGAAAATAAACTCGTGCTCGTCGTGGTGGATTATTGTCGGGGTTTTAATCAGGAAATTCGTCGGAGGAGATATGGTAATGCGGTAATGATACAGCTTGTCCGTGTTGTTTGAATGCGGATTGCAACGAGGGAAGTGTTTTTCGCCGGGGTAGATACCGTGGCGAATACCTGATACAAGAAAAGTGTCTTAGACGCATTAACTTACCTAAAAAATAATAGTAACTTACCTGATTTTCTGGATTTCATGGAGCACCGACACAAAGGGCCGTCGTTCATTTCCCCAGGGTCGTTGTACCACATTTCAGAGTGCAGTCTATCCGGATGCTGTTGTTTACGCTGCAGTTCTTCCATGGAGCAATCCTCCTCGTCCGTGAGCTCGCCCTCCGAGCTGCTGTTGCTTAATTCTTCAGTTTTGTGCTTGCAAAGCTTCGCTCTGTTCTTACGCGGCGGTGGGACGTACCTTTCCTTCGCAGAGTTCACGTTTTCAGCCCTTTTTACGAGTTTATTCTTGAATGTCTCGCACAAAGCAATAAGGCGCGGTGTCGCCGTCGTTATCTTGTCTTCCTTAGCGTAGTACAGCTCGGCTGGTGTGCTGCGTGTCCAGATTTGTAGTTCGTGCTCGATGACTGCGTCCTCTTGTTGTGACTGCTCCTGAAGACGGGTTAACACTTCTTCTTTCGTGCTGCAGTACTCGCGTCGCCACTTTGACAGGATTCTGTCGCGCTCGTTCGACGTCTTGTCTGCCTCGCGCCTGTCTGTGGACTTGGAGCGCCTCTTTGAGAAGCTGGGGCTTCTGGTGCATCTGTACGTACGTGAACTTCGAGATTTGGAGCGTGAACGCGAGCGTCTGGAGTGGCGACGCCTTTCTGTTGAGCCCCGACGAGATCTATCCCTACTTTGTGATCTGGAGCGCTTTCTGTAGCGCTCCTCTTCGTTTGGTCTAGTTCTAGGGTATCCTAAAGATGGATTGCTGCACTGAGGCACGTATGGGGCCGCAGTGGGGTTGTCGTATCCATAATAAGGGGTTGCACCGGTCTGGGCATAGCCGTAATACACACTCGGCGGTGGTACGCTGAAATCAACTGGTGGAGAGACGTATGGGGTGTTTTCTGGAGCTGGGGGCATTCCGTATGGGTAGCCAGGGCCCCCTGGGGGTGTGGGGTAATACTGCTGAGGATATGGCGGCGCGTTTGGGTATGGGGGTTGTCCATAAGGGTAATTCCATTGGTGGGCCATTTCTAAACAAACTTTTTCTTTATTGTTTAACCAGTGGACAAATCAATTCAACGCATTTTTTAATTTATCTTATCACTAAGTTAACATCCTGCCAGTAATTTCATAAATAAATAAATGGTTATAACTTTCAATTAACAACATAACCCCACATTTCAACGACGGCCAATAATAAATATGAAGAAGAAAACATGTTTTCATATCTGCGCCCTCTACCCATCAGTAGCCAAACTTGTCAACGACCAAGGACGCTACCTATGGACGCTACATTCATTTTATGCTAGATTGTTTGAAAATATACAAGCCAATTTTCAGTTTTATGTATCAGGGGCACAGCAACACGTCACGGTATCCAAAATTGCAAGTAACCAAGACGTTATAATGTTTTGAGTCGCGATATACAAGTCAATTTTCAACTTTATGTATCAGGAGCGCAGCAATAGAACAAGGTATTTGAACATGCAAACAATGCGGTATATCGATACCTTCTCATATTCTATTCTCCTAATACTTTGAATTCAAAGTTAGGTTAGCCAGCTCCCTTTGATGTTTATTTTCAGGAAATTTTTGGCAATTTGGGCCATATTGGCAAATTATTTTGCTCTGAAAAAAAACCAAGGGGTTAACCTTTGATTTTTATTTTCAAAAAATTTCTGGCGATTTTGGCCATATTGACTGATTATTTTGTCCCAAAAAAAAACCAATAGCGATAAATCGCAAGTAGTTAAATTCACGAAATTAATATTTTATGGGGCAGAGGGGTTGTTTTTAAACTTACAATTAAAAAAAATAAATAAATCATTTAAGGGGACACTTTCCCTGTGCCCGCCGTAAGTATGTCACACTAAATAACACAAAAAACAGATTTTTTTATAAAATTGGTCAAAATTAAATAAATGCCTAGAATAATTATTTTAAGCTAATATTATTAACAATTGGTAATTTTAAAAATAAGATTTGCTATAATAAAAATCCAAGGTAAACCCCTTGGATTTTTTTCCAAACAAAATAGTTTGTCAATCCGCCCAAAATCGTCAGAAATTTCTTGAAAATAAAAATCAAAGGTTAACCCCTTGGATATTTTTTGAGCAAAAAATCGCAAGTAGTTATATTCACGAAATTAATATTGTAAGGGGTAGAGGGGTTGTTTTTGGATACAAAACTAAAAAAAAAAAAAGGGGGCCGCGCCATGGCTCGAAACCTAACCCTTCTCAGCCGGAGGCCGTCATTTCACCACGAGCCCATGGACGCATTGTAGTGCACTCATGAAATGTTTAATATGGAGTACACATTAGATCAAGTTTCTATATTGGTGGCGCCATCTGTTGGCAAGTGGTGGAACTACATAAGAAAATTTTACAGAAACCTGTAATGTTACAGATTTATATAATCAGAAAAAAAATTTGCGTGGCCCCACTTTAGATTGATACATTTTTCAAAAGTTTTGGATGCAAATTGCATTTTAACATTAAGAAAAAGTAAAGCAAGTCCCTACTTTTAGCCAAACATTAACATTACACGAGATAGAAACATGATTATACGTTAAAATGCAATAAGCTTCCAGAAGAAGTTTCCCCTTCAAGAATGGAAAATAAAACACACAAAGAAACCATATTTATTAAAGAAATCAACCCAAAGACCAGGATAATTAAGCTACTAAATCTTAAATCATAAAAAGCTAATAAATATAAATATTCTGCTTAAATAGAAGATATTTCTTGATCCAGCTTCCAGGTGGACGTCCAGCTTGCAGTGGCGATTCAGCATTCTTCAGCAAATGGTTTTTATTGCAACAATAGGACTACTTTCCCTGGACAAACAGGGGAAAGCAAGCCACTGTCCACTGCCCCGTTTCTTCTGAATAAAATAATGATAAAGTTCACTTATCTGTAATAGCTTGTTCTCGTTCAGAAATAAAGCCTTATCGACTGTCTGAAGCTGCTCCGAATTGTTTTAAAGTCTGTCCATCTATAGAAACCGTTTGTAGACCCATCTTTCTGTGGTATTTTCCTCCTACACTGCAGGGCCCCATTTTTGATGAAAGGACAGGACACTGCTATGTTTTTCTGGTGTAGAACTTGTGTAAATACTTTTGGTACTGGGGATTTCTATACAAATCACGAAGTTTGATTGTAACAACATAAAACCATGAGTCCAAGCTCCAAAATGCTTCTTAAAAGACCCAACCTGCAAACATAATATTGATTAGGTTAATCGATTTAAAACAACTTAAGGCATTACCTCACTGTTACAGCATGTCATAATCTTGAAACTTCTGTATTTGTATTTGCATAAACAGTAAAATTACTTGGTTTATTTGTTTAAAGAAGTTATAAACAATTTCCCGCGGCGTCACTTGTACAGGAATCTGTAATATCCATGGAAAATATAAGGACTATCTATGGTAATATCTAGGGTTGGGCAGTGGCCACGTAAAAGTGGTGGAAGAGGTGACAAGTGGGGGATGGTGTTGAATACAAAAGTGGTAGAAGAGGTAACAAGTGGTGGTGTAATTTCTAAAAAATTACAGGTTTCTGTAATGCCGCTGTAAAATTCACATGTGTAGTTCCACCACTGGTAAACAGATGGCGCCACCTTAAAATAGTTAGTGGCCTCCGCCAAAAAGTGGTGAAAGAGGTGCCAAGTGGGGGATTGTGTCGGCCGTAACCACATTTGTTTCTCCACTTGTCACCTCTTCCACCACTTTTACAGTGGTGAAAGAGGTGACAAGTGGGGGATGGTGTTGAATACAAAAGTGGTAGAAGAGGTAACAAGTGGTGGTGTAATTTCTGAAAAATTACAGGTTTCTGTAATGCCGCTGTAAAATTCACATGTGTAGTTCCACCACTGGTGAACAGATGGCGCCACCTTGAAGTAGTTAGTGGCCTCCGCCAAAAAGTGGTGAAAGAGGTGACAAGTGGAGGATTGTGTCGACCGTAACCACTATTGTTTCCCCACTTGTCACCTCTTCCACCACTTTTACATCGCATTCTTTAGTTGGCCTTAGCATTTTTTTTAATTTGGCCAATTTAACAAAAAAAACTGTTTTTTGTGTTATTTAGTGGGGCACACGTATGGGGGAGAGACACAGGGCAAGTGCCCCCTTGGTTTAACATCGGAAAGCGACCCCTCTACCCCTTATTTTGTTGATAAGTAGCGTCTTTGGTCATTAACAAGTTTGGTCAGTGATGGGTAGATAGCGCAGATATCGATTAAAACGATTACCTTTTATCTAAGCTTGGGATTGGGTTAGAATTTCGTTTTTTGCATATGAATGAAAAACTAGCCGCATCCGTTTGCATCCAACCAAGAATCTCCTTGAACAAAAGCCCAATTTATAATTATATCAGTTCCGAAATTTATTGATTTCCTGTGTTTAAAGGGTATTTTTTTAGTCCGGCGATAGAGGGACTTTTTGCTTTACCTGTCGAAGCATCGCGCAGGTGACTATTTTGGTAATCGCACGTTGTTTTTTGTGTAAACTTGAAACCGGCCGAAAACCGGCCTAATTTTGTGCACCATGGCCGCCACAAGTTGTGTTCTGATGGACAGAGGGAATAATACGACATGCACCATTAATCTACACGGTATGCATCACCTACATAAGCTCTATCCCAATTTACAGAAATATTTGTGTTTTTGGGCATTTTTTCTGGTGCTAGACAACGTCCCTAACCTCACTTAAGTCTGTTTATGTTTTTATCATTGTTGCAGGTGCAACCGTGGTGTCATGGAGAGTAAATAATCAAGAACAGCTATTTGTCAGGTACCTAAGAACCAATAACCCTTAGCAAGAACTAATTTTGTATGTAATTCCAGCAAAGAAGCAGTGTTTGATGGCAAAAAGGCCATACGTGGAGGCATACCTTTCGTCTTTCGTAAGTGTTCATTCATTATGATATGACAGTCATTAATTAAGGTTAAATGTATGACCTTTCTGATAATTTGTATGCGTTTAGCCAATTTCGGACCATGGCAACAGGGACCTCAACATGGATTTGCCAGAATTTCGCGATGGACACTGGAAAAGGGGCCGGAACGGATACCCAGCGGGGACATCGAGTGTATATTCTCCTTAAGCGATAGCCAATTCACCAGAAACATGTGGAACTTTCAGTAAGTCAGTACAAACCTCCATAAAAACAGCTAAACTAAAACAGCCATTATTTGCAGATTTCGACTTACATATCGACTAATACTGAGGGAAAAGGAGTTGCATTTCAACGTGAACGTTTACAACACGAATAAAGAAGCTTCGTTTTATTTTACGTTGTTATTACACACGTATTTCAAAGTCCCAGACGTGCGAAGATGCCAAATAACTGGTCTGCAAGGGTGCACCTTCGTGGACAAGACAAGGGATGCGAATTTTTACCAGGAAAACAGGGACACTGTTACTTTGGGCGAAAACACTGACCGTGTTTACCAGAACACATCACAGGAACACATTATTACGAACGTGGTAAGTTACCGACAACGTATCTACTGAAATAATCACTTTAATGACATTTTCCGGCAGGTTTCCGGTCGTAAAATGCGTATCCAGAAGTACAATTTCCCGGACACGGTGGTGTGGAACCCCTGGGCCGAGGGGGCAAAAGAAATGGGGGATTTTGGAACCGAAGAATGGCCGAACATGCTTTGCGTCGAGGCTGGTCGAGTGACGCATCCAATTGTTCTTCAACCCGGAACGGCTTTCGAAGCCAGTCAAAGTTTACAAGTAATGTAATTTTAGCATAAGACGCCGTATTTTCATAAATTGGGAACCATAAATTGCCATAATAAAGGGGGTTTTGTGACGTAATCCAAGTTTCAAACCGACAGACCGACGTTTATGCATCTTTGACTGAGAATTGCCATAGTCGTCGAGTAGTTTTAGTCTAAACTAAACTTTTAGAATAATACACTTTGTTTGGGTGGCATTTAAATGATTTTTTCAGTTCTTTTTAAGTGGGGTTTGTTTTATTTTATATAATATGCCAAATATTTATTTAATTAATGAAGCTGAGGGGTTGACAACGATTAATGCCATTAAATGTGATTTTTTAAATTTGATTCAAGTCAATAGTTCTTCCAAAAACATCTTGAATGTTTTAAATTTTCGAGATTGACATTCCAAGCCTTAAAAGTATACGATTTATTTTTTAAAATAGTTAAGTTTAAGTATGTGCAATAGGAAATAGTTGTGGACAATTTTTTACAATAGATATTTGTTTTAGTAATGCAGCTTTGAAAAATTATAAATAATAACTAAATATAAATTATTATCACAATTTAATATTGTTTTTTTCACCCCTTAACTATTCAAGGAATGTTTCCTTTTAATTTGACTATTTAATTAATTAATAATAATTTTTTTATCAGTCACTATATCAATTTCAGTGATAAGCCATAAGCGTAACTCTTAAGGGGGCCAAATAAAAAAAGAACCTAATAATTTAAGCCTCATTATTGAAAAAAGGCTCCCCCAAACCTTTTAAAAAAGCAGAACCTTTAAAATTGGCTTGCAACGAAAGGCAAAAAGGAATATTTTTGCAATAATAAAATTCCTTTTATAATTATAAAGACGCCACCCATGTCATTTATTAAAAGGTATATAAAACTCAAAAGGTAAAATAATCTAGTCTAATATTGACTTTTATTGACGTAAAATCCAGTTTTTCTTTTGTCAGTGTCAGGTAAGTAGAAAAATCGTTTTAAAAAAATAAACGATTAGTAGAAACGATTTAATTTAAACAAATACTTTTTGTTTTGGTTAATTCAGAGCATTTTACAATTAGTATTAATTTTCTGTGATTGGGGTTAATTGGTTCACAGGTGATCTGATCAATGAATACCAGTATACAGGGTGAACCTTGTTATTAACATTTTTTTTATTTAGAAATTATTTATTTAAAACAGTTATAAAGTATTTATTTAAAAGCCTGCTCTACATTTCTTAAAGGGGTACTTTGCCTTGGAAATTTCTAGGATCGTTAACGTTGAATGCTGATAGGGAACAATATCTAAGTAGGCAATAATTGTCTTGAACATTAAGAGCTCAGTTATTGATAATATTGAATTTTAGTAGTTGTTTAAAAGTTACCCTACCAGTTAGTTGTTTCCATTGCACGTCGATACATTGAATAACTTTAACAAATAACAAATTGTTGTGCCTGGATCATAATTTTTTAAATAAAATGGTGCAGTACCATAATTGGTATTTGAAGAAGCCAGCCAATGTTTGATTTTAAAATTTTCATCAAGTCAATAGCCTCTGAAAAATCTACTGTAAGTTAAACCTGAAGTTATTTTAGTGGTAATTGTTTTTATTCAAGTTAGTTTGCAAAGAGTATAGAACATACATTTTTCTTGTTCAATTACAATATCTTGTAGCTCGTAAACATTGTTAAATGCCTTAACAGTTTACGGTAACCACCTGTTACCGGTATATTTTCCAATAAATAATACTTTATAAATGTTACTTATTGGAAAACTTGCTTTCCTCATTGGTTCATTATGTTGCGTCGCCATGGTAATTTCTTTTAATCTATAGATTTACCTTAATAGAAAATTTGTATAAAATAATATTATAATGATGATTTTTATAACATTGAACGCATTATAATATTTTATGCATAATTATAATAATAATGGAGGTAATGGAACGGTAGGTACTTTTCGCAGAAGAACAGTACTTGCAGTTTTAATTTAATATTTTTCGACGTTGTTTATTTCGAAGAGTAAATTATTTAATTAACATAACAACTCGGTATTTTTTATACATTCTCTAAAAAGAATACAGATGCAGAATGTTTGTGCAACAGTTAGAAATAACAACAGTACATAAAAATATTTGTTTTATTGTACTGTTCTACAAATTCCAAAAATGTTACTACATCAGTGATTCAAATTGTAATTTTTTTTTAGTGTAAATGTGCGCATGTGTAAAATTTAAAAGCGCGGTTTGTTTTTTAATTTAAAACTTTCTGCTTTTACAATTTTCCTCTTGCATAAGTTAGCATAAAAATGGTTCTTGCGTCCCTTAAAAAAAGTGCAAAAAAATAATTTGGGCGCGCTACTGATAAGTGGTATTGGTCGCCGGTATAATTACGGATAATTATCCAGTGAACGGATAGGTAGGTATTTAATACAAGTTTCTACTGAACGGGTATAGGTCCTCCTTAATTGTCAAAGTTCTCAGGACCAAGGCCCAAGTTCCTCTCGTGCACCTTGCATGCGAATGATGCCCCATCGACTGTCCTAAGCATGGACACACATTTCTTAACTCTTCGTAAAGCTAAATTAATAATATTAACTCTGGAGCAGAGATCCTTGTAGGTTTATGCGTTGTGGAAGTTTTTGGGGGGTGGTTTTATTCGGGCGGATGTAGGGCGGTTTTCTAGAGTTGGGTCCGGATATAGAAAGTCGATGGTAAAAGCCGACCTCTGGCATGCTCGTCTACCTAACTTGCAAGCGACCTATACGCGACTTAAATTGCCAAAAGTCTTCCATAATATCTGCAGTGGCGCCGATGCCATTTTGGTTATTTTTTCAGGCATCCTTGCAGGTATTATGGTGGCGCTTAGTAGGAAAAGTTATGGACCATGCTGTAGCTGAAATTTTTTGCGGATAAAAGTTCGCTCGGTTGAAAAAAGCGGTGCGCTCTGAAAGGCCTTATAAAGGAGGAAGTTTTGATGGTCAATGCTTTAGGTAGTTTCAGGTAGGCGTTTACACAATTCAAGAAGGTTGACAAAGTCAAGGACCTTTCCTCACGCAAACTTAATTGCTTACAAGACAAGTTTATATTTATCAAGTTATTCGATAAATAATCTTTTTCTAGTTCGTCCGACGTCCGCGGTTTCTTCATGCATTGCAGGTAAAGGTGGAAATGTTTTATGTAAATAGGCCGACAACTATACGGACTATCGGAACCAACCAGCGCACCGCTGCGATCTTAGGTACCTACTTCTTTTCTTGCGCCGCGGAACCTATTCTTTACGTAGCTCGACTGCCGCGGTATTTAATTAGCCGACCATTAAGGACCCCGACGTTGCGACGCTCTTACTTTTTATGCGTCCTTTTTTAGTCCTGTCAAAAAAGGGTGCCTAATTTCTCGCTCCCTGCATCAATAAGTGCAACTACTTTCACCGAGCACTCTCCTTATTTATCAAGACTAATAAATTAATCTAATCTGATACCGACGACAAAGATATGTACGGATATAGTCACTTAATACCTTACCTAAGAAACTTTCAATTGTTACGCAATTTGTCCGTGGCGTAGCGTAGGTAAAACTAGCTTACACTTTTTATTCAATCGTGAAGCGAAACACTTGCATTGTTTTTAATCGGGAAAAAAAAAATGTTTTTTACTATTTTGACTAGGACAAGTACCTTGTTGTTTAAGTCCAGATCCAAACGCAGATTATAGCGTAAGTTTTTATTAAATTAGTACCAAAGTTATTGTTTAAATTTCAGAAATAGAACAGAATGCTGTCGAGGGTGAAAAAGCAATTTGCAAGGACACAATTATCCCTTACGCATGACGAACCCATTGTTTTTGTGATATGTCAAGTAAGTTCTTTAAAACCACCCTTAAGAATTTTTTTAATAAAAGTTTTCAGTGGCAAAATGACAAAGTTCCTAAGTTATGGTACTTCATCTATCGATGCATGGTGGCGTTATACTTCTTGGGGTGTTTTTTATCCTCAACGATCATGTTCCCTGGAAAATGGTTAATATACCTTACGAACTGGGGGATGACGCTTTGTACAGTCCAAGCCTTTATAGCTGCGGTACGAAAAAAAAATACCCCAAAGTTAAATTAACGCAAAAATAATTTTTTTGTTGTAGATTATAGCAACAGGGTGTTTTTTTGGAGCAAGGCAAGAAAAACAACCCCTAACAGACAAATCGTTGTGGTTTTATAAATTTTATTGGGTGATCAACACCGTGGCTACCGATTTGGCGTTTGAGATAACTGTCTTGTACTGGAGTCTTATTTTTAAACGTAAGGACCTTTAATCCTTGCCCAAGGGGTGTCTAATTTTTTTTTTGTAGCTGGGGTGTCCGATGTTGATCCTGTCAACGTTTTGAGTCATGGAATGAACTCAGTAATAATGTTGTTGGACTTTTGTTTAGTGTCCCACCCTGTGAGACTGTTGCATTTTATTTACCCCGTTATTTTAGGGGTGTTGTACACAATTTTCACGTTGATTTATTACGTCGCTGGCGGATTGAGCAGGTAAATAATAGACGCTTTCATGAATCGTACGTCCGCTCGATTAGCAAATAATTACAAGTAATTAATCGCAATAATATCTTGCTTAATAATTTAAACGCGGTAATTGTCATTTTTGATGTTATCTCCCTTCCTATGTCCAAGCACGTCTTACACCGGTATTTTCTACCAAAAGCACTTCTTGTAGATGCTAGTTTTTATTCCTTTTTTTTTGTAGGGAAGGCACGTCGTACATCTACCCCATTTTAAAGTGGGACAAGCCCCAAGTAACAGTACCTATCATAATTGGCGTGTCGGTATTTTTGTTCGCGATACATCTTGTCACTTTTGGGTTGTACCACTTAAAACTAAAGCTGTGCAGAAAATTAAAACGTTCGTCTATGGATTACGAAATTGATCAGAAGTCGAATGGAAATAGTATTGAATTTGTGGAAAAGGGGGCTTATGTGAATCAAGGGGCTGACGTTAATGATTCTTAATGACTAAGATAATTATTTTATCAAAGCAATTTTATTATGGAGTTTGAAACTCATGTATTTTTTATATTTTTTAAATATTCCCTACCTCAACACTCATCACACTGTATGTTTTTATATTTAATAAATATGTTGTAAGAAAAGGCTTTCCCACCATCATTTATTTAAAATCGATTTAGAACTAAATTTTCCAAATCGAAATCAATTTAATAATGTCGATGGTCTAAGCAAGCAAAGCAAACCAAAGCGCGAAGGAAGGAAGAAAGATTTACAGTCGGTGACTCGTATAATAAAAGCAATAAATCAAAGATTTGCATAGAAAATACAAACTTGGAATTGATTAGATGAGTTATTGATGGCATCTTTTAATAACAGTAATCCGTGATTATCATAACAGTTTTGGTTCTGAAAATAGAAGAAAAATTGTAGTTTTCACGTGGGCCCAACGTTCGCTGAAAACAGTTATCATTTCGCTATGATAGATAAATAAAAGGGCAGATGCACTGATGAAGAATCAAACGATTCTTAAGATAACAGTTTAATTCAATGATTTATGATTCGATGGATAATTTGAAGCGGGTCGCTGCATAATGACTTGACTAAAATTCTGCAAGGATCAATAAGACCTCTAAGTACCTTTTAGTTATTAATTTATTTCAGTTTGTTTCTAATACCATTATTTAATCACTGAAGAAAAAACAACAGAACGGAAACGAGAGAAACAAAACAAACCAAACAATGTTCATTCACCTTTTGCACAATAAAACTATAAGGGGTTAAAAGGCAAACACCTCAATATTTCCTATAAAAAAGAATAATATGTTTCGTGTGCGTACATAAAGTCATAAAGACACAATAACACGCTCCTTTCAAAAAGCTAATTCTATTGTGCTACTACAATAGCGACCTAATAGCCCTAGAAAATTGTTATTTTTAAACATCAAAACAATGCGTTCCCATGCTTGGCATCAATTAAAAAAAAATATCGTAGCCCTTTTATTACCTCCGTTAATGTAGCATAGGTACGTCTACTCTACTCTACTGTAATTCTGGTTTGTTGCGAATAAAAGGCGCTTGATGGTAGGTACCTAACTAACTATAAATACATATGCATGGTAGGATTGGTAGGGTCGGGTGGGTACCCGCGCTTACAGTGAAGAAGAAAGGAGGAACCAGAGCACCAAGTGATGGCCACTGCATAGTCGAGTATAGACTGAGTGATCTGGCTCCCGACCAAACGACCAGCCGGACGGTGAAGATGCCTACCGAACCATGCATGGTACCCACTTCTTCGACAATTACTTACCTCCACCTTGCTTGTAAACAAACAACGCTGTTGCCACTCTTATTAATCTACATTATTATCATTTAGTCCTTTAAGGTTCCTTTATAATCCTTGATTCGGAAATACACTTTGTTATTTTTGTTGTAAACCTTAGTATACGTACAGTTTAGGTAATGGTGTACAGAAGGTCCTGTTTCAAGGACCTTAATACTTAGTTTGGAATAAGTGGAGCGCACGTATTGGGAAATAGTGGTACTGCCGGCAACATCGTTTGCAAAGAAAGAAGAAACCCGGCCGAACTCGCTGGCACATGCAAGCAAGAAGTACCTTAGCAACCAGTCAGTACCATTGATGTCATCGCGTGGTTCTTACGTAGAGTAAACAGTACGCGTACGTTCGGTCACTTGAAAACGGTTCGTCGTCCTGTTAGGATACATTGTTGATAAACAAACAAACCCTGGTATGGTGTTTGGGGGATGTTGAGTATAGTGTAGGGTTTTTATGCGAAGTTCTTTAGTGACACCGCCGCGACGCATTATAGATGCGGACGCGGACGCCACCGTCCCCGTGGACATGATGGTCTACCCCGACCCCCAATGGAGCTGTTCAGCGACCGCACCTATGCTCCAGCTTTACGACGACGTTGGATACCGTGGTAAGTTTACTTTGCTTATACTTCAGCCAGGAAAGAAACATATTTATTACGCTATACGTTATGTGCATGGTACACAAAGAGTACAAGTTCCAAGTCAACTCTCTGCCTGTAATGATTTTAATATAAATAAACAAAGAATCATGTGATGTGATGTGACTAGGTCTCAAGTCATTTGTTCAAAGTTAACGATATATGTATTAGAGTCAAAGAACCGCATGATCTTCGACTAGAGCCGTTGACTTAAATGATCTATTCTTGTGTTGTGTTTATAGTTTTCCCTAGAAGTCTAGAACAAAGTCTTATTTTAGCCAATGATAAAAAAGAAACGAGGTGTGCCTATTCTATGTCTTACTCCTACAAATGCCCATTAATTTTTGTTAAATATATACTTATTTTGCATAACTTATGTTGCAAGATTGATTTAATTATTATTTATTAAATTTTATGGTTTAAATAGAGTATTTTTATTGAGGAATTATGCATATATTTAAACCATTAATTTTTATGTTTTGGGATATAAAAAAGCGATGACGTTGTTGTCAAAAAAAGTAAATGTAGCCTAGTTTAAGACTTAGTCATAAAGATTCAACATCACCAGTAGTGGTACTTCTTTGTAAACAATGTTTCGAAGGAAGGAACCCAGTGGAACCCATCACAGTACAGGGTTATGTTGGTTGTAAACAATACATGATTTTGTAGTGTTGTTTCTTTCACTATCAGGCCGTGGGAAAATCAGACGCGACCGCGAACTACTCACTGATGATTCAAGCGCCGTCGTCGAGCCAAGCCGGCACAAAATAATCATTTTCAGGCATTACAGATGTCTGTCAGACTCCCTTATAATTATGCTCAGATTTGCTCAGAAGTCACTACACAAAAACCCTCTTCATTTTTTATTAAAAGTTAAAAGCGAATTAAAGTTGTACGTAATGATGTTTTAAGGACCCACTAAAGATGTTTTTTTATATGTAGGGTACTTATAAGTAAGAACTAATGTTAATGGAACCTGCCTTTAAAAAAGGACATTAGCAAAATCCCACACCCTACACCAAATGTCGTAAGATCCTTTATGATTTTAATGGACAAGTGATACAATTTGAGTAGCTATGTGCGTGTAAAGGTACTAAAATTCGTGTTGTCGGCCCATCTATCGTTGTGGTCTGGGAGCGATGGTCGACCGACAACGTCATTTCAAACGACATAGCCAGACAGCAAAAACTCGCGAATGCAGCATAAATTTAGTGAGCAATAACCCGGCCGGTCCATAAAACAGTTAAAAACTTGCTTCTTAGTGGAACCCATATATTTATATGTACGTCATATATCGGGTACCAATTGGGTACAATCACTACAATCTAAGGGAGGTGCACATTCAAAATCAGTATTGGACTAGGTCAGCACCATCAAACATTTAAATTAGAAATGCGTGTTAAATTTAATTTGTAATAGCAAAACTGGAAATAAGTCCTCTTATTCTTTAAAACGGTTTATGAACAAATACCGTTTAACACTGGAAAAAAATTCGATATAGCAATTATGACGGTACGAAATATTTTTAAAACACCAATTTTGCATGTAAGAATTTCGTGCTACGCCGTGAGAAACCTAATTTTTTTCTTCGCACTTCATTTACATACAAATCTACATAATTACGCCATGGTACAATTGTCTCTCGGCGGAGGCACTTTTATTATTTTAATTTTATGCCTTACTACAACATTTTCGTGTAGATCAAATTATCAATCAAAAAAACTTGTCACTATAGACACCGTTATCCTTAACGTTTGGTGGCGTAAAATCTTCATGTTGAAGTTCTTTATTTGTTACAGTAAATGTAGTAGAAGCACTGCAGGAATTCTGGCAAATGAAGCATGCCCGAGGAGCGGACCTGAAGAACGGAGCCTTGGTGATCTACGAGTCGGTACCCTCAAATGCGCAGCCCTACGTATGCTATGTCACCTTACCGGGGGGCTCGTGTTTTGGAAGTTTTCAAGTAAGTATAACATAGCATAGCATAGCGTGACATTGTACCTATAAGATATTGTTCACAAGCCTTACAAAGACATTAAAACAGGAACACGTATGTGCAACACATAACTGTATGTAAAACATACATTTTATGACCGTTTTTTATTGTTACCTCGGCAGAGATTAACAAAAGAATACCACTTTACTTTATGTACGCAAACAAATCATAAAGCTGTATTTTCAGAATTGCCCAACGAAGGCAGAGGCGCGCCGCAGCGCTGCCAAGATAGCCCTCATGAACTCCGTCTTTAACGAACATCCATCGCGGCGAATATCGGACGACTTCATAGAAAAAGCTGTCAACGAAGCCCGCTCTTCGTTCAAGGGCGAAACAGAGGAAGAGCCCGACAACCCCAACACTGGCATAGGGGCGTTTCGCTTCATGCTCGAGTCCAACAAAGGACGAACGATGCTCGAGTTCCAAGAACTAATGACCGTGTTCCAACTCCTGCACTGGAACGGAAGTTTGAAGGCGATGCGCGAGCGCCAGTGCAGCAGACAGGAAGTGGTCGCGCACTACTCGAATCGAACCCTGGACGACGACATGCGTTCCCAAATGGCTCTGGATTGGATCGCCAGAGAACAGGAAGCCCCCGGATCGCTGAGGGCCGAGTTGAACCAAGCCGAGCGCGAACTGGAGTCCGCAAGACTTGCCGGTAGAGAATTGCGGTTTCCGAAGGAGAAGAAGGATATTTTGGTGCTCGCCAACAGCCAGGTGAATGTCAGTTAGAAGGAGAGACATTGTTGAAATGGTACCGCACTGTTGGTTTGTCCGACACCAACTTGTGGTGCGATTTTGAAATGTGACGTGTTTGGGGTAATTTATAACGCATTAATTATCGTGATGTATTTTTGATTGCTTTTTGTTACTCATGTGAGACTGTTTTTTGTTATTTTAAGTAAATTATTTAATTTTTTGTGTTGATATTGTATAATATTTTAGGAGATATGTTTTATTCGAAAGATCTCTCGCATATTAAAACCTACTTTTTATTATTTTAGTGCTAGTGGAACAATAGAATATTTTTAATGGTTAGATGACCTCTGTGGGAATTTTTAGCCATGTTAATCTGTCTAGTAGAGCATAACAATTACATATTTAAGGAATCCACTACCAACCACTAGGTACCACTGGCACTTACCAATGCTCGTTTTTGTTTGCTTAATGTTATTACGTTACGACTACCCACTAAGACAGGCTTATTCCATTCTTTAGAAACTTAATTAACACTTAGTCGTACCGAGCCACTTTAACCGATGCGATGCGATGTTTGTATTTGTTTAAGAATTATCTATTATGTTTCAGAATTTTATATTTATACATAACAGAGTTCATGAGCCTTCATTTCTAAGAATGGTTTAAACCAAAGTCGAAATAGGGACTTAACATTTTCTGCATTTAACTTACTTAAAAGCTATTAATTTTTTGACTGAATATTTTTTATGCTGTTGCGAATATTAATTGCTAACGTTTTATCTTATACTTTTAAAAAATAAATCATTAAAAAAAACTTGTACTTGTTTTATTATTCTACAGCCGACAGTACCGCAGTCATGCTTCAATTCCCTCAGTATTATTTCCTTATTAATCAAACGTTTACAATAATGCAATAAATCTATTTTCAATAAATAAAAAACAATCCTAACTCTCAATTTCATCCGGTTTACTCTGACGTAAATCACTCTGATTTTGCGTAGTAAGTTCAGTACTTTGCGACCTTAACGTAAAGACAACTGACACTGTCCCCAAAGCGGGGTTACCATCTTTTTCCAAAAGTCTTACCCATGACAGCAAAGAATCCTTACTTGAGGTCCCTGACGCGCAAACGGCCAAAATCACACCATCCTCCTGTTCGTGAACACTGGGACCTTTTTCTATGGTTTGTAACGTGGGGGGCTTCACACTGAATAAGGGGACATCAATTTTGCTTACGTCTGAAATGTACAAGAGTTAAAAAAAAATATTTAGAAGAATAAGGAGTTACCATCAGGATCGGGGAGGTCCTCAACGTTAAAAGGCTTGGCGTTCGCCCTGAGGATAAAATAATTGACAGGCTTGTCTCGAATCCAAATCCTGAAAGCCCCTTCTATGTACAAAGGGGCATTAACATCATGTTCTTGCAGAAGTCTTTTTTGTACAGGACTTTGTCCACTGACAACCCATGTCTTATCATTCGAGTCCACAACGTCGTCTGTCTGAAATTTAAACTTAAACACTCCAAAGACATGGTTTCTAACGTACCTTATACTCTTTTATTTTGACTTGGGGATCCACGGACATAATTCGTTCAATGGCAAGCTTGGCCAGCTCCAAACTATCATTTGGGACGCTTTGCGGCAACGGCCACGGGGATAAGTTCTTAAATTTAGGCATCCAGTACATCATGCGCCAGTATTTCCGTAAAGGGTGTCCCCTCTTTCCGAAAATGTTAAGCAAAAGAGCCTCCATTTCGGAATCTGGCATGACAGCGTTGTCTTCCATTTGTTGCAACAGGTCTATGATACATTGCTGTTGTTTGGGGTAATGCATGAATTCCGCTTGAAACATGTTTGAAGGGATGAACTTGCCTTTCGGTAGGACGTCTATAAGGGCCTTGTACACCTCTAAATCCTTGCTAACGCCAAAACTTTGCATGTTTTTGAGCGCCGAGTAGATAAACTCGACATGTCCCCTTCTGTAGATGTTGTCTCTGTTTATAAATATTTTTATCATCTCTAGGTAAGTGTTCCGTGTTTTATCTTGCACGCCCTCAAAGCTCCCAGCGCGTACAACCTCCTTCTTGTCTTGCCATGACTTTTTGTCCTCGTACCTAATGCACGAGCCATGAAAAGTACGTATAAACTTATTACCCTGTGATTTATATTCGTTATAATGCAACAGATTCCTCAGTAATCTCTTGCAGAACATTACTATAGTTGTTTTGGCCTAGAAAAACGCTTGGGATCTACTTTATTTCATAAAACTCAACATGTTTGCAACAAATTAGGTGTACATAACCTTAAATCATGATTTTGACGTTTAATATAACCTCACATTTTGATTCTGACGTTTCGCTCTTCTTCCTGAATTAGTTAGTGGCCTCTGCACACGGCCAGCCTAAAAGTGGAGCAAGAGGTGACAAGTGGGAGATGGTGTCGATCGTAACCACTTTTGTTTTCCCACTTGTCACCTTTTCCACCACTTTTACAGTGGTGAAAGAGGTGACAGGTGGGGGATGGTGTCGACTACAAAAGTGGTAAAAGAGGTAACAAGTGGTGGTGTAATTTCTGAAAAATTACAGGTTTCTGTAATGCCGCTGTAAAATTCACATGTGTAGTTCCACCACTGGTGAACAGATGGCGCCACCTTGAAGTAGTTAGTGGCCTCCGCCAAAAAGTGGTGGAAGAGGTGACAAGTGGGGGATGGTGTCGATCGTAACCACTTTTGTTTCCCCACTTGTCACCTCTTCCACCACTTTTACAGTGGGGTTAAGTTGTTAATTAAAAGTTAAGAATGACCATTTATTTATTCACAGCAGCATTACCCCACACTCTCAGGGGGCCCTGGCTACTCATACAGAATGCTCCCAGCCCCAGAAAACACCCCATACCGCATACATCCCTCTGTCAGTTGATTTCGGCGTACCACCGCCGAGCGTGTATTACGGCTATGCCCAGACCGGTGCAGCCCCTTATTATGGGTAGGACAACACCAATGCGGCCCCATACGTGCCTCAGTGCAGCAATCCATCTGTAGGGTACTCTAGAACTAGACGAAACGAGTAGGAGCGCTACAGATCACAAAGTATGGATATATCTCGTCGGGGCTCAACAGACAGGCAGGCGTCGCTACCCCAGGAGTTCACGTACGTACAGATGCACCAGAAGCTTCTCGAAGAAGTGCTCCAAGTCCACACAGTGCTTTATGCGAGACATTTAAGAATAAACTCGTTTAAAGGGGTGAAAACGTAAACTCTGCGAAGTAATGTTCTCCAGGTCCCTCCACCACCGCATAAGGACAGAGCGAAGCTTGGCAAGGAATATTATATTATTAAGTATTTATTTATTTATTAATTCAGCAAATTATTTTACTTATTATTGTTATTTACGACAAATAAAGCAATTGTGAATTTTAAAATAGATTTATTATAACAATAAAAATCCCGGAAACTAATCAGTCAATATGGCCTAAATCGTCAGAAATTTCTTGAAAATAAAAATCAAAGGTTAACCCCTTGGATATTTTTTGAGCAAAAAATCGCAAGTAGTTATATTCACGAAATTAATATTGTAAGGGGTAGAGGGGTTGTTTTTGGATACAGAACTGAAAAAAAAAAAAGAAAAAAGCGTGGTCGGTGCCAAGGTTCGAACCCCAAACTTTCTGACCGGAGGCCGACACTTTACCATTAGACCATAGGCGCATCGCAGTGCGCTCATTACATACTTAATATAAACTACACATTAGATCAAGTTTCTATATTGGTGGCGCAACCTGTTGGCAAGTGGTGGAACTACACAGGCAAATTTTACAGAAACCTGGAAAATTACAGCTATACTTGTACAGGAATCTGTAATATTGCAGATTCCTATGGATATCCATAGAAAAAAAAAAGACGATCTATGGTAATATCTAGGGTTGGGCAGCTGTAAAATTATTAATTTATTATTGATTGGCCGTCTTGAACAAGAAATGTGGGGTTATGTTGTTAATTAAAAGTTAAAACCATTTATTTATCCACAGCAGAATTACCCCACACCCTCAGGGGGCCCCGGCTACCAATACGAAATGCCATCAGTCTCAGAAAACACCCCACGTCTTTGCACCAGTTAATTTCAGCGTACTACCGCCCAGCGTGTATTACGGCTATGCCCAGACCGGTGCAGCCCCTTATTATGGGTAGGACAACACCAATGCGGCCCCAAACTTGCCTAAGTGCAGCAATCCATCTGTAGGGTACTCTAGAACTAGATGAAACGAGGAGGAGTGCTACAGATCACAACGTATGGATATATCTCGTCGGGGCTCAACAGACAGGCAGGCGTCGCTACCCCAGGAGTTCACGTACGTACAGATGCACCAGAAGCTTCTTGAAGAGGTACTCCAAGTCCACACAGTGCTTTATGCGAGACGTTTAAGAATTAACTCGTTTAAAGTGGTGAAAACGTGAACTCTGTGAAGAAATGTTTCCCATGTGCAAAGTAATACGCTTCAACATCGAATACACCATCCTCTACTTCGAGGAGCAGTTTCCAGACAACTTCGTAATAAAAGAATGGGACTTGCTGTACGAATACCTATTTAAAGAGGTGCTGGAGTTGATGGACTTGGATTTTAAGGTCTCGGGGATGCTCGCAGTTTCACTTCTTGCCGAGATTCGTACGTTTGCGAGCTCTAGGAAAACGGAAAGCTAGGAGATCTTGGCGATGAAGGAGGTGTTGAATTATTTGCTTAAGAACGCTGTGCCGCTGATGGATGGACGAGGACCAACTTCCAAAATTGTTGCAAGGAATATTAAGTATTTATTAAATTAGTAAATTTTTGCAAGAAATATTATATTATTAAGTATTTATTTATTTATTAATTCAGCTAATTATTTTACTTATTATTGTTATTTACGACAAATAAAGCAATTGTGAATTTTAAAATAGATTTATTATAACAATAAAAATCCAAGGAAAATAATCAGTCAATATGGCCTAAATCGTCAGAAATTTCTTGAAAATAAAAATCAAAGGTGGATATTTTTTGAGCAAAAAATCGCAAGTAGTTATATTCACGAAATTAATATTGTAAGGGGTAGAGGGGTTGTTTTTGGATACAGAACTGAAAAAAAAAAAAGAAAAAAGCGTGGTCGGTGCCAAGGTTCGAACCCCAAACTTTCTGACCGGAGGCCGACACTTTACCATTAGACCATAGACGCATTGCAGTGCGCTCATTAAATACTTAATATAAAGTACATATTAGATCAAGTTTCGAGACTGGTGGCGCCATCTGTTGGCATTCGGTGAAACTACACTGGCAAATTTTACAGAAACCTGTAATATTACAGATTTAAATAATCAGAAAAAAAATTTGCGTGGCCCCACTTTAGATTGATACATTTTTCAAAAGTGTTGGATGCAAATTGCATTTTAACATTAAAAAAAAGTAAAGCAAGTCTTACTTTAAGCCAAACATTAACATTACACGAGATAGAAACATGATTATACGTTAAAATGCAATTAGCTTCCAGAAGAAGTTTCCCCCTCAAGAAGGGGAAATAAAACACACAAAGAAACCATGTTTATTAAAGAAATCAACCCAAAGACCAGGATAATTAGGCTACTAAATCTTAAATAATAAAAAGCTAATAAATATAAACATTCTGCTTATAAATAGAAGATATTTCTTGATCCAGCTTCCAGGTGGACGTCCAGCTTGCAGTGGCGATTCAGCATTCTTCAGCAAATGGTTTTTATTGCAACAATAGGACTACTTTTCCAGGACAGACAGGGAAAAGCAAGCCACTGTCCACTGCCCCGTTTCTTCTGAATAAAATAATGAGAAAGTTCACTTATCTGTAAAAGCTTGTTCTCGTTCAGAAATAAAGCCTTATGGACTGTCTGAAGCTGCTCCGAATTGTTTTAAAGTCTGTCCATCTATAGAAACTATTTGTAGGCCCATCTTTCTGTAGTATTTTCCTCCTACACTGCAGGGCCCCATTTTTGTTGAAAGGACAGGACACTGCTATGTTTTTCTGCTGTAGAACTTGTGTAAATACTTCTGGTACTGGGGACTTCTATACAAATCACGAAGTTTGATTGTAACAACATAAAACCATAAGTTCAAGCTCCAAAACGCTTCTTAAAAGACCCAACCTGCAAACATAATATTGATTAGGTTAATCGATTTAAAACAACTTCAGACATTACCTCACTGTTACAGCATGTCATAATCTTGAAATTTCTGTATTTGCATTTGTATAAACAGTAAAATTACTTGGTTTATTTGTTTAAACAAGTTATAAACAATTTCCCGCGGCGTCACTTGTACAGGAATCTGTAATATCCATAGAAAATATAAGGACTATCTATGGTAATATCTAGGGTTGGGCAGTGGCCACGTAAAAGTGGTGAAAGAGGTGACAAGTGGGGGATTGTGTCGGCCGTAACCACTTTTGTTTCTTCACTTGTCACCTCTTCCACCACTTTTACAGTGGTGGAAGAGGTGACAAGTGGAGGATGGTGTTGAATACAAAAGTGGTAGAAGAGGTAACAAGTGGTGGTGTAATTTCCGAAAAATTACAGGTTTCTGTAATGCCGCTGTAAAATTCACATGTGTAGTTCCACCACTGGTGAACAGATGGCGCCACCTTGAAGTAGTTAGTGGCCTCCGCCAAAAAGTGGTGGAAGAGGTGACAAGTGGGGGATGGTGTCGATCGTAACCACTTTTGTTTCCCCACTTGTCACCTCTTCCACCACTTTTATATAAAAATTACAGGTTTCTGTAATGCCGCTGTAAAATTTACATGTGTAGTTCCACCAATGGTTAACAGATAGCGCCACCTTGAATTAGTTAGTGGCCTCCGCCAAAAAGTGGTGGAAGAGGTGACAAGTGGGGGATGGTGTCGATCGTAACCACTTTTGTTTCCCCACTTGTCACCTCTTCCACCACTTTTATATAAAATTTACAGGTTTCTGTAATGCCGCTGTAAAATTTACTTGTGTAGTTCCACCAATGGTTAACAGATGGCGCCACCTTGAATTAGTTAGTGGCCTCCGCCAAAAAGTGGTGGAAGAGGTGACAAGTGGGGGATGGTGTAGATCGTAACCACTTTTGTTTCCCCACTTGTCACCTCTTCCACCACTTTTAAAGTGGTGAAAGAGGCGACAAGTGGGGGATGTGTCGAACACAAAAGTGGTGCGTAAAAGTGGTGAAAGAGGTGACAAGTGGGGGATTGTGTCCGTGCACCGTTTTCTTATATTGTAGGCACGATTAAAATGAAATTGCTGTAATTCCTTTATTACACATTAATTATTCGCAAATAATTGCGTAAGTCTGCAGTACATCAACACCTTTAATACCCCCCCGCATTTGGTTGATTTACGTAAGTACTTGTTGTAACTTTATTGATTATTTTAAATTATGCATGATAACTTAAGTACCTAAAATTGATAAGAATTACTGTTTATGTTGTAGCGTGAACAAAATTGGTTTCTTGAGGAGTATATCAGCAGTATTGAGCATGGTTCCCAAAGTTGTATTCGTCCTTGGGGCCCCAGGAGCAGGCAAAGGGACGCAATGCCAGAAAATAGTAGAGGTACAATTCCAATTACATTTGTTTTAATTTATCTTAAGTTAAGGAATGCTTTTGCAGAAATTTGGCTACGTACATCTTTCAGCTGGTGATTTGCTGCGTGAGGAGAGATCGAACCCTAGTTCGCAATTTGGGGAGTTGATTGATACGTATATTAAGGAGGGCAAAATCGTGCCGGTGGAGATAACCTGCAGTTTATTGCAACGAGCGATTGAAAAGTCGGGAAAGACCAAGTTTTTGATTGATGGTTTCCCTAGAAACCAGAATAACTTGGATGGATGGACGCAAACCGTGGCAAAGAAGGTGGAATTGCAGTTTGTGCTTTATTTTGACTGCGACCTCGACGTAAGTACCTTTGCCCCCTTCTTTTTTAGCTAAATTAACGATAAATTGTTTATAGACTTGCACCACCCGGTGTCTGCAAAGGGGCGAGGCTGGAAGTGGTCGCAGCGACGATAATTTGGAAAGTATGAAGAAACGAATTAATACCTTTTTGACCGAAACCGAACCAATTGTTAACCACTACAGAAAACTCAACTTAGTAAAAGATGTCGATGCGAAAATGCCCCCTGATCAAGTTTTTAACACAGTTACTAAGCTTTTCGAAGCAGTTAACTAAATAGAAGTAGAAGAATTATTAAATGCATTAATTTTAAAAACATAGCTTTAAGTACTTATTTTTATTATTATTTAATAACAAAGTACCTTAATACTGTATGCATTTATTTGTTTAATTAAATTGTTGTTGAAATAAAAGACAGTTTTAATTGAACAGGTTTATTTTTATAAATAAAGAAACAGGGCTAAACTATAAAACATGATAATAGTTATCATTTTAAAAACGTGGATTTCGAAAGTCGAAACCGTGTTTAAAGCAGCGTTTTATTTTTTATAAATATATCACAAGAAATAAGAGTTAAAATTTTGAACGAATAAAATAAACAGATGTAAAAATTGATTGTATATAAAAAAAATTACGCTTTAAATAAAACAGCTTAAATAGAAGGTACTCTTCGCCTTTTTTACCAAAAATAAGCCAGCGAAGAGTATAACAAGAGTGTTTAGTTCAAGATATTGCAATGTTAATAATTAGAGAACAGAAAAGTGGGTCCAATATGGACTAAACAGGTACACCAATAATGTACAGTCACAGTTCAACAAAAGTACATTTTTTTTTGTAGCAAAAAGACTAATAATCCATGTCGTAATCGTAATAAAAATCAGCAAATATACACAATTTAGTACAAAACCCAATAATCCCCAATCTATAATATACAAAAACGTTACTGTAAAAAACTAAACTAATCAGAACCCAACTAAAGTACGCACTTTATTAAGCCATTTCGGTCTTAAATACGATAATTCCGAGGAGCAACAGTACCATTCTTAAGTTCGACCAACGCAAAAGCGCTCTGCAGTTCATCATTCGACAAATTCTTTCTCTGCCCCTGCCTTACCGAATACAAGACAGTTGGACGTGAAACCTCGTTTTCCTTACCGAAGGCAAACGACTCCACTTCATACGACTCGTCCTTGGACTCTGGCGACAAGCCGAGCAGCATATCGGAGTTAAATGAGGCAGAAGTCGCGACCGAATCGGAGCTTCGGCCAACATCGCTGGCCCCGCCTCCGTAAACCGATTGTTTATCGTCTAGCTCCGCTGTACCGTCGTACTGCACCAGCCGAGGCTTCAGCGGCGCGCGCACCTCGTCCATAGAGTATTCTATGCGCTCAAAACCAAAAGTGGAGTCGCATCGCGCGTGCGCTTTGACAAACAAAGCGTCTGGGTGCGTTTTCTCGTAGGTGTGGTCGTTGACAACTGCGTTTCGTGGTGTAGAGCATCCTGGTTCGTTTGTGAGGCTCAACGCACTTGCTTCGCGAAGCCAGCGCTTTTTTGGAAGCTCGCAGACTTGGGGTTTGGGCTCCGGGGTGAATAACTTGGCCCTGGCGGCGCTGCCTCGCTTTTTCGGGGTTGTTTCAGTGTCTGAGCAGTCGGAGTGCTCCTTTCTGCAAGAATTAAAGAACAAAAATAAGAAAATGTAATGTTAAAAAGCATAAGACGTACCGTTTGTGCTTCTCCATCCATACTTTGACTTCTTGTTTGTGTTTTTCGTCGTCTTTTTTGTCTCTAGGGGTGCTGCCGCCCTCTTGTTTGACTGGGGTAGCGTCTCGTTTAAGCTGGATGTCTGGGTGGTCAGGGCAATGTCTGTTTGCGTGTGTAAAACGTCGAGGGCAATTCGGGAAGCTGCACATAAACGGTTTTTCTCCAGTGTGTAGACGTTCATGCGTTTTTAGTTGTCCTGATTGAGCGAATTTTCGTCCACATCTCGGGAAGTTGCACACATAGGGCTTATCACCTGGAAAAACCACATTTTTTATTAAGTAAAATGACCTGCTGACTGGCCAAACATCTTAGTTAGTTCTTTTAAATGCGATTAAGTAAAACTAAGGCAGGTAGAAGTAACCGTGGATGTTTGGCCAAGGTGAGTAGGTGGATTTTAAATTTTTTTAAATGGCATTTAAATACCCCACCTGTATGCGTCCGGAGATGAGCTTGTAGGGACTTTTCCCTGGGGAAGACTCGTCCACAGTATGTGCACTTGATGGAGCTGGGCGAGACAGAGCCCTCCAGTATAAGAGCATTGAGAAATTCGGCCCTAGGACGGCCCCTTCGGCCTTCTCCCGGCGATACAGAGTCGCATGCAGGCAATGCACTCCCGTTACATTCTTTGTCTGTCGTGTTTATACATTTGGGTAAAAGAACCCTGCTGGGGCTCAAATGCACTATATTATCCCCATTTAATCCTGTTTTGTTGCGCTTAGGGGTTCGGAACATCGTATTCACATCATTTTACACAATTTTAGTCATGAATTTAACATTTTTCGTAGCTTCAACAAACAACACACAGTACAGATGTTTTGTATAGTAGATGTCGCTGTGATTTGGAGGGAAATTAATTTATTTGCCAACACAAAGCTGAATAATTCCCTAGATTTAATTCCATTTTCGCAAAATTGTAACACCTAAATCAATTCTACAAAGCCCAATTTGCTTTAAACAACAGAAATAGTATAAATACGTTCAAATAAACATTAATTACGATAAAAAACGCAATATTTTGCTAATTGGCCGAAATATTTTGAAAGCGACGGCCAATAATATATATTGAAAAAGAAAACAAGTAATAGCGCCATCTGTTTTAAGTGGCGGAACTATACCTCAAAATTTCTGCAAAATTACAGTTTTCACATGTTTGAATACCTTCTTCTGTTGCTGCGCTCCTGATACATAAAATTGAAAATTGGCTTGAATATCTTTCGATTTGGGTCGGATTGGCAAATTATTTTGCTCTGAAAAAAATACAAGGGGTTAACCTTTGATTTTTATTTTTAAGAAATTTCTGGCGATTTAGGCCATATTGACTGATTATTTTCCTCGGAAAGAAATTCTTGGATTTTTATTGTTATAATAAATTAATAAATCTATTTTAAAATTCACAATTGTCATATATTTGTCGTCAAATAACAACATTTGTCACAATTAACAATAACAATAATAAGTACAATAATTAGCTGAACTAACTTATCAATAATAAATAATATAAGTAATATTCGAAGCATTTTCGGAAGTTGGTCCTCGTCTATCCATCAGCGGCACAGCGTTCTTAAGCAAATAATTCAACACCTCCTTCATCGCCAAGATCTCCTAGCTTTCCGTTTTCCTAGAGCTCGCAAACGTACGAATCTCGGCAAGAAGTGAAACTGCGAGCATCCCCGAGACCTTAAAATCCAAGTCCATCATCTCCAGCACCTCTTTAAATAGGTATTCGTACAGCAAGTCCCATTCTTCTATTACGAAGTTGTCTGGAAACTGCTCCTCGAAGTAGAGGATGGTGTATTCGATGTTGAAGCGTATTACTTTGCACGTGGGGTAATTATGCAGGGTGTTTACGCTGCAGTTCTTCCATGGAGCAATCCTGAGCTCGCCCTCCGAGCTGGTGTTGCTCAATTCTTCAGTTTTGTGCTTGCAAAGCTTCGTCCTGTCCTTATGCGGTGGTGGAGGGACCTGGGGGAACATTACTTCGCAGAGTTCACGTTTTCACCCCTTTAAACGAGTTTATTCTTGAATGTCTCGCACAAAGCACTGTGTGGACTTGGAGCACCTCTTCGAGAAGCTTCTGGTGCATCTGTACGTACGTGAACTCCTGGGGTAGCGACGCCTGCCTGTCTGTTGAGCCCCGACGAGATATATCCGTACTTTGTGATCTGTAGTGCTCCTACTCGTTTCGTCTAGTTCTAGGGTACCCTAAAAAAGGATTGCTGCACTGAGGCACGCATGGAGACGCATTGGTGTTGTCCTACCTGTAATAAGGGGCTGCACCGGTCTGGGCATAGCCGTAATACACGCTCGGTGGTGGTACGCTGAAATCAACTGACAGAGTATGCGGTATGGGGTGTTTTCTGGGGCTGGGACCATTCCGTATGAGTAGTCAGGGCCCCCTGAAGATGTGGGGTAAAGCTGCTGAGGATAAATAAATGGTCTTAACTTTTAATTAACAACATAACCCCACATTTCTTGTTTAAGACGGCCAACAATAAATTAAGAAGAAGAAAACAATATCTGCGCCATCTACCCATGAGTAGCCAAACTTGTCAACCAGGAAGGACGCTACTTATCGACATTCATTTTGTGCATTTTATATTATAAAGATTGTTTGTAAACGTGTGGAAAGAAGACACACACAATTTGCATCCAAATTTGATTGCAAAATGCACCCATCTAACGTAAAAACAAGCAAAATTGTTTTTTCTGAATCTCTCTAACTACTGCCCAACCCTAGATATTACCATAGATAGTCCTTTTCTTTTCTATGGATATTACAGATTCCTGTACAAGTGACGCCGCGGGAAATTGTTTATAACTTGTTTAAACAAATAAACCAAGTAATTTTACTGTTTATGCAAATGCAAATACAGAAATTTCAAGATTATGGCATGCTGTAACAGTGAGGTAATGCCTTTAGTTGTTTTAAATCGATTAACCTAATCAATATTATGTTTGCAGGTTGGGTCTTTTAAGAAGCATTTGGGAGTTTGCACTCATGGTTTTATGTTGTTACAATCAAACTTCGTGATTTGTATAGGAGTCCTCCGCACCAAAAGTATTTACACAAGTTCTACAGCAGAAAAACATAGCAGTGTCCTGTCCTTTCAACAAAAATGGGGCCCTGCAGTGTAGGAGGAAAACACTACAGAAAGATGGGTCTACAAATGGTTCTTCAGATGAACAGACTTTAAAACAATTCGGAGCAGCTTCAGACAGTCCATAAGGCTTTATTTCTGAACGAGAACAAGCTATTACAGATAAGTGAACTTTATCATTATTTTATTCAGAAGAAACGGGGCAGTGGACAGTGGCATGCTTTCCCCTGTCTGTCCTGGGAAAGTAGTCCCATTGTTGCAATAAAAACCATTTGCTGAAGAATGCTGAATCGCCACTGCAAGCTGGACGTCCACCTGGAAGCTGGATCAAGAAATATCTTCTATTTATAAGCAGAATATTTATATTTATTAGCTTTTTATGATTTAAGATTTAGTAGCCTAATTATCCTGGTCTTTGGGTTGATTTCTTTAATAAACATGGTTTCTTTGTGTGTTTTATTTCCCCTTCTTGAGGGGGAAACTTCGTCTGGAAGCTTATTGCATTTTAACGTATAATCATGTTTCTATCTCGTGTAATGTTAATGTTTGGCTTAAAGTAAGACTTGCTTTACTTTTTCCTAATGTTAAAATGCAATTTGCATCCAAAACTTTTGAAAAATGTATCAATCTAAAGTGGGGCCACGCAAATTTTTTTTCTGATTATTTAAATCTGTAATATTACAGGTTTCTGTAAAATTTGCCTGTGTAGTTTCACCGAATGCTAACAGATGGCGCCACCAATCTCGAAACTTGATCTAATATGTACTTTATATTAAGTATTTAATGAGCGCACTGCAATGCGTCTATGGTCTAATGGTAAAGTGTCGGCCTCCGGTCAGAAAGTTTGGGGTTCGAACCTTGGCGCCGACCACGCTTTTTTCTTTTTTTTTTTTAGTTCTGTATCCAAAAACAACCCCTCTACCCCTTACAATATTAATTTCGTGAATATTACTACTTGCGATTTTTTGCTCAAAAAATATCCAAGGGGTTAACCTTTGATTTTTATTTTCAAGAAATTTCTGACGATTTAGGCCATATTGACTGATTATTTTCCTTGGATTTTTATTGTTATAATAAATCTATTTTAAAATTCATAATTGCTTTATTTGTCGTAAATAACAATAATAAGTAAAATAATTAGCTGAATTAATAAATAAATAAATACTTAATAATATAATATTCCTTGCAACAATTTTGGAAGTTGGTCCTCGTCCATCCATCAGCGGCACAGCGTTCTTAAGCAAATAATTCAACACCTCCTTCATCGCCAAGATCTCCTAGCTTTCCGTTTTCCTAGAGCTCGCAAACGTACGAATCTCGGCAAGAAGTAAAACTGCGAGCATCCCCGAGACCTTAAAATCCAAGTCCATCAACTCCAGCACCTCTTTAAATAGGTAATCGTGCAGCAAGTCCTATTATTCTATTACGAAGTTGTCTGGAAACTGCTCCTCGAAGTAGAGGATGGTGTATTCGATGTTGATGCGGATTACTTTACACCTGGGGAACATTCCTTCACAGAGTTCACGTTTTCACCCCTTTAAACGAGTTTATTCTTAAATGTTTCGCATAAAGCACTGTGTGGACTTGGAGCACCTCTTCGAGAAGCTTCTGGTGCATCTGTACGTACGTGAACTCCTGGGGTAGCGACGCCTGCCTGTCTGTTGAGCCCCGACGATATATCCATACTTTGTGATCTGTAGCGCTCCTACTCATTTCATCTAGTTCTAGAGTACCCTACAGATGGATTGCTGCACTTAGGCACATACGGGGCCGCAGTGGAGTTGTCCTACCCATAATAAGGGGCTGCACCGGTCTTGGCATAGCCGTAATACACGCTGGGCGGTGGTACGCTGAAATTAACTCGTGCAAAGACGTGGGGTGTTTTCTGAGGCTGATGGCATTTCGTATTGGTAGCCGGGGCCCCCTGAGGGTGTGGGGTAATGCTGCTGTGAATAAATAAATGGTCTTAACTTTTAATTAACAACATAACCCCACTGTAAAAGTGGTGGAAGAGGTGACAAGTGGGGAAACAAAAGTGGTTACGACCAACACCATCCCCCACTTGTCACCTCTTTCACCACTTTTTGGCGGAGGCCACTAACTACTTCAAGGTGGCGCCATCTGTTCACCAGTGGTGGAACTACACATGTGAATTTTACAGCGGCATTACAGAAACCTGTAATTTTTCAGAAATTACACCACCACTTGTTACCTCTTTTACCACTTTTGTATTCAACACCATCCCCCACTTGTCACCTCTTCCGCCACTGTAAAAGTGGTGGAAGAGGTGAAGTGGAGAAACAAAAGTGGTTACGGCCGATACAATCCCCCACTTGCCACCTCTTCCACCACTTTTACGTGGCCACTGCCCAACCCTGGATATTACCATAGATAGTCCTTATATTTTCTATGGATATTACAGATTCCTGTACAAGTGACGCCGCGGGAAATTGTTTATAACTTGTTTAAACAAATAAACCAAGTAATTTTACTGTTTATACAAATGCAAATACAGAAATTTCAAGATTATGACATGCTGTAACAGTGAGGTAATGTCTTAAGTTGTTTTAAATCGATTAACCTAATCAATATTATGTTTGCAGGTTGGGTCTTTTAAGAAGCGTTTTGGTGCTTGAACTTATGGTTTTATGTTGTTACAATCAAACTTCGTGATTTGTATAGAAGTCCCCAGTACCAAAAGTATTTACACAAGTTCTACAGCAGGAAAACATAGCAGTGTCCTGTCCTTTCAACAAAAATGGGGCCCTACAGTGTAGGAGGAAAACACCACAGAAAGATGGGTCTACAAATGTTTTCTTCAGATGGACAGACTTTAAAACAATTCGAAGCAGCTTCAGACAGTCCATAAGGCTTTATTTCTGAACGAGAACAAGCTATTACAGATAAGTGAACTTTCTCATTATTTCATTCAGAAGAAACGGGGCAGTGGACAGTGGCATGCTTTCCCCTGTCTGTCCTGGGAAAGTAGTCCTATTGTTGCAATAAAAACCATTTGCTGAAGAATGCTGAATCGCCACTGCAAGCTGGACGTCCACCTGGAAGCTGGATCAAGAAATATCCTCTTATTTAAGCAGAATATTTATATTTATTAGCTTTTTATGATTTAAGATTTAGAAGCTTAATTATCCTGGTCTTTGGGTTGATTTCTTTAATAAATATGGTTTCTTTGTGTGTTTTATTTCCCCTTCTTGAGGGGGAAACTTCTTCTGGAAGCTAATTGCATTTTAACGTATAATCATGTTTCTATCTCGTGTAATGTTAATGTTTGGCTTAAAGTAAGACTTGCTTTACTTTTTCTTAATGTTAAAATGCAATTTGCATCCAAAACTTTTGAAAAATGTATCAATCTAAAGTGGGGCCACGCAAATTTTTTTTTTGATTATATAAATCTGTAATATTACAGGTTTCTGTAAAATCTGCCTGTGTAGTTCCATCGATTGCCTACAGATGGCGCCACCAATACAAAAACTTGATCTAATGTGTACTGTATATTAAACATTTAATGGGCGCACTGCAATGCGTCCATGGTCTAGTGGTAAAGAGTCGGCCTACGGTCAGAAAGTTTGGGGTTCGAACCTTGGCGCCGACTGCACTTTTTTCTTTTTTTTTTTTAGCTTTGTATCCAAAAACAACCCCTCTACCCCTTACAATATTAATTTCGTGAATATAACTACTTGCGATTTTTTGCTCAAAAAATATCCAAGAGGTTAACCTTTGATTTTTATTTTCAAGAAATTTCTGACGATTTTGGCCATATTGACTGATTATGTTCCTCGGAAAAAATCCAAGGGGTTAACCTTTGATTTTTATTTTCAGGAAATTTCTGCAGATTTCGGCCAGATTGACAGATTATTTTGCTCGAAAAAAAATCCAAGGGGTTAACCTTTGATTTTTATTTTCAGGAAATTTCTGCAGATTTCGGCCGGATTGACAGATTATTTTGCTCGAAAAAAAATCCAAGGGGTTAACCTTTGAATTTTTTTTTCAAGAAATTTTTGGCAATTTGGGCAATATTGGCAAATTATTTTGCTCAACAAAATATTCAAGGGGTTAACCTTTGATTTTTATTTTCAAGAAATTTCTGACGATTTTGGCCGGATTGACAACTAATTTGCTTGAAAATAAATCTAAGATCTTTATTTTCAGGAAATTTCTGACGATTTTAAAAATCAAAGGGGGCTGGCTAACCTTACTTTGCATTCAAAGTATCAGGAGAATAGAATATGAGAAGGTAGCGATAACACGCATTGTTTTCATTTTTGAATACCTTGTTCTGTTGCTGCGCTCCTGATACATAAATATGAAAATTTCTTCCGATTTGGGTCGGATTGGCAAATTATTTTGCTCTGATTTTATTTTTTGGAAATTTTTACCGATTTTGGCCGGATTTGTCAATAAAATCGAAATAAAGCACAAAACAACTATTATTTAAATATATTTATTTAAAAATATGTAAAACCAAAAGTATAAAAAATATTCACAACTAAAAATAGCAAAACTGGAAGTGGAATGTATAAGTACAAGAAAAAACTAATAAATACGTGGTAAAAACACTAAAAAAACACCCTTAAATGACAGATTGATTAGCAAATTCCATATGGGGGTAGAATTGCTCGTACTGAAAGTTAGAATAGACACTAAAGGATAAGAATGGCGCGTCACAATCGTTTAAATTCTCCAATAAATCAATCAAACTTGTGAAATTCGGTCGCTCGTCCATGTCTATTTGCCAACAATTCAGCATCGTTTGGTACAAATCATCGCTGAAGTTTTGCAGTTGGGGGAGACGCAACCCTTTTATGATTTTCTCGGGGATGTCGTTCGTGTTGGAGATGTTTCCATAGGGGGTGCCGCCTTAAAAAAGAAAAACAGGCCAATTTTACACGAAAAAAGGAGGAAAACAACCCTTAAATGGTTTAGTTTACATACCAAGGGCGCAAATTTCCCAGAGCAGGACGGCAAAAGACCAAGTATCGCTTTTGGAGGAGGGTTCCATCCCTCTGAAGACTTCAAGCGCTGTCCATCGAGTATAATCAGTTATTTTGTTATTATTGTAAAATTGTGCAAGTCCGTAACCGCTGATTTTCGGGACTAAATTGGTGTCTAGGAGCACATTTCTTGCTACTAATTGCTTGTGCACGATCTAAAAACAAAAAACAATTAAGTTTTTACCTTTTTAAAGCCATTTTAGGGTTTAAAAAAGTTTAAAATAAGCGTAAATACCTTTTTAAACTCGAGATGCGCCATTCCTTGCGCGATTTGAATGGCAATAGAAAGAGCTTGCGCCTCAGTCAAACTACTAAAACGAGCATTCGTAGTGTCACGGCTCCCCAACAAGAAGTCCTTCAAGTTCATGGATATGCATTCCATTAAAACGTTTAATAAATGTGACGTTTCGCAAGTTCCCAGCAATTCTATGACGTTATTGTGCTTTTCTGTGCGCAGCAAGAGGTCCAGTTCTTTGAGCATAACACGACGTTCGTCTTTTGAGAAGGATTTGTCTGCGATACTGTACGAAAGAGCTGGGATCACGGTTTGGTTTTCTTGTATCGTTGCGTTGTGGATTTTCCCGAATTTTCCAATCGCTAAAATGTTGTGGTAATCCACCCGGACTTGTTGCGATGAGTAAATCTTCAGTTTTTGCTTGAGGGATTTGTAATGGTTCACTTGCACCTCTTCCTCTGGTAAATAACCATGGTTTTCCTGCAGAAAAATCATTTTAGCGTTAAAAAATTAGTGTTTAAAATGACTTACGACTTCAATCATTGGTCCTTGAACTGTCAATTCTTGATTATCCGACAATCGTTGTCGTCTATTCGCTATTTTGCTTCTCAAGAAGAGAAAACCAATAACGCCCGCGACTAGCACACAACTCAAAACTCCAATAGCGATCGATAGGGCGATTATAATTCCAGGGGAATCGCCCATATCGCTGGTTTTTTGTGGGCCAGAATGTACGTCCAAGACCACAATTCCGTTTTTATTACTGTTGCTGTACGCCTCTTTCGTTATTCCGTTGTATTTGCTCACGACCCCCAGTATTATATTGTAGTTTATGCTTGGATTTATTGGGGCGTTGTAGTATCGCCCGTAATGTTTGCCGTCACCGACTAAAAAGTTGTTTTTCAGCTCCTGTTAATTGAAAAATGGGTTTATCTTGGAAACTAGTTGCTTTACAAAAAAAATGCAAGGGGGCTTTTTGGTACAGCAACTAAATTTCTTTCATTTTAATTAAAAAAATATTTTTTTGATTTAATAGCAAAAAAATTAATCAAGTTTCGGTGATTATTTTCCAAACGAGTCGTTTGACAAAAAATCCAAAGAATACTTTTTGTTAGAGCGTATAAAAGTCTTTCATTTGTCATTTAACTTTTTTTTTGTAACTTTAATAATAAAAAAATTAATCACGTTTTGGCGAATATTTTTTTAACGGGTGGATTGACAAAAAATCCAAAGAATACTTTTTGGTAGAGCGAATAAATGTATTTCATTTGTCATTTAACTTTTTTTTTGTAACTTTAATAATAAAAAAATTAATCACGTTTTGGTGATTATTTTCCAAACGGGTGGTTGACAAAAAAACCAAAAATGACTTTTTGGTAGAGCGCATAAATGTCTTTCATTTGTAATTCAACTTTTTTTTTGTAACTTTAATAATAAAAAAATTAATCACGTTTTGGTGATTATTTTCCAAAAAAGTGGTTTGCAAAAAAAACCACCCTAAACCTTTGGTGGACAATTAAATTACGGTTCATTTAGCCCCCTTACACTTTTTTTGTCAAGTGATAAATAAAAAAGATATACGCATTTACCTGTGGAAAAATCTCAGCAGCGATATAATAACTGATACCATCTTTCTTGGCCTGGTCTGCTGATGTCAAACTTTCCTGCTGGAAACCCTGTTTCATGTCTTCGTTAACAACTACAACTTTATAAGACGTTACTGGACCATTATTGTTCGTTACTGGCTCCAATTTAACGGTTATAAGGGCCCCTTTTTTGCTCACAATGACTGGGGGCGACGGCGCATTGTCTGGAACTAATAAAACAATATTAAAATGGTTTTAAACGTATAAAACCATATAACAACACTTAGAATTGCATAAAACCATTTAAAATTGTATAAAACCATTTAAAATCGTATAAAACCACTTAAAATCGTATAAAAAATAAAACCATTTAAAGTCGTAAAAACCATATAAAACGAGAAAAACCCCCAAAAAACCGTTTTTTTGTAAAGGGTACTCACCCCCGACTTCTGTTTCAATAATTTGGGACGCAGCAGCCCCATATCCATCGCTAGATAGGGCCTGAAGTGAAATATTGTACCTCGTCGCTGGTTGTAAAGTTATAAGTTGCGTTTGGAACGTATCGTTTGAAAACCTCCACTGAAACCCAGTTGGGGGGTAACTAGAGAACGAATGCAACACCATTGCTTTAATCTGGTACCCCAAAATGTCAACATAACTCTCAGGTTTACCCCAGGAAATGTGCAAAGTAGTGTCAGTTACGTTTTTGATAACCATATTCGTTGGAGGGGCTGAATCTGCAATAATGCGTGTTATTTAAGTCAAATAAGGTCTCTGGTACTTACATAAATTGCCTGTGAAGTAGACGTCAAACATTTCATGCCTGTCGTCGCAGTTTTGGCAGGCGTTTTTGCAAAACGTTGTCGAATTGACTTCTTGTCCCAAAAAATTACCGCAAAAGCAATTCCCTAAGTCTGGAAGCAACGTGTATCTGTATTTCTTGTCTTCGCAACCGTTTAAGCATTCTTCCAGTGAGTTTTGCCCCAGATCTACCTTTGATTTTGAAGCTGCTTTAAAACACCCTATAAACGTTCCTTTATGTAGTCCTTGTGCGTATTTCAGCAAAAACAGCATGAGAAACAGCTTCATTTTGTTTAAGTATTGTTTAATTCAGTCTTGAGTATGAGTATGCTTCTAAAAATAACGATTATTAGTACTAAAAACGGTTTTTTTTGCAACGAATCTTACCTCCTAAATTTCTAACCTATGTACATCGTATTTACCGCTAGTTTGCAACTTTTTTGGTGACATTAGCAATGTTTGGGTAATAGTAGCTGCATTAACATTATTTTCATTTAAAACTAATGTTGTTAATTCGATAAATGAGTCAACAAACACACACCCGTATAAACAATGTGTATTTCCATAGAAATAAAGGTGAAAAATCAACAAAACCCATTTCTGCATCTATGGAAACCGCGGTAGGCAATTTAGACGCTAGGTTTTTGCAGTTTCATAGCTTGCGGCGTCACTTAAGCTTCGGCTACTGTCTACTAGGTGGCGCGAAATAATCAACGACATCAATTTCTGCATCTATGGTGGCGCGAAATAACCAACGACATCAATTTCTGCATCTATGGAAAGCGAGGTCGGTAATGTTTTTGCAGTTGCCTAGCCTGAGGCGTCACTTGAGCTTCGGCTTATGTCTACTAGGTGGCGCGAAATAATTTAAATTAGTTTTTACAAATAAAATGAGATTTATTGTTTAATTTACAATAATTGTGCTTTAGCCAAAGCAATTTTTCAAAATAATGACAAGGTATTGAATTAAATTTGTCTACGTTTATCTTTACAGTTATTAACTTTGATAAATGGGAGTTAAACATAATATACATGTTGATTGAACAAGAAATAATCAAAATAATGCAAAAATCGTTATAATTATTTTAAAGAGGCACTTTTGTTATAAACTATAAAGGCACTGGATTTTTAATACTATTATATTTAAATAAACAGGACATTCTAATTAAATAATAACCTACTTAGTGTCTATTTTAATTTTTTTCTAATAACATTTTTTCTGTTGAGAAAAATTAATAAAATAGACACAGTTACATAATTTAACTACCTATTTTGTTTAAAAAAATTATTTATGTATATTATAATTTATTACATACCTATTTACTGAACTAGAGCTAAAAAATTCCATATTTAAAGTAGTCTATCTAATGAAATAAATAATAACTTCTAATAAAATTGTTACTACGAATATTTCGCTGCATTATTTAAATAAAAGAGCGAAATATTCTGTTTTTTTAAGAGTAAAAATAAATAAGAATCAAATGAATAATAATAATAGTAAGATGGTCAGCTAAGATTTGTATTATTTAGGTTTAAAACTAATTTGTAAACATTACAGTATTTTTCATTGTTAAACCTATGTTAGAAGAGAGAAATATTGTCACTAGTAATAAAATTGAGCATTTATAAAGTATGTACAAACTTAAGATTACTAAAATTGTCTACGGAAGTATTTTTCAGTTGTTAAATATCACAACAAATGCCAATAAAAAATACAGTAATGTTTTTAAATGAACTAAACTTTAGAAAGAGTCATATCACAAAATGGTTTAATACAATTTGTAGGTCTGGATTAATTTAATAGGAAATATAGGAACAACCGTGGTCATGAATAATTTGTTCTTAAAATTAGGACTCTTTTTAAACCAAATTAAATATTGTTTTAAAAGGAACGATGGCACATGCCTACGTTTTTCTATGTCTTTTTTATTCTTCTTTTCATCTTGCGTTATTCCCAAACTTGGGAATATTTCTCAGCTCCGTGTATTTAATTCTTGAGTTTCCACTTTTCGAGGTAGGGCTTTGTGAATATTGTTGAGCACTCCTTCTTTTGTATATACAAATTCTATGAAAAACAAAAAACATACATTAAAATTAGCCCTATTTCACGTACCACCACATTTTTAGGATTATTTTCGTGTGTAAAAATTAAAAATTTGTTTATTACGGCAAGTGACGTCAGAATTTAATTATCTAGGGATTTACACAGCTGAATGCTTTCGATATAATTTTATTTCCTATTGTAATTATCATTGTTGAAAATAATTTTATTGTTATTTGGATTAGTTGAAATCTTTTTAAATCCCAGGCTAGAGGTCGCTGTTTCTCAGAATCGCAAAAATCAACATAATTTCTTTATTTATCTAACCTTTAAAGTTTAAAGCCGTGTTGTTAATTACCCCCTCCACTAGTTTCTTTATTTAATTAATTAACGTAGGTGTGCAAAATTAGAGCCATTTTAAATTTGGTATATCATCTTGTAAAAATTCCTGATCTCATAATAAAGGATTATTCATTGCAAACTATAAAATAATTACTTTATATATATAATTTATTTTTGAAGGACACTACTTTGTTTCATAGCGATTATGTAAAATCATAATTTAAATTTTCTTCTCACAATACAGTTAGGATTAGGGTAGAGGTATTTAATAAAATGTTTTTATTTATTGTTTAAACAATGTACAACATAGTAACAAAATATCATTTATTAGAATATCAATTATGAGTATTAATACTTAATTTTATTCGATTTTATTCGAAGGAACTAGAAAAGTTTGAGAAATGTTCCGGTGGGCATTAGCTTTTAGATTAAATATCTAAAAAGCGAATAAACTTTTTTGAGACGACAATTATTTATTAAACAAACACATTTGTTTGTTTTAAGGAAAAACAACTGTGTTGTGATAAAGCTATAACGAAAGTTTTTCCTCGCGTATTTAAACATTACGTTACATTTTGATTTATTATCATAAAATTACCTACAAAACAAAATATTTCTATAGGTATATTTTTCAAGAATAGACTCTTGCTAATAAGTTATAGAATTCACGGCTAAATAAATATTTCTCGCTAAAACCAAATCAAATATCAAAGCAAATATTTATATTAGTTAGTTTGTAGTTGTGACATTTTTTTGACAATTAGACACCTATTGTCCACTTTTTGCCTAACACTAAACACGTTCGTGATTGATTTTTTGCTAATATGCGATCTATAAAATGAAAGATTACGTAGCCAACATTGGTCCGGTCAAGATTATCGAGGTCAAGTGCAAAATTCACACTCTCTTACCTTTAAGCAATTAAAAAAAACCGCTAACGCGACTTTTATGCAAAATTTTAATAGGGATTACGTCATTTCGCCTAAAATGCACCGATTCATAATCATTACGTACGAAAATGTGATGGTACATTGGTTTAAATAAACACTAAAAATTAAAATACGTACATGCAACTAAATTAGAGTTATTCACAAAATGCGGGAACGAATTATAATATCACTTTGACTACGTCCTAAAAACTAATTATTTGGTTCTAGAAATCACTACATTGAAGCAGTATTACAAATCGTCCACTGTTTCAACCCTTAAACGTCTTTAATTAATTAAATAATTACGCAACGACAGGTTAAGGGTTAAAACATAATATTAAAACATTTAGTTAGCTAAAATATTCATGCTAAAAAAAACAGCACCAATAATATTATTTCTAGTCGACTAAAATACAAAAAAGCAGTTTAGCAAAACCAAAAACACTCATTCAAGTCCCCTGAGTCAATCCAAAAACATACAACTATGACAAGACTCAAAATATCACGTTATTTTTTTCAAAAAAAAATACTTAAAGCTTTTATTAATACAACCACTTTCACTATGAAGAAAAATCCTGAAACAAAAAACCTTTATTAATTCCTCTGCACAACATTTTTGGTTAAAACCTCCCTTAAAGGTACTTACCTCACCCTATGAAGCCCGCAGTGAATGAGACCATGATAGCAAGAAGAACAGCGCTGGCCCCACTGCTAGAGGGGGGCGCTACCCCCTTAATAGCCTCGGGGATGGGGTCCTCAATTCGCATTACGTCCGAATATCTGTCCAAGAGGTACATTATAATACCGTTGGTCCAGCCAAAACCGTCTTGGACATAATACTCGCCCCCGGTTCCAGTACCCCCAAGTTTAGTAACGTCATACTAAAAAAATTTAAATTAAAAAAATTCAAATTAAAAAAATTCCATTGCAGCGGAAAAATTAAATGTTTGGCACGTTGCGGATTTAATTTTGATTAACACATACACGTTTATTAGGAAATTATCCACGAAAACTAATTTTGAATTCAATGATTGCAAATCGTGAGAAAAAAATTAAAAATCAATTTTTTTCTTGTGCATTAAAATATTTGGTATGATAATTTGTGCATTTTAAACCACCCTGTATGTTTTTAATTGTGAATCTAATTAAAAACTCGTTGTGGATATGTATAAATGTTAAATTAAACTTGGTTATTAGTTTGAATTGCAATAATGACTATACTGGTGTCCTTAAAAAGAAAAAATTACACAATTTGAAAAACAATACTGTACTGCGGTGTTGCGGTTTTATTTTTTAGGAATTTTAATTAAATAAATAAATTAATTACCGGCGGCGCGTTCATCTATAGTGATTTATTAATCTCAAATCATTATGCAAAAAATTCAGGAAAAAGTTGTCACATGGCTTTTACATACGAGTTCTTAAATAGTTGACCTTGCACTTTAAAATTACATGACGTGTCTTAATTTAACATTAAGACTTGTATCATCCCAATTAACACAAAATTCCAAGTCAGACTAAATGAAACACACCCTTAATTACCTTTTCAAACATGAGATACGTTTCATTGAACGCTTTGTAGTTGGAACGCACCCATTTCTGCGCTATTTCAAAAGCCAATCGACACGCTGATTCATCCCCTGTATTATTCAGAGCAACGATCATCATATGTTGCAAAGGGGGCCACGCATTGGGGTAGTCCCATTGCTCCCCTGTGTGCTCCATGGACGTGGGGATCCCACCCGGATTATTCATTATGTGCTTGTTTTGTAGATATTTTAAGACGAGTCTTACTGTTTTATCTTTCGTTGTTTTGTTGTAACACCCCGTCCAAAAGGGGGCTAAGTTCGTGGGGTAGAAATAGTCCCGTTTTACAGAGTTGGACAAGTCGTAATCGAGCCAAACGCCGACTTCTTCGTGCCATAAAACGGCCGTCACGGCCTCGAGGAATTCCTTCGCGATGTTTGTGTAGTATTCGACGCGATCGGTGCGATTTAATAATACGTTAAAATCGGCTAGTAAAACGGCGTTCCAGTACATTATAGCGTTTAGGTCGACTGGTACGATCGACCTTGTTTTTAGACTTGTGAGATTACCTGCAGGAAAAAACCCACTTTTTATTATTGCTATTGATTTGGTGTTTAGTGTTTTATCAGGATTAATAAGTAAAAGTTAAGCAGGATGTTCAAGACTTGTTTAAGGCGAAAAGACGGAAAATTGGTATTTACAATTACTAAGATAAAATCATTTACACCTTCCGGTTGAGAACATTTTTAATCGCTTGAATTTAAACAGCCCAAATATATCACAGGACAGTTACGTTGATTGCGTTTGTTACAAAACTAATTACAGTTTTTGCACAAACCAAGGGTAAATTTGGCACAAATCGCATTGAACTTGGCTAAAAACAATTACAGAAAGCGAAAGCAATCACTGTCGCATGAAATTAATATTTTTTCACGACGCTACACAATTTGTTGACAACATTTAAAACAACCAAAAAATACATACCTTTATTAGTGGCGTTGGTAACAAACCACCGACTGGAAAAGTCCCATCCCGACTCCGCAGCCGCTTTGAGCTCGGAATAAAAAGCCTCTTTTTTCCCGTCGTTAAAAATAGCCCCGGATTCTATATCCTCCGAATACGACTCCGGTCTCGGACCGTGCGACCGGTCCCCGTAAAGCGCCAAAGTATAATTCTTATCGTTGTAAAGAACCACTGTCGTATGGTTCGTCATCCAGTAATCAAACTCGCTTTCCATGGTATCGATGTTGTCTTTTATGAACTGGAGATCTTGCGTTGCCTCGTAATATTCTTGTACCATTGGGACGAGCAACGGGGGTTGCGACCGCGCTAAATAGTACACTCTTCCCCCGTTTGGAATATGTCCGTAGTTTGAGACGATAAACAGGAAGTTTTCTAGGATTCCTTTTACAGTTGTGGTCATTTCTGATAGGAGAAGTCCCTGGAAGATCCAGTAGGTGTCCCAGTAGTAAAACTCGCGGAAACGACCCCCTGGGACGATTACCGGGTGCGGGATCCATATTATACTGTAAAGCTCCTTGTTGTCCAAAACGTCTTGCTTCATTTTCCGGCCTAGTTTTTTCCATACGTCGTTGAGGTCCAAGGCCCACTGTCGAAGACCTGGGTCCTCGATTTTATTAGCGAATTTCGGGTTTTCGATCCAGTCGCCCGGGATCCAGTCCTCGAATTCCTGCCCCTCTTGTTCGAAATTCTCCTGAACAAACGTTTTAACTTGTACTTTAGTAGGTTTTTGTTCGTATTTTTCCATGAATTCCTTGAATCTGTTGAGCGTGACGTTGGGCGCGTTTCGCAGCTTCATGTCGACGAATGTTTTCGAGTCTTGGTATATTTTAGCCATTTGGATTGTGTGTAAAAGCGGACCATGGCAGTATATGTTGCTGGAATGAGTTAACAAAAAATTAGGGACGTGTTAAAATTTGGTTTAAATGTGAAAAAATGCCTTGCAAATGTTGTGGGTTTAATTTTAATTACGATAATGTCGCAAATAGGCGGCGACTTGCCAAAATATGTAGGACGTATAAATTAAAAGAGTTGTCACTCACTTTAGAACAACTAACGTTTGTCTAAAGCGAAAAAATCATAAGTAAAAATAGTACGCGCTTTTAAAAATAAACGTAAAATATCAACGACTTGGAAAAAAATCAATAAATCTCATCACGAGATGGAAAATATTTTTGTTTAAGGCAATTATTAGAAGCTGTTCAAATTTCATACCAATTAACGTAACAAACAAAACAAATTTTATACCATGCGCGACACGAATTGATTTTAAATTTAAAATTTTTATACGCAAAAACTAAAAAGAGAGAATTAATTAAATATAATATTTCCGACAGTTTGGCAAAGTATAATTATTTATGAACTTTAATTACAACTAAATTTGCAAGGCAACTACAATAAAAAAAAATACAAACCTTTCGCATGGTGGAGGTAAAACTTCTTCGCAAACAGTACTTCGCAGGCATAATATTAAAAACAAAAAACACAAACTTTTAATCATTATAGAAGGAACTAGGTGTCCCAAAACTCCTGTCTGTTTTTTTTAACTGTTAGTTCACTGCACTGTTCTTCAAATTATCCTGAATCCTAAAATATACATTTATTGTAAAGACGCGCTGATTATAAATAAAGAAGCCTTGGAAATTTTTCAACAAACAATGGCACACTGATGTTTGAAAAAAATTGCGCTATCGAGTGGAAGGTTTAATTAATGTGTGCGCGGCTAAAGTCAGAGGCACAATGTGCCGAGCACAGACAGTTACAACATTTATTTTAAGTGAACAAAACACCTGATTCTATAAAATAAAATCTGTGACGTTATCCGTATGACGTACACACACACCTCCAGAAACCCGTGCTCTGATTGGCTAAGTCATAAGGCTTAAGAACCTTAAGTATAGTTAAATATTGTGCAGAATTTCATCATGGCGCGACACTCACGTGTGGCAGACGTCCGCGATTCAAAAAAAAACAATAATTACCTTCTGTTGCGTAAGAAGGATTTGCGCAAATTTTTTGGAGGCTCGAGCGCACACCCACTAATTTCCAGAAATAATTTTGACCTTAGCGTTTATTTCACAAGGTGCCCGTTAATGCTTCAGTTGTAAAAAAATCCTTTTTGTCAATGAATTTGGCCTGCCAATTATTTTACCATATTAATGCCAGTAAATGTTTATGGAAAAAGGATTTAAACTTGGGAAATCCGTTTGGAATCCGTTGTAAATCGGTTCTAAGTCCATTCTGTTTGTTTTTATACATAGTTAAATAACTTTCACATCAGAAAATGCGTACGTGTAAACCCAGACGTAATCTTCGTATTCCAGGTAAAAAAAAACAAATTTGGCGGCTGTAATTAGCTTACTTTTGTTTAAAAACAAATTATTAAAAGTATCGGAATTATTTTTAATTATCCACACAATTTTTGAAACATTGTATAACAAAATTATCCGCATATACCAAGATTTAAATAATTTAAAAAACACTTAAAAAAATTCTAACTATCTTGTTTTTCTTGCATGTACCTTATGAATGTACAATAAACAAAAAATACCTCTATTTCATTGACCCAATTGCATAAAAATTGATTGATCCAATTTTTAATAAAATAAACTATGCATTTTTAATTTTACTAAGAAAAAAAAATAAAATATTTGAAATATTTTTAAATAATAGAGCGCAAGGACTCGAAGGTCCTTTTGCGTTTTAAAAAGTTAATCATTCTAGAAATGTTTTAAATTGTTGTTACTGTAGTTTTTAATTAATACTTTACAACTGGTAATTAAAATTACGTACTAAGTGACAGGTAATAGACTTTGAATAGTATTTTATTTTTTATTACTCCTGCCACAGCAATAATTTTTTTTTGAGCACCACGTTAGAGCAATATTTGCATTTTGATTATTTATACCAGATATAAAACATTTTTCTGCGTAATATGATATACCAAATAAATAATATCTACTTACCAAAAAGCCAACAGGTACACTTTCACAAAAGTTTAAATTTTGACTTAAGCTACCTAGTCTATGGGAGTAGCAATTAAAATGAGAACAATTAATTTGGACACCTATTAAACCAAAGAAAATGCTGAATTCTCAAAATACCTTAAATTGCTCAACACTTAAGGTATAAATAAAATAAAGCATGATAGGTACTCACACGAAATATCATATTGGTTTAAAAAAACAACATATTTGTTAATGTCACACTACAGGACTACAATTAAGCTAATTTTAAACACACTTTGGCTTAGGTTTACACTTTTAGAATCCTGTTTCTTAAAGGAATATGCAAAAAATCGCAAAATCACTGCTACAATTCACCTAACTTTATAACATAACCCAATATTTTAACGTCAAAAACGTCAGACAACAGTTGGGAGAAATTTCAAGGCTACACGTATTTAAATCCCTGTTCTCTTTTCACCACACGCAAAAGGACGAAGACAACCATCGAACGTAACTTCTAGGACCTCGAACGAACACGAAAAAGGAAAGGACAAGGGTAAAATCATAAAGAAACACATGCTACGAATATTTAAATAAACATTTATTATTTAATAATTAATAATAAAATAGCGTAGTAGAAATAAAATTGAAAAAAAGAAACAAAATAAAAATGCTTGATGGATACAAAACTGGAATGTAAATTTAATAAAATTAAAAAAAAAACGGCCTTAAACCTTTAAAACCTCCTCAACGGCCTTCACAATATGTTTCGCAGTCAAACCATAATGGTCCAATAAGACAGTAGGAGGACCAGACCGTGGCACTTTGGGCACGGCTACATGTTTTACAACAATACGCTCAAGCGCTACGGCCGACAATACGGCCTCTCCTAAACCACCCTCGTAGTAATGGTCCTCAATAACGACGATACGGCCACCACACTCTTTTGCGTTCTTGATAATCGCCTCTTTGTCTATTGGCTTAACGGTGAAAGGATCAAGTACGCGAGCGCCTACGCCTGATTTCGCTAGGTCTACGGAAGCGGCTACGGCCTCTTGCAGCGTAATTCCACCTCCAATTAAGAGAACAGTGTCGTTCTTGGACTTGCGTACGATGTGCGCCTTTCCAACCTGGAATACGGTGTCTGCCGTATAGATTATCGAGGTTGTTGGACGATTTAAACGTATAAAACAAACGCCTTTAGTGTTTGCGGCCAGTTCTACGGCGCGCTCAGTCGCTACGGCGTCGCTAGGGTAGAAAACAGTGCTTCCAGGTATGGAACGGAAAAGCGCTAAGTCCTCCAACCCCATTTGACTAGGCCCGTCTTCGCCAATGCTAACTCCGCAATGCGAGCCAGCAAAGTTGACGTTTGTCTGCGATATAGCGCCCATGCGTATTTGGTCAAACGCGCGCGTAAAGAACGTAGCGAACGTAGACACAAAGGCTACGGTTCTGTCGCGACACGCTGCGCCAATCGCTGTACCAACGAGCGATTGCTCAGCGATGTAGCACTCAATGTAGCGCGTAGCGTCGAATTTCTTTAAGTTCTCTGAGAAAGTTGAGTTCTTCATGTCGCCGTCCAGAGCGATTACGCGTGGGTTGTTCTGCGCGATTTTGACCAACGCTGTTCCGTAGGCGTTGCGCGTAGCGATTTGATCGCCTAACTTATACGCTGGAGGTGATGACAACTTGATGTTTGTGATGTCCACTGCTGGCGCGTCGTCTTTTAGCGGTTTTTGCGGGTGGATTGTTAACGGTCCTGAGTTTTTGATTAGGCTCTTGAGGTGCGTAACTACGCGCTCAGATTCGGCGCCCAACGCCTTGCCGTGCCAGTTGTCTACGTCTTCAATTTTAGGGAAATACTTTCCTTTGAACGTTTTCGCGACAATTGCTGTTGGTTTTCCTTTGGTGTTAGCAGCGACGTGGAAGCTCTTGACCAATTCCTCGATGTTGTGACCGTCTACGACTATGGTGTTTAGTCCAAAGGATTCGATTCTCTTTCGATAGGAGTCTACGTCGTGTCCAAGCGACGTTGGTTCTGATTGGCCTAAACGATTCACGTCGAAGATTACGACTAGGTTGTCGAGTTTGTAGTGCCCTGCGAAGTGGAGTGACTCCCAGATTGAGCCTTCTGCGCTTTCTCCGTCTCCGACAAGACAATAAACCCTGCAAAAAAAAATAACGTAGCACCTAAACAATTGCGTTAATTTGTGTAGTTATACCTGTAGTTTGATTTGTCGTAGTTCTTTCCGACGTAAGCCATTCCCCCAGCGATGGCCAGGCCTTGTCCCAAAGAGCCTGTTCCAACGTCAATGAAGTTTAATCTAGGGGTAGGGTGGCCCTCTAAATCTGACCCGAATTTACGCAAATTCTCCAATTCTGAGGTTGGGAAAAGACCAGCTTCAGCCCAAGCAGCATAAAGAGCTGGAGCAGCATGTCCTTTAGACAGGACGAATCTGTCGCTTGAAGGATCTCTTGGAGAGGACACTTTGTACCTCATTGTGTTGAAGAATAACACCGACAAGATTTCGGCTATTGACGAACATGACGTTGGATGTCTAAAAAGTTTTATATGTTTAATAAAATGTTTATTTCTCAAGAAATATATATTTGATGAGTATGTTTAGTATAGGTTACAAGATAAGTTTAGTTTAGAAATAAATATAAGTGTTTATGTAATAAAAAACCGTGAGAGAGTTATTTATTGATAAGGCATTATATGAGCGTTTAAACAAATAAAAAATGATATGGAAAACGGAAAACATTCCATTCAAATGGCATTAGATGACCTCTAGCCGCGCTTTTGTAAAAATATTCAAATGTATAACAAAAATCTAAATTTGTAATTTTAAGGTGTTTCAATCCCGAAACGAAGTTCAAGGCTGTACTAAGCAATAATTTAAATTGGTATTTAATTAACTGAAAATGTTTAATTGTAGCTACCGTTGCCACAAATTAACGTTTTCATGGAATAAATTACGGTTTTAAAAATGTTGTACATACCCTGATTTACTAATGGTAGTAGATGTAATGCTATGAATTCGAATTTTGTGTGCTATGTCCTGCAATTCTTGTTCTAGTTCAGGAGTTATTTTAGCCATTTTAAAACACGTCTTTTGACTTTGAATAATGAATCTCAACTCAGATATAACGAGGTGATAAAATTTGATGATTAGAATAATTGAGTATGGGGAACGATTAGCAAAAAATGCGCGTTATGTGTTGCCTAACTACTCGAAAAGTTTTAAATACTTAAACAATTTTTTTACAAATTTTTGTACAAATATACTATGTGAATGACCTAGCATTTAATTTAAAGAAGTACTTACCCTGATTTAGCGGTTTGCGTCGAGGTGATTGAATGTATTCTTATTTTGTGGGCTATGTCTTTGAGTTCATCAACCACTTTTGCTTCTAGCTTGTGGTAATTAGCCATTTTTGGTGTTAAATATCTTCCAAAATCGTAGTGGACACGACTTAACCTTTATTATTACTTGGTTAGACTAGAGAATCAACAAGTGTTACCGCATAAACCGGCTGGCACAAGCGTACTAGAATGTATCAAACCATCTATAATTCAAACAATCCATTGGAATAATATTCTATATTTTAAACCTAGGAGTAGGTACTTGAAATCAAGTTTTAAATTGGACGACTGTTGCACGTACGTTTCTCTTTTTTTAATTCCAGTTTACGTAATCGTCAGGGCCACTTTAAATTCTTTTTACCTCTTTTCCTTATAATTAAGCGACGCGCCAAAATAGACCCCTTAAAACTTTTCTTAGACCCTTACGAAAAATTGATAAACTAATTCAAAAAGCCCGGCAAACTAAGAGACAAGTCCAAGGTTCTTTTTTTAAACCCCAAGGTCGAAAAACATTCCAAACACAACAAGCAGAACTCAACAAATCAATAAAATAACCTATGTTTAAAGCGCTGCAATGTTGTGTAAATTGTAACAATTAAAACCTAGATAAGAGCATTAAGATGAATCATTTATAACGTGTCAGTGCATCAGAAGCGATGTCTCATTGCCAACTTATCTTGGACAACAATTCTTCCTGTGTAACTGCAGGGGGGCCAGTAAAAGGCAAAGTTATTTGCACTTTCCGCAGCCCTAAAACTATCCGAGGTACGTTTCTTTTAACCATTATCAAAACGCGACATAATTAAATTATTTTAAGGCATTAAATTGCGCCTAAAAGGCACAGAACACACTGAATGGACTGGCACAGAATCGTACTACAATGAGTCGGAAAAAAAGCACCAAACACGCTCCATTCGCCTACACGGAGACAACGAAGTTTTCTCCTTTGATACGCTTCTCTTTGGGAGCAGTAAGGCCTACAAAATAACATAAAACGCAGAAATGCATGTAGTTTTTTAGATTCAGGCGAACGCACTATAAACCAGGGCATACACACATACCCCTTCCATGTAGTTCTGCCCAAAAACATCCCTTCGACGTTCGAGGGAACCCACGGACACATTTGCTACAAAATCATAGCAATTGTCGACGTACCCATGTCTTTGGATTACGAACACTCACTTCCGCTGGACGTCCTATCGCCCATTGACTTCAGATCAACCTATCGATCATTTCTTGTAAATATTACAACCCCTATAATTAAATATTAACCCTCAAAGTGAATATTTCAGAAACCAGGGGCGTACAATCGCGAAAAAACCATGGGCTTGTGCTGCTGCGCTTCTGGGCCTTTAACTATTGAAGCCAGCATAAAAAAACGAGCTTTTACCCCTGGCGAGAACATTGAGCTGACGGTTGATGTTTGCAATTTGTCTAATGTCAACGTTGAGGGGCTTAAAATACGTCTGAGACAGGTAAAACTCACCCCAAACTTGAAAGAAACCCCTTAAATATTTTTTGTAGAACATACGCTCTACAGTAAGGCATCCACATCATGAAACCAAGTACGACAGCATTAAAATAGCCCAAAGTCGCATGACAGGCGTTGGGGCCCACGGCGAACGCACCTACGACATCAGTCTACCGATTCCCAACAACTTACGAGTCCCTAACTTCCTAAATTCAGCCTTATTTCACGTTGACTACGTACTAAAAGTAAGCTTACCTCGTTTTTGCTGCACATGTACTAAATCCTGGCGTTCCAGATCACTTTTGAGCTCCCTGGCGTTCACATAAACCCCGACATCAGCATTGACTGCTTCCTGGGGCACGCTACACCTTCAAATGAACCCATGTTGCCTCCTCCAGTAATGACACAACCTTCAGCGCCTGGTTTCATCACTAATTCCGCTCCTGGGGCACCACAACCGGCGTATAATCCATACCCTCCAACTTTCCCAACTCTGCCTGAAGGTGCTTTGGTCCCAGACTTAACGGGGCTGCCGCCTTATGCAAGTACAGGACCAAGCGCACCGGTTGAAGCAAGTTTTCATGATTTATCAGCCCCCACTTATGCAAACGGTAAGCCTACAACACTATTTTAGTTTAATTTTGTGTAATAACTTAAGTAAAACGACTTACAGTCGTTGACAAGCCGTTAAAGTTTGAAAAACTTCAAATACAAGCCATTTTATGGCTTTTTTGACGTTTGTCACCTTGACGCGATGTAAAGGTCGTGCTTTTTGAACTATTGGGCTTTGGCCTTTGATCTACTATTTTGCATGTTTGACATTTGTCACCTTTGAGGTTTTTGGAGGTCACGCTTTTTGATCTACTAGGGTTGGGATATGTTTAATAAATATTCATTACGTAGTCAACGTATTATAACGTAATAGCGTATTTTTTGCAGAAAGACAGGCTTTAGCGCTGGAATTACGTATTTTATTAAAGTTTGTTCGTTTATAATGATTAATTGTATGTTTTTAGCGCCTCCAAGCTATGATGAAGCCCAGAAATTTTATGAAAAGAAGTAAGACGAATACGTAATAGCGTATTTTTAAGAAAAATGCCTTGTGACTTGTGCCGACAATATTTTAATGATTGTTTATGATTAATTGTTGCTATTTTACCACAGATTTATTGTTTTATGTCATAGAAAATAGGTTTTCTGTAATAAATGTACGTATTTTTTGAATAAATGTGTTTTAAATGAAAATCCGTGTTATGTAAAAAATGTATTTAAATATAACAATGTATTTTACAAGTGAATGAAAAAATATATAAGTCTTATAAGGGTAAAACATTCGATAGGATCAAGAATTGGCTTAAAATTAAATATTTAAAGGGTTGGGCTGAACAGTTCCAGCGGCGTCGCATACATTCTTGGAGATTTGGGACATTTTGGTGAAGTTATCCAGATTTTTACCATCGGCAATGGTCTTTAAGTAGATGGGGACTCTTTGGTTTGCCTGAAATAAAAAAAATAACCTTAAAATTGTCCATATTCTGCAAATTTCGAATTTTTAACTCACCTCAAGGGTCCAAGCCGTGGCCATTAATTTCTCATGATTAGCAGTGGGGGTATTCTTGTTGAGGGCATCACTTGCCCGGGAAAGCACCACCATACTGGAATAAATGTCAAAAGTGGCGCTAGCCAGCCGATTTAGAATAAACTGCTCGTTTACGATGCTTTTTCCATATTTAATCAAAACCATTTCCACAGTCTGTCCAAAAGCATCAACATTCTTCGCCAATTGGTTGGCAGATTGGGCCAAATCCTTGTGCACCAAGTGGTCCATCGCTGGGGGCGAACTTAACCCCACTTTTCTGCCAACTCGCTTGGAAGCCTCTTCGAAAATTAACCCTAGGTTGGCGGTAGGGTTTTTGAACGCGTTTTGAAGCTCCTTAAGGTGCGCGCCTGCGTATTGGATCCCAGTTAAGGCCACGAATAGCCGTAAGATGTCGTTGGTGCCCTCAAAAATTCGGAAAATACGCAAATCGCGTAAAACGCGCTCCAAACCAGTTTCTTTCATGAATCCCATACCGCCCATGATTTGTATTGCCTCGTCGCACACGTACCAAGCTGCCTCAGACGCGAAACACTATAAAAATAGTTTGGTTTACTGCGCATCCTGTACTGCGCAACTATACGCGCGCAGTACACGATGCGCAGTGGCTTACCTTTGATATAGCCGCTTCCAGATGATAATGCTGCGAACCAGTGTCCATATTTCCTGAGATTTGGTACGCCATCGACTCCGTGACGTAGTGCATCATCGCCATACGGGCTAATTTTTCTTGGATGCCTCCAAACGAGTCGATTCTGGCGCCGAATTGTTTGCGAGTAGTGGCAAAATCAGTGGCTTTTTTGATGCAGGAGCGCATTGTTCCAGAAAGAGCAGCGGCCATTCCAAAACGGCCGTTGTTTAGGATGTTCATGGCGACTTTGAAACCGTTGCCTACGCCGCCTAAGACGTTTTCGACTGGGATTTTGACTTCTTCATAGTAAACCTGAAAAAATAGTATAAATTAAGACCGTTTTAGGCCATTTTGAGCCGTTTTAAGACCGTTTAAGATTGTATTAAGTCGTTGTCAGTGGTTTTTGGTCGATACAAGTCGTTTTTTTGCCGTTTTAAGTCGTTTTTTGGCCGTTTTTGTGAATGATTCTTACCTCAGCAGTGTTGGAGGCCTTAATTCCCATTTTTTTCTCCGGTGGGCCGTTGCTCACGCCCCCAAACGCTCGCTCAACAATAAAGGCAGTTACTTTGTCCACCGTTTTGCCCGTTTTTGGGTCATTGACAGGCGTTTGGGCGAAAACGGTCATGATTTCTGCCATTCCACCGTTGCTGATCCAAATTTTTGAGCCGTTTAGAACGTAGTGCTTTCCGTCTGGCGACAAAACGGCTCTAGATCTGCAAGAAAAGAGTTTATTAATAAAGAATTAAATGTTTTTTGGGCGGAACTAACTTAATAGAGCCAGCATCTGATCCAGATGAGGGTTCGGTTAGGCAAAAAGCAGCGTATTCACCGCTTGTAACGCGTGGTAAGTACTTGGATTTTTGTTCAGGCGTGCCAAAAAGTAGTATTCCCTTGAAACCAATCGACTGGTGCGCCCCCAAAGTGATCCCAACGCCTAAAACACACAAAAAGTGCCGTTTTAGTGCTCAGAAAAGCACAAAATTGCTGAGAAAACTTACCCAAATCGTGCGCCCCCACAATTTCCACTAGCCTAGCGTATTGGGTGTTGGTAAGGCCCAAACCACCCAATTCTTGTGGTACTTGGAGGCCGAAAGCCCCCAATTCCCACAGCCCCTTAAGGGAGTTTTCCTCCACCGTGGCTTTTTCATCGTTAACAGCGGGGTTGTTGACTTCCTCGAAGAATTTGGAAACAGGATCCACCAGCATTTGCAGCGTTTCTCTCTGTTCTTCTGTTAATACATTGGGGAACGGAAACACTTGCCTCGACTCGATTTGGCCCCGAAATATGTTCATCACGAAGGAATAGTCCTCTGAAGGGGCTGCTTTGGGTTTTTCTGCATTTTGCACCGTTTTAGCGCACTGTATTGAGCTGGTTGCTAAAAGTCTGCAAAAAGTAGAGTTATGTACTGTTTTTTGGGGAGCCAAGGGCTTACCTTTGCAGAACTTCGTTTTGGGCTCTGTTTTGGGCCTGGAGACACAATTTTCCAAAGCGAAACATAACTGGGACACACGTATACTATTTTTGGTACAACAGGACCAAGAACTTATTCCCAAAAAACTGTTTTTGTGCACTTTATTCTTGAATTTCAGGGGGCACCAAAATATGATTAGGTACCTAGATATTTGTTGCTTTTAATCAAATTTGGACGTTAGCTCTAAACTTTGGACTTTGCTTTCTACTTGAAGTCTAGAACATAAACAGCAGCTCATTAAATAATAAAATACAGGGACGCATAACGGGTTGCCTGTATGATACTGTAATCTTAAATTTGGGCGCTACTAGTTGGGACCGTACTCCTGCGTCTAATTTTACCCAAGAAACCCCTCAAAATCGGTTATTTTGGGGTTTAATTGCATAAAAACTCAAAATTATAACAACTGGCCAAAAAAATTAAACAGCGGAGGCCGTAACCAATAATTTAAAAAAGAAGAAGTATTTTAAATAGATTTCTATTTAAATATTCTGTAAAATTACAGATTTCTGTAATGCCAATGTAAAATTTCCTGGAGTAGTTCCGCTACTGAATAACAGATGGCGCCACCAATATAGAAACTTGATCTATGTGTACTGTAAATTAAACATTTAATGAGGTTACTGCAGTGCGTGTATGGTCTAGTGGTAAAGCGTTCGCTCCCAGTGAAAGGTTCTGAGGTTCGTACCCTGCCGCTGGCCATACTTTTTTTAATTTTTTTTTTAGTTTTGTATTTAAAAACAACCCCTCTATCCCTTAAAATATCAATTTCGTGAATATAACTACTTGCGATTTTTTACTCAAAAAAAAACCAAGAGGTTAACCTTTGATTTTTATTTTCAAGAAATTTCTGACGATTTTGGCCATATTGACTGATTATTTTCCTCGAAAAAAAATCCAAGGGGTTAACCTTTGAATTTTATTTTCAAGAAATATCTGACGATTTTGGCCATATTGACTGATTATTTTCCTCGAAAAAAAATCCAAGGGGTTAACCTTGGATTTTTATTTTCAAGAAATTTCTGACGATTTTGGCCATATTGACTGATTATTTTCCTCGGAAAAAAATCGAAGGGGTTAACCTTTGATTTTTATTTTCGGGAAATTTCTGGAGATTTAGGCCCGATTGACAAATTATTTTGCTTGGAAAAAAATCCAAGGGGTTAACCTTGGATTTTTATTTTCAAGAAATTTTTTGCGATTAGCTTGAAAAAAAAATCCAAGAGGTTAGTAAGTACATTTTATCAATTTGAGATGTGAGTTTATTGGTGCGCAAACTGTTTGATCTCCTCCAGAATGAAAAGCGTTAAAGGAAAACATGAAAACACGCGGCTGTCTGTCAGTATTTAAACAGATATCAGCGTGAAAAGTACCTAAAAAAATGCATTATTGGCGTAGTGTTATAGTGGGCACCAGTGTTTTAATTGCCCTATTAATAAGCGCAGTTTTGGTTTTTTACTGGAGCAACGGTAGGTTTTTTTAAATTAATTAAGAAAAAGAGTTTTTCCAGGCACAAGAAAAGTAATTTTCATAATAGCTATCTAAAAATAATAAAAGAAAGAAAACTTTTTAATCCAATCTGCATTAAATTTATTTTTGTTTTGCATAATATAATTAAATAGAAAAAAAATCGTTAATTGAAAAATAAAATTACTAGTGCATTTTATTTTAATCCAAGATTATTTTTTAATAGGCACATTTATCAAATTCTGGGCTTAATTCCAAATTTTTTAAAGTTTCAAAATTTATTGAAGGTTGTTTTAAACATTGAACAATTTTCTTTTAAGCCTTGTTTAGAGATTAGTTTTAATTAACGTAAGGTATGTAGTTTTCTGACAAGGGTTTATACTTCTTATATGTGTCATATCCTTAATAAAAAATCCATAAACATTTATAAAGGAAGATAAGAATAAGTTATTTTTAGAAATACAATTATTTTTCTTGCTCATTTAATAAAATCTATATAAATAAATACGTGCAAAAGTCTAATAAAAAAAGTCATATCTGTCTTTCATTCTTACAACGAGAATGTATAAAACTTTTCTAATATCGTTTTTATATAACGTTTTTAGAATTAAAACCCTTTTTGTTTTGTGTTCCCGTAAATAAATAGATATAGCACAATAAATTTAATCTTGTACATAGAAGTGTTAATAAACTGATAGTTAATTTGAAATTAAAGCGCCGCCGCTTTTGCTTATTTTATTTATAAATAATAGTTGACACATTTATAACTTACAACCTTGTTTTTTACTGGAAAATTGGTGTTAAATTTAATAAAACAAGTCAAAATTAGTAAAGTTTTCCACCATGTGTATGCCCCAAATTTGATTTTAATCGACTTAATCCTTAAGGGAAAGTAACTTCAAATTTACACACACGTACCTTTCATTTCAAAGCTCAAGCACATTCAAATTGGTTTTTTGTTAAACTCTTGACTCGGCTTAAAGTTGTTTGATTTTTGAATAAATAAACAAAATGATAAAAGAATAAATTCAATTTTAATTAAGTCCAAAAATGTGTACTTAAGGTAACGCGACACTTTTAAGCATTGTCGTTTTTTTTATTTAACTTTATTTTTAGAAAATAGTTGATTGAAAACTGTTTACATTCTCTCAATAAAGAACTCAAACTTTCTGTTAGTATTTGTTGATTGCGCAATTGAGTAACCTTGAAACGAGCAAACCATATTTGGATGCAAATATTTTTTTCCTTAAATCAATTTCTTTATGCGAACACTTTTGGTCTAAAGACATTAATAATGTAATTACTAAAGCAATCAAACTCATATGATTATTCCCCTTTGCCAATTCCATATGTGTATAACCTTTGTAACTTGCATCTCTTTGATTAAAACGGATAAACAATTATTAACGATCTTCTAATTAGCGTAGTTTCTCGTAAATCTGCAAATCAGGGGAAAACACCTCTTAGACTTTCTGTTCTCCTAATAGAAACTTAAAAAACGCATTTTTCAGATTCTTGCCCAGTCGGGACTTTTGCATGTTCCTCGCATAACAAATGTGTGCCACAAAGAAGCGTTTGCAACTCTTTCAGCGATTGTCCTGACGACGACGACGAAGATCCTGTTATTTGTGGTATGTTAGATTTAAATCTAGAACTGTTTAATTTAATTAAAAACACTCTGAAATGCTATAAAACTTTGGTAAAAGTGCATGTTCTAACTAGTTTTCTGAATAATCTTAAACTGAGACGTATTTTTTCTGGTTTAATTGGCTTAACTACGCCTCAATGCTGCGGACTGCAAAGTTTTATCTTGGCGGTATTTAGTTTTTAAGATCGAAATAATAAAATAAATATAGAAGCGCGGCGTGTCTTCTTTGTTTGCTTTGATAAGCTATGAAAATTGATAATTCGCACGAATGAGGCTGTTTGCAGTTCGCAATAGTTGCTGGACTGTTTGTTTTGTGTGAAAAACGTTTTGAAAAGGTGCTTTTTATCAGTTTTCATAATTTTTAAACAAACAATTGGTGTGAGCGGTGGGGTATTAACAATGCTTACCCGGCGCATCCGCCATTTTCTACCTGAAACTTGCATAGCCTCACTAAATGTGGTTTTATTGCCGTTTTTTTCAGCGGATCTTTATGGAAGCGTCAATATGATAAACCAGATGTATGAATACATGTATAACAGTAGTTTGGAAGCCATGAAACGGGCTAATGAGTGTGGTAAGTCAAAGAGTTTAATTTTGGTATTTTTGTTTTGATATATTTTTGTATTTTAAACTGTAAAAGCGATACGTAGTGGCATTTTTGTAAAGCGTGATTGGAATAACTAATCATTATTGATAAAATTGAAGCATATAGGGTGTTGTAACCGTCTTAAAAATTGTATTATAGGTAAAATAAATATAAATACTTTATGCCAAAAATAGAAATACTTCAAAACGATTATATGACAATATAACTTGTTAGTTTTGATCAAATTTATGTCACTCCATATTTCACGTTTCAATATTTTTATTTGCAACTTTGAATGCCAATAATATTTGCATATATTTTACAGATATTGTGGATTTTCCAATAAATTGCATTTGCGAGTTTTCATTCCATTTGTCCTGCATTCAAATATATTTACACGTTGTCCCGCAAAATATTAGCCCGCAAGTAACTCATTTGTAAGTTATGAATTATTGGATAAACACAAATAAAGGGTGTCCCATGTTTATTTTATGTAGAAATTTTTTTTTTGCAGAAATTTAGCAAACAATAGCATAGAGAACCTGAACAAGAACTCATTTTCGTCCTATGTAGATTTAAAAGTAATGTAAGTATCCTAATAAAAATTTAATATTGAAATTATTAAAATTTTTGCATGCCACAACATTTTCAAGTCAACAAGTATTTAATTTGTGAATAATAACAAACCAATAAATTAAAATTTATGTAGCCAGCTCAGTGGAAACAATTTGGGCAACATTCCACCACTCGTATTCCAGAAACAAAAAAAACTAGAGAAACTGTAAGTCTATAAATCATTTAATATAAAATTTGGGTACCTATATCTAACCATTGATTTGTGAGGGACTTTATCTCTGCCAAATGTGCTTTTTGACATTCAGTAAAAACCATACTTTTTGCACATCGACAAATTTATATTTCCGCAAATAAAAATTTGTTTTCTTTAGCTATTTAATGAGTAACAACATTGAAATAATCCAGAAAGGAGTTTTCACTGGATTAGAGTCCTTAATTTGGCTCTTTCTGGATAAAAACAGGATATCCAGTATTTATTTGGATGATTTAGCCGGGCTTGTTTCTCTAGAATGGCTGTAAGTTATTTTATTTATTTTTTTTGTCAGTTGACGTTCATAAAAACCTACCGAACTTGTTTACTTGTAGTAATAAAATATTTTTATAGAGTCCTGTCGAATAATAAGCTAACTCTAGACCAGGAAAGTTTTCCTGCTATGCCTAAACTAATGGAAATGTAAGCTTAGCGAAAAAAAATAATTTTAGGAGTATAAAATAATTATATTTCTAGTTTTATAGATCACAACGATATTGGCTTTGTTAGAAACCAAACTTTTGAGAAACTTACAAACATCGAGCTTTTGTAAGAAGCTAGAGTAACTTTATTTATTGGTGGTAAATGTTTATTTTGTAGAAGCCTTCGAAAAAATAAGATAGAATACGTAGAACCAGGAGCTTTTAGAAGTTTGACCAATTTGCGCGAGCTGTAAGTAATTATTTTCTTATCCTGTCCCATGCCGATATTTTCGCTGTAATGTCATTCAAAGTTAAGCTGCTTGATATAGTGGGCGATTTATTATATGGGAAATGAATATTGCCCGGACTTTGGAACAAAAGAAGAGATATTATTCTATGTTTCGGTTAACTTATCACGGAATGCTTTCACCCTTTAGACTTTAGACTTTAACACTTTAACTCATAAAATGTAAGCCACGTGTACATCCAAAGTTCAAATATATGCCAAACAATTCTTTCAATCACCTTAAATTGAGGAAACGTCAAAATGCATTTTCAGGACCATTAATCTTTATTAAACGTAAACTGAAACAGACTGAAAATGTTTTTTTTGCAGCGATCTTTACGATAATAAAATTACAAGGCTGCCATCTGAAATTTTTCAGCACTTAACTGAGGTAACTAAAATGTAAGTACAAAAAAAAAACCTTAAGAGGGTAAAAGGTAGCTTTTGTAAGGTTTTAAAATTATTGATCGCATCTAGGTTAGTCGGGAAATTTCCCAAGTAATTTTTCTTAATTATTGTAAATCAACAGCAATGAAAATGCACTTTTTTTCTTGTAGGTACTTGGGAAAAAATCCCTTCACGTACGTTCCAAGTAATTTATTTAAGAAACTGCAAAAATTATCGTCCTTGTAAGTAGAAAGAAACGCGCGCGGATGCAATCTTGTTTGATTTGCATAATTTTTTGTTTTATAACCAGAAATATGGAAGACATTGAAATAAACAACATAGATCTCAAAATGTTTGCCTATTTGACTGAATTAAAATCGATCTACTTTAAAAAGTATCACTACTGTGCTTACGCCCCTAAAGTTCCACGATGTAGACCCTTATCAGATGGCATTTCTTCAATGAAACAATTATTAATGAAGCCAATTTTCCGATACTCGACGTGGATAATCTGCATTTTAACTTGCATAGGAAATGCCATGGTTTTGTGGGGGCGTTACGTCTTTAGGGATGAAAATAAGGTTCTAAGCATGGTCGTCAAAAATCTGGCAGGTATCGTCATACAAAAGTTATATTGAAGCGCAATAAATATTTTATTATCAACAGCCACTTTAGTTCGATAAAAGCAAAAATAAAATACTTTAAGAAACCTTACAAATTGCTACAATGTCTCCTCTTATTTTTTTGTAGTAAGTGACTTCTTAATGGGTGTATATTTATTGGTAATAGCCATCCAGGACATGAAATATCGAGACATATACAACTTGCAAGCTCATAATTGGATCTCGTCATGGACGTGTACGGTTTTAGGAGTAATTGCAATGTTGTCGTCTGAAGTATCGGTTTTACTACTTGTATTTATGTCAGTGGACAGATTTTTATTAATAGCTATACCTTTCGGGAGGTATACTTCTTTAAACGTGAGGGAAACTTTGCTGATCTTGACCTGTATTTGGTTTGCTGGTAGTTGCATCGCTGTTATGCCAGGTGGGTAATTACAAAAAAGCCTAAAAAGGGTTTCCACTCTAAATGATTAAGTTTCAATAAGTAGAGAATCGAGTTTCAAGCTATTCTATTCGGTAGAAATTTTATTAAAGCCTGCAGTAATTAAATATGATTTTCCTTGTTTGGGTAATTGTTTTAAACTGAAAGCTCCTTTTTTAGTGATTGAGCTATTGTCTAGTACAAGATACTACGGAGTAAATGGTTTGTGCTTTCCCTTACATATTGAAGATCCGTATTTTATCGGTTGGAAGATATCTGCCATAATATTTTTCGGGATAAACGCTACAAGGTTCGTGATATGGCATCTTTTTAACACCATTTAACTTGCCATTTTTTTAGCCTTATTTTGATAGGGCTTGTTTACATTGGGATGTTCGTAAGTATATGGAAAACGCAAAAAGCTGCTTCATTACCAATGCGCGACTTTGAATTTGCGATACGTTTTTTCTTTATTGTTTTAACTGACGCATCGTGCTGGTTGCCTATTATTTTAATCAAAGTTGTTGCGTACTTTGGGATGCAAATTTCAGGTAAACACCGTAATATTAAGCGTTTTTTTATATTTTATTAGAGGATTTTTAGCTGATCTTTACGGATGGTTAGTGCTCTTTATTTTACCAATTAATTCGGCGTTGAATCCTCTTCTGTACACCTTTACCACGCCAAAGTACAGGGCGCAGATTAATAAAGGATTACCTCATATGACAAAACAAGAAACCTTGCAGAAAAAACATAGAATGCGACGGCCATCCCCTCAGTCTACGAGTGGTGGTAATTTTCCAAAAAAAATCAAAAAACACCTTTAAAATATTTGTCCTTTTCCAGAAAGTGGCAGTCTTCAGCTCACAAGTCGAAGCGCTCAAAGTTTAAACGGAAAAATCATAATAACAACTTTTTAAAACCATTCTTTTTGGTATAAAACAACTGGATGTGTTGTGTTTGATGTGCTTTATTGCCAGTACGAATAAATGTCTTTTTTACTATTTTAAAATACCCATATTTTATATCTGTAAAGCTGTATTGAGCTGGTCTCTAAATACAGCCAAAAAAAACCTAAATGTTCAAAAAAAACCAAATTAATAAATGTATTTTTAGTATTCTATTTTGTACTACTAAAAAAACTGTCTTAAAATAATATCATTGGAAGTAAAATGCGTCTTTTCTTCAACCCTCTAGCTTTCATCAGAATTAAATAACAGTGTTAGGGTAATTTTTACCACCCCTAACAATTATCTGGTTTTCTCAGCACAAAAGCTATTGAATAAGTTTAATAATTTACCAAACTTAAACTTTACACAACGCCTCGCTTAGTTCATTACTCTAATTAGCTTCTCGTGGCTAGTTTTGTGTCATAATTTCCAATTAAAGTCCAAAAGTTTTGAAAACTTTTAATTGGCGCCAAAGTCTGTGTTGGCGAAATGGCATTCGATGAACTGGGTCACAAACAGGGCGCTATACGGTGAGTGTGCGCCCTAGTGTCAAACCTGTGAAGCTTTTTACTCAGTCGGTAATGCAGCGTTTGTAGAGGAAGAATCCTGTAAAAACGCGAGCGCTGCATTACCGACTGAGTAAAAAGCTTCACGGAAGTTTAGTTAGGCTTCCGGCTAATGGTGGCGCTAAAATCGTTGTTTTTAAAGCTTGCTTGACGTTTTGAAATTTGATTTTTAGCGTTTGGGCTGCCATTTTGTTTGTTTACATACGTTTTTTATGCTTTTTGTTAAAATTAGAAGCAGAATGTATAATACTGAGTATGTTTACATGTATTTGTTGGGGCTGTTCTTCTTTCTGACCAGTAAGTACAGCTTTTGATTCATACAAGCCCAAAAAGGGCTTTTAGGTTTTTGATGTCTTACAAAAAGGGTTTCTTTTGCAGATTTTTTGGCATTAAAAGCAACTGTACAAGAGATAGAGTTATGGTATTGTTTGTTGTAGAGGAATACTGGCCTGCGGCAGTTTTTCTAGGGCTGTCAAACTGGATTTGCTTTCGACTGTACGTTTGCCGAATTTTGGGCGAAATGCACCGGGAAAGGGAGAACGAAGGAGTACAGAATGACTTTGAGGAACGAGATATGAATTTTTTCCAACGTAATATGGGGTTTATCTTCAACGAGCCTTTTATGGAGAGCTTTTTGTTGGGTTTTTTTCTGGATTTCATGGTTACGTACTACGTTCCTGGGTATTTTGCGTACTGGGGTTCTTTTTACGTAGAATTGGGGTTCGAAAATGGAAATTGGAGCACTAAAAGCCCCCATGAGAGCAGACGTCTTCTTGTAGAGTAAGTTTAATTTTTTAAAGTGTTTAATAATAAGTTTAGGCTAATTTGGTAGATATTTATTGCAACTACTGAATATTATGCGTAATTTTAATTAATTACTAAAGTCTTTATGTATAGTTTTTACAAAATTTTCAGTTTTGTATAAGTAATCTACAAAATAATACAACAACAAAAAAAAATGGTTACATTATTGCTTTTCTATAAGGGAAAAATTTAAGTGCAGTCTAAACTATTTATATTACAATATTTACAGTTAAAGATTAATATATTTTAAACATGGAATATTGCACGAGGTTCTACCAGGCTTATAGCCCTTTTTTTTTAAAATTAAGGTTAAATTATGTAATTTTGGGGGTTTCTGAATTTTGATAAATAGGTGTCTGGTTTAAACAAGTGGTGCAATCAATTCCGCTTTTTATTCCTATTTGTGGGGGGCATCTTAAAAGGGGCGAGGCCGGATCTGTAAAAAAACATTAATTTTAAGCAAAAAGCTGGATAATTTTGAGTAGAATTGAATGTTGTAAAGCAGCTTACGTTTAACTAACTCGGTTTTGAGTAGTTTCTATTCACGAGCCGTTTCTATAGCTGCTGTTTACTAAATATCGTTTACCAATAGATAGAATTTAAATGGGAACCAAATTTAACACACGGAGTATTTGGTATGGCTTTTCAAAAGCCCAGGTGTAACTTAACGTCATTAAGCGGATTTTCGTTAATTACCAAGCCAAAGTGTAATCAAATCGCGTTATTGCGTGCTCCAAATTTAAGCACAATTTATAACATTACGTTTTACGTAAAACGTAACAAATTACCTGTTGACGCCAAAGCAAAATGTCGGTGAATATCTTGATGTCTGTATAAAAAATTAGTCCGGTCAGCCCCATCGAAAGACAGTCGCGATAAGTTCCAAATTCTGTGAGAAATCGAAGCGGCCATTTCATCCCTTGAGAGATCATCTCTTTGCAGGGTGGTATCAACCCCTTCGGGACTAGCAGGGGGCTCATTTGATACAGTTGACTAAAAATTAAAAAATAAGTTTTAGACTTTTTTAATTGAGGTGTTAGACGGAATTTTAAGACGAATAAAGTTATTTTTAAATCAATGAAATTGCGCTCTTGGGGGTTGGAAATAATTATTTAAAAGAAAGTTTTAAATTGACGTGACGGAGTGAATTTTAATTTTTTGTTATTCAGGTATTGTGGTCGATACGTTTAATAATAAATTATCTGTCACGAGATCGTTTGAAAAAGAATAAAACTTATTTAACAAAAGGTTTGTCAAACACAATCAGATTTAAATTTATTTTGGGAAATTAAGCATTGTATTGTGACAAACAACATTATATTGAATTTAATTAAAATATTAAAAATTTATGCTTTTATTCGTAATGTTAGCTTCAAATATAAACTGGGGTATAATAACTTTAGGTTAATTTCACTGTTGAGTAACGTCTACGGTAATTTTCGCGAGGGGTGTTGAAAAAAGGTCACCACTTGACATTTTAGAATATTTCCTCATAGAGCCGTTAACTTGCTTAAATACCGAACACTTTTATCACTATTTTTAAAAAACCTTACATTTACAACAAAACTAATTATTAAGGAGTCTTAAAAGGAACATCCTGTAAGTAAGGTGCTTAAAATTGTTATTCAAGAAGCGAGTTTATAAGACCTGAGAGTCGAGGAAGAAATGTATTCGTCTTAAGAGAAGTATAATCCGTAAATCATTTGTAATCGAAACGGTAATTCAAATTAATTTTGTGAGCACTAAAGTGAAATCTGTTTTAGAGTAAGTTCTAGATAAGTAGCTATTCTATACAATGTACCTAATCCCCGATGATTTGAATGCAATACCTTGGGGAAAACCGCGTTTCCATGCTCACCAAGCGTTGTAAAAGCCACCCCATCAAAGTCTTTTTTTACGCCGGCATATACATACATCCCTGTTTTTATTTTGGTTAGAATTAGAAACTTTAATTGGCGAGCCAAATTTGCTACATGTAGAGTTTTTTTTTGTTTCTACTTAACTCTGATAGAACCGTATTAAATTAAAAATTAAAAGGGTTATAATTTGAAGATTCAACACAGTTCTTACAAGTAAATGTAAAGCGATTATAATGAATACGCTTTGAATTAGATTTACGTTTGTTTAACGTAACAATAGATTAAAATTACTTCGTTTCTATAGCTCTATTAATATTTAAACACTCCACCAGGATATAGACAAAAGGAGTATTGAATTTACAAAATGCATCATGTATAACGACCGCCGGAAAATAGAATACGGCGCGGCGGTCTAATATTCCGCCGGCAGAATTACAAAAAATAATAATTTAACTTTTTATTTAAAAAAAAAATACCTTTTGCAAAAGTCAAAAGAAGCAGTGCGGTATAAAAAATACTTATGTATTCTTTCCCGGATTCCGCAGTTAAATGACACGGACGAACGAAACAGATTTTTAAAATTGAAAAAGTAATGTAATACACCATTAGTTGCGAGTATAATAAAATAAATACACCTTCCTTAAAGTTAAATGAGTTCTTACTCGTGGGGATTTTCAACCAACAAACAAATGGGTCCCTCTGGTAAGATACGAATACTCAATACCATTTCTGATTTTGTACATGATTGCCTTTTTATATCGCCAAACAAGACACGTTCTAAAGAGGGCCATTTCGAGATAAAACGGTGCAATAATGCGCATCGTTTGCCCTAGAAATAATGACTCTGAATTTCATAACATAAACATAGTCTTTTAGCCATTTTTTGTTTTAAATATTTTCTGTACTTTTTGGCATTATTCAGTGTAATGGTTTCTTTTCCTAAGTGGAACGGTGTAAGTGTAAAGTTACGGTAAAAATCCAATTTCACTTAAATGCAAATTTTAGCACCAGTCTTAAATAGTAGAAATTTTAAGCTGGAAACAAGAGCTCTAGAGTGCTAAATACATTCAATGAATATAAAATGAGCTTTAAAAGTTTCCTTGTGTAATTTGTTTAACTTTTAATTATAATCATAATCCTGATTTTGGAGTAATTTTATTTTGTTTGCGTGTACTGTTACAATAACTAAATTAATAATAAATGCCATGAAAGATAAGCATCTTGTAGAGTGTTAAAACATATAATTTTCTTTTGTGTGTGTTAAATAATTTAATCAGACCGTTCCATTGATTTTAATACGATCTGATTTTTTTTTTACCTCTGTCTATGTGTCTTTTATAAATAGTCCTTCATCCTGCTGAAAAATATTTATTTAAACACTTTTCCCGATAGGTTCTCAAATAAATTATTCAAATTTAATTTAGGAAAATAATGTGTTTACTTTTAATCATAATGAAAGGTTGCTCCTTCACTGTTAAACATAAACACTTCGGTATTGAGTTACATTTGATTAAAAAGCTTTACGCTTATCGAAAGGGTGACACTACGCCCTGTGAACTTTATGTCATAATTATTTGCTTATTGGACCAAAACGCCCCGCTTATTATCCTTCCCCGCGTTGCGCCTTTATTACTTCGTAAATAGACAGTTGTGTTTAATTGACAAAGACTTACCTTTTCCTCCTTCAAGTTCCAATTGCTGTCAGTCTTCTCGTCCGTGGTCTCGATGTCCACTTCATCGTCGCTCTCCGTCTCCTTTTCCACGGTTTTTGCCACATCAGTTTGCACCGGTTTAAACGCGGACTGGTAGCTCTTCTCCAAACTGAAGAACGGGTTCTCCTGCGGGAACAGAATAGGATTGCGCTTAAGCCACGGAAACCCAGCCGAGTACGAGGAGAACGACAAGGGTTTGTGGTAGATAAAGTCCATAGCCACGCGCGAAATAGGCAGCGGAATGTCCTGTGGACATGGAGGAATCCTGGGCGAAGGAATAATAGGTTGTGGTTGCGCCTCGACTTTGGTTTGTTTCTGCGGACGACTGCTGCTGACGATGCTGTTCGTTAGGAGTCTTTTGCGCGTACCGCCGTTGAACATCGCCTTCACGTCCTCCCAGGCGTGAGTTATCTCTTCGGGAGGCGCGCCGCTGAGTTTCATGTGCCGTCGCCACGAGTTGAAGTTCGCAGCGTCGGGCTGGACGTACTTGTCGTTGGCGCTGAGGCGGTGCGAATGGAAGATGAACTTGTTCGGCGAGAAGAAGAGCCCGCACACTGAACACTTGATGCATTTCGCGCGCGAGGAGTTGTACCGCGACGGGAGGAAGGAACCACGACATCCCCAGGCGCATTCGTGGTGTACCACGAACGCGAAATCTTCGGGGAGTCGTGGAGGCGCGTTGTCGCCCAGGAAGCTCTTGCACAGGCGTTCGGCTTCGCGTCTGGTGATCATTCCGCATCTTCTGGAGGAGACTGGCATGGCGCCGGCACGACGGAGGATCTCCAGTTGGACTGGCGTGCACTGGACACATGTTATTCCTGCCAACAAAAAAGTGTGATTTGTCTTATATGTACCAAGCGGTTGTAGAACTTATTTAGAGACATGTAACTTAATGGTTTACCTAGGGCTACTCTGCGATTGTGTATTTCGTTGTAGCTAAATTGTTTCAGCAAGGTGTTTGAAATTTGGGCTAAGCATAACCGTTCTTGGTTTTCTATTACGAGGGAGACTATTGGCACCCCGTAAAGACTGACAGTTCCAACCTGAAACTTTTGTTTGATTTTACTCTTTGATTGGAACGCTGAATTTTTTCATATTACCTGATTTGTCTTGACAGGGGGTAGGTCTTTTTTTGGCTGCTGTAAACTTGGCGAAAGCGCCTTTAGCCCCTCCATTCTACAACAACACATTTTTTTTAGTTTTACGGAGGGTTTTTTTAACGTATAATTTTTTTTAAGGTACGATTTTTTAAGGAATTATTTTTTTTAAGGGTTGTTTTTTTTTTAACAGGATTTTTTTAAGGGATGATTAAAGCTTGGTCTTACCTTAAAACACAACGCGCAAAAATGAGGCACAGGCACAAGTGTTCTTATCAAAAGTTAGAGACAAAATGCTCTACATCGGTTTAGTTTTAATTCACCCCTAGTAAGGCTCCGCCTTAAACACTGTTTGGGGTTGTAAACGTTAACACAGGCTCCAATAGAAGCTTAAACTAGAGTCGAGATCTAACCACCGAGTTGCGCGTTCCTACCAATAGAAAGGGGTAGTTGAAAATACTATATTTCAAATATAGGTAGCTCCGTTATGTTTTACTAAGAAATTGTATTTTTAGTTTTTTGTTTCGAGTTAACGTGTTATTTTTATTGTTTCTTTTAAAATAGAGGGTGCAACACAAAAATACATAGTCCTAATTTGGACAATTTCGGATTTACCACTCCCGAAAATGCCACTTTTTTTTTAGGGGGGTTGTTTTTGAAACTTTTATTTTAAGCCTGTTTTTCTAGTCAATTTTTTAGCTCAAAAAAAAAACCACCCCGTTTCAATTACTGATTTCTTTAGCGGTGGTGAATGTTCCTTAGGTTGAATTAAAATAGCTTATACCTTTAGAAAAAAAGAATCATAAAAGTTGTCGGAAATAAATTGGTTTCTAGAGATTTGGCCCCAAACTCGTGTTATTGAATTCGTTTTCAGAGGTTTTCAACCACTGAAAGCTAGCAAAGCAAGCCCCTGTGATTACTGAAGAAAGCTGTCTGTGTTCTCGTTAGGTGTGCAGTTAGTTAGACCATCGTCGGATTATGGCCATCCCTCTTGTCAGTTATGAGTTTTATATATCGTCTAACATGTCGTTTATTTGGATTTATAACTGCAAAGCTGGAATAAAATCAACCTTTTATTTTAGAACTTGTTATAACACCAAGACGGTATTATGACCTATAAAAAATAACAACTTTATGCCTTTACTTATTTGTTACATTTTTATTTTAGTTTGGCGTATTTTTAAACTGATAATTGAAAAATGTTTTTGAAGGGATAACAAATAAAGGCTCGGATAACAAATAAAACGGATAAACGGTTTTGTTTAATTCACCGTGAACATAACAGAAGATAACTAAATCCTATCCACATTTTTGTTAAACTACAGTAGTAGACACTCTTCGCATAATAATATTCAATAAAATATCAAAAGGACGAAACGCTAATTGGTGTAAGATGTGTGCTAGGCTTGCCCGGCGCATCCGCCATATTATTACTTAAAACAACAAAATATTTTTTAAACACACTGGATTGTTTGGAAAGTTGAAATTTTTGCGCGAATTAATTTCTAATACTTTTATCTCGTCTGGTAAAAATAGGGATTGGTGTAGTGTTTGAAATGTCAAAGATATGACTAAAAGTAATTATTTTCTTTGGTCTAGGACATGTGCCAGTATTTTTCAAAATGATTGGTAAAGAGTATAAAAATGTTATGTATCTATATAATATGTAGGAGGGTGGAAGGGCGGTTTTTTCAATTATAAACTCTATTTGGCTTAGCACAGATTGTTGCGTAATCAGTTTAGCTCGTTACGGGCCGCGAGCACTCGACAGTGAACTAAAGCGGAGAACAATCTAACTAAAGCAAACCGAAACCATCTAAACCTTAACTGGAGTAGAATGATTGCATTTTGACAAGAACACAGATGGCTTCTTTCTTCTTATGATTTATCTACTGTTTGTTACAATATTATTAAGTATTCGGGATTCAATTACGTTCAGCGCGGTGTACTTAATATTTCCTAGCTGCTCTACCTCTTATAATTTAAATTAACACGAAAGCTATTACAGTTTATTAAGCAATACAAATTAATTCCTCACTTAAAACCAATTCTATAAAGGTACTTTTTGATGCTCAAGTTCTTAAGACAATCAAAATGTAAATATGTGAAAATTGGCTTCTGGTAGCTTGTTAATGTGGTGTAATGTAAATTCGTGAATATAATTGAATATAAATTGAATAATGCATGTCGTGCAGGTCCGGCCGCATGCTGTCTGATGGTACAACGTCCCAAGAGATCGAGTTAGTCCCGTCAAATTTTCACGCCTCGTAGAGCGTGTTAGTTAAATGAACACCACCAATACTGCCAATCTAACACCGCCACTTTGTATACTACAGACTATTTTGGTCGTATAGGTCATAAAAAAATATTTAGTACAGCACATTTTTTCCAATTGTTTTTAGGGCATATAATAATCGTTTCAAATCACGTTCGCTAAAATGGGTATGTTTTCAATCACTGTAAATACTATTACAGACATTCATGTGTGATAATAGCGAGCTCTCCAATTATCCGTTATTGTATTACTCCGGGTACCAGACCGCCGGATTATCCGGCTTTCGTTGTGCGATGCATGAAAGCCAGAAATGTGTCTAAGGCAAAATCTTTTAAGCACTACTTGCAAAAACTCCCTTTATAAAAACATACTTACCCTGTACTGACAGTTTTTATGCCTACATTCAAAGCTAAAAAATTAAATACATAAGACCCGCGGAAAGTTAAGGTATTTTCTTATTGAATTGACGTAAAAAAAACGTTATTAAAACAGCGTTGCATCAAGACGTGGCTTTCTGTTGTAAATAAAATGTACAATTTAATGAGCAACTTCATTTATAAAAGCTCTTCTATTCATTTTAAAAAGCTCTTTTTAAAAAAGATTAAATATTAAACATGCATTGCAAATTTGCGTCCCTACCTTAAAAGAAATATTATATTACCAGGTACAATGAATTAAGTCTGTTTATTTTTAATTTTAATTAGTGCACTACAAAAACAACCCTTAACAATTCCTGCAAAAAATCCTGATATACATACTGTTTTTAAAAAACAGCCAAACACATTTTTTTTAACTTCCACATACATTTAGACAGATAATTGTCAATCAATAAGGGCCTTAATCCTTAAGCCCTTGTTTAGCACTAAAGCAGCAGGTTGAAACTCTTATTCATCCCCTATTTATACGTTCCGCTTACACCCCAATTAATATTACAAACAGTAAACACACTTTTAATACGTTCTATTCAATACGAAAACAAATACGCCTAATACCTCCTTAATTATGCAACTATTGCAATTAAACCCAAACGATATCTAAAAAAACCACCCCCACACAATAAGGGTTGAAATTTCCAAAAATACGTATAAAAATGTGACGTCACATATATAATGATACAGAAAAAAATAAAGGCCTATCAAGGCATTAAGTATAAACATAAATCGAGCGTAAGGGCTGGCACGTGATTTTGGGATAAAGTGGTTATTACCACCCTGACGCGTGCCCTCGTTATTCCATACAATTGGGCTAAAAAGCCCATACCACAGATGTTACCTAGGCTATCATGATTCTTATCTTGAGGATCACCACAAAATAATAACCTGATACAACTTTAAGGGCTGTGACAATTAAAAAACTGCGAATATTTGGACCCTTACTCCTTGGCCCTAAATGGGGTGAATTTTGGAGAAATAAAACTGCCTGGAATTTTTTTTTGGCTTATTATGAGCCGTAGAAACCAAATCTGCAATCGGTTTTTTGCTAAGTGGTTTTGTTTTTTTTCTAGAATTTTTTAAAGTTTAAATTTTTTTAAAAAGCTCCCCAAAATTTTTTTAAATGGAAATTTATTTTGTAGACTACTTTTAGGCTGTAGAACACATATCTGCGTTTAGATTTTGCTGAAAAAAAAAATCTGCACACTAGGGGTTGCCTTTAAAAGCTCATAGCAATAAAAATGTTTAACTCATGGAAAATAAATATTGCACATCTATTTTTTAAACAAATCTCAATTTGTTTACGTTATTCCGTCTAGAAGGCGTAATAATGTTCAAATTTTGTAATCAACAACGATTTGGGGTCATCAAAACAAAATAATTAGGGCACGATCAAAATAATTTATTTGTTTAATCCATTGAATTTAACAACATTGTATTTAAACGTTTTAAAAACTTGCCAAAATGAAACTAGTAGCCTTTTTTTTGTGTCTATTTTTTTTGGGGAGTTTGGCCAAAATTGACCTCGAATGCGATAATGTTTTGTGCGAAAAGGTTCGTTGTTACGAGGTCCGCGAAGAGGTGTGTGATAAAAATAGTGAAGTTTTTGTAAGGGGGGATGGAAAATGTCGTTGTTGCAATGAATGCGTTTCCCGAGAAAATTTTCCAAGGAAGTTTTTGAAAGAACTTATTTAAATAATAAGGTAAGTAGCGCTATCTAGTGGTTAAATGTTATACTAAATAGTCCTTTTTTGTTCTAGGGTAGTTTTATTTATTTTTTAAGGAATTTTTGTTGTATTTAAATAAGGAAATAAAACAATAAAATCTTAACTGAATGCTTTATTATTAACTATTAAAAATATTAAAATTTTTTGCACATTTTGTGAAACTTTGCACTTTATACAATGTCTAAAGCGTACCAATAAGAAAAAAATTCAATTAATAATTAACAATTTAAATATTTTAACATACTTTTTAGATTAAAATTCAACTTTATTACAAAGTATTTACATTTAGCAATGTACCTAATTAATTCTAAAAATAAAATAGGGGGGCCAAAAAATAAATTAAGAACGAGAAATACATAATACTTTTTTGTTTTTAGTTAATAAATCAAAATAATACCGTTTAAAAAATAATTTTACGTAATAATTTTATAAAAATAAATTCATTATTAATTATAATATTGTTCGAGTGCAAAAATCAAATTTAAAATATATACAGTACTAAAAATAATTAGCCTAGTTAATAATTAAAATTATTATTTACACAAAAAAAATTAAGGAACCTACAAATTTTCTCGTCTTAAATGCCCAATCAAATTCGTTCCATTTCTTTTTACAAATATTCACAAGAAAAGGCATAGTCCAACGTTGTTATTATTATTAATTGTTTTTTAAATGAAATTACTGTAAAATTTACACACAACCATTTTGAGATTCAAAAAAATTAAAATCCTAAAATATAATCCAAGGGCATTGTTATTATAATTATAATTGTTTTGTATTTAAAACTCCCGTCTAATTGAATGGTTGTGAATTTTTCGTCAGTCTTAAATGCACCAACTTTTTAGATTTTTTTTGTTGGTACTATGGTTTAAATTTAACTAGGGGTATATTTTTGGAAGATAGACATTTGTCACATACCCATTCTGCATAAACTTCGGCTGTCAGCAATTGGAACGCTGCTTCTGTTAACCCGGTACAACCCCTTAAAGAAAAAAGAGCAAAATTAGCGAAAAATATATATTTTTTACGAGAAATATATATTTATTACGAGAAATGTATATTTACCACGAGAAATATATATTTCTTACGTAAAATAAATATTTCCTACGTAAAATAAATATTATTTACGAAAATAATACTTTTTTTCAATAAAAACGTATATTTTTTACCAAAATTATATATTTTTTTATATATTTACCTGTGAAACCAAAAATTGCAGCCACTTTCGCACAAAATTGCTTGATCATTGTCGTGTACTTCTTTGTGACACACCCCGCACGGATAAATAGGGGGTGCATTCGGATTCTGCGCATTAAACACCTAAAACCCAAAAATATATTAAATCAACCCCCACAAAAATATATATTTCCACCAAATTACCATACTCTGCTCCGCAGGATAAACCTTTCCAGCAGTAACGGGCATCGGTTTCGAATACATATTATTCATCGGCCCCATCATGAAATTATTGTTAAGGGGCGACCCCCCAACTCCCATAGGCGAGTTCATTCCATTCATCGGTCCATTGGGGCCATTCATCATCGGATTAGGCCCCATAGGACTCCCCATCGGCCCACTCATGGGTCCATTATTCATTGGACCATTCATAGGTCCTGGACCCATTGGAGACCCCATAGGACCACTCATGGGACCGTTTCCGGACATGGGACCCTGTCCCTGCATATTAGGGTTCATGTTTCCGATTGGGGAGTGCATGGGGCCTTGAATGGGGTGCATGGGACCATTTGGGCTTGGCATCATGTGTGGGGGCATGTGGTTGCCCATTGGGGGGCCGTTCATGCGCGGACCTGGGCCGTTCATCATCATGGGGTTGTTCATCATTCCAGCGTTGGGGCTGTGCATCATTGGGGAGCCCATGCCCATGTTGGGGCCTTTAAAACGAAAAATTGCGATTGGTACACATTTTGGAGTTTTTTAGACATTTTTATGATTTATAAGAGTTTTTGGGGGGTATTTAAGGAAAATTCTATGTATTTATGAAAATTGGGAGTCATTTTTTGGGGATAAATGTATTTTTAAGGCTTTGTAGTGATTTTTTGGAAGAATGGGGGGCAATTTTCAAAAATAAGAGGTTTTTTGTGGAATTAGGCTGAATTGGTAATTTTAAATAACTTTTCGGTGAATTTAAGGAAACTTTGATGTATTTTTAAAAAATTGGGAGTGTTTATGGGGGGCTTAAGGTGTTTTTACGGACTTATATGTCTTTTTGGAGAAATAAGAGGCAATTTGCAAAAATATAAGTTATTTTTCGAAAGCTCTACTGTAAGGGTAAATAAAATGAGTACTTACCCATAGGTCGACACATCCCCATGTTATTGACCCCCATAGGGGGCATACCAAGCCCCATGCCCATGTTGGGGTTGTTTCTAACAACATTCATGCTGTTTACTGTACTAGGGCAATCGTCAAACGGGTTTGAAGCCACTATAGTGTCCCCGTACCCTGATAAGGGTGGCGGCAGTAAGTCTTGCACATTCGGGGGGGCCTGCTGTATGGGGGCTTGCACATTTTTCCGCCGTTTCTTCGGGTTGGACGCAGTGCTCGAGAGTTCGGCCCCCAAATTAGGAACATTTAAACGAAATGGGGATAAGTGACTCATTTCAAAGCACGGGAGCACTTTTTTCCATTCACGGTTATTCCAAAAGTTAGTGTGAACCCATCATAAACTTGGGGAGTCCATAAATATGCATTGCAATGGCTTGGTTGGTGGGGTTTTCTGCAGGTAATCTTGGGGATTTAGAGTTGCTTGCTTCTTATTTACATCTTTTGTACTTTATACATTGAATTATTGCTTAGCATACCTTTTTAAAAGGTATGGATATACATTTTTTCATAACAAACAACAATGGCACACTAAAAATGATCATACCGGCATGAAGTTGCAGGACATTTGCGTGGGGGACGCCTGTCACTTAAACGTCATCGTGACAGCCAGTAGGTACCAACTGCTTTTTTTAAAATAGTTAAAATCCCTGCTCTTATAAATTGTTTTAACCTTTTAATTGCTTTAATTGTTAATTTATCCAATGTTGAATCATGAAATGGGATCAAAGTATTTTACATGTTAAAGTGAATCACTTAACACATTAAATTAACATCAAAAACACGCAAAAACATTAATGACTCACAGTGTTGCCAACAGAATGATCAAATGATCGGTATAGTTGTCAAATTTGATAGCGACGATCGTAGTTATACCAAAAATAGACCAATTTATTTATATTAAACTCGTAAATGTTTACAAATAGATTTTAAACATGTTGCTAAACATTATATTCATTAACTATGCGTGTTACCAAAAGCCAGTGTACTAATAAACCCATTTTAATTAAGTTACTAATGAAGCCGAAATATTTTTAGTGCAGTATAAATAAGCAAGTTTAGGAAGGAAAAATGACGACAAATACGCCAAGCCATGCTCAACCACGCTCAGAGCCACAAAGCATCCCTTCAACCCCTAATTCCAGCATACACTCGAAAGGGGAGGACAAGAAAAATAAGGCTTTGCTTAACCTTTTGCCAAAACTACCGTCGAACGACTCGTTGAGCAATAGTCCGGGGCCGTCTAGTCCAGGTAAGCCAAAGTACCATGTTTCAACCCTTAAAAACCTCGCTTACCCCCCAAAAACCCTTTTTTTTATGGTAGAAATTTTAGACAGGGACAAAAATGAACACACTTTGGTTGAGAAGGATAAACTGATGATGCCTGACGTTAAATTAACGCGTAAGGAGTCGTACAAGGCCCAAAGGAAGAACTATCGAAGGGAGAAAAAAAGGGTCACAAACGAATTATTGAACTCGCTAAAAGACCCATCAGTTGTCGTGCTTGCTGATTGGTTAAAAATAAGGGGAACGCTTAAATCATGGACCAAATTGTGGTGTGTTTTAAAGCCTGGACTTCTTGTGCTGTACAAAACGCCGAAAGCTAAGGTATTTTGCTAAAAAATGTGCAATTTTTAGGTAATATTAAACCTGTTTTTGATTTTTAGAGCAGTCATTGGGTTGGGACCATTTTGCTAAATGCGTGTAAAGTTATAGAACGTCCAAGTAAAAAAGATGGGTTTTGTTTTAAGCTGTACAATCCTTTGGATCAAACGATTTGGGCCCCAAGAGGACCAGAAAACGAGACAATTGGTAATTATATTATAAATTTGTAAAAACTAAAACTACGATTATAAATAATTGTACGTGGCCTTGTACTTTTGTTTGCGTAAAGAGTATCGTAATAATTGCTTGGATATTCAATAAAATTGTCAAGTTTTTTTTTATTTTTAATGATAAAGACAATTATGTTAATAGAGGTGATTGTAAAACTTATTGCTTTGATAAATATTTACATAATAAACTGAGCAAATTTATTATGTTTGGATTATACATACATTGCTTTTATTAATTTAGCCATTACAACAAACAATTTTTTTTTTGCTATTTTTTGACTGTCTCCAACAGATTTTATATTTCTTTAAGGAGCCGTGGTCCAGCCACTTCCAAGCTCATATTCCATCTTCAGGGCTCCGTCCCAAGCTTCTGGAATGTGCTGGTTGGACGCTTTGGAAATTTCAATTCGAAACGATTCGGCTTTGGTACGATCTGTTAGCAATAAATCCGCTTCAGGCAGCACAAATCACGAAACGCAGTGGAACGAAGCTGATTACGAGAAACATTTCGATCACGGTACGAAAAAAATGCCTGTTTCGGTTTTTGGGTGTCTCATCAGTACGGCATGCCGTACTGATGAGGCAGCACCAAATCGAAACAGCCTTTGTTTCTTCGCATTATGAATACAGGTGTTTAAAAATTGACTTTTAGATCTAGATGATGTCAGTCAAATCGATAATGGCGCGCAAAGCACAGGCGATATCGACTTAACCGATTCTGATTCGGATTTGTCAGTTAAAGACGATGACGAAGACGACGAGCCAGACGAAACGCCCTATATCCCAGTTATTGAGGAAGAATTCGGTGATGTACGTTTTTTTTTAACTAAAAAATTACAATGATTTACGTTTTATTTTTTTAAAGGCCGGAGTACAAGAAGAAGAGCTGGCAGAAGAGCACAAATCGCTAATATGGTATTTAGTGAAGCAAGTTAGGCCAGGAATGGACCTTAGCAAGGTCACGCTACCGACCTTTATCCTGGAACCAAGGTCATTTTTAGATAAATTGACTGATCCTTATTATCACGTTGATATTTTAGCTGGGTAAGTTTTCTTAATTTTGATGGTACATTTTAATAAACAGGTGTATAATCTTGTCTTGGTTAATATTTGCAACCCCCTAGGCGCCCCCCAAAAAATAAAAACGCTAGAATTACAAAAAATTGTGAACAAATTTTTGAAAAATTAAAACAGTAGCTTTAAGAATGAATTTTAATTATTCAAAACGGGTTTTATAATTACGTGGGTCCAAAAAAATATATTTAATCAAAACAACCCCCAAAAAATGCCCCCCCACGTCTTTTTTAAGCAATATTTAATGCAATGTTTTGGAAACGCCTTAAAATCAAATTTTTCTATTTAAACCTAATTTTTTGTGTGTGCCCCTCAAAAAATAAAATATTTAAGGGTTGTTTAAGGATTAGCGTACGTACACGTAAACCATTTTTCTTGCCTAAAATCCAAAAAATAGCTCCATAATTAAAAATATTCAAAAAAAGCACATTTTTGTATTTTTTTTACTTTCTTTGCCCTAAGGGTTAATTTAAAGGATTGTTTCAGGGCTGTTCTGGAAGATGACGCGTTCACCCGCATGAAATCGGTGGTGCGTTGGTATTTGTCCGGTTTTTACAAAAAACCCAAAGGTTTAAAGAAGCCCTACAACCCTATTTTAGGGGAGATGTTTCGGTGTTATTGGTTGAACCCCAATGGCTCCAAAACGTTTTATATTGCAGAACAGGTGTGCCACCACCCCCCTGTTTCGGCTTTTTACGTGTCGAACCGTCAGGACGGCTACGCCATAAGCGCCAGTTTATTGGCACGGTCGAAATTTTACGGAAATTCTACTTCAGCGATTTTGGATGGTACGGCATTATTAACCCTTTTACCCAGAGGGGAGGATTACCAAATTACGGTGCCGTATGCACACTGTAAAGGAATATTAGTCGGGACTCTTTCCATGGAGCTTGGAGGAAAAGTCACAATCAACTGCGAGAAAACTGGATATTTCACCGAAATCGAGTTCAAATTACGCCCCTTTTTGGGGCGTTCTGATCAAACAAACTGTCTCCAAGGGAAGCTCAAGCTAGGAAACGAAACCTTAGCCACTCTGGAAGGTTACTGGGACGGAATTATAAACCTGAAGGACAAGAGAACAGGCGAACAGACGGTTTTTTGGAATCCAACGTCTATCATAAGAAAAACACGTTTGGCGAGGCATACTGTGCCCGTTGACCGGCAGGACGAGTACGAATCCGAGCGTTTATGGCAACATGTCTCAGCTGCTATCGCGAGGGACGATCTAAACGCGGCCACTGAAGAAAAAACCCTGCTGGAAGAGGCGCAACGCGGTAAGACAATTTTTGCAACTTTAAGGGTGCTTTTGCACCCTATGTAGTCATTTGGTGTTGCCCCAAAATTAAGAAATGTTGCGCCTGTATGCACTAGACTTGTGTTGCAAATTTCACGCCGTTACGACAAACCGTTCGTGAGTTATCGCGCGCAACGTAGTTTCTACGTACTTTAGCAAGTACGTATTTTCTACGTTGCTTGCAATAATTCACGAACGCTTCATCGTAACGACGTGAAATTTGGCACATAAGTTTTTCGTATGCAAAAGCAACATGTTACGAATTTTGGACCAAATCGGACACCCCTAGGGGGCGCTACAGCCCCCTTAAGGTTAAAAAAATCACCTAAGCTTAAAAATACGATTTTCAGGGCGTTCAAAGGAGCGCAAGGCCAAATGTGAAGAATGGGTTCCAGCTCACTTTATACAGGACTTAAAAACAGGTCAATGGGTGTACAAACACGCTGATTTGCGGCCATGGGACCCTCGCAACGATTTGTACCAATACGAGTTTGATTATTTGATCCAGACGCGTACTAAACACCCTACGCCCATGATACGTACGTCTAGCATCATTAGCGTGGATCCGCCACTGGTAAGTTGGTGCTTTAAGCCGGAAAAAGTGGTTTTTTGGTCCTTCGGGAACAAAAAAACGTTTTTTTGGTCCTTCGCGCCGGAGAAAATGGTTTTAAGGCTAGAAAACCAGTTTTTTGAGTAGAAGTGATGGTTTTATTGTAATAAAAGTGTTTTTTTTGTTTCAGGGGGACATGAGGAACGCACAAAAGTCGTCAAAGCGAAAAGTGGTGTCGAAGCAAGTTTCTTCGGATGCTGACGTTAATGACAGCGCTACAACGTCCGAGGAGTTTCATTCTGACTCTACCCAGTCCTTAAAGAAGTTGCCTGTGTCCAATTCAAACGTGGGGTAAGTTTTTAACCCAAAATTCGATAAAATAAAGCCTAAAAATGGTTTTTTTCGCAGGAATATTATGATAGCTCTCAGCGATTTGCAGCAAACGCTTAAGGAGCACGGCCATCGCATTTCGGTCCTACAGGAAGACGTCAACACCATCATGGATATGCAGAAATTCAGGTCAGGTCCCACATATATGGAAATGTTTATGATAGTTTTTGTAACGGGGTGTTTGCAAGCTCTCTTTTTGTACTATAACTAATTCTCTTTTATTAAGCCAAAGAATGATGATTCGAGTCTTTAAATATGTAACCTTGTAGCCTTATAGGTTAGGTGTCTTTCTCGGTAAGCTGGTCCTTCGCGCCGGAAAGTCTGTCATTTTCTTACTCAGTAAGTACAAATCGTTCCTTAATGCTTAATATACTGTTCTGGTTACTGTAAAAATTAACTTTGGTAGAGTAGGACTGAGAATTTGTCATTTTTTGGTATCTTTTCTACGTATTTTTTGTTTTTTTTGCAATTTACTTGTGATAACTTATTATGGAATTGGATCTTTACTAAATTGTGCTCATTTGGTGCTCTGTTTCTTTGGAAAAAAGGCAAGAGATAGTTGTGATATGTTCTTCTATTAATTTGAGTTTAAAAAATTGTCTACAATATCGAATATTGAACGAATATAGTTTAAGGGTACTTCAAATTGATTTATTACGTTTTAAAAACAGAGATACTGGGTTAAAGTTAGCAAAACAGGTGACAAGACATAAATATCTTTAATTTTAGCGTTATTAGTTTCCTCTAAGTGTTTTTACCTTCTTTATAAGCCGCCATTATACAAACAACACAGTTTTTTCTAGTTTTAGCATCTTATATGAACACGTCTTTCCTTATAACACCGAAAACAACCGTACTAATTTGTTTTGTTATTGTAAGTATTATTATTATACGTAATTAATGTTATTTTTGATGTATTTATTTGTATTTTCTAGTTTTTTCTTTGTTTTTTCGTTTTAATGCACGTCATATCATCCTACCAGCTGTAAAAACCAACCATATTTTAAATAAATTGTTCACCGTACCATGTTTTAGCGTTATTTACTCCTTTTTTGGAATAATAATTGCAAAAAACGCCAAAAACTAATAAATTTTAGTAATTTTTTTTTTTAGCAAAATTACAGGTTTCTGTCATGTCGCTGTAAAATGCTCTCGTGTAGTTCTGCTACTGGGTACTAGGTGGCGACAAAGTTTTCTTCTTCTTTTAAAATTTTTCTTCAGTAGGCCTTTCGACATTTTTTAAAATTGGCCAAAAAAAAATTTAGTTTTGTGTTATTTAGTGGGGTAAACTAATAAGGGAGCACAGGGCAAGGGCCCCCTTAAATTTAAATCAAAAAAACAACCCCTCTACCCCTTAAAATACACATTTGCAACCCAAACTCTCTCTGTCAACCCTGTCTAAATCGCATACCTCCTACCCGAATCCTGATAATTACAGATTCCTATTTATTTAATGTCACGTCGCGTTGTTTGCAAATAACAGCAAATAAGTTGAATTTTTGTAGTCAAATGCAAGTAAAACGTTTAGATTTCAAGATTATAACATGCTGTAACGGTTAGAGAACGCATTAAATAGTTTTAGATCGATTAACCTAATCAATATGTTGTTTTGTTCGCAGTTTGTGTCTTAAAGAAGTGCTTTGGAGCTTGGACACATGGTTTTACGTTATTACAATCAAAATCCGTGATTTGTATAGAAATCCCCAGTGCCAGAAGTATTTACGCAAGTTCTGCAGCAGAAAAACATAGCAGCGTCCTGTCCACTCACCAAAAATGGGGTCCTGCAGTGTTGGAGAAAATACCACACAAAGATGGTTCAACAAGTGGTTTTTTTGATGAACAGACATTAAAACAATGCAGACCAGCTTCAGGAAGTCCATAAGGCAGGAAAGAGAACAAGCTATTACAGATAAGTGAACTTTCTCATTATTTTATTTAAAAAAAACGGGGCAACAGTTCCAGCTACCTTCTCATATTCTATTCTCCTAATACTTTGAGTTCAAAGTTAGGTTAGCCAGCCCCCTTTGATTTTTATTTTCAGAAAATTTCTGGCAACAGTCCTGTCCAGGGAAAGTCATATTGTTGCTCTTGGTTTGGTTAAGGGGTCCTAACTTTAAGAAAGTCCAAACGCGTGATTAAGGGGTGTAGAAGAAGATACCAAATACTTGAAGTGTTTCATTTGGGGGTCCGATGGAATCTTCGGTGTTTTTTATTTTGTTTTACCCTCTGCCCTCGTCTAGTTTTAAGGAAAAGTAGTACTTAGTTTTAAAATTTGCAGCGTGGGGCTTTTTTTGTCCAGAGAAAGTTCCATTGTTGCTTTTTGTTACGTTTTAATTATTAAAATAACACAATCGAGAAATAGAATACGCCAAACTCAGAATTAGTTATGCAATGTCTTGGAAAAGTCTATTTTGTGTTCCGATAGAGTTTTCCAGTTGTCTTTTTTTGTATTTTATTTTTGTTCTCGTCACTTCAGTTTAAATAAAGCCCCTTTACAGCTAATTTAATTTTGTTTTCTTCTTTGATACTGCTTTTTGTTTGTTCCTAGGTTCTCCGAGACAATGGGACCTAAATGGGACAGAATGGAATAAATAAAAGAAGCCCCTTTCTTCGGTAAGTCCTAATTGTCTTATTATTTGTCGTTGCATGAAAGTTTTCAAACATTTAAAAGTTCTATGAAGAATTTTTAGTTAATTTAGTGGCGCTATCTATTAGTTTTTTGTTAAAGGTCTGTAAAATGTTACAGTTTAATTAGTAGACGTCTGTAATGGGAAGAGGGAAACAAAAATTAAATTTAAATACTTTTATTATTTTGATTTGTTGTAAAAGTTTATTGTTTTTGCAGAAAAGAAGCTAAAGCCGATGGATTTTCATTTGCTGAAGAATGCTCAATCGCCACTGCAAGCTGGACGTCCACCTGGAAGCTGGATCAAAAATATCTTCTATTTAAGCAGAATATTTATATTTAAAATACAATTTTATTAGCTTTTTATGATTTAAGATTTAGTAGCTTTATTATCTTGCTTTTTGGGTTGATTTTTTTAATAAACATGGTTTCTTTTTGTGTTTTATTTCCCCTTCTTGAGGGGGAAACTTCTTCTGGAAGCTAATTGCATTTTAACGTATAATCATATTTCTATCTCGTGTAATGTTAATGTTTAACTTAAGTAAGGATTTGCTTTACTTTTTCTTAATGTTAAAATGCAATTTACATCCAACATTTTTGGAAAATGTATCCATCTAAAGTGGGGCCACGCAATTTTTTTTTTGATTGGGTCATTCGAACTACTAACCTATATTTATTTACTTTTACATATTCCAGAGTTAATATCCTATAAAGCGGTTGTATTTCAATAAATACTTGATGCTTTAACATTATATGGGGTCCCTGTACCCCTTTAAATGCTGTTAAATTCGAAAATACTCTTTAAAAGCGTCAAAATCGAACAGAGACTAAGCAATTTTTGTTTAATTGGTGCATTTTAACTGGAAATCCACGCCTTATACTCAATTGCGCCATAAAATGCAGTAATAATGGTAAATTACACGAAATAAGGATAAATTACAACAAAATTCAAAAATTAAAACTATTACAGGAACCTGTAAAAAAGGTATTCAAAAATCCAGTTACCTTCTCATATTGCTATTCTCCTGATACCAAATTCAAAGTTTTCATACCCTTGGTATCAAAAATTGCAAGAAACCAAGACGAAATAATGCTTTGAGTCGCGATATACAAGCCAATTTTCAAATTTATGTATCAGGAACATAGCAATATGAGAAGGTATCGAGATACCGCATAGTTTGCATGTTCAAATACCTTTTTCTGTTGCTGGTCTCCTGATACATAAAACTAAAAATCGACTTGTATATTGCGACTCAAAGCATTATTTCGTCTAGATTTCTTGCAATTTTTGATACCAAGGGTATGAAAACTTTGAATTTGGTATCAGGAGAATAGGAATATGAGAAGGTAACTGGATTTTTGAATACCTTTTTTACAGGTTCCTGTAATAGTTTTAATTTTTGAATTTTGTTGTAATTTATCCTTATTTCGTGTAATTTACCATTATTACTGCATTTTATGGCGCAATTGAGTATAAGGCGTGGATTTCCAGTAAAAATGCACCAATTAAACAAAAATTGCTTAACCTTTGTTCGATTTTGACGCTTTTAAAGAGTATTTTTGGATTTAACAGCATTTAATGGGGTACAGGGACCCCATATAATGTTAAAGCATCAAGTATTTATTGAAATGCAACCGCTTTATAGGATATTTACTGTGGAATATGTATTAGCAAATGAATATAGGTTATTAGTTCAAATGAGCCAACCAAAAAAAAATTTGCGTGGCCCCACTTTAGATGGATACATTTTCCAAAAATGTTGGATGTAAATTGCATTTTAACCTTAAGAAAAAGTAAAGCAAATCCTTACTTTAGTCAAACATATACATTACACGAGATAAAAACATTATTTTACGTTAAAATGCAATTAACTTCCTGAAGAAGTTTCCCCCTCAAGAAGGGGAAATAAAACACCCAAAGAAACCATGTTTATTAAACAAATCAACCCAAAGAACAAGATAATTAAGCAACAAAATTTTAAATCATAAAAATTGTATGTAAAATATAAATATTCTGCTTAAATAGAAGATATTTCTTGATCCAGCTTCCAGGTGGACGTCCAGCTTGCAGTGGCGATTGAGCATTCTTGGGCAAATGAAGTTCCATCGGCTTTAATTTCTTTTCTACAAAAACAATTAACTTTTACAACAAATCAAAATAATAAAAGTATTTAAATTTAATTTTTGTTTCCCTCTTCCCATTATAGACCTCTACTAATTAAACTGTAATATTTTACCGACCTTTAACAAAAAAACAAATAGATAGCGCCACATGTTCTAAATTAACTAAAAATTCTTCATAGAACTTTTAAATGTTTGAAAACTTTCATGCTACTACAAATAATAAGACAATTAGGACTTACCGAAGAAAGGGGCTTCTTTTATTTATTCCATTCTGTCCCATTTAGGTCCCACTGTCTCGGAGAACCTAGGAACAAATAAAAAGCAGTATCAAAGAAGAAAACAAAATTAAATTAGCTGAAAAAGGGCTTTATTTAAACTAAAGTGACGAGAACAAAAATAAAATACAAAGAAAAACAACTGGAAAACTCTATCGGAACACAGAATAGACTTTTCCAAGACATTGCATAACTAATTCTGAGTTTGGCATATTCTATTTCTCGATTGTGTTATTTTAATAATTAAAACGTAACAAAAAGCAACAATGGAACTTTCTCTGGACAAAAAAAGCCCCACGCTGCAAATTCTAAAACTAAGTACTACTTTTCCTTAAAACTAGACGAGGGCAGAGGGTAAAACAAAATAAAAAACACCGAAGATTCCATCGGACCCCCAAATGAAACACTTCAAGTATTTGGTATCTTCTTCTACACCTCTTAATCACGCGTTTGGACTTTCTTAAAATTAGGACCCCTTAACCAAACCAAAAGCAACAATATGACTTTCCCTGGACAAAAAAAAGCCACTGTTGCCCCGTTTTAAAATAAAAAGGAAATATAACTTATCTGTAATGGTTTTTCGGCTTTCAGGAATGAAGCCATGGACTTTCTGAAGTTGGTTCGTATTACTGTAAAGTCTGTCCATCTGAGGAACCACCTGTAGACCCATCTTTGTCTGGTATTTTCTCCAACACTGCAGGGCCCCATTTTTGGTGAGTGGACAGGACGCTGCTATGTTTTTCTGCTGCAGAACTTGCGTAAATACTTCTGGTACTGGGGATTTCTATTCACATCACAGATTTTGATTGTAATAACGTAAAACCATGGGTCCAAGCTCCAAAGCACTTCTTTAAGACACAAACTGCGAACAAAACAACGTATTGATTAGGTTAATCGATCTAAAACTATTTTATGCGTTCTCTAACCGTTAAAGCATGTTATAATCTTGAAATTTAAACATTTTACTTGCATTAAACACATTTGGCTACGAAAATTCAACTTGTTTACTGTTTTATTGCAAATAACCTGACGTGACATTAAAATAGGAATCTGTAAGTATCAGGAGTCGGGTAGGAGGTATGCGATTTAGACAGGGCTGACACCAGTCAAAATAATTATTTTGATTGGTGGCGCCGTCTGTTATAGAGTGGCGGAACTACACGCTACAGGTTTTGCTGAGAATACTTGTGGGTGTCTGTAATTAAGGTAAGTAGTTGTATGAGCCGTCGACAGAGTGCGCCACCAAATACTTCTTCTTTTCTTTAAAATTATAGTTTACGGCCTTCGCTTTTTGATATTTTTAGCCAGTTGTTACAATTTGGAGGTTATTTTTGCAATTAAACGCCCAAATAAACGTTTTTGAGTAGTTTTTTGTGGAAAATAAAACGCAGGAGTAATATATAAGTAGTTTTATTATAACAATACAGAAAATTTACAGGTCTAGGATAAACATAATTAACTTAAAAGTGGAATAAAAGCATTTACTTAAACTGATGCATACTGATTCGTAATCCAAGCGTATCTTTGCCGATTTCAGCCACTCTGCAGACATTACAGACACAACCCTTGTACTTGGGAAGGAAGGAGGATTTACACAGTGGACACTTCTCCTCAGGTTTGCCTCTTAAAATTGGAGTGTATGAATAACCGCAGATGGAAAACGGATTGTGCTCGTTGTAATCCAACTCCAGTTCGTCCTGCGGGTTTGCATCACACGCTTGGAGGATTTTTCTTGCTTGTGCGGCCACTTCAGGCCTTGGCCCCAGCTCCAGAAGACGCTTAGCAAAAGAGGCCGCCGTTTTGTAGTTCTTCAGCTTGAAAAACATGTTTAAAGCCGTCCTGAGGGTTAGAATTCTATGAACTGATTGCAGATTACAGTGAGTAAAGTACGCAGCCATTTCGCACTGCCTCTTCTGGTCCGTCTTCGGAAGGCTTTTACGCAGCGTTTCCATCTGAAGACCGCAAATATATTCGCTGCAAATCGTTAGAAACATCTGCGCTTCAGTTACTTCTTGTTTTGTGTCGACTACGAGGAGCGGAACGCACAGAATTAGTTCTTGGAACTTCTCTAAAGCTTCAGAGAACCTTCCTCCGGTTGTTAACTGGTAACAGTTCTGCAAACGCTGCACCAAATAGTTCAGCTTAATGCTATACCCTGGAAGCTGCGATTTTAGCGTTCCATCCTTCCAGCTCTTGTAAGGGTAGCTATAGTTACTCGGAATGTTTTGTTGCCAAGTCGTGACGGTCCTCGAACCGCTATACAAGCTCAAGAACAGACTTTCGAAGGGTTTAAAGTCCACGATCCCGACTTGTTGGTGCAATAAACGACATGCCGTAGCAAAAGAACCGGCGATCAAATGGTCGACTACTAGGGGCGATTTGGTAAGGGTTAAAGTCGGGGATGGACCTGGGGTTGGGAGATGGACGTAGCTATCGGAGGTTTCTTGCGTTTGCGACGGTCCCAAGTCCGGAATTTCAAGGTCAGAGTCTTCGACGTCCCACCCAGCTACACGACAAAATACTCAATAAAAACGACTAAAAAACCTATTTTTAAGCCAAAAAACATGACAAACACATGTTAGTCTACTAGAAGACATGTTCTCCTAATACAAAAACACGTTTCCCAATGCAGAAAACACGTTTTTCAAACAAAAAACACCCTTTTTCAAAGTTTGGCTTACCTTCAGAATCCGGCACTTCTTTCTTTTCCTCTGGGTCCACTTCGTCTTCCTCCTCGTCGCCCCAACCTCCTTCTTCAACAGCTATGTCTTCATGGTCCTCTGGTTCGATCATCAAGTTCTTCATTGCGCCTGTCGCCTTTGCTAACGACGCGCTGGTTTCGAAGAAGCTCTGTAATTAAAATTTACTTTAGTTTTTTTAACATTACGTAAAAACGGTTGGAGATAAATAAATTGTGTTTGCGTCTTGGTAATAAGCATTTAATTGCGCAACTTTAGACACCAAAACCACCCTTGTAGCTCTTACGACAACCCCAGAACTGGCTCTCGAAGTTGGCGCATCAAAAACGTAGCGCAAAATGCACCCTTTTGATTTTTTTAATTTATTTTAAAAACAGTTGGGGATAAACAAGATCTGCTTTTGCGGTGCTAATTAGGACTTAATTACGCAACTTTAGAGCCCAAAACCAACCCTGTACCTCGTAAATCAACCCCAATAACAGTGCTCGAACTTGACGCTTAGCAAAAAGTAGCGCCAAATGCACCACGCTAGGTTTTTATTTTTATCTTAAAAACGGTAAGAGATAATTAAGTTCTGGTTGCTGGAAAGTAATCAGCGTTAAAAGGGGTAACTTTGTGCCAAAAACCACCCTTGCAACCCTTAAAACAAGCCTAATAATGGCTTCTGAACTTGCCGCTTAAAATCGGCTGTGCATTTTTTTAAGACAACTGGCATAAATATTAAAATTAAATAGTTTTTTTACCTTGCTAACGGTGAGTAAAGGCCAGTTTTCCTCCTCATGCTTAAGAGGAGGTGGAGGACACAAGAACTTGGCGTTAGGGTCCACTTTTGGGAGCTTTTCTTCGCTTTCGAAGGTCTGTTTTAATGTCTCGGCTTCTTCGTTAAAGTTATGCGTTGCTGCTGTTAAATACGCCAAAGAGTTTAGGTTTGACTGCTGGCAGACCTTGATACGTTCTGCTACGTCCCCTAGAGTAAAACAAAAAATTAAAATGTGTCCAAAGAAATTGTCAAAGATAATAAAATAAAAAAAGAGGTACGTAAATAATATAATAAGTACCTAGAAGTAGAGCTCCATGGTACTGTGAGGACCTAGCCTTGCGTATGTCCGCAATCTTGGTCATCTTCTTAAGCTTCTCCAAGTTACCAGTAATCAAATACAAGAACGACAACTGGTCAAAACTCTTCGTCCTCTGGTAGCACATCTCCACGATTTTATGATTGCCGTGCCACAACGCGGCTTCGGCTAACTGTTCCCAACAACTTTTGTCATCCAAGTTTCTAGCGGCTTCATGCGCGACATCAATATTACCACATTCTAGCGCAAGAGTAAACCGCGTCTTGTCGTCTTTAACGAAATGGAGCGCGACTTCAGGATATCCTTTTTGTTGAAGGTAGGAAATGATGGCCTGTCCGACGAGCTTAGCGTTACGCACCATGAAGAGGACTTCTTCGTGGCGCTGGTTAATCAACGCGAGTTTAAAACGATACTCTGTTGGGTCGATAGCGAACATGTGCGGTTGACATTCGCGATCCAAACAGAAAACACTGCTGCCTTTAACGCGCGCCAAATAAATAGGCAGTTCGACTGTACGAATAATCCCGTGATCACCATTGGTTAAAGTGTACTTAATATGATTGCTCGTGGTGTAAATAAAAACGCCTGAGTCATCCCACGCCCCCGATTTAACCCTAGTATTCTCGTGCAAAGAACACAAAACTTCGAGTTTTCGCGTGCAAATCATGACGTTATGTTTCGACAAAAGCGCGATATGGCTCATGTCCGATGACCACACGACGTGCCGACATTTATTAATCTTCACCTCGGCTAAAGTACGTTTTTGCTGCACGTCGAATAAAGTTATGTAGTCCGGTACGCGAAGTAGGAGCATTCCGGTACCGGCGTAGAATACCTCGTCGCATGACGGGGTTTGCACCTTTTTTGTCACCTGGAAGAAACATATTATGTTACGTTAAATAACTGGCTAACTAGTGTGAAAATTGCGTTAAAATCGCGTCAAAGACAAAGAAGTTGCAGCTATGTAGCTAGATACGGGAAAAAGTCGTAGCGCAAAAGACACCGCTTAGGTTTTTTAATTTTTGCGTAAAAACGGTTAGAGATAATTCAGTTTTACTTTCACCCTTAGAATAAGGATTAAATTGCGCAACTTTACCACCATAAACTAACCATGTACCCCTAAAAACAACCCCACTACTGACTCTAAAACTTGACGCATAAAAAATTGTTACGTCAAAATGCCTCCTTTTAGTTTTTTAGCTATATCTTAAAAACAGTTGGGGAAAATTCAATTATGCTTTTGCGGTATTGATAAGGACTTAATCACGCAACTTTAGACGCCAAAAACAACCATGTACCCCAAAAAACAACCCCAATAACGCGTCTTGAACTTGACGCATTAAAAATTGCAGCGCCAAAAGTGCATCCCGCTAGTTTTTTGTACCTAATTACTAAACGATTCGAGATAATTAAGTTTGGCTTGCAGAATAGTAACCAGAATTAAATTCCTCAACTTTATTCCAAAAATCACCGTCGCAACCCTTAAGACAACCCCTATAATGGCCCCTGAACTTGACCCAAAAATTAACCCTTAACAACTAGTATATTTACCTCGTTTTTCAAGTTCCGGATGCACAACTGATGGTTCCGGTCCAACACAGCAAACCTATTGCGTGCCACCCAAATCGCAGTAAGCCCAGCAGTTCTCTTGTTGTCGGCTTCAGGCAATTGATCATGCGAACCCGTTGTACTTTCCTTCGGGATCATGTAGAGGTCATAATTACTTCCCTCAGCGTTAGGGGTGCGCACTGAGAACAAGATTGCGTTCTCGGCTGGGTTGAAGGACATACTGTAGACCGATGCATGAAGTGGGACTTTCCCTGCGCCGCGTATTTGCATAACTGGAACGTCTTTTGAAGTGGTGAAGTCTAGTTTGCGCAAGAAGCGATCTTTGACGTAATACAAGAGGTTTCCGTGGACTGTGTAAGCAGGTCGTTCGCGCTCGAGTTTAAAAATGACCATTCCTGCATCGTGTCCAGCCGCGAAGAGATTGAAAGTCGGGTGCGATGTCAAGACCCAAAAACGTTCGTGTTCACGACGGACTGTTTGTAGACAAGTCCGTTTGGTCATGTCCCAAAAACGTATGCTTTTGTCCTCGCTGTTGGACAGGAGGATTTCCTGTCGAGGATGGAACAGTACGCACGAAACGTTGTTGTAGTGCCCGCGACACGTATCGACCTCCCAAGCCTAAGAAAAAAACAAATACGTTTGTACCAGTTTTTTAAAACACGCATGCAGTCTTTTTAACATTACATAAAAACGGTTAATAATAATTAAGTTCTGCTTTTGCCTTTAGAATGAGCATTAAATTGCGCAATTTTATTCCCCAAAAGCAACCCTGTATCTCGCAAAACAAGCCTAATAATGGCTCTCGAACTTGACGCATAAAAAATTGCAGCGCCAAAATGCACCCTATCGGTTTTTTAAAATTATCTAAAAAACGGTTGGGGATAATTCAGTTCTGTTTTTGCGGTACTAATAAGAACTTAAGCACGGATCTTTAGACCCCAAAAACAATCCTGTACCTTGAAAAACAACCCTAATAATGGCTCTCGAACTTGACGCATAAAAAACCGAAGCGCCAAAATACACCGTGCTAGTTTTTTTAACCTATCTTAAAAACGGTTGGAGATATTTAAATTCTGCTTACAGGAAAGTAATCAGCATTAAATTATGAAACTTTACCCCAATTTCCAACCCTGTACCTCGCAAGACAACCCCAGTACAAACTCTCGAACTTGAAACATAAAAATAGCAAACTTACCTTCGAATCGTTCATGCGCCACAATTTAATCTGCCGATCATCAGCCCCAGACACAATAAGGGGTAGTGTAGGGTGAAACGCAGCCCAATTAACCCCGCGGTCATGCCCTTCCAAAACATGCTTCACTACTGCATCGGCTTGCCCAAACAAATCCGTCGCGCCAGGGTTCTTAAGATGGTCATCTAGCCCACCAGGTCCAGGCGCTACGTTCTTTTTCCTACAACAACCCCTGGTCTAAAATAAACCCTTGTGGAACACCTTGAACTTACCTTAAGCCTGAGATGTCCCAGACGCGAACTGTCGAGTCCAACGAAGCCGAAACCAGAAGGTCTTCAGATAAATGGAACATCGCGCACATAACGTAGTGGTTATGCCCAGTTAAGACGCAGATACAGGTCCTGCTTTGCCAGTTCCAGATGCGTATGGTTTGGTCATCTGACGCAGACACGATCCATGGGTACTCATGATGGAACATCGTGGTTCTGATGTAATCCAAATGCCCCAAAAGAGTGAAGATACATCTCTTTTGTTTGTAGTTCCATACTTTGATTTTGTAGTCGTCGCCCCCGGATACGAATAAGGGTTGTTGATTGTGGAAGCATATTCCACGGACAGGGCCATCGTGCTCTTCGAACTTTTCCAATAGGGTGCACATCCTGTAGTCCCATAATTGTATAGAGCCATTGTGTAAGCTGAAATTAATTTTAAATTTAACGCGGAAGTTTATACATTTTTATTACGTGTATGCATGTTTTATTTGCGGGGTTTGACCTTGGATTTAGATCCAGTTTTAATCGAGATTGGATAAAAAATAAACGAATTAAATTGACAACCCACTGCACTCGAAAAATGTGCTACCCTTTAGCCTTAAGGCTTTAAAATCCCAGATTCCTAAAGACCTTGGTATTTAAACTGGTTAAAAAAATCATTTGTAATGGTTTATTTAAAACATGACCTTTAAAAGAAATTTCTATCGCTGCTTAACAATCAATTTCTTCAATTATCTGTAATTAGATTATTTAATTTCTTTCTTGTTGTACTTAATTTTTGCATAAAACAGGTTTGATTCCCTAAGAAAACCCTTAGGTTTTTTTTTAATTTAACACAATCAATAAGGTTTTTTTTCAAATGCAATTTGGGCCTAATGTTATTAAGGCTTCTTAAGCCCTTTTTAAAACCCTTAAGCCCTAAGTCCTAAGGGTTAAGCCTCCCCCTAGAAAAAACGTCAAGAAAGTACAGCATCTCAAAATAATTAATATAATTAAATTACATAATCTGCACCTATTAAAAATGCTCTATTAAAATTAAAAAAAAAACATAATCCACCTTTTTCAGAGTTAAACACAATTAAATTTAAATATGGATTCAGTAAGAATGGGGGGAATTTTTATACGAACATATAAATTCGGTAATGTACACTAAATTATAACCAGTTGTCTTGAACTTTTCGTAGTGGTTAAAAATTAAAATGAAGTTGGTTACTACAGTAAGTTTTGTTGAATTTTTGGTGATAGTGTTAAAAAGCAATAGTTGGTGAAAAAATAGGCCAAAATAAGCGCCCCTAGAATAGTTTTACACCCTTACAAAAAAAAACAACCAAGTTAAAAAACAAATTAAAAAAAAATATATAATTAGATTATTTTTAATGACAAAAAATTAAACAATAAAAAAAACTAAAAAAGCAAAAGGGCTTTGTGCTGCAAGAATTAACGTTGGTTTTGCAACCCTTTTAGATTTTTTACAACCCTTAACAAGCCCCAAAAACATTTTTTTATTCCCATTTTCAAGTTCAAACAAATTGTCTTAAAATAACACCATATTTGGAAATGTCTTTAAATTAATTGTTAATGCAAAAAATGACAATTAGAGCAATTACCTAAAGTTCAAGTTTAAGAACTAAATGACCTTGGATTTACATAATTTTGCATAATTACCTAAATAAACAAATAAAAAAAAAGTACCAAACCCATTTTCGCAAATCTGTTTTTAACGTAAACCACACCTTAAAATAAAAAATAATCCTAAGGCAGTTGCTAAAAAAAAGCGGAGACTTCCTGTATATTTTTCTATAATAATAATTAAAAAATTTATAAAGGCTTTTTTTGAATTTTTTTTAACCAAAAACCAAGAGGTAAAAAATAATTAGAAGGTACGCTCTTGATCATGAACATTACTGAAAACCAGATCTTCAGTAACCTCGACCATAACCAGAATATCTTCTGATATTTCGATGACATTTAAGATGGGCTGTGGTCAAGAAATCTAGATCAATTGCATCATACTTTAATAATTAGACAAAAATCCAATTACTCTAACCATATTTGTTTTAATTTCAGGTATTACCCATCGTATTAGGATTAATTGCCCCTAGCTGGGGGCAATACTACAATCATTTCGGGGGCTATCAAATTGCGCAGCCCTATTTTGGCTACCAACAGGCGTACACTGCACCCTTGACGTATTACAACCCTTACACCCCACCCCAATTCACCCCAGCCCCTATTCAAAACCAATTCATAAACCATAACTTCAGGGCGGTTCCCCAACCACTTTTAAACAGTTAGTTTTAAGGGCATTAAATTTTTTTTTCATGTTTATTAATTATTTTTTTTTATAGCAAGGGGTGCAGCCCCAGAATACCAGGGCTTTAGCTACCACACTGACTTTAACGATGGAGCAAAATCAACAGTTGTTTTTTTTAGCGGGCATGGCTCTAGTTTTGCATTTAATTCCGAGGGCAATAAACAAAGAAGTCGGGCATCAAGTGCCCGCACTTTGGCCTCTGATAGTTTGGACACCCACGAAGTTAAAAACGAGATAACAGAAATAAACAACGTGCTTAAAAATAATACAAGGGCACAAGACAATTTTCCTTTAAGCTCGGAACAGTTTAAAAAGTTTTTCGAACAAACCCCTAACGGAGTTCAATACTTTTACAGGTATATTACAATAAATTACATTTTTCTTGGCTAAATAATTTTTTCTAGCTTCCCAACTGGTCCAGGGGCAATTGCCTCAACAACTGAAGCCCCCAAAACAACCCCAAAAGCCCCCTTATACGAAGCAGCAGAAAGTATTCAAAAAGATACCCGAATTACATTCAACGACATTCCAAAAGAGACCAAAACCCCTTTTTTAATCACAGTAATGGAAGATCTTGAAGAGGACAACGATACCGATACGACTGAGCCCCAAACAATGGAAACTACTACCCTTATGGAAGACCTAACGACAATTGGGGTGCCTTTGAATATTTCTTCGACAACCAGCACTACTTCCACGACTTCTGAGGCGACAACTCTTGATAGTGAAGACACTGTAGTAGTGGATGCTACCACCATGTTAAATAACGCAGAAAACAACCCTTAATCATGTTACAACCCCTTTTTGTTCAATAAAGCCATTTAGACATTATTTAAGTTATTTTTGAAGCACAGTTCAAATATTAGTTAAGTTTAAGTACGTCCTAAGTTGTATATAATATATTTTTATTTATTTAAACACCCAGTGTTGTTTTTGTACCCCAATATTGGTAGTTATGCCCCAAATGCTAAAATTCTTAATTTGGGTCCATGGGACTGGCTTACCTTGCAAGGATCCATGGTCTTTTGGGGTGGAACGAAAGCCCCTTCACCCGGGCTGATTTAGTTTCAAATTTCGTCAACATCTTGCAAAATTAAACATAAACTAAAAAGTTCATAAGGTGACGTGTTATAGGTTAGTTTATTGGGTGACGTTGCAACTGATTTTTTCTATAAACGCACTAACTGTAGTCTTTTAATCACATAACAATTATACTTTGATTTCTTGATTTGTCTATTGTACATTAAATAATAATCGCCATACGTAAAGTTTGATTTTAAAAGGTTTTTATTTATGTTTTCTTGGCAGCCATAAATTAACCATAGACTATACGAGATGCCGGTGCACTTTCCATGTCTATTGGATGTTTTATTGGGACCTAACCGGATTGCCTTTAAAAACAGAAATTGTCTTAATTTAGGGCTTTTTCTTGTGGTTTCTAAAGCCTAACATGGAAAACAAGTAGAAGAACCTAAAATAAACCATTTTTGCGTAATTGTTGCAGGTTTAAATGAGTAATTAATAAAATAATGATTTTCTGCGACCGGTCTGGTTGCGTGAGTGGGTGGAGCAATTGCTGCCAACAACAACAACCGGAAACACAAAAAGTCCCTGCCTTTTGTGTCAATAATCGATTGTTAATAATAACCTATAAAGAGTTGTTTTGTGTAAATTTATTTATTGTGATCTTGACTCACCAACAAAATGAAAAAGCTCTGTACACTTTACATATACAAACACACCCTATTATTACAGTTTTAGCATGACAAATAAAATTTACAAAACTCTTTGTATATAAACCACACAATATGGCTACTAATAACAATCAGAATGGTTGGCTGAGCGGATTGGGCATTGGATTTGGGGCCCCTTTAAGCGCTGTGCCTGAGCAGCCGGGCACATCGCCGGAAGTCAACCAATTTGACCAGATAGAGCGAAGCAATATCAGTAGCAATACTCTGAAGGTAAGCCGACATTTAACCGCAAGAAACGCGAATATCTTACGAAATTGGGGTTATTTTAGCGAAACCCGAAGATGGAGCTGTCGAAGACAGACCTACTCAAGCTGGTGACTTATTTCGAGGGCGAAATCCAAGCCCGGGACATTGCTTTAGCAGCCCTAAAGGTAAGCCTTACACAATTACTTAAAACCCATTCTAAAAGCGTGAATTTAGTCTGAGAAGCTGAAACAAGTGGTGAATATTGGGCGTTACCGACCAGTGGTCATGACAGACCCTTACATGGCCCTTCTGAGGGACAGCGTGGCCGACGGGCCTTCGGCAAAGCCCCCAATAAGCGACAGAGAAATGATCGCTTCCGGTGAGCAGCAGCTCCAAGCTTTGGAGCACTTGGCAACTCAACAGAAAAGAGCGCACGAACACATGAAGAAGATCCTCAAAGAGGCGGAAGCCAAGCACAAAAAGGTGATACAAGAATTAGAGGAAGAGAAATGCAAGCATGAGCACGACACAGCGCAAGGTAGAGGTATTGTCTAGATGTCTAATGAAATATACAATAATAATGTGGCTTTTTAGGGGATGATATAACGTATGGATTGGAAATGGAGCGAACTAGGTTAAGACAAGAGTTGGAAATGGAACGAAACTCGCGAAAAAAATTGGAAAAGGAGTTAAAACGGCAGCTTGAAATGGCGGACGAGGAGCGAGCGCGACAAAAACAGATAGTCCTACTCTTATTAGCTGAAAGAAAGAAGATTATAGTCAAATACATTGAGGAACGCAAGCGTAGCGAAGATTTAGCCCAAGTAAGTCCAGTTTTTTTAAATTTCAACTACCAGGAGCACTTATGTTCCCCTGATACCTGCTCATGTAATTTAAACCTAAATCATATAAAGAAGCCTAAAAGGGCTTGAATAAGTTCGTAAAATCGTGGTAAAAGTTCTAAAAATGGCTTTTTTTGTAGATTCTATCCGAAGAAAAATCACGAAACGATACAATGGCCGAAGGCCTCGAGGAAGAAAGCAAAAAATCCCTTCAAATGGAAGCAGAACTAGAAAAACAAGGCCACGTCTTTGAGGCTGATAAAAAATCACTCAAAACTCAACTAGGCCAAAAAGAAGCCAGGTAATTCCATTTTCAGACATTTAAACCCCATAATTCATAGAAAACCCTCGATAAATACCAAATAATTCAAAAGAAATGCCTTAAAATGTTAAACAAGAACCTTTTTTGTCTTAGATGCCTGGAATTAGAAACAGAAATCGCAAAACTAAGATCAGAATGCGAAGCCATCAGGACAAGAACTAATTTAACATGTGATAATGCATCCCCGATGATAAGCAGCGTTGCTAAAGTGGTACAACCCACTGCGACAGTGTCTAGTGTTCCTGTATCTGGCCCCAGTAAGTTTAAACCTTGAAACAAACCAAAAATAACATTTTTAGAAAATCCAGTTACTAGGAGAACTTAAAAAAAATGCATTCTCCTAGTATTTAAAATAAAAAATCATAAAAACGGCATTAAATGTGCAAATATTTCAATTTTACGTCAGAAAACAACCTTATTTAACAATAAAACCATTTTCAGTGACTGGAATCGCCCAATCCGTGACCCCTGGTCAGGTTTTACGCCAAAATGCTCCGCCCATTGCTGCTAAGGTAAATAACACTTAAAAATAGCAAAAAACAAATACAAAAAAACAATAACTTGGATAATAATGAATAAAAACCTATTTCAGGCTGTTCCTACGCCCCCCGCCAATCAGCCCCTCCCAGGGCGCCTGCCCCCCAAGCAGCAAGTGGCAACAGCCCCCCAAACGCCTCCCAAAAAAGGCGCCCTAGCAGCTCGCGGCGTGCCGCCACCAATACCGCCAAACAAACCAGTAATCCCCACCAAACAAACGCCACCGCGCAGGCCCGATGCGGCCGCTAGTAGTGGTGCACATGCGCACGACGAAAAGAAGAAACTAGGCGCTCCAGTGAAGGACGACGCAAGCGCATCGGGAATAGAGATTCTGGGACAGGAATTGGCGGACTTTCAGCAGGTTTTTGTCACTATGGCAGCCACTAGCAATAACTCTTAAATGAATAAATAAGTAAAAACATAGCGCTTAGAGTAGTATCGTTTTGTGTTTAGCGAAATACGGTGCGTAAGGGAGTTTTTTACAACAAAACATGATATTTTGTCGCGGTTTCGAGTGATATTCACGGCTTTTTTGGGTTTTCTTGTACTTAACTGCCTGATTGATAATACTCGTGTACATAACTTTGACTACTTATTATTATAAAAACGACTGATTTATTTGAGGCCGCTGATAATTTGTTTAAACAACGGTAACCAAGAGCAAAATGTCGTGTTGTATTGTTTATAGGCACCAGTACTTACTCTTAAGTGTTAAACTATTATTCTATCAGTTATTGATAGATGAAAACAGTATTTGTACTAAAAATGTATATACATGAGGTCTTAACTTATTGTTATAATTTTTTTTATACTTAACTTGCATGAATTTAACGATTCGGATTAACGGAAACAATAATATAAAGTTTGAACCAAAAGGTCTTCCTTTTTTAATTAATGCCGCGATAAGCAATTTTTAAATTTCTACATTTTCATACAGTCAGTGTTTAAAATGTAAATAAATAAACGATTTTATTTGGATTTTGTACACTTTTAACGGTTATTGTACATAAAACATCGATTTGTCCGAATCCGTTTACTATTTTTTTCAATAGGCAGCTTAAATTTAAGCTTCTGTCGATAGCAATAAATTTACGACTTCTGCGCCACTATTAATTGTTTATTTTATAACTAGAACTAGCTGTCAAAATAATTGTTGAACTGTTACACAAGTCGCGAATTTATTTATTATGTGATATTGACTAAAAAAATTACATAATTTTATTTTTTTACCATTAGACCCTTTCAAATGAAGATATTGTTAAATATTTGATCTCAGTTTAACTATTTATATCACCCTTATTTCAAATTTTCTACGGTATCCTGTACCGTACTTCTAAACTACTTAAAACTAATTTTATTATTATTTTTAAGTAGTTTATTCTCCTTATTATGTAAATAATCATTTGGAAACAATATTGTTAACAAAAAATAAATGTAATTTCAAGGCCCTAGTGGTAGTTAGATAGAACCCTTTTATTTAATTGGGCAGGGTGTTAAAACCGATAGATATTGACAAAATTGTTAATTTAAGTATTTTTTTTCGAATGTATTTATTAGTGTAAATTATGAGACAAATATAACAAATAGAATTCATGGAGTGTTTTATTTAACATAAAAAAAAATCACCAACAACCCCCTACTACGAAAGTCGAAATTTCCACTTTCCGAAAAAGGAAATTCTTTCAAACTAAAAATACTTTATAATGTGCATAATGGATTAACAAAAAAATAATTCCTTGCAAATCATTAATTCCCAAATAAAAAAATAAAATCTGTAATGACATAGCTTTGAGAATTAGGCACTAGATGGCAACACAAGAAAGCCAAAAGGGTTTTTTCAAAATAGCAATTTTCTAGCTGTTTAAAAACCTTTTTGAATTAGGGTTTATTTGGGCTTGGACCAAAACCAAAAGGTTTTATTTAGGGATCAATAATTTTCAATCAGTGAGGGAAGATTAACGATTATTTTTACGCTTTTTTTTCTAAGCCTATTATTAGAGAGATAATTCAATTATAAACTAGGGCTACTTAAAATGGTTTAGTACAAGATATCGAGTTAATAAGAATGTAGTTATTAAAAATAGTGTTGCAATGATTTTAAGGGTGTTTTTTAATTATTTTTTAATTTTTTCTACTCTTAAAGTGTAAGTTTTTTAAATGGCTTAGGGTCAAAAAAAATACAAAATGTTTGCAATGAGTATAAAAAAATTAATTTTTAGTAGCATAGCACATAGGGCCCACAATAAAACAGAGGAATACCAAGAAACTAGTCTATCCTTGAGGGACATTTTACCAATTAAACCAAAACATTACGACAAAAATAGGGCCCCAAAATTCGAAGGCAACCCCACTATAGTCTATTTCCACGTCACAGTCTTATCCCTTGACTCCATCAACGAAGAATCAATGGTAAGAATAAAAAAAAACCCCAAAAAACACCCCCAAAAATATCATCCAAAAAAAATCAAAAAAATTTTTTTTTTTATTTTTTTTGCAGACATATGTCACAGATATTTTCCTCGCACAAAGTTGGAGAGACCATCGACTCCGTCTCCCCGAAAACATGAGTGAAGAGTACAGAATACTCGACGTTGATTGGCTTCACAGTATTTGGCGGCCAGACTGCTTTTTCAAAAACGCGAAAAGTGTAACGTTTCACGAAATGACTATACCAAACCATTATCTTTGGTTATATCACGATAAAACGCTCTTGTACATGTCGAAGTAAGTCAAAAGCCTCAAAAAAAACCACAAAAACCTTGAAGATGTTGAATAACTAGAGCGTACGACAATTTAAAAAAAATTAAATCTTGTAATGTTGAATCTTTGTGTTAGATAATTTAATTTTTAGGTTAACCTTGGTCTTGTCATGCGCAATGAAGTTTGAGTCGTATCCACACGACACACAGATTTGCTCAATGAGCATAGAAAGCTGTAAGTCCTTTTTTCCACACGCTGCCAATTTTCTAAAAAATAAAATTCCTTAAAACTATGTTTATAAGCTTTTTAAAAGACCTAGAAAACAATTCTACTATCGGATTTTTTGCAAACGCTTTTGCAGTGCGCCACTGCTCCCTAATCTGCCAAAATCAGTCTGGAACCTTTTTCATTTTTAGTGTCGCATACAGATCATGATTTAGTATTTATTTGGAACATGACTGATCCTTTAGTTGTGAACCCTGAAATAGAATTGCCACAGTTGGACATTTCAAATAACTACACCACAGATTGTACCATAGAATACTCGACAGGTATTTACGCAACAAAATAATTTTTTGATCAACTACTGTGTTGATTTTTCTAGGCAATTTCACATGTTTAGCAATAGTCTTCAATCTAAAACGCCGCCTAGGCTACCATTTATTCCACACCTATATTCCATCAGCCCTAATCGTGGTCATGTCCTGGATTTCCTTCTGGATAAAACCGGAGGCCATTCCAGCCCGCGTTACTCTTGGCGTGACCTCTCTACTGACACTAGGTAAGCACATGTTGGTGTTCTACAAGGCTCTATACTCGGGTCGCTTTCATTTCAGCAACACAAAACACGCAGTCGCAGCAGTCTCTCCCGCCGGTGTCATATGTCAAAGCCATTGACGTTTGGATGTCTAGCTGCTCTGTGTTCGTATTTATGTCCCTTATGGAGTTTGCTGTTGTTAATAACTACATGGGGCCTGTGGCGACTAAAGTTATGAAAGGGTACTCGGATGAAGACCTGCATTCTGACGTCAATGAATATGGGGTACGTTTTGTGACAATTTTTAGCTTTACTTTGTGGTATGTTTATGATTTTTGTAGGTTATGGAGAGGGTGCGTTATAGCACCACGTCGAACCAACCCCAGTACGAAACTTTTTGTAATGGCAGAAGCGTAGCACTGTGTATCGATCAGTTCTCACGGTTTTTCTTCCCTTTTTCGTTTCTTATCCTGAACGTGGTGTACTGGTGCACGTTCCTATGACTTTAGGGCCAAGATTGCTGTTAAGGGGCTTCTAAGAGGCTTTTTAGTGGCTTCTAAGGGGCGTTTATGGCCAATCAGGTTTCTAGGTGGCTTCTAAGCGGCTTCTAGGGGACTTCTACGATGTTTTTAAGGGACTGAAAGTCCTTTATGCCAAGGAGGCTTTTAGGAGGCTTCTAAGTGGCTTCTAGGTGGTTTCTAAGGGGTTTTTAGGGGTTCGTTATGGGTTAAATGAGCTGGAATCTGTTCTAGCACAACTTGTGTGTATTCTAAGTGTTTAAAAGTCCGTGTTACTTGATGTACATAGCTTTTATAAAAAAATGTACTCGTTTGATTTTTCTCAATAAATTTTTTAAAAGTTTCTAGTTTTATTTAGCACGCCACTGGATAAATCGTAGACTGATGTACACCTGGTTAAATGTATAAATAAAGTGACGAAACGTATGTCCTTTAGACTGTCTTATTCCACAAGAACCAAAAAGACAAGTTTTGAATCTACCGGAAACGAAAAAAATGCTGAGATTCTAATAATACTTTAGTTTGGTTTGATCTATGCGGTATTGTTTTGTTTCCTCTGTTAGAAAATAAGATGAATTGCTTGGAAATAGACCATTGTACGTCTATCCGCATTAGAATAGAACGTAGGACAAAAAAATAATTTAAAAAAAACCCACACCCGACACTAATTGTCACTTTAATCCTTTTGATCCTTTAAGTTTTAAAGGCTCGTTTAAAGGGCTGTATTTTCAAAACGGTTTCTTTGTTTGTTCTTAAAGTTTCTTTATTTAAGAACATAAATTTGGCGTTGTCAAGACTCCAAACGTTGAAGTATGAAGTCAATTCATTATTTGAGTTATCCCAATATGTATCTATCTCTAATTGGCCTGGTTTTGAAGCATAGACTGAGACGTCTATGTCTAGCTTTCTGGTGCCGACAATGTCGTCTCCTACAATGCCGTAAATCTGCGGTGGCGCATTTCGGCGATCGTTACCATGCAAGCGCATTTCTACACTACGCTAGGCGAGCGATATCCTTATATAAACATATTTCCTTTAGTTCCGCAGTAGAAGAATAAGTGGACGTGCACTTTGGCGACGCGCATTCGCCAAAGGCTTATATATGAAGCCTTTACTGGAGGAAAACCTTAAAAAGAACTTCACAACAATGAGATTATGCAATAAAATAGAAAAGTCCCTGCTCGGGAGCCATGTATAGAAAAAAACAACCTTAATGGTCCTAAAGACCGTTTTCATTAATTTATTTTTTCTGCTTTTATTTAAGCTGTTGTACGCCTCTGATGGCGCGTCGTCTGCTAAATTTAAACGCTCCAGTACGAGCGTGCGCCACTGTAAAAGCGTCGCTCGTCGAGTTGAGAGGGCCGCGTCGACGCAAAGCGTCCCTAAGTTAGTTGTCGACAGTAGACAGTCGCCGAAAGCACATGACATGGTGCGGGCAACAACGGCCCGTCGACCGACACCGTCTCCAACTTTATAAATACCTAGAGTGTCGCAATCACAGCGACGGCCCTATATCCCGCGGTCTGTCTATCTGTCTTCCTTACGAACTGAATCCGCGACGGACGGACAGTGCGTGCAGCGGTCGTTAGTGTTAGTGTCCCATGCGGCATTGGTGCAGTGCTACAATCGATGAACAAGACCTGCCACAAACGTATAATAACTTAAATAACCTAGCTTACTTCAGTGTTGGATTCAACTTTTTCGGTTGGGGCCTTACCTAACACCACTTGGGCTTTGTGCCAATCCACGGAAGTAAACAGACAGGGGCAATACACTAACAACCTAGTGCCAAATTTTCGCTCTCATTATTTTTGGCTAAACTAGAATTCTTTTCAAGGTTAGAGTGGCGTGATATACACGTGACATACCCTTTAGTCTTAAGCCATCAACGCAAAAGTTGAATACACACATACAAGCCATTATCTTAGACAGGTGCGTCGACACTTTTCTAAAAGGACGCGCCTGACTAAGATGGACTTTCCGTGGTCCTTTTGAGTGATCCAGGGTTCTCTGTATAGGTTGGTATCTTCCCGTGGCGCGTTGCGTTGGTCAGAATGTGATCCGGCCCTCGACACGAGCCATGCAGCACCCCTCGAGGCCGGCTCAGTGATGGGCTGGCCAAACACGGCCGCTGATACCCGGTGACCCCGCGGGTGCCGAGGAATGTTCATCCCCGACACTTTACGCAGCTGCATGGTGGAGCCCGATGTCTCTTCATATCTGCAGACGCCGTCCTCGGGACAGGTGCCTAAATTCTTCCCTCACCCCTCGCGATACGCCACGTAATTAACATCATTAACATGGGTGTTATCTGTTTACTGTATTGTACTGTCAAATCCACTGTTATTCATGGCGCAGCAATTGTTGCTAACACCCTTTGGCGCCGAAGAACCACCCTTAGGTGTTTCTTAAGCGCTTTGATGTGTTTTCTGTTTTATGTTTATACTCTAAGCTCGTTTATTCTTGATGTTAATTGTCAACATTACTATACTAAAGTCACTAATCTCTTTGGCAAAACTATTCATATGCAATTTTACAATATTGATGTTGCTTGGCTTGTTACCTTTTAACCATTACTGTTTTTGTTTATTTAACCTTGCACTTAAGACCTAAGACTTAAGTCTAAAGAAAATGAGTAGTCAGAGCAGGGTTAAAGTATTTTGATGTCTTCGGGAAGACTTGAGCTTCCAGATGGTCGAGCTTGTGTCGGACCGCGGATCTGAGCTATTTATAAAAGACTATTTATATCCGCTAGAGCAATGCAACCAAGATCGCAACTCTACGATACAAAATTACCAAAATAATTAGTAATTTTCCTTTAATTATAATATTATCTTGATTATTTCTGTGGAATTGCGACTCTTACATCAGCGTTTTTAATTCAAGACACAAGTGAAGATGCATTTTATTAAATTGTCAAGCGTGCTTGTACGTGACATGAAAATTAATGCCAATGCTGATGACCTGTCCAAGAAACGTAATTTTTGGACTTAAGAACTTTAAATTTAATTGTTGTTGCGAAATTGTTTTTTAGACGCGCATTACTTTTAATGTTTGTAAAGTACGTAGAGATTTTTCCAATTTAGTATACTGCACATTTAAAATTCTTCTCTGTGCGGCTATTTATAAGTTTAAATTTCCTCGCTTACCTACTAAATATACCGACTTTATTGTGAAATAATAACATTGCTTCGTATATCTATTTCAAGTTCGTCGTAAATCGAATCCCAAAATGTAGCAAAGTAGAGAAACAAAATATTTACGAAATAAATTAATATCGCCAGTTTGTAATATTATTACATCTTTGTTGAAACTTATCGAAGTTTGGAGCTACTCCCAACATAAATTATGATTATTTTTACGAGCTTGCTTCCTCGTGAAATATAGCTCCAAAGGGCAATGGAGTATAAAAAACTCCTTCCTTTGCTGCGCGCAATTTATGAAATATTACTCTTCGTCGCAGCGTACACAAAAATCAAAATACTCTAGCTTTGCAGTCGACTTGCATTTTCAACCAAAATTCTTGTTCAAGAGGTTTTTATAACAATCACAAGAGTAAGGATTTGGTTTTTGTTATTAGGACGAGTTCCACCCTTTCATCGAAGCGCTGCTACCCTTCGTTAAATCCTTCTCGTACACGTGGTTTAACTTGCAAGCAGCGAAGAGAAAATACTATAAAAAGCATGAAAAAAGAATGTCATTGGAGGAGGAACGACAATGCAAAGAGGCCTTACAGGTTAGTTGGTTTATGAATGAATTTTGGACACTTTACAATGATTTTTATGAAACATATACATTGGTGCTATGCCAGAGAGATTTGTTTGTAAACTTTGCAGACCAATGCAATGATGTACACTTCGACCAATTGGCACATTATTGCATTAATAACGGTAAAGGCTTTTTAAAGGCGGCTAATTATCAAAATATTTAAACAAGCGGCAATGCAGCAAAGGGACGCGTTAAAAATAAATCAGCGCTATTTTTAACCGTAAAGTGACATTGCACTTTTTATCTAGCGCTTCTCTCCCGGTCAAAAAGTTGTTATTTAAGATCCTACTTATTTTTAGTCTAAAACTGATGTAAGAAAGACGACTCATTAAAGCGACCATTTATAGATATAGACGCTGTTATCCTTACTAAATCCTTAATGCACACAATTCAAAATTAAACGTTCTGTTCCAGAACGAGAAAGCCGAGGTAAAACAAAAATGGGCGTCGCGCCTTCTTGGCAAGCTCCGCAAGGACATAACGCAAGAATGCCGCGAGGATTTCGTCCTCAGCATAACCGGAAAGCGACAAGCGGTTTGCGTTTTGTCAAACCCGGACCAAAAGGGAAAAATGCGCCGGATTGACTGCCTTCGACAGGCGGATAAGGTATGGCGGCTAGACTTGGTGATGGTCATCTTGTTCAAGGCCATTCCTTTGGAAAGCACGGACGGAGAGCGCCTTGAGAAGAATCCTGATTGTTCGCAGCCAGGACTCTGCGTTAACCCATATCATATTAACGTTTCCGTGCGGGAGCTCGACTTGTATTTGGCCAACTTTATTAACAGCCACGGTAAGTTCTTTGGTCCTTTATTGCCTTGGAAAGATGTTTACTCGTCTCGATTTTATTGCTGTTTCAAACGGCGCAGTTTTACCATAAATGCCCTGTTTCTATTTATTTATTCGCTGCTTCCTTTTGTGGATGAAAGTTGCAACAGATTTGAGGGTCAATGCAACAAAAACGTGTTAATTATCAATAAATAATTTTCTGGCGCGCGATAAAATATTGTCGATTTGATTATAATAAAATTGGGTTCATGCATAACCAGAAGTTCAAGTGTATTTGTAGTACAAATGCCAAAATTTTTTCGTATTTTTGAGAAACTGCCAATACTATCAGGTGTTTGAAAACGTTTGTTTATTTTTTCATTTGGAATTAGATAATAAACATTTATAAAAATTTCCAGAGATTCTTAGCGGCGTCTGTTACAACAATAACAACAAAAAGGACGACGAGCGCAAAAAAGGTGAGTCCAAATTGCAATAGTGTACAGTAATTGGTAATAATTTCTTATATACAATTTTTTTTGGTTGAATGTACGTTGTTCATTTTTCTTAATTCGAAATTCTTTCCAGTTACAGGCTACACCCACAATCCTTACAATGGCGTTATTTGTAACGATATTATCCTAGCAACTGGAGTTTTTTCGTCAAAGGAGCTATGGAAATTATCAAAATGTAATTTTCACGCTTTCCTTTATTCCTTAACGGCTAATTTTGTCTTTTTTAGCGTCCATCCTCCACGAGCTTACGGAACCACAACCGAACGTGAACAGCGTAAAACTGGAACATCCTTCCTACTATTCCAATTGCTACTCGGAACCGGTGGATCGCTCTGGATCCGTCGACGCCATGGTCGTTTCTGCAGCATATTGTAAGTCCCTCGTAAAATATGCCAAAAGAAACTAGTTCAGAAACATCCTTAAAGTCCTTAAAGATAAATGCCTAAATAAAAATCAATACTAAATATAATTTTCCAAGTCGCGACGCTCCGGAATTTTTTGCAGACTTTGTGTCGTCTGCAAAACAAATTATTACCGACCATGAGTATAAATTTAATACTCCGCCGTATGCATTCCCTAAATGTTTAATATCGCGAAACATTAAACGGAAAACAACCAAAACAAATGGGAAGCATATGAGAAAATTACAAAGTTTAATTTCAACTTGCTGTTAAGTTATATTCCTGCGGTTTGATATAATTTCTCTCTTCGGTTTTAGCAATGCCGCAAAACACCACGCTAGTTTCCTCGAGTTCCCAAGCCAGCCCAAGTCATCTCTTCTACCAACATAGTCCGGAGACTCACCAACACCACCAGAACCAAGTGAAGTACTCCGAAAATGGTCATGATTCCCTTACGGACTTCGTCACATTTGTATGCCAAGAAACGGACAGCAATCAAAACGCACAGGTTAGTAAACTACCCAAGGTAAATAAACATATGCTGTTTGAATACTTGAAACAAATAGGAATAATTTTGCATATAATACGATAAGAATATGCTAAATGCAATTCTTCGGCTTAGAAGCAAAGCCGCCGGTCGATAACATGCATTTTGGAGTAGTTCCAGTAAAAATTATGATAATTACAAAAGACAATTATAACATGTCCATTGATTTTTAAACAAAGAACGGCGACACTTGTCTACCAACTGCTCCAACTTTACACAACCTAATTCTAATAACGACCGTCTGTTTATTCAAGATGCAGTCGAACATGTCGCGCAGTCCAAAACCACAGTACTTCCCTACGACGATGCTTCCTCCGCCTCCACTACCCCCAATGGCGCGACCAGTCGCCATAATTCGCTCGACGGGCGACGTCACGATGAGCGGTGCTAACTCACCACCTGCCAGTATTACCCCGCCTTGTAGCGACGCCTCTCCAGCGGATGACGTCCCAGACATTAGCTCGTCACCACCGTTGAGCCCAGGGGGTAAATCGCCTTCGCAGCGCTCGCAGGTCCCGACCAGCAGTCCGTACTCGCCGAGTCGGGATTATACGTCCTTTAACCATTTCCATGGACAGCCAGGACATGTTGGTAGTGTACAGGAGGAGGGACTCGAAGGGCGCTTTTGGTTTAGTCTTTTTAAAGAAGCGTCCTTTTTGTCCCTCCGTCCTGGTAGTGTAGTCCGCGCTCTGGAGGGACAACTGATTAACTGTTTATTGTTGCAGCTCTTCAGCTATCCCAGTATGAGCGGGATGTCTGGTGTTATCAGCCCTACGAACCTCAGCATGTATTCACCGAACGTGACTACATCGAGAGGTACCCCGCGCTCTAGTATCCCGCGTTGGAGTACGCCGCTCTTCACGTTGGACCAAGAGGATTTTAACATGATTGCGCATCCTGCCAGTTCTGAACCCAATGCCATTATCCTTATGGACGAAGCTGGTGCAGCGCAAACGGCTAGCGAACACACAGTGCAGTGTTGCAACAGTGCGAACCTTATGTGTGACGCTGATAGGTTTTTCCAAGCGAGTGACGGGCTGGACAATAACGCGACACGAGAGCCGGATCCCATGACGACGCCTAAGACTCCATAGGGCGTTCCGCAGGGGTGTACGTTAAGGGTTGTAGTATTTCATAAAAGGACATCGATGATTATCTGCCTTACGCAGCTTCCTTGCCGCCAATTTATGTGTAACGATTATGTTGGATTTTGATAATTTAGCGCGTTTGCGCAATAGAGGCTGCTCAAGTAGAATAGCGTCGCGTCCAAGCCACAATTTATTGTGGTTTCGACGCGACTTAGTCTTAGATGTAATATACTTAGTATAGGATAGAAATGTGCCAAGACCTTGGGCACTTGTTGGGCGCTGCGCGACACACGCAGTGTCTTAGGGGCCTTTGGTCGGTGACGTTTAGTTTAAATTCCGTTCCTATGTTGGGTGCTTGTCTTCCACAAAAGAGCTTGTTGCGTAACAGGCTGCAGTGAGCTGGGTGTGTGCCTTAGTATTACAATAATAACGTTACGTTACAGTAGTTCATAGGTTAAAAAAAGCCTGCTCACGGTGAATTCAGACTAGCTCTTTTGGGATATACTCTCTAGAATCCTATTTTGGCCTTTAACGAAATCTAAACGAACGCCTTGTAGATGTAGCTTATTTATATTACGTAATGTAGATCAATGATATCCCAAAAGAATAAAATAGAAGCCAAAACCAAAATATGTAGCACAAAGATACCAAAAATGACTGAGCTTCCAAAGTGAAATGAGTCTTGAGTACACCTTCAAGGCAAAACTCCGTCTTGTTTATCAAAAGTTGGACATCCCGCCGCAAAATCGGTATTCAAAAAACAATAAAAAAATAGTCTCCCATTTTTTTTTTCGTAATTTATTCTAGCTAATTCCGTGCGTTTTTTTAAATTGTAAAATATAGATCAATTGCAGCAAAATTAGTGCATGCTTCAAATGATTTATTGTTAATTATGCACTATTTAATTGCGCTTATATAAAAACCTTGTTAATAATAAAAATTACGACAATTACCTGTAAAGATAATGATTTCTGACCTATAACTGAAAACGCGCGGAATTATATATGTTTTTTTCTTAGTAATATTTCTAGTCACGTCTGGCAGAGTGACATTTGACTGATGTACATTTTACATGTGTTTAATCCCTCCGCTCTAAGCAACAAATACTCTGCTGGGCCCTTGTTTCGTTCCCTTTATTGATTATCATCAGCACCATTTTTGCTAACCTTTCAAAGAACGACACAATCTTTGATTAGTTTTATTAATAGCTACTAACCTTTAGGTTATTTTGTTATTAACACAATTTGGTGTATAATTTGTTAAATAGTTTTATTAATAATGGAATGTGTTACTTAATTTTATTAATTGTTTAAAACTAAGTAAAGATATTTTTGAGAGGTGCGTAAAAATGTTTGTACTCTACCAACCACTCCTTATGATCTAGACGACACAAACTAGATCCTTGATGAGTGTTTAGTAGGGTAGTTATACTGGGGGATGGTGGGCGTTTTGGCTGTGACCACACGTGCCAGAGTGGCCCAGTATCCCCTGTGAAAAGTGTAAATAAGTAAAACCTTTGTTATTTGCAATAAACTTATAGAATCGGGTGATATTTAACCAGTGCCATTCATATTGTTAACTTGTTAGACGTATATTAACGTCGTAGTAGTTATATTAATTAGTAAAGCTTAACCAAAAGCAATTGTATGACTTAAGAACTAAAATCAGAGGGTTTATTTAATAAATTTGTGTTTTTTTTACACCTAACCATTTCCTAGTACCTGTAATGCTTTCTATTTTTTTTTAAATTAGCGCAGATTATAAATTAACGATTAAAGATATAATTAGAGGTAATTAAGAATACTTAAAACTAGGTAAAAGTTTAAATTTGTAGTTTTGAAGTTTAAGAACATATTTTTTCTAATAAAACGCTTATTGTTTAAATTCTTCGTTTACGCGCTGGAGTACTCGCGGTATTCCACTTCTAATACTGAAAACCCTTTCTCTTTTTTTAGTAAATATATAATATTTACGCGGGATTCAAATCTTTTTAGTTATGTTCATGAATTAAACGAAATGTTGTTCAGTTTTCTCATAGGTAATTTTTGTTTAAAATGTGGCTTTTTAAAAAAATATGTGGGGGTGTTTTTTATTAATTTAAAACCCCAATTGTGATATGGTGTAGAGTGGCAGTGTTTTTAAAACCATCCTTTGGTATTTTCACCCTAAAAAATTACGTGCGACAATATTGGAGTGCACTTTAAAAAAAAATGACTAAGGGTGTCAAAATTTTGGTTTTTCTTGTAGGGCAATTTTCCAAAACACTAACTGATTCAAATTTTGCGTTTAAAGAGTCCAAGTTAATAATTTTTCTGCATAAATTAGCTAAAAATAGAATAATTACGTTGATGAGAAACGCGATGAGTAAAATTTGCATTGTTCTAATTAAACAATAATTATTAGATCATATTATTTCTTAAGATGGTAATTTCTTATTACATATGATCTTAAGTAACATATAACATGCACTTTTTCCTTGCATTTTTTTTTATATTTTCTTCGGACAAATACTTTGCATGTAATGTTAAAGTTCAAAGGTAAATCATTATTGCGCTATAGGTACTAATTTTCCTTTAGTGTTCAATGTTATTTCAGTCATGTTTTAGTATCTGTTTCGTATATCCGATATTCCAATTAAATCCATATTATATCTAATAGGATATTAGAAAACTTATTGAGAAACAATAGCTTTTATTTAAATAATTGCGAGAGTACTTTGTTTATTTGTTTATGCAAATTTACGACTAGTATTTTATATTTAATATGCCATGTACTAATTCGAAAATTACAGTTATTCGAAATACCTTGCAGGACTTTAAACTTTAAGACTAGAATTGGTACGATTTTTTTTGAAGAAAATGGAAAGCTTTTTTTTTTGAAATTGGGTAATACATTTAACAATAATTTATTGTGCAAAGCAAATCGTCTTATAGGAAAGTTAGCACAATCTGAAGAAATTCACATTTTTTCAAATCATACATGCATTTATATGAAATTGAAAGTGTTATAATAATATAAACAATCATAGCAATAAATTATTTCAACCTGATATTCAAGATTATTACAATTATCCGAATAATAACAAAACGAAAGTAAATCTGCACTACAAAAACATTTTTGCTAATGACATCTGAGAGAAAATAATTAGACCTGATGTTACATGCTTTTTTATTTAAATTATTAACAATAAAACAATAAAAAATCTCAGAAACATTAAATTAAATTATTTCGAGGTAAAAAAGTTGCACCAAATTTTAAACACGAGATAAAAACTTTCATTGTAAAGTATTGACAAATCCATAGAATATATTAGCAATAAAATGGACCAAAACGCAATTGTTTAAACAACTAGCCTAGCCATAGGTGAAACGTAATTATTTTTACGCAAACAACTTGCTCCAGTTTCAAATTTTATAACTATTTTAAGTTTTAGTATTATTGACGTACAGTGTACGATGCCATCCACAAGAAGATGGCAGGTCCGTACTGGTGTACGAACCATCCCCTAAAAACGTAGAATACGTCCCCGTTGACACTTCTGACCCTGAAATACAACGACGGCTACAACAATATTTATCCAGCAGGTAAAAATAAAAAAAAAACAACCCCATATAAAATATTTTTACCAGGCTTATTTTCCAGACGTTTAGACGCAGAAAGATACAACCCTCAACAAGTCGAAAGCTACCAGTTGTACGAAGAACAACCCCGCCCAAAATACGAAGACTACCCTAAGAAAAAACGCCCCTCCAAACCAAAACTAGTAGTGGAGCAGTATCTTAAAGAAGTCAAACCAACGACCAAGACAGTTTTTAATGGAAAACCCAATTACGTCAAATTCCAACTGGAAGACGCCCTAAACAAAGAAACTCCTCAACAGTTCGCAGAACCAGCGAAAGAAGAAGAACGACAATCACCTATAAAATACGTTTTGCAACGCTTGGTACAGTCGTAAGTATTGACTTGATTTATTTTACATGCGGTTTATATCTTAATGACAATTAAATTGTGTCCTTTCTACTATACTCTTTGGAATGTTGGATATATGTATGGACATCTGATTTAGAGATACACAAGCATCTGATGCATTTAATGATTTTTATAGAAAGTATAAACGATTACAATTAAAAATGGAGTCAATTAATACAGCGTGCGCCTTTACAAAAAACTGTACATTACTTATGATATAGCCCAAAATTATTTGGGGCTCTTTTGGGGCGTGACAACTAGCTAGGCAAGAACCACAAACATTACTGTATTTTTAAGTCCTTTCCACGCAAAAAACATAAAATACGTCACCCTGTACCTAAGCGTGAAAGTCAGAGAAATTTTTCGTTTTCTTCTACATACAATAATCCAAAAAGGAGAAACAATCTACAAACTATTTGTATCTCTTGCAGAACTGCAGCACCACCTGACAGAACCCGAGTTTTCAAATACTCGGAGCACAAAACCCCATACCAAATCCAATCCGAAAGTACTGACTTCTCAGTCTACCAAAACGCTCTCCTAGGTCAAAAAAACCTAGGACGTGAAGCCATTTACGTTGCTGAGAAATACCCAACTGAAGAACCATCCCGGAAACAATACAAAGAGGCCTACTATCATTACCTCCAACAACAACAACAAAAAGGCACAGTCTCAAACGACGAACAACAAAGACAGCAACGCCCCTACCAAACCGTCGGCGCATCGTACCAAATCGCACCATCACCAGAAAAAGAAACCCAGCTCCTCGTACGACCAAAACCAGACCTGCGCGCACTCCAACAGCAACTGCGTGTGCGCCCCCGACCTGCGTACCAGACCCAAACAAAATTCCAAGTCGAAGAACCGCGCTACGAGAGCGTTAAACACTTCCAAGGCCCTGCCGAAGTGACCATCCAACCTGCCATAGTCCGCAGACTGAAGTACCATCACCAACCATCGGCCCAACCGGAAGTACAGGCGTCAGGCGGCCATATTGTACCAGTAGAACCAAACGACGCGATTTTGAAATACCAAGCCGCTGTTCAGAAGCAAAGGATTGCTGCGGCGCAAGCGCAGAATGAGGATAATTATCGCTTTTCGAAAAAACAAACCAAGGGCTATTTACCATTGCCCCAGTACAGGCAAAGGGCGTCAAATAACGCTGATGAGGAGCGATTTGTACAAATAAGAGGGCAAAACGAGGAAGAATCAAAAGGCGCCCCTCAGTTTCAAAATTTGGGGCGTCCCAAAGGCATAAGAGTTGGCCCCCCTTCCCGACCCATTTTGTACACGCACCAAAACTTAAACGACCCTAATCATTTAATTTATAGAAATTATTAACATAGCTATAGCTTAGAATTAATTATAAAGAGGCTCTAAATTGTTTTAAAATGTTTGAGTTAAAAAATGTGATAAAAGCAATGTCTAAAACTATAATTTCTAGTGTTAAAATTAATTATTAATTGGTTTATTTAATAAATAATAATTAAAAGTAATAAAACTTTCATAAAAGCGCTCAAAAACGGCATGCGACATCTATCGCCATGAGCGTGAACTAAAAAAACTGTAATACCGACACAAGGTAGTTCGACCTCCCACTACTAGGTTGCGCCACCAACGTGTGTTGCCTAGTTGCAAGACGTCAAAATTTTAACTTTTAGGTTAGAACCCAAACAAATTGAGTTTTTTCGTAAAAAAACCTTTAAAATAAGGCTTATTCTTAATGATACAACATTAAAACACGACATAGGGCTAAAATGGTATGTACTACACCTATTTTTAAAAGGTTTGTAGCCTAAAAATGTGGTTTTGTTTTAGAAATTCAGGTTTTGCGGAAACTCCGATTGCCCAGATTGGGTTTTAGCTGAAATAAATACGTTATCTAAGCTTTCGTCTGTGAAACTGAGGCTTTTAGGCCAAATAGTAACGCAAGGAATTATTACAACAGAAATTAATGTAAGTTATTTAACTTTAGCAACTTTTTTCATAGTTTTTATAATAACATTTATTTCAGATGGAAAAGGCAGCAAATCTTTTTTCTGAATCAAAATTAGACCCTGACATGGACTTAAAGGCTTGTATAGCATGTCTTAAATTTATAATAATATCATGTTGTCGATATATGTGCGATACCGTGGCTCTAAACAGCGAATTACAACAATTGGGGCTGCCTAGAGAACACAGCTCATCTATTAAAAAAGTTATCGACGAAAACAAATCCGAAATTGTTGCTATACTTGAGAAATCATCCCTTAAAGGTAGGACATGGCAAAAAATAAAAAAATAAAAGCAAAAATCGCGTTTTGTTTAAATAAATTTGTTTTGCAGTTAATCCATTGAAAGAAGTTGCTGCCAATTATGATCCTGAGACAAAATGTAGTGTTTTGGATTTAAAAATAGGTGAAAATGGAAATTCAAAAGTCACCCTTAGTCAAGAAACAGTCAATTTATTGCTAGATGATTTAAAAGATGTAAGAAATAAGATGGTTGAACTTAAAAGCAGTCAAGTGCACAAATAATGTATAATTATAGTGTGATTAATAAATATTTAATTATCATGATGTATTTTTTATTAAATTACAACCCCCTTTAGGCTCTATGTAGGAGTAATTAAATCACATTGTTATTAATGAAAAACTCCAACAAATCGAATAAGTCAATTTAATTAACAGCATTTTAATGTTACTAAAATCAAGCATATTAATTAAACTAGACATTTCATCGAACTAGGGGATGATTATCGATTTAAGACAGTCACTTTAAACAGCAGCAAAAGAAAAAAAAAGCAGCCTAGATAACGTTTCTTATTTAGGGGTAAACTTATGGGTAAACTACTAAACTATCTCTGACAGGGATGAATTACATTTATCTCAATTTAATCTGTAAAACCATAGCAAAACCCTGCGTTTAAACGCTTAAAATCAGGCCCGAGCTTAAAAAATTCAAGGACCTCTTTAAAACCCGAAAAACACTGTGTCAACCCTTAAGTCCTGATCTGACTTACGATTTTGCACCCCTAGACTAAAAGCCTTTGGATATTACATGTTAAAATAGGGGTAAATAATTCGATTTGCCGAGTAGTCGAATGCTCATTCGGTAGTACAATACGAAACTTATAAGGGTAAGTATGTCGTAATGAAAATGTTTTTAATTAACTCTAGCACTGAATCTCAACACTGCAAGGATCATTTTCATAATTGGATTAAACGCCACAATTAATTCTTAACTTATAACTATTTAAAATAGGACGCTAAACTTGGGGGGTAGGTAAAAAATTTGGACTTACCAAAAAGCGCCACCAAAACCATTACGCCCATTGTTTGATTGCACAAAGCACTTATTATAGTTCCAATATTGTTTGTAATTAGTTTTTAATTCACTTGCACAACTTTAAACACACAAAAAGCACAAAAAAGCCCCAAAAAGCACTGTAATGACGCTACTTTCTGATAAACGTCAGTTGAAGGACAAAAGGTCGCCGTGTTTTGTTTTCCAAAGCTCTCTCGAAGCTCCAAAAAAGTGTGGTTATGTTAGCTGTCAAAGTTGAGCTTTTGTGTTTTTGGGTGCTTTTTAGAGTGTTTTTGTAGTGTTTTAAGTGTTGTTTTGAGTGTTTTGGGCCTGGAATAAATTATTTGGACTTGGACACGACTTAAAAGCAGAAAAAGGTACGTGTTTTAATATTATTTTCATTGATTTCTTGAAGTTATAAAAATAAGGGATGCAATCAAGAATTAGATTCATAAAAATGTTCCCCGCTCGCAATTTCATTTGGAAAATGTTCTCATAAAATAATATCAATTGATTAATGGGCAAAGTAATTGAATCGCAAGGCGTAAAGTAAAAAAATATCGCGAAAATAAATGACAAAATTTATTCTCCTATGGAGTTTAAAAGTTTGTAGTGACAGTTCGTAAAGAAGGGTGTTTTATTTAAATAAATGTGTTTGAGATCAGAGAGCCTAGTTTGGACGCAGTTGTGAAGTGATTTAATATCGAGAAGGGCCCTAATTTAATATTCTCCCCTTATTAGTTGCATACACAAAACACTATTACAGTAATGAAGAGCGAGATAAATATTACATTTGGAGTGAGGATCATTTGCTAAATGCTAAATCAGTATTATAACGTTGCACTTGCCTGAATAATGCATCCCTTAGCTACATTCTCATCATTTTATCTAATTATTTGAATATGCTCCGGACGCTTAGCTCTTTGTTTTAATTAACTCTTAAAAATGGGTATTAAAGGGCCCCCATTTGGGCCAATTCTTAAGGTTACCTTAGGGGGCACATATGTGGGGACCACCCGGTAGCGCACATACAAAGTGCGTTTAATTTTTGTGTTATTATATCTGTTTTAATTTGATTGTATGAATCGATTGTGGAATCTAGCAAAGTCACTGTACAAATGATGATCATCACGTTGAATAATATTAATGGTTGCTTTGATGGTATTTATTTAAAGCCGCTACTGTATGGTACCAGTATTAAAAAACCATTATTTTGATATTTAAAACTTGTAATGAATAAATTCATTCAGATTTATACGTATAGCTTTTTAAATTATAGTAGAATCTTACAAGGTAATGACGCGAACTACCGTTATGTTATAGCCCCCTAAAACGCCCCCCTGATTTTTACTTCTTGACGCCATGAAGTGTCCTAGATTAGTCGGTTAATTTATGTTATTTTTATGTGCTAGAAAGAGAAATTGAGTCCTTAAGCTTTTGAGTAAAGTGGCCATATATTTTGGAAGTTGCGGTCACAGAACTAAGTGGCCATTTATTTAGGTTGCTTTTCCATTTCTAAGCTTTTAGCCCGTCACTACTAGTTTTCGTCCAGCCACAATTAAGTGTGCTTTCTTACAATATTTTACTGCAATTTTGATATATTTACACCGGATTTTGACGCGGATTCAATTGCCAACGTTACTGGAAACCGCACCGTAAAACATTTGTTCGTAAACAGTCGCTAAGTGACTTCTTTCCCAATTTGGTTTGCTCTTAAATAAAATTTTAACTAATTACGCTAAAAATACTGCATGTCTTATACAATGCAGGGTAAAAGTCATAAAGAACATTTGGTGTAATGCTAGAAATATTTCTTATTTATGGCTAAGGGTGCTGCACTATTCAATCAAATAAAAGTTTATGTTCCAACCACATGTATTGAACATTATTAAACCGAAAGCACTTTGAGTTTAAGGTGAAACAGGGCTTCAAAATAAAAATTTCATCTCACCCCACTACATCGAACAATTTTGAGATATTCTTCTTTTGATTTGAAGGGAAATAAGGACATTAGAGTCCTCAATAAGTTAATAACGTAATACAGCGCATTTTTTTATGCTTTGCATCTGTACGAATAAAATTACTATAAAATCAGAAGTTGTTCTTGTATTTATTAAGGGTTGTCTCTTTCCATATTGGTAGTGTTAATATTTTTAACAAAAACAGACGCAGGTGTTTGAAGTAATCGGCAATCGTATCTGATTTCCGAATATCTAAGTTGCCTTGTCATTTCCATATACACCCTTGTGGCCAGTTTCGAATATATCTCAAGAGATATGCAATTGGATCCCAAATGCAACTGACCAATACCAAGTGTCGATTACGGCTTCGAAAATTGAATTCAAAAACTCGGGTAGAATCTATAATGCAGACTTTCCTCTAGATATATATCGTGTTTGCTTTTTACTTGTCAAGTTTAAATTGATTTTATGAATCTTCATATTTTTAACTTAGGCGTGTGCTGACTGAAAACTTTCTTTTATTTTATCCTTTCAATATACCAGGGGTTAAAGGTACTTGTAATATTTTCTTTTAGCAGAATCGACTTTATAAACTTTGGTGATTAACGTTATTTTGTTCGATCTTATGCTGTTAATTTTTTAATTATTTTTTACTAGCTTTACAAATGTATAAACGTCCATAAATTTTTAGGTTTATTTCAAAACTGTAGCCCGATTTTATTGGTTCCTTGTTAAGTTAGCCATAAATTAAAAGTTCACATTGTTTCATTTATGTAATTTGATTTTTACCCTTGTTTTGCGCAAACCGATTACATATTTCAGAAGTTTGCCAATAGAAACATTGGATGTATTAAGAACATTAAGTTTTTTACCAAGTGTTGTTGAGATTTATACGAAAAAGTTATGCTACTTCTGTTGCCAATAAATATTTAAATACATATCTGAACAAAGCACTAAAATTTTAATTGAAAGACATTTTTTAAATGCAAACTTCTTGGTTTAAAAAATTTGACTTGGCTAAAGCATGGCAATTTTGATTGTTTTCTGTTGCAATAAACTTTTGTGCCTACACATATGAAAGTCTTGAGAAAAATTTACGACTCAAACATCCCTACCTGAACATGCATTCAATGTCTCTATGTTTTCAGTGAGGAAACCACTTAGGTACATGGATTTATTGTCAAAAATCATGGAAACATTTTATGCCCTCTAAAATTTTACAGCATACATACAAAATTTTCATTTCGTTTCTTTATACCATTTCATTTACCTTTTATGTCGGCCCTATAACATTTTTATAATACTCATAAATTTTATCAGTTTAATGATCAAAACACTGCTTTGATTTTACATGAATATTTAAACCGTCATTCTAGTTTTTTGCTAGTCGTGCGCATGTCCTAGACTTAATTGGTGGAAGGGGTTAATTATTTAGTTTTAGCTGAAATGGTGGATTGTATGTGCTCTTGGCGCGGTCCATTTATTTGGTGGCAAATAGTTGTTTTGAAGGCTTTAACGTATAGGCGATTGAATGTATTGATTTCTGACATTTATTCGAACTGATGCGTTTTCATGTATCCATTCGTGCAATAAAGCACATATTTCATCGAATGTTATGTTTTAGATTTAGAAAACATACATTTGTGCATTTTGTTTTACTGATACAGGGTGTCCTTCCATTTAAAATTTTACAATCAATCAAATTCTTATAAGGATTTCTTCGTTCCTTAAAAAATATTATAGTATTTCAACAAAGGACCAAAAAAAAAGGATTTATCTGCTGCTGTATAAAATATTCAAGTTAAGCCTTGTTTCAACAAACAGGACGAGCAATGTTTCCCTTGTAAAATAAGGCGATAACATGTAGATATCCTGAATCCTTGTATATCATAAGGGATTTCGGTAAGACACACATGTGTATGGCACGCGTTTAGGTTTGGATAATATCGAATCGTTATGTAATGCGATTGTAATGAGAATAGCATTATTGCACATGTGTTGACACGTGCCCTCAATGGTCCAAATAACCAACCTCTTGCCATAAACGGCAATATTATTAACACCTACCAATATTAACTATACCAAATACCAAAATATTGTGCAATTGTAAAATGTAATTGCGTCACAAAAAAACTTGTTTGTCTCTGATTACAATTACTTATTTTGTATGGACTTCCTTTGGCTGTATAATATCTGCATTTTGATTCTTCTGGAAAAAATATTTCTGCACTTGAAAAAAATAGGGTGTCGCGTTAAAAGTTGCCTTTCAAAGTTCATAGCAATAAAACTAAAAGCGCTAGAACTGTTTAAGTACCAGATTCGGATTCAGCACCTCTTTTTACATAAGCATTGATGGCATTTATTAATCTTCGTGTCAAAAAAAAACCTGCGAATATTTGAAGCCTTACCCCTTGCTACAAAATGGGGTAAAATAAAAAAAAATAATTGATTTGTCTGAAACTGTGTTTTTAGGCTAATAAGGAGCTATACAAACCAAATCTGCAATCGGTTTTTTTTCAAGTGCTTTCGTTTTTTTGGTAGAGCTTTTCAAAATTGGCCAAATTTTTTGAAATTTTGCCGTTTTTGGTAAAAGTTTAAAAAATTTTTTTTCGGAAAATAATGCTTTGCAAGAAATTATTTTTTTGTCAATTCATTATGCACATTATAAAGTATTTTTGGTGAAAGTTTGAAGAAATTTTACCTTTCGGAAAGTGGAAATTTTGACATCACATTTAGGGGGTTGTTAGTAAAAGTTTATAAATTTTTTTTTTCGGGAAATAATGCCTGGCAAGAAATTATTTTTCTGTTAATCTATTATGCATATTACAAAGTATTTTTGGTAAAATTTTAAAAGAATTTTCCTTTTTGGAAAGTGGAAATTTTCGCCTTCCCTGTTTCAACTAAAAGTCAAAGGATTTTCACTTAGGTAAAGTCAAAGGACTACAAAAAGAAGAATTGTTCTCGGTACATTTTGATCAATTCGCATGGGTCAACCGACAGGCAATTGAAATCGAATAGGGGAGATTCGATTTTACTTTGTCGAAACAATTTGGTGGGCGTTAAATCCCCACATATCATTCAGTGTGCGGTAAAGGACCTTTTTATTTTATGAAAATACAGATATGTGCAAGTCTTTTCCCAACTTATAAGACTTGGTTTTTGAGTTATTACATTGGCGCCAGCTGTTTTAATGTCCAGCGTATTTTTTAGGGGTGTCAAAAAGTTGAAAATCCACACCTGACACTATGTTGTAGTTCTTAAATTGGAGATTTTGCTTGTGCCAATTTGTGTAGTAAATCCGTGGCAATAAAAATGAAATGTAGTATTATTTGAATAAAATATTAATTCAAAGACATCATCGTGGCGGCAGGGTGGATAATCCCAAAGTAGCAAGTATAAGGGATGGAAAAATCCGGGGCAGAAATCCCGGAATGACAAACACATGTGTCGACACTATTAAATTAAATTTCTTTTCTTGAATCTTGAGCGAAAAGAATTTCTCAAATTCGAATTATCTACTTTACATTCATTTTAAATTTAGAGTGCGCGTGCAAACTTTTAACGTTTTTAATATTTAATTTCGTTTGATTTACGATTGTAGTCGTGCTCAATTTCTGATGAGCGGAACGCTCTAACTTAATGCTCAAACTATTGCCAGGAGCTGCCATGAATTCTTTAAAATCACCAAATTGCTTTTTCATTTTATGTTACCTTAGACACATAATAATACGAAATCTTAGACCCTTCTTATCCTACAAGAAAACTGCAACAACAATTAAAGTATGTGCCGCATCATTCCAAACTCTTCGGCACCCATACGCGAGATAACTAAATCCAACTTTAATTAAGATAAATGATGCTGAGCACCTCTATCTCAAGAAAGCCGACTTTCCTCTTGCACCTTCCGTTCTTCAAATCATCATAGATTACATTCAAATTTTGCATCATATCATTAAGGATTTTGCGTCACCTAAAACAATGTTTTGGTATTATTTTGCAGACAGGACACAGGTAAAGCGAAAGACGGAAGAAACATGGATTAATAATCAAGAGCTAATAGCTTTTTAAGAAGTAAAGCATAGAGCCATAGAGCAGGTAAGCAATACACTGCAAGAGAGGTGAGGTTGCATCGGACGTCCGGTTCATTTACTAAGGGTCCAAGAAAAGGTAAGCCTACAGAATATTCTAGGGAAGGGGAAAGATGCGATTACAATAGAGGCGAAACAGCGACAGAGTTGCCAGACTTAAACTTAAGTCCTGGATGAACGTCCTTTACAAGGATTTCTGTAAATATGTTGCTTCAAAAAAGCGTTTTAAACGCAAAAAACAAACAGGTTTTTTTGTCATTCTACATGCGTTTACGACTTAAAATTAAGTCCTGGACGACGGACAACAGTCGTTCCTTTACAAGGATATATGTAAAAATGTAGCTTTAAAAATGCGTACTAAACGCAAAAAACAAACAGGTCCCTTTGTTATATGCGTTTAGAAAAAAATGGTAATGACGACCGGTTTCGACATATTTTGCACCATTATCGGGACATAATTTTTAACGTTTTTACCGCTTTTTAAAACAGTGTTGTTGCGCTAGTTTGTGTTAATTTAAGACCGGTAAGTATGTGTGCTTTAGTTTTTAGTGTATTTCAGAATATTTTGTGTAAAGTCCGACAACATGTGTAGTGTCAAAGCAGTTTCTACCGCTAACATGTTTATGCTAGTAAAATGCCTCCTTACAGATTGAGTCCCATGTATACAGCGATAATACGAGCCGGAGGGGAAAAGGCGCGGCCAGGCGGGTCTGGCACCGCTTCTCCCGCCAATCACAGTCGCAGGACCTCCTTTCCGCCAATGAAAAAAGCATTAATCTCTTTTAAAAATAGAGCAGGATGCCATGGCACCAGCATAATAAGCTTTAACAGTAGCACATATTTAACATGCACTCGAGTTCATAGAGTGTTCCGCCGTCACACCGCGCCGCATAGGCCCTGCCTACCACCCACCCAACAACTTCGGCGGACAGACTTCAGCAGACGTTGCATTCCAAGCCTACAGTCGTCCTCAGCAGCATCCTCTTCGTACTGTGCTTGTGATGTTCAGTGCAGAGGGCTCGTGATCCTTCAAGTGTAACCACGTGCAGCACAAACTAGCTAGACGCGCTCGCGTCTTATCTCGCAAACACGGCGGCGTCTCCTTCGGCGATGACGCAGCACAGCGACGCGTCCAGTGATCATTCTGAAGTGTCCGTGACTCCTCCACCTCCCGTGTCCAAAATGCTGGAATTCGCCAGCCACCAAAACTTAAGTTTCCTCAATTTAGAGCACCGCAACATGTTAGCGGCGCCGTTAGCCGCGCTACACTCCATGACGGAGATGAAATCCGCGACTGGCCAACACTTGGACCATCTACACCTTCACCAAGACAAAACCGGCGGCGATAACGATGGCTTGGAGCGTACAAGTTTGCACGTAGAACGCTCCGGGTTATCGTCGCGTAGCCCGTTAGGGGCGAACAGCAACAGTTCGCAAGGGGCGAATCCTCACGGTATTGACCATATACTCTCACGGCCGTCGCAAGTCACGGCCGGGCCTTTGCACTTTCCCCACGGGCTGGGGTTCTCGCAGAACTCGCCAGGGATGGCGTCCAACAGTGGACAAGGCGCGTCGAACGCTGGGTTAAGAGGGTTTAACATTGCAGCGGCGGCGTTTTTTCACCATCATGCTCAGAACTCGGTTAACAAGCCCCCGGTTGAGTTTACGAGGGGAAGCGGGGGGCTGTATTGGCCTGGTATCCAAGGGCTGGTCGCGAACCCCATGGTGTGGAGGGACAGACTTAGTAACAGTAAGTATTTATTTTTAGTTTTTTATATGGAAGTTTAGTTGATGGCGCGAATATTTATTGTGCCTTGGAGTATAGGAAGTTTTTATTACGTCGCCGGGTGGATGAAAATACTAATCCCGATAACATGTTTCGATATATCTCTACCCGATTCAATTAGGTACAAATGTCCTGAAGCGTCGACATATTTGCAGGAGTAGAAAACAATGGGGAATGTTGATGATTGCACGTTTTGGTACAGTTTACCTAATTCACCGTAATTCCCATTGTCAATAGTGCACTGTTTGACTTTACTATTATTACTATCACAAGTCCAAATAGTATTAGGTAGGCTTTGGGACCATAATCAGTTTCTTGAGGTTCTATTTGCACTTAATTGATCTTCCATATGCTTACTTCACAATTTTTAAATAATGAGAACTAATGTCACGTCATTAAAATCAAAAACGGTATGCTAACATTACTAAAATGGAAGTTGATGATTAATGAAATATAACCATGAGAATTAACCGTTGGGCATTGTGTAAAGAATCATTTACTTTTGTCAATGGTTAATTGCTTAGAAGCCCCGATGTTGCTACTTGTCTTCGTAAGCAACAAAAGAGAAAAAAATCATGTGTTTTCTCTGCAGCGTTTTGTAATACAAAAATGGAATTTAAATTAGCCTTAAATGTCTGCAGACTGTTAGTATCCAGGACATTATTATTAGCACCAGGACATATTAGGTATTGTTGTTCTCTCAAGATATTGAAACTTCTTCCAGTAAAATTTATAGTTGTTGCGCAAACTTTCCAAGTAATCAACACTAGTACCAAAATTTGTAAAGTTTTGTATACACATTTCGAACTATTTAAATGTTAATCCAACACGGTTTGGCTTAAAGGAAGTATAAAAATTCAAAGTTTAGCTATTTGAGTTTTTAATGCTTATACTTTGACGTCATGAAGAGCAGAACTTTCAAAGTGAATTAAGACAAAGACAATAGTTTGTCTAGCGAATTGCATTGTATCGCAAGTAAATATTTGTTTTGCCCTCGAGTGCTTTGTCCACATTGCAAAAATATTGTTTTTTTTTCCGTCACACAACAAGACCAAAGATTTAATTTAGTTTAAAGCTATGGCCTTAGGCAGGTGCTTATTTTCCAAATTGTCCCCTTGTGTAATAAAACGGAAAAGTTTTGTACTAAAATAACAATTCCTGTGTCGCATTTGCAAGCATTCATAATCGTCGAATTACTTATACCCCATTTAGTATTCCCCGATTGTTGTTAACCTTCCTAATTTAATAAGGGTTTTATTTGCCTTGGGACTTTCATTAGTTAGATTATCTCTTTTATTAAATGTTTATTGCCCTCTGTTCCATGTTTCACCAAATTAAGGGCATAACTCAAAAAATTAAACAAATCTGCAAAGTGTCTCAATAGAATAGTCTATCGTACAAAGACATAATAGTAAAACAAACTAATAAAAACCCAATTAAGAAAATATATCGTAGTAGACATATGCTTTTCTTCATTAGTTTGAGTTAATTGGGTAATATCAATACTAATTTCGTTATCGCGTCAAGTAGTGCACATATGTTTGCAGCATTATTACATCATATATCAAATACACAAGTATAGGTGATTGCGGCTAGGCTAGCCTAGGCTATACCCTCGGCTCGGCTTCAGACTACCGTAATGACCAGTGACGTATGTGATATTTGTTTGGCGCCATCTGGCCATCACGTTATTAACTTGCCAAATCAAACACTAAAACACAATCATTAATTTCTGATCGGCAAACAAAACTCATAAACCATACAAATTCTGCAAACCCTATAGAAATTTAGCTGGTACGAGCAGCGTACTGGGAACTTTAAAGTGCCTGGTTCAAGTCCAGGTAGCGCAAGAAACTTTTTTAATTTAAATGAGCTTCTTAAATTAATTATAAAGCGTTATTATGATAAATAGGGGTTTTATTAAACTATGGAGTAGTTTTGAATGAAGTGAGGCCCGTTTGTTGAGGGTGAATTGTCAAGGAGCGTCGCCGGATCGGATGTATAGCCATAAAAGCTACAACAGTAACATGACACAGAGTTAAATGTAGCTCCAATGAACAAGTAATTCAGAGGGTCTCTTCAATTAGTGCTTCAAGTTGCCGTACTTTGCTGAAACCATCAAGTCCTTCATGTTTCAGATAACTGTTTATTACGACATAAGACGCAGTCGCTAAATGAAATTTATATACCTACCTTACCCTTTGTTTTGTGTGCCTATTTGTTTGCTAATTTTAGTACACTACATTATTTAGTCTTCGACACAATTATCTCTTGAGGAAAGTTATGCAAATTAAAAAAAAAACGCCTAGTTTAAAGAAGGGGTGAATTGGAAAACTGCGTAAAGAACCAATGCATCATAACGGCACGGCAATATTTTTATTTTATACCGTAGTGAAAGAGAGTCAAAATCCCGCTGGGAAATTTAATAGGGAGATTTTATGGATTCAATTAAAAGATACGCAAATTAATACTGCAAAACATGATCACGATAGTCATAACGGCTCTCTATAGGGTGAGATATTCCCCATAAATTCCAAATCGAGTCAAATTATACTCAATTAGGTCAAGCACGAGCGATATCCTGTTTTTAATTTTTTCGTCCTGGCGACACGTAGTGTCAGGTGTTGGCTTAGCATTTAACGTAAAGCTGTTTAATTGTTCCTGAGATGTAAACTAGTCGAGGAAGATGTTTGAACATTGCATGAAAACGCAATCGCGATAATTCATGCAAAACAGCGCCGCACAGTGCTAAGTTACCCAAATCTAGCCGCTCAAAATTTAAAAAATTATAAAATACCGAAAAAAAAGGACTTTGGCGTACAAATACGTGGTCCACAAGGGTATAAGAACCCATGAGTGCTTATTACATCATTTCAGTACCTTTTACAGCGCTTTGTTATCTCACAGTTTCAATAACAAAAAAGGTCCTGTTTCAAGGACCTTTTTTAAAATGGCTCTAAAACGCGTGCCCTTTGTGCGATTTTCGTGAATTTTTCAGTTCTAGGACCGTCATTTATTTAGGTACTGACCTAGTACCAATTTGTACCGTTTTACTAAAGGGGTTGTTTATTTAGCACCCTTAAACAGCGTGCGGCAGATCCGGATAAGCTCGGATGGTAAAGTGGATAATCTGGTGATCCCGTTATCTACAGATATAATTATTCTAACAGGGTGTCTTCCTTAAAACAGCTTGCTATATTTCCCACCCCTGGCTCGTTGCTAGGTTACCGCCCTCGACCGCAGAAACACTGCTACAATGATGGTGATGCTTGTTTTACACGACGCGCCACGCACTTGCGATGAATTGTGAGATAACGTCTTTCTCTTTCAGGCTCTTTCCATATCCTTTCTATATCCTTCCTGGATGCAGCCTTGCGCCGCCGTTTAACAACAACATTGTACGATTCTTCATCATTTATTTAATCCTTCTGAAAAACAATCTCACACCTGATGTGTTTTTTACAAGGATGTTCTAGAAAAAAGAAAAACAAGAATTGTTTGTAATTAATAATAAAGCTAATTAAATAGTACGGTCGGGTAAATATGAGGATAATAATAAGCATAATAATAGTCCTTATCTAAACAGATGTCTACTACAATTATTTGTTCGTCGTCAGAATCTATTTACGACTGGATGTAATGTTTGATGTTGATAACAATTGTTCGCACTTCATCACAACTGGAAATTAATCCTTGTTCCAGGATTCTTTAATTGTTGAAGCACTTCGGTCGCGTAATTTACTTAGAAACTTTTCTAATTGTATTGATTTTTATTAACGCTGTTTTTAAGTGAATGGGTCCTGGTCGTTAAAATGAAACATAATGTGTCATCAAGGATTCACATGTAATCCTTACAATAAAAACGAAATGGAAATGTATTTAGCACAGTAAAGTTTATGTATGTTCATTCAGTTTTGGCACGTATATAATCATTTTACTTTTAATTGCTAATATATCAAGTATTCATGGAATTAATGGCTAATTGCATGAATTAATTGTCACATTTACGTTCCTTGCGTATAATTAACTTTAACTATAAACCGACAAGCGAACCATAAAATGTTTTTAAAGTTCATAACTCCCTCGCAAACATAAAAAACCCTGATGAAAGTCCGTATTAAGGACACAGGAAAATGAAATCATAGGGAGGAAATATGATGTTATAAAATTTTGTGTTGTTTCCCCATAAACGGATTGCTTTACAGGCAGTAAAAGGAATTCTATAGTTAACCAATAGGAAATAGCACGAGAAGGATTTTGTGAGTGGAATATCAACTAGCGCGGTTGAAAATCTGGATTTACCCAAATCTTTCTCTCTCTCTTCTAGCGTTCGTTATATGGTTGCTCAAGAGTGACATTTACAATTAACACGCTTTTTAAACGCCTCTAGAATGTCACACTGTAATTAGGGTTTGTCCGCGCGCTTCATTTCATGCTTTGGATTGTTTTGAGAGTTGATGTATGATTTTATTAAGGTAGAACCGCGCAAGGTATTTTTAAGAGGTCCTTTATATTCGAGAAACATTTGGTTAGGCTATTATAGACAGGCATAGGTATTATTTATAGGATTATTTGGGTCTATATTGGCAATATGCGCCCGAGAAATATCGCATTGGATGCAAAACAGATCAGGTTTTGCAACACGGTAGTCGATATTTTTATATTTCTGTAAGATTCAACGAACAAACCAGATGTCTATATAATAATCTATATATGCTGACAATGCAGGCTCTTATAAAGGACCCAAGGGAGGCATAATCCTGGAACAAATTCAATAATGTCCAGAGTATCGCTTCAGAAACATCTTCAAAACGACACGATATCAATTCGGACGCCTTACTATTAAATGATGTTTCCGTATTCCAATGGCGCAATAAATAGATAATATATCTCCCGAATCGTAACTATTGATTAAACTTTTATCTCCTACCCTTATGATTTGTAATGCCCTTTTTACTTTACTACATTCTTATGCTTTACAGTTAACCAAGGAAACATGGGTGGCCTAAGTGAAAAGGACTCAAAAAAGAAACACACCAGGCCGACGTTTTCCGGCCAACAAATTTTTGCCTTGGAAAAAACGTTTGAACAAACCAAGTACTTGGCAGGACCGGAACGGGCGAAACTGGCCTATGCCTTAGGAATGACCGAATCACAAGTTAAGGTAATTACGTACAACAAATATGGTTAGACTGTCACTCCGAATGGATTATCCTTTAAGTCGACTAAGTCCCAAAAAAAAATATGTTAATTTTTTCAATTATAATAGCTTCTGGTATGGTAAATATCTGGTTTGCTAGCATATTGAGTGTTAGAGCGATTAATGAAACAGATCCGATTAACTTAAAGTATATTGTGGGGTTAAATAGGCCGAACAAAATCCCCCATGAGTAATTCGGTGGCGACGCGTGTGCACGATATGTTTGATATTAATGAAAACATAGAAATGACGAACGCTTTTGACAAGTGCAAATGCCCCCTTTTTGTAACTCCGGGAGATTTGCATTTTTATTGAATCTTTAGCCCAGATTTGAATATAAGCTGGATTGTTCACAAAAAATTATTCGCATAATAATGCTCCGGCTACTGACGTTCTTTAAACCGTATTTATCTAACAAATAACTTTTTAAATCGCGGTCCAATTACATTTTCTGATTTGAATAAAACCTTCGATTTAAGTACGCCTAAACTTTTTAGGCTCATGGTAACAATAGATCTTTTCTTCGTGTTTGGCGCGACACCCTGTAGAGTTTAACGAGTTGTTAAATCGCGCAACTTTTAAATAATGCTCCGGGAACATCAATCAGCGGATCCGGGAATCCTAATAGCAATGACGATGTTTGTTATAAACAAGTGGCGCCCTATGTCGCAGTCGCCCTAATTCAATTTGTCAGGAGATTATATGCTGAAGCTTCCCTTGTATAGAAGGCGATACATCATAGCACCGTCACCGGCCGCGCGGCTAAAATAGGCTTAGGGGATACCTATTCACTTACTTGCCCACAATTTACTCGGGAGGAATTACAAACCCTTACCGCGACTAAATTAAGCGGCGGTTTGAGCGCTATTTTGCACCTACTTTATTGTCTCAATTTTTGAGTTAAAAAATTTGGCTTCTTTGGGATTAGGTACAACCTAACATATGGTTAAGCAAACACTGCCTTTCAATAAGTAAGACTAAAAACAAATATATTAATAATTATGTCCTGCAACCCCCCTATTTTTATCCTGATCCTGATTTACTCAGGATTAAAGTCAATTAAACCTTTGTAGACATTTAGATGCAAATAAGGAAAAAAACTTGTTATTTTTCTCGTCTAGAAAAGTAGTAATTAAATTAAAAGTTGATTAATGCCGGAAAAGGAGACAGTTTTTTTGCTTGTTAGGGGTGAGAGATAATAATCTCAAGAAGAGTTAGAGGAAAATTCGACACCCGCTGCGCGAGCCATTCATATTTAAATTTAATTAAACTTGCTACAAAAGATAAAATTAATTTTTAATTTCCGAGAGCCAGGTAATTGGTTCAAGCAAGTTTTTTAAAAGTAGACGTACACTTAAGTTTTACGATGATATTTTCTGTGGTTGAACAGCAGCTTGGGGAGAGCTTTGACCAGATTATTTTTTGTTATCCTCAAAGGACCTCTTATACTTTAATAAACTTTGCCAAAACTCCTAGAGGATTCGTATACGAGAAATCAGAAACAACATTTAAAAGACACGCGGCTAAACATTTAATTAATAATTTTGTTTTACTCCAAATCAACCCCCTTGCTTTTTTAATTATGTTTAGCTAAAAGCGTCTCACTTGGGAAGTTTTTATTTGTTGAATGAAAGGACGTAAGCATCGTCAGGATAGAAGGATTTAATTTACAAAAATGCGGAATGTTTTATGATAATAAAAGTACGCTCAGATTAAATAAAAATGCTAAATAAAAAGCTCTCTCGGGAATTAATAAGTTAGCGAAATCTCTACGCCGCTTTGTTAAGCAACAACCGGGCGCAACCGCTCGAAACATCACCCTATTTAACTTTATTTCCACCGTATTATCATTAACCTATTCACATAAACGTGATCGTGTCTAAATACCGAGTATTTAAGATGAAGACAGCTGCATTTTTCCTTGGACGTGTCTTGAAGAATGCGATCAGAAGCAACCGACTGCGCCATTTGTAAGGGGTATTTGCGCGGTAAGGGGTTTATAATAATTATCCTAAATGATGGATTAATACCGCGCGGTCTGTAGATTAATAACAATTCCCAAGTGGTAGCATCAAAGGATTTTTGTTTTTGCGCGCTCTGTTATATGTAAATAAGGCAAGGGGCATTAAGATTGGAATATAATAGCCGGCTTGAAGAAGCATCTGCAATAGTGCGTGTGTGGGTTTTTCGCTGATCCTGGTGCGTATAATTAGTCGAGAGGGTCACCGCCGCCCGCGACGAAACGAATTACAAAGGTCCTTAATTTACCAGGAATGAAATGGAATGGGGAAAGGAAACAGCTTTGTTTCAGCGGCATGGCTACATGTACAGCTAATTACGCAGTCACTTAGCGTTAATCGATTCGGTCGCCTTACGTTAACGGTTAACGACACTCTAATGACTTTACATTTACATAGCGCCCGGCTCGGAGTAACCGCATCGACCAAAAACACTAATCGCACCCCGCTCCACCCGCTCAACGAGCCTTATCTTAATTAACACGGCTTTTCAAAATCAACTTGTAAGGTTTGTACGTATCAAAGCGCGAATTCAATTAACTGATAAATTCCCTGGACTTTGGAGCGACATTTGGTGTCGGATCGTTCGGTAGCCATTGCTGTGTAGCCCAATCCATCATAACATGACATATATATGGAATTTTATTTTGCGGTATCGATGCATCGGCCAACCGGGCGGCGCTCTTCACGAAATGACGCTTTGATTTATTACTGACGTCGTCGCTAATCTACGTGACGTATATGTGTTTTTATTGTTCGGTAGCGCGCTTTTTTAATTCCAGCGAGCCGAGCGAGCGAGCGATACAATCTATTGTCGTACTGAGGGTGGCCCAATACCTCAACCTAAATATCGAAGTAGTCTAGTAGTTAAGATAGTTATAAAGGATGCTTTAATGATGCGAATATATGTTAGAAGTAAATATTTGGGTTGAGGGTTGTATCTGTTGTGTTTTGTAGTAGACAACAAGCTCGAAAGCCAGCAGCCATGTTTCACAGTGAAGTGTAATTAATAAAAGTTTTATCGGAGTGACTGCGAAGCTCGGTGGCGTCTAGAATTACGGCATGGACGGTCACAAACATCCGCTAAGGGTGGAGTGAAGGGCGGGGCTTTCTTCACGAACGAAGGGGTGCAAATACACCGTTTAACCTTCTACGCAAAACAGCCCTATAATATGTTTTCAGCGATTGCTGCTATAACAGGCCCATTATATATTAAATTTGCGAATTACACGGCATTCGTTGCCGTGCTATAAACATAAATCAAAACGGCGGCTTCACTTAATTCTACACCATACTGTGCCACATTGTTGAATTCTCAATTAATATTAAGGACTTACCTGTCTCGCTTCACCCGTCAAATTAGACACCTTATCGCCTTACAGCTTAATATCATCAAATTAGGCTTTACTCCAGTCACGTGCTTCCCCCTCTACCAGTAGTACCCAAGACATGCGCACTTCTAACTTCTGTCTTTTTTTTCAGGTTTGGTTCCAGAACAGACGTACAAAGTGGCGAAAAAAGCACGCAGCCGAGATGGCAACAGCAAAACGAAAACAGGAAGTGCTCGACAACCAAACAGACGAGAACAGTGACGTTATTTCCGATACGGAAGAAGAGCACGGTGGTAAACGACAGAACCTTCAATGAAACTATGACAGACTTGTATAAATGCAGACATTATTGTAAATATTATAACTTAGTGATCTCAGTGTGAATTTGTGCGGGATGGACGCAAGCCGTGCGCTTTGTATAAAATGTTATATATCTATAAATATAATGTATACGTATGCTAGTATGTTATATTTTCGTATGTTAAACATGCGTTACGCATGTCTCGTACTTTGCTTCAAATCACTGATTATGAAAGATACAAGAAATCCTTTTTTAATTCGTGTCTGTTAAGACGAAATGTACTGTACAGGGTGAATAATTAATGTTACTTTTACTGTAATTTATTTGTGCAGAATGGTTCAAGGCTGCGATTTTTTAGAATTGTAAAAACGTTGTGCAATGAATTAGTCGATTTTGCAGCTACACAATATGTATATTAAAATGTATTTGTAATATTTAAAAATAAATATGTTTAAGTGATCATGTTTTTTATTCCTTTAGAAGTCAGGACCTGAAAAAAGTGACAAATTCCTGCTTTTATCTGGTGTTAAAAATGGCAGAACGTTCTTTAATTGAGGCTGATTTGGTCACAGATAAAAATGTCTTCGTAAACGTATGTAAATCCAAGTTTTTACCGTGGCGCAAAGATATGCCCTTTGATTTACAATGTAGAATTCTGGAAAAGAGAGACATTTTAGCTCACGTGGAAGAGCGAAACAGAATAGGCGCCAGAACGTTTCCTTAGCAACGCTCAATTTGCACGCCAGAAACACATTTAACTATATAGTTTATATAAAACTATATAATACATCTATGATGAGCCATTAGTTGGCAATAAATAAAAATAAATCGTCATAAGGGTTGGTATTTATTAAAATAAATACTCTTTAACAATTGGTCCCTAAAATGAAGTCTTTTTGCGGGACAATATATTCCAGACCCAACCGTTTAGTTTTGAAAAGGGTCAATTTGTATTCACGGCTTTTATTAAAATTGGTTGCAAAAGGGCCAACAGTGGCGTAGAAATTAACCTATGCCATAAAAATATATTTTTTGCAAAGTTATATAGCTATCAGGACTATATAATTAGGAAAGTTTGTAGACCAACTAGTATGATTTATGGCGGTATAAGTTTTAGCAATTTAACATCATTAAAAGCTGTAGTACGTCTTTAAACAAACGTGTTGCTAAATTCTAAATATATATATTATTGTAATGAGGTTTTAATACAAGAGTTTGGTCATAGAAACTCGCTTAAAACATACTTCTGGACCTTATTTTTGCTGTCTCTTTTTTGGCTGTAGTTTTCGAGACTTAATAAAAGTTAGCTCTGAAATCTAAAGATTAAATTAACTTTAATCCGATTTTAGGCAAACCATAGAAACCCCTGTAAGGAGACACAAAGGATATATTAAATCTAATAGCATCAAAAAGTCATTGTTAATATACTTATTGAAAACGACAAATTGCACTGAAAACAGGAAGTTCGTGTAAAAACCTATTCAAAAATGACTTCGGTCGCTTAACTTTTATACAATGAATTCCTATACCAATGACTTTAAATCCCATTCAAAGTAGACCCTTTTCAGAGACGTATTTAAAATGAATGTTTGCTGTAGAGTCTCCTGAAGATTTGAGGTATTGAAATGTCGAGTTCGGTCCTGTATAAGGGTGGTTATTAGGGTGTTTTTGGCCCAGGTGTGAGTACCGGCTGCTAAAAGGCCAATATACCTTTGAAGTGAGAAGCTGACTTATTTTCCACATGGATGGTTAAACTTGATCATATTATTATATCGTCCATCCATCTAAAGCCAGCACCCTATTATTCTTAACCATTCAAAACTCTATATTAAAAGGTGGACCCATGCTCTATTACTCCTAATTTATTACATAACAATAGAGCTCCTTGCTTTGTCACATAATGACAAATAAGAGTCACTTTTTGCATATGGGAAGACGGTTGAGCAATCTGTCACTTTGTGCATAATTCATTTGGAAATAATTACGCTTCGGTGCTAAATTTAAGAATTTGTGGCAGTCATTAGTCCAGCCCTATTATTTTTTAGTGCCCATTGTCAAAAAGTGTCTGATGGATGTTGTAAAAATACCAATAAATTAGCTTCAATAAAATGAAATAACAACTTAATATTACTTGTATTAATGTTTTTGTGGCGTATAAATCTTCAGTTTTAAGGCTTATTGGACGAGCAATAAAACAACTTTTCTTGTACCTGATGATGATCCTTAGTAATTTCTTATTCACATTTTTTAATTTGTTAAGCTCAGGATAAGTTTGCTACGTAAAGGCAGATTTGTTATAAATATTTGTTTATTAGAAAAATGTTTCGCACCCCAAGCGAGCGTCTGGTTAAATAAATATTTTTACACAAAGAAATATCGATTCAATTTGTCATGTAAATTGGTTGAAAGTTGTCTCATTTATTTCTCTGTCGTCTCGTAATATGATTTCAACAGATTTAGATGAAATGACAGCTCATCATGACTTAAATCTGACTATAGCTCCTACCTTCCGTTTAATTTCATAGTTTAATCGAATTCAAAGTCTCATGTATAAATTACATTTGTAGAATCCCTCTCATTAAATATTGCGCCTTAAAATAATCTCCAAAATTATTTCAACTCAAATTACTACAAAGGGCTTAAACACAATTATATTCTGCATCCAGGAAACGGACCAGAAATGACTTACAAAAACACACAAAGTCACAAATAATATAAAAGTGTGAATTCACAGGTGCTATATCTTTACAATAGACCGGATATAGTAAAATTCTATTTGCCAATAAAAGCTATGTTAATAGAACTAGAAAAAGGAAAGCGCTTTAAGTCAGAAAAAGACACAACATAGAAGGTTCTAAATAGTACATTATCAGGTACAAAAATCTATGGGTACTACGACAGACATTCTGGCACCCTTAGACTAAACGTCTAGAAAACATAGACGTCACATAGGGCCTAAAAAAAGGGCAAAAATAAAATTTGTCTCCGATTACAACAAAACATATTTCGTAGACTACCTTTTGTCTGTAGAATACGAATCTGCATTTTGATTTTTATTCAAAAAATGTTTCTTCAAATTAGAGCACTTTGAAAAAAAAACAGGGTGTCCGCGTTTGGGGTAGCCTTTTAAAACTCATAGCAAAAAAAGTAAACGCGTTGGAACTTTTTAATTGCCAGATTCAGATTCAGCAGCTCATTTTACATAAGCATTCATGGCATTTAGTGGTGGTCGTAAGAATAAAAAAACTGCGAATATTTGAACCCTTACCCCTTGGGTAAAAATGGGGAAAATAAAAAAAAAATAGATTTGCCTAGAACTTTGTTTTTTGACTAATTAAAAGCCGTACAAACCAAATCTGCAACCGGTTTTTTTCCTAGTGCTTTCGTTTTTTTTAAATATAATTTTTTTTGCACCCCTACCACCAGTATTTAGTACCCTAACAGTACGGCACTGGGGTTCATGGGTCTCATTTACATTATTTGTATATCTATGGCATAGAATTATCTTTTGAATGGGGTTTCTCATTCATTCATACTTTAAAAGTTAAATCCTAAACAAATATTTTTAGGGTTCATTTTAATACAACTTAGGCTATTTTAAATAACTAAATAGTTGTCTTTGAGGTGTGTAAGCCTAAGGGTATTTAAATTCAATAAAAAAACACGTCAAAATTTAATAATACAGCACATCATTTATGTCCAATCACTTTTATTGTTCAATAAAATTTAATTTGGGTATGACACACTTTAAATTGTAATAAAATTATATTCGAACCGTCTATAAAAGAAAAATCCGAAATAAAATGTTTATTAAGCTTTATTGTCTTGAATGGGGAATTTACGACCCTCCTAAGAGGGGGGTCAAATTAAAAAAAAAACGAACTACAAATAACTGTTTTGTACCTAACAGATGGACCAAAAATGCGCGCAAAACAGCAAAAAAAATCATTTGATTAGGCAGGGAAAAAGGATCTATATTTTAGGGTGTTTTGTTGTCCCTCGTGTGATCGAATTATGCGATAAATATAATTCCATTGTACTCATAAAGTGGCAGTTTTGGTGTAATAACATTGGATCTTTTACGTAATTAAAAACAAGATTAAAAATTGAGAAAAACTGAAAAACTTTGTGTATTTTTGACCGTCCCAAAAATCAAGATTTAACATCTAGTTACAAGGGTAGTTTAATGCGGCGTAAAATTTAACAACTAGGGTCTATAGATAAGGTAATGTGAGCTCTAATATGCATTATTGTGTTTTTGAGATGGTAGATAAGATAACGCCTATTTTAAAATAAATGTACTTTGACAAACCGCACATTATTGTACACGAGCAATTTATATTTTATCCTGGTTGTGATTTAGATCATCAATAGGCATAAATTTGTTTTATCACTACCATTTAGTTTTATTCGTAGGCCATCCGCGATGGTTATTTAAAATTAATTGGGTTTTCAAATTTCATACAATACATACGATCCCTAAAACGTGACTCTAGATACGTATCATGTAATTTACATTATTTTTTTAACTTTTCTAGGATAATTAGACATGAAAAACAACTCTGCGCTTTGTTTAAACAAATAGTCCTTGCATCACCCCACACCTTACACCAAATGTCGTTTTGTAAAGTTTTGAAAAATCTGTCTGTTTGAAATAATAAAAACCAAAGCGGATTCGAAATAATTAAATTTAAATCACATTTAAGTTGGTTTAAATTCAGATACGTTTAAAAGCCGGATAAAATTGCGATTGTAATTTGAAAGCCGGAAAGGGTATTTTATAATATTTAGTTATGGTGGAATCTTGGCATTAAATGCTTTTCATTCAATTTACTCGAGCTTATATTCGGATTGAATTGGGGTGGAAATTCCAATTGAAAAATATAGACTAGAGCCGAGGACATAAGTTAGAAATCTGTTGGCCCCTTGACCATTGCAAGTCTATTTCGATTGTTTTATCGCTGCCCGATTACCCCTAACCTATTATTTTTCCCTGGACTTTGTTACCTTTTTGATTACGTCTCTGTTTCTTTTACCTACCCCTTATAAAGTGGTCTTTTCTACTCGTTTCTTTAAAAGCAAGTAAAGTATACATCTAGCGGCAAATAACTCAACTACTACGCTAAAAACTAGAACCCTGTAGCAGTTTCCTGTACCTCAGCAGGATGACAGAGTCCTGCAATTTAAGACAGGGAACTGTAGCGCTTAGTTACGGTTTGGTGTAGCAGAGGGCGCCACACGTTAATTTCAGTAACTTGGGGTGCAAGACAAGGGTGTATTTGTGGTTGCAGTTAATGGGGTAGTAAAAAAACGTCATGATATTTAAAACCATTGTTTATTTGAGAGAAATACACATGAAAATGACAAAAAGATACAAACATTGTGGCGCACATATGTAAAATAATTTACCAACATTGCATTTACAACAATTTTAATTTAAGTCGAATTTTTTTTTAGTAGTTAGGTATATAAAATATTTTCTAGTATAGGGTAATTTTATTACTAACCAAAATTGTACTTTTTTTTCAGTATTTTAATTTCATGGAGGAAAACCAAACGTATACTATATGCTTATCACTTTTTTTTAGATATGTTAATTAAAAATAAGATATCTACAACAATTATGATCGTTTTTACAAAGTATCACATTCTATAGCACTGCCTAAGAGCAGTTTACAAAAAAAAAAAATAGTTATGTGGTAGAAAAAGAACAAATTTAACATTTATAAGTAACAACAGGCAGGTTGGAAGAATTGGCTGGACAATAATTTAAATAATATAAGCATTAACAAAGGCAACAAATAATTTTTTTTTAGGGCGCAAAATTGATACAGGAAGGCACACTTTAGTAGATCGCAAAAATAATCAATTTGTTAATACTTATATTTCTTCGGATCACTTCAAGAAGAGGTCACTTAATCATCTAACAACCAAAATAAGTACATAAAAGTCTAACACTTTTAGGACTTGTCTTTGACACTAAAGGATAGGTTTAACAGATCATCTTTGGCGGAATCTATCTGATTTCTAAAATGAGATTCGGGCGACATTGAAATAGACCTAGTTTGTAAAATGTTTTTGAACGTTTTTGGTGGAATTGACGCGTCGGTAAAGACCGACGTCACTGAACTTTTGGAATCACTTTCTATGCTTGAGTCTGAACTGTGGCTGAGTTTTGAAAGCGACCTGCTTTTTTCGTCGTTGGACGTAGATTTTACGTCGTCTTTGCCGATTTGGTGGTTTTTGTGCTCGGCGGCTTCGGCGTTTGAGATGTTGTCGATCTTTTTCCATTTTGTTCGGCGATTTTGGAACCAAATCTTGACCTGTAACACAAGAAATGTTTTGTTAGTTTGTGTGTTTTTGGGTGGATTTGTTAAGGGATGATACGGCCCTGAATTAAGTTCTTAATGAGTCGCACCACTATTGATCAATTACACAACACAACCCTTCCATGCAATGCCATCCCCTATTTAACTAATTATTATACAAACTCATTATTTCCACATTGTTTTGTCTGTTTTAATTGATTGGTTAGTGAAAAAAGCATTTCAATTTAAAATTAATTTCACATAGCGTAAATAAATTAGCATTATTTTTAGAACAAATAATATTTTATGATGATAAATTTAAATATTTTATGTATTTTTGTAAACTAGACTATATTAAAATTGTAATTACTGCTGCATAAAACGTGGAATTGTAGGTAAAAGTGAGCTGATAAAACAATGAATATAAAAGTAAAGAGGGAATTATAATTAGTAATCTACTTGGTAAATTACATTGTTGAGAAAAGGAATTAGTTAAACGCAGTGCACCGTTTAGGTTTCAGCAACGTTAATTGGTTCTTTTATACTTTTTATTATGCTTTACTCCTTTATTTGCGCACGATAAACTTGGGCCTTTAAACTTAAAAGGTGGCTTTTAGAACTCTCAATCTGACACCACTTATTACATAAATATATTACTAATATATATAAATTTTGGCAAATAAATCCATTCGAAAACAGGGTAAAACATTCATATTTCGTGTTATAAAAATAACTTTACTGTGGCTAGTTTAGGAAGAGGCAACAATCGAAAGCCAGCGAGTCGACAATCGGTCTTCGGAATATAATTTTGACATAAATGGGGTGCAGAATAGCAGAAGCGTGCGGCTTATCGTCTCCATAGCAACGCTTAAAACTCAGGATACTTCCCCAAATAAATCTCCTCTAAAGTAACAATTATCTAGAGTTCATTAAATGAAGCAATCCCACACAATGAAAAAAAAAGACGCCGGTATACAATATCTTTGCTATTATTGATCAAAAAACATTACACTTCTTACGTAGCAGAAGTTGTCTAAAAATAACCACAACAGAAGAATTTAATAAATGTCAACCAAATGGCAGTTCTAAAAATGTCCTGGAATTGGAAAAATAAAAATATATTTATTTGATCCTGCAACAAACTGCAAAAATACCTCTTTGTTCGGTTTATTTTTAGACCACACAATTATTTCCCACACTAATCCAAGTTGTCTAATCAAATAAACAAAATACAAGGATACATCGTGGTTTTAAGGTGTGTGTAGCATCAAAACACTTGCGGTTTTATAGATAATTCACACGAATTCAAAACAACAAGATAAGTGCGGCGCGAGAATATGGCGGATGCGCCGGCGTAATTCCTAAAGTTATTGGTCTCAAGTCAGGGCCCGCTGCAATTTAAACAATGTTCGATGGTGATAACGCGTTTTATGGCTTGCCAGGTACTTTTGATAAAGATTGTGTTTAATCCAAGACTATTTTATGGGTCGTAAAATCGAAATCAAAGAGCAACAAGCTTATTAAATTGCTAACATCATATGAAGGTGGTGAAATTAGACCTGTATACAGGGTGTTTGGTTTTAAAATCACTCTGTATAACATAAATAAATTAAAGATTTAAAAACGATTTGTTAACATGCCATGAGGAACGTTTGCCAAGTGTTTTTGGCACTTTCTTGTGCCCATATTTTATTGTCAATCAGATTTAATTGTTGTTATGATTTCTCTATTAGCAAAAGATGAATACGGTTAATTGGTGTATTAATTTAGTCATTTAAATGATGACGCAATTAATGTGTGTTTATTTAAGAATTATTGAATAACAAGGGTAGTCTGGAAGTGGAATTTAATTCCCTAATTGCCGACGGTATAAAATATTTATCAGTAATTAGAATAGTTGAACACTTTATGCATCAACAACGTTACTTACCCCCGTACCAAACCAACCCCAATCACATAATTAAAGGGTGCTATCTTTTGCACAATATTCGTTAATGAACGCATTTATAAATTAATGTTATTGTACGCCTGTTGTCACATGCTTATTACCACTCTTGTCCTTTTTTCCCTTAACCTACTTTACGTACAATTAAACAAAACCAAAAATAAATAAATTTAGGGCAAGAAGTGTTGATGCCGTCTAATAGTAAAAAGATTAAACTAAAGCGCTTTTAAATGAGTGGAAACAGAGTAAAAGTAATTGGGAATAAACAGAGGAAGTAATAAAACTTTAATTCATCTATAAAAGCGAGTAAATCGAGTCGCAAATTAGCGCTGCAGTAATCAACGATACATCATATCGAAGTTGGCATTACAACGATTTGTATATTTGGCAGAAGGGGGGGCCCCATTCCCTCCATATGATACCATACCATAGAGCTTAACTGGGAGACAAGGATCGCCAATGTAATTTATTGAGCGATAAATTGTGCACTCTGGCGGCCAAACTAGTAACTGCGTTGACACAATACTAACAGAGCACTTAGTAAAGCTTGTGTGTACATCATTGGGTCCAAATAGCAGAGCTGCAACCTCAACGGGCTTTGTACGGTTGCGGGGGACACAAATCAATTACATAAGGGTCAAAAGGACAATTAATTTGTATTGATAACGTTGTCCTGATCTACTTAAATATTTAAAATTTGCATGACAACGTAAGGTAAATAATTGTCGCAATTATTATTAAAAGTTCCATAAATGGTATTGTTTGTATTTGGTTCAATATTTTTGACGCTGCAATTTCTTGAACTAATTCTATAGAGGTTGTATAAAGACATTTTAATAATTTAATATCTAGTTATTTAAATAATTGTTTTGTCTATTTTACCGTTTTGCCATTAAATTAAGTATCATCTTTCGCAACTAAGAGGTAATCTATCCAAGCACGTATAATTATGTAGCGAAAAAAAGAAAGTTTAACTTTATTTTATTTACATACTAGGTAAAAAGTACCTAAAGAAACAATGAACTCATAATTATCAAAGGCGTATCATGTTTCTATGAGAACTTAACAGTTGACGTGCTCTTCTAACTGATATTACAAAAACATTTAATTCACAGAAATCAGGAAGTTTATAAAAGTAATATAAGTCATACGCAATTAAAGCGGTTTTAATATTTGAATAATTGCTCTTTTTTAAATAGGTACCAAGGCAAATATCTACCATATAATATTTTAATTAAAAGCCGTTTATTGGTTTATCTACCAAAAAAACACACTGATGAGGCAAATGCAGTGTAAAACACAATAATGCATTTGTTTGTTGGTGCATCCTAACATAATGGTTCATTGGTCATCAGAATTATTCATATAAAGTTACCAGTAGGTAATTCGCTTAATGCTATATTAATTATTATAAAATTGTTGTTTTAAGTCCGAACCATAAAAGGTATTTTAAACTAATGAGAAGTTACATACGATTCCGTTATTTCAATTAAATGTTTTCAATAAAATTAAAAGGCTGTAGACAAGATAAATGCGATTTGACTCTTCGCAAACTAACACATTCCAACACTATTACAGTAAAGCAAGCCTTTTTATGGTTTTTTTTGACCCGACACCAAATGTTGCAATCATTTTATAGTTTTCATTGAATAAATCTGTGATGGTATACTATGAGGGTTAAAGGAACATACATCGATAAACCGTTTGAACTGTAAATGGGCAGTAGAGCGATAGCCGATATCGGTTCATTTCACTCAAATGGTTGTATCCAGCTATTTGTTGATGATTCCAACCATTTATATATCCTAGAATCCAGGACCGCCAACACAATGTAATTAAAATCCTTGGGAGTTAATCCTTCCGTTTGACTAACTACACCTCTGGTTCGTTTAAACAGTTTAAAAACATTTACTGCATTGTTCATTTTCTTGGGGTTTGCTTGTGAATTCAAAGTTATAACTACAGAAGCAGTTAGTTAAACTTGTCATTCGGTAATCTATCCAACTAGCACCAATCACAAATAAAGTTTTGAAATCTAATTATTAGTTTCTACGACTTTATTTTAAAATTAGTTTTAGTTGATGTGTTCGCTTCATTAGAGGGAAATGATCAAACATCAGTTTGACATTTCACATCTTTAATATAACTATATTTAACTTTGTGTTTGCGCAAAAATGTTGGCTAATTAATCGAACGCTTCCCACTTAAAATAAAATTCATACAATTATCCGAATATTAACTGTAATTCCCTTCTGGCATTTAAATAATTAAATGGCAAGGCAAGCCTCAGCGAAATGTTATCCTTTTGTAATATAAAGAAAAACAATATTTAAAATAATAAAGTGCTCTCTGGCTCTTGTGGATTTAAAACGGCGGAGGAATGTCTTTATTCGTTAAATGTAAAAATATCAAAGATAAAATTAACCTTTTATTTCGTAAACAGATCAAATTTATAACAAAGGACAAAGAAAAGTTCTTTATATGAGGATTGTTTAAAATGACATTTTTCCAGGAATCGTTTAAGGTTTTTATAAGAACGTCAGTTTGCTAAAACAATTCTTTTTCCTCTGGCAATTTCTATCGATAAGAGAAGTAATTATAAAGGCTTAAAGTTGTCAATCAAATCAGAACGAGTAATACTTTTTTTTAACTGAGCTTGTATAAAAAAACGCATGCGTAAGAGTAAAGCTCATGTAAATATGATAAGCTTTAAAAGTTACGTATATTTATTAAGCTAGACAATTAAAATACGAGCATAATGAAGATAAACATCCACGATAAAATATCATTAAATCCTATTTAAAATTATGATTTAAATAGAATAATATTATTCTGTTAAATTTGGCATATTTATAGAAATTATTGTCGAATTGCATATGGACGGTTACATACAAAATATACTTTTACAAAGCCACGTTATATTACAAACAAATTATTTTGAACATCATTGAATCGTATATGTAAATGCAAAGTTGTGCGTATATAAAATTTACAGTTTATGATTTAATTAACCGCTTTTAACAGTTCGTCGGACTTAATATGCAATAAAAATAAACCCTTTAGTCTTTAGCAGGAATAAGCTCGATGTAACACTCTTCGCAGGACTTATGATTAAGTATACGTAACGAAACGCGAAGAGTTACCATAACCAACTGAACCAGAAGTAAAATTACATTCCGCATTTATTAATTTTTTGAATAATACCTACAAACAGGACTATTTAGAATGTCCTGGATTACGATCCTCCAACCCTTCATAAATCTGAAGTAGCTTCATTTGAAATAATTGAAAGAGCACTAAATATTCCATCGCAGGTAACAATACAACCTAAATATTGTATGCAACAATGTACAAATACATTATTTAAGCCAATATTAGTGCTTTATGCACCTCTTGGGAACTCGGACTCGCTGGTTTAATGTACTTTACCCAACCCGTCAGGTATTTCAAGGGAAAATCATTTGGATTAACTGTCTATTATTACCTTTTAACTTGCCAGGGAATTGGATTATTTTGAGCATCAAAATTTAAATGGATTTCTACGTAGGAAAAGGTAAATAAGAGTTGTTTCTGTTAGGCTTTGGTTAGACAGCCCTCGTATGTATATTAGGGTTGATGGCAGGCAGGATCTGTGAGGGCTTTTCCTGCAGACATCACTCCTCATGCAACAGTGGAACTGGATAATCGACAACAAATCACAAATGTCAGTCCTTTATAGCAGCAACCGATCAATACTCATTGTAATACCCACTAAAGCGTTTTGCTAATTGTGCGGTACACATATCTCTATTCATTTTCATTATACGCGCCCTAAGCCTCTATCTCGACAATTACTGTTGTCTACTTCGTACCGTTTACCAATTATTACCGCGGTACAAGAAAAACACAGCTTGTCGAAAATCATTCCATCATAAATTGTCTGCGCCATTCCAAATTAGGTTCATTTAAATAAATCGCTCCGAATGGAACGTGCTAGATCCGAAGACTTTTGTCATAAGGACCTAAATACAAGACTTAATTAAAACTTGATATGATGTTATCGAACATGATCAAATTGTGTTTGTTTCTTTTTAGCTTGTAAAACAAAACTCACATCGTCTTATCGCGTACTTAGAACTTAAACAAAAATATGTAATTTGTAAGATTGTATCGTATGTGACGTCACTTTGTGGCGATACGACACAACTATGTATTTTATCGTTTCTGCACAATAACTTTGTTTTATTTATTGCTTTTTAAATCAATTAAATTTCTTTGTACCATTTTCTTTGGGCTTTAAGAAAAGTACTTATGTTAAAATTGACGCAATTAACTGCACCTCTTAGTTAGAGTTTAGACAAAAAGTATTCCTGCCTGCAGTTGAGTATTATAAATCATATAAACCGTAAAATTTATTTAACATTCAACGCGAGTGTGCCGGCTAATTGAATGTAAATTATGACGTTGCTCTAATAAACAGTTTGACATTTTCAGGCGCCAACTTCTTAAATCTTAAGAAGTTGCGTTGCTGCAGGAATGAAAAATCATTTCGGTTTCGCATGAAGGTAAAAACGATGACGCCGCGTAAATTCGAGCGGTGCGGTTACCGCCAGGTGATTAAAAATGAAAAACATGAAATATAGCTCTTTCCGGTGAGCGCCGGCAAACCAACGCAACGCTGGCAAGGAAGAAGCGGCATTATAAAATCTGTTTAGGAAGAGGCTTAAGAGAGCATTAATTTATCATCAGCCCTAATCGATGAACCAACGAATCGGGCGTAAATTTGCAAAGTTGATCCTTCTCAGATTCTGAACATAACAGGTGCTTTCCCTAAGAAGAAAGGCATATAGCACGCGGACGAATGGCCCAAACTAAGGCAGCAGGATATTCGAATTTCAAACGATTAATACCGCCAACCGGAAACAACTAATTACGTTTGACGTAAACCACTCAGCTGAGCTGACATTAAAGACGTGTGCTCGATGTTTATAATATGTCTCCATAGCTTTTACGGGCCCGTATGCACATTGCACTTAGATACAAAAATATCCACCACTTGTCAAAATAACCATCGTCAACAAACTTAATCTTTTGTCTCCTCCCGAGAGTTGACTTAGTGAACATTTATTTAAATTCGGGCTCCGTAAGTGGCCAAAAGATATATCACTTTGGGAGCCTTGGAATCTCTTAAGAAGACACCTTATATAAAGGGTCACCAATTAGCGATGTTTATATTAGGCAAAGAAGTCATCACATCACATAAAACAGAGAAGCTAGTGCTTTGGGTTTATTAATGACAGAGCTTTTTGCTTAATAGCTGGCGTGCTGCATCTCACAATCAGTGTAAATACGGCGTTTGTGGATCCGGCTGCAGCAGTGAAGGCAGGGCGGGGGGGCTTAGGGGGGCAGAAGCAGCAGGAGAAGGGAATGATGAGTTACTGCGGCAGCTGTCTCCTGCCGGCCCGTTCGTTTACCCTCTCCAACAGTTTCATGTTCTTACTAATTGCCTACTAACTTACACGTCTCTTAATACCCCGGATATTAACTAGAAATGGCTTTTATCTTGTTTTTATATTTATATAATCGTATCCTTCGTTTCGTTTTAATTAGCCGCGACTGTCAAACGCCTCAGACGCATTCTTTGCAATCCTTTACCATTGCAAATATGCCATTAAAAACATGATATTCTACAGCGTGTCTCCTAGACTACCTAGACCAAATAAGCAGTTTTAAGAGAAACCAAAAGACTGTATTTTTATTGCTTTGGCACATACCAAATTGCTTTTAGCAACCAACACGTTTAGTTGGGACTAATAGGGCCCGAGCGGCGTTTTTAAGACTAATTTGTCTTCGTAAGCATATGTCCCATGTTTTTTCAAGTTGAGAGGTGTCGAAACCTCTTGGTAGGCGTTTATTTAATCCATAGAGAAATGTTGTTTTAGTGTATAATTAGGTGGTATGCATGAGTGCGACGCTGTATAAATAAGATCACAGCTAAGCCACATATGTTTCAGCTAATTTCTGAAATGCTCTTTATGTTACATATTTTCTGAATACATAAATTAAATTTCTCTTCCCCCACGCAAATTGCTTTTAATTTATAAATACCGCTTTTTAATACCCTATCCACTCATATTTTCAACACTATCTAATTAATGTCAAGCGGCGAGGTTTTTTTTATTTTTATGAGCGCTTTGACATACCTACTCAAGCTCTAATGTATTCGTTCATGACTATAACTAATTAGGATTTGTAAAACACTGTTTTTAAGACATATTAAGTGGACCAGCTAACAGGGGAACTAAAAGAAAGACAGTAACTTAATATGTAAGTTGGAATATTAATAAAATAGCCCGTATACGTCAAAGCGATAACAGAGTACTTATTGATTTGCTTTTATTGAGAATAAGAACGCATAAAGCAACAATGTTTCAACAGCTCGACTAAATAACTGAATAACCATTTGTAATAGTCTATTAGAACTGAATAATAAACATTTTACAACTCCTTCATAAATTTTACAAAGGAAATTAGTCAGTTAGTCGCTAATATTAATAATTTTAGTGTATTAAATTTAATATTTGTGCCAATAGAAATTTTACAACTGTTTTTGAACGCCTTTTTATTGGCAATTAGGATTAGATTTCATTTAAGTGTCGAAAATAAAAGCGTTTATTACCAAACTTAATTTTATGGTTGGTGTACATAAGTATAAGATTCTTCACCCCACACCCTACACCCTTTATTACTTAATCCTTTTTTAAAAAATCCTTTGCAAAAATGTCTTACCTGAGTTTCAGTAACGTTAAGCAACTTCGCCATTTCAGTCCGTTCGCTACTGCTAAGGTACTTCTTGAGTTCAAACTGTTTTTCCAACTCAAAGATTTGTCGTCCTGTAAAAGTCGTCCTAGCTTTTTTTTTCTTGCTCTTCAGATCACCGTCTTCGGACATTGTCTCCGCAGATGGGTGCTGAGGGATCGATGACATTTTTAAGTCTAAAGGCTCTCTAGTCTTTTTTCTCTTACGGGTTGGATCTGCCAAAAAAATGAGAACGTATAGATAAAACTTATTTGGTAATTAACACTAATTCGCTGATTTATAATTGTTTACGTTTGTGTTAAACATCCGGCGGTAGAAGCACTTAAGACTAAAGTACGAAAAATTGTTGCTTTTTTAAATGAAGCGTTTTAAATGTAGGTATCGTTTGATATAAGATAAATTTGTTATAAGGTGTTTATTTGATATAAAAGGCGCGCGGTTAGACCCCAATGAATGTTTAATGTTGTCAAACACATTATAGAGCTTTTACGAGCAAATGTTAAGTAAAAACTTCTTCTCTAAAGCCCATTTAAAGCGTATAAACCGAGTTAATCGCCGTCTATTTACCCTTAACCGTTTAATAATGGAAAACTTCAACAATCAACATCAAAACGTTTAAATATGAAACATGCGATCAAACGTTTTAAGTAATTGGGTAATAAAATAAAATCAATAATTCACTTAGGATTTATTACCGCCAATACTGTACGTACAATGAAACACCACTAATATTATGTGTTTAAACGTGGACTTGCATTTATTTTTACTCGGTTATTCTTCGAATTTTTTATTGACATTTTTATTACCGTGGGATTAATTGCTAATTGTGTACGAGTACAATTTTCTTGTACGTCCCTTTTACAATCTCTTTTATACAAGGACAATTTCCACTGCAAATGCAAGAAAACAAAACCACAAAAAAAGCACAAACCTTTTCCAATTTTAGTTCGCACTTTATGATCACTACGAATCGACAAGTTAAGGGGCTCGTTACTTTCGCTAAGAGTCTTGATTTTATCACTTGTGTGTTCCTCTGTACAAACAGTCATAATGTCCACTTTACCCGCGTCACTTATCCCCAAGATATTCTCAATATAATGCGGGGTAGGCTTATTACTTAACTTCCTATAGACGTGCTCGTGCCAAGTCAAACTTTCACTGGTTGAATTATTGTGAGATAAGTCGTCATTGGAAGCGGTTTCGGGGGGCTCGACCGCATGTGGGGACGCAGGACACTCGTGAGGATCCTCCGAATACATCGCGGTTCACACACATGTGCTCGCAAAGACGTCAAAACACGCACGCAGCATGCGGTAGACTTGGTAGACGCGACGGACTGTTAGCCTGGAACGGCGATGAGCGCCGAAAGCGAGCTCACTTCAATGTGCTCTGTTACCACCGTCCGACGACTGAAACGATGAAATGCGCCATTGATCAGCGCAACTACATTCTGACTGACTACTAAATGCCACTGTTTCACCCTAATAGAGATTTACTGCCGCTAAACTACCCCGTTAACTTCATTCTCGCCCAAATAAAAGAACCGCCGACGCTGCTCGTCGATAAATTATTACCCTGTCTGTCTGTCAACAATTAAATACCCACTTCCAATGCGCGCCTTATTTTGATGATACATGTACTTAGACAGAGGTACCTATTCCACAAAAAATAAACATTTCGCCGCGTTTACGAAGGCAGGCACAATTTCAATTGGATATTTTTAAATAGCTCCACCTCAAATCTATTTTCTCGCACAGCACCGCGGATTGGCTAGGTTAATTAATAATGGTTCCAAGCTATTTACTTAATAATTTATTAGCAATAAAATATCACACATTTTGTCTTAAACACTTAACATTGTTATAAATACTACATAAATACTTCTACTGTTAACAAAACTAAGTACGTGTATTCTCCTTAATCCAATCTATGTACCCAGTAACTCTGGTATAAACCCCTGGGTAACCAGGCTCGCCGCATTTGTTTCCGAAAGACACTACGCCAACCTGGTACCACCTAGTGTCCCACATAGCCATCAGCGGCCCGCCGGAATCACCCTAAAACACAAAATACATTACATACACCCCTAAACTTACGTAAGGGCTACAAAACGCACCTGGCAAGCGTCGGTACCGCCTTCAGCATACCCAGCACATATAAAGTTCTCAGTAATCGGCTGGAAATACGCATCGTTGCAGTCCGAGTTCCGCCACACCGGAAGAACGGCTTGTCGTTGCGTCGTACTCTCTTTACCTCCGTAGTAAGTCGTTCCCCATCCAACAACAGTCGTTCGTTTCCCAGCGAACGTCTCGTGCCGTAAAGCTGGCGGCGGCAAGCACAACGGAATCACGTACTTGGATTTACGCGCAGGACGGTCCAAAACCAGAAGCGCGATATCGTTATAGAACCCAATGCGACTAAACTGGGGGTGCGCTTTGATTTCCGATACCTTGAACGTCACGGGCGCGCTTGGTTCGTCCGTTCTCTTTAAATCGATATCGCCTAAGCGTACCGTAAACTGACGTGCTGAAAACCTGAAAACAAAGACATAAGTTTACGTAAAGTTATGATTTGGAGTACAAACGGTCTTTGGCGTGAGTCGCGTGTACAATGCGCCGCTGTAAGGACATGCGTTGACGTGACCAAGGATCCTCCGCACCAGAACTCGGTGCGCTTGGAACCGTGCAGAAAAATAGCCGCCATCCATGGCCATCGACCTGGGAGCGCGTCCTCTCCTCCTACGACGCGAAACTTTGACGTCTCTGGCTGTCCACACTCTAAAACAAAACTTTTTAGACTTAGGTTCTTCCTCGGCGAAGAAATGTACCTTCAGGGTCTACGACGTTGCTCCCTAAGAGCTGAAGATCAGCAGCGGACGAAGAGACAGCTACCTGAGTCGTTGTGGTAGTAGTCGGTGGCGGAATCGTCACAACTGGTCGCAGCTTAATGGGCTTGAGCGTAGTCCTCTTCGTGGTTTGATAAACCGCAACCGGTGGCGCGTACGTAGGTCGTTGCGTCACCGGAGGAATAGGCCTATTCCCCGGAAGCCTAGGACAACAAACGCCTGGTACGAACAGGCTCTTAAAGCAAAGCGACTCGCGCAAGTTGCTTAAGTTCAACAAGAGTTGCGGGCAGTCGCTCAAGTCATCGCAGTACCTGTAACAGAAGTATTGAACCTTTTGTTCGTGGATTTAATAAGGTAGTTTACCCTGGGTCGCCCTCAGGAGTGGTGCACGTCCGTACGCCTGTCGAATCATGCTCCTGGATGTCCTGTTTGTCCTGCAGGTTCTCCTGTGTGTTTGGTAAGGCTTCACGCACGATAGGAGCAATGGTATCGGTCACGTTTCGTCCTAAGACGTTTTTGCTGATGGTGTATATTGCGCTGGGGACTTCTTGTGTCTCGCTTTTAGAGCCACGCGTCATGTTCACTAGATATCGTCCAACTGTGTTGATAGCGCCTAATGTTTCGGTTATCTTGTAAATGGTGTCTGGGCCGAAGTGGCGGGCTTCGCCGTTATCGTCGCTGAGTGTCTTTGGTAAGGAACGTGGTTGTGGAAGCTCTGAAAGTGGTGTCCATCGCGGCGTGTCACTGCCCTCGTCTAGCCATGGTACCAAGTGTTGCTGTGGCGTGCTAAGGGACGTTGGTGCGAAGAGACATACCACTAGTATTCGTTCTGAAAGATAAACAAAGTGTTTAAGCTTCTTACGAAAGTTGGGGAACTCCGATGTTACATCAATCTCAAGCGGATACGCCACGAAGAAAGTGAAACCCGCCGCGCGCCTGAGGAGACTACCTTGACACTGTAATAGGTACTGCATTTACAAATTTATTCAATATTATGTCACGTTTCGTTCCTTCAGGTAATTTCTTCACGACGCCGCGAGTTTATCATTTTTTCATTGATTGGTATTGCGTCATCACTTTTGCTTTTCATTTAGTGAATAAGATCAAATAACCAATTACTACGAATTGTGTTAGTAGATCCTAAACGTATCGTGTTCCAGAAATGATACGGTATTTTTTTTTTGTAACGGATTTGGAAAAACCCATCTTAACCAAGCTAAAATCACCTTGATTTAAGGATGTGCCAATTTTAATTAAGGACAATGCCATCAATGATTTTAGCACAGTTTAAATTAAATTAGGCAGAACAATTGAATGTTTTTTACTCAACTAAAAATCGAATTAAAAAAAAAAGAAATTTGTGTAAAAATTTAAAATAAACAAAACATTAATGGTCATTGTGAAAGTTCGTACAAGATAAAGCAATTACTGTTCATGTTCATTAATTAAATCAGAGATGTGGGTAGGTATTTCTGCGACCATAAACTATTATACAAGACGCCACCAAAAAATATGCCAAAAAGAATAAGAATTTCACAAAACAAAATTTCTTTTCTTGTGGGTGTTCTCAGCTAAAATTTACTCCCACAAGGCAACTATACCTTTGATTTGTCGTCATTTCTTATGTCTTAACAAGACAAAAAGGTCCTAGGCGAAAGGGGTACATTAAAAGTAATAAACAACACGTTAGACAAACTATTTTCATATTTAAAGCAAGGAAAACTCTTAAATAAACCGTTTTCCGACTTAAAACAATATCAGTTCTACTTGATAATGGAAAACATTTAAATCCCCGAGTTAAAACTTTGTTAAAATAAGTTTAAATAAAGTACCTACCGGCTAGAATCCGTAAGATAATCCTCAGATGCATAATAACAAAAACACTCACAAAACCATCGGACAGGTATGCTTTACCCAACGAAAGTCAAACTATGACCCAAATAAACTAAACACTTAAAGAAAGTGATGGTCATTTTTTACATTTCTCCCACTGCAACTTAGGTCTCACTTTCGTTAAGAGGGATTTCACTTGCTTACAACAGAATGTTGTGTTAACTCTTGATTCATATGAAATCCCAAGCAATTTAATCATTTTTGGGAAACCCTCAATCTATTTTAAACCATATATCGTTATAAGAAACTAAATTCCTATGCAACGTGTTCCCAACGCGTCCCTAAAACAGTCTATCTATAGTTAAACGCAATAAAAGTTTCAAAACTTTTGAATTTCCCGCTTGTTACATCGTGTTGCGCCCTCTACTAGAAAAAGCGTGAACTAAACCCAAGTTTATAACCTATTAGACAGAGCGCAACTATACGTTGACGAGTTGGGTCGTTGATGAGTTGGGTTTCGCTAAATGTTGGCGAGTTGGGTCGTAGATGAGTTGGGTATTGTTACTGGTTGGCGAGTTGGGTCGTTGGTCAGTTGGATTTCCAGACAAGTTGACACTGTAATGCCGGAGAGTATAGTTCTGCCACTCGATAACAGATAGCGCCACCATACGCAACGCCACCATACGCAAAGTCTATTTTACATACCTGGGGTTCGATGTGTCATTTATATTAAACATTTGATGAGCAAATTTCAATGCATTCTTGGTCTAATGGTAAAGCGTCTGCCTCCCAGCAAGACGGTCCTTTGTTCGAATCTCGACGCCGACCGCTCTTTTTTTTTCTTTTTTTTAAATTTTAAATTAAAAAAACAACCCCTCTACCTCTTACAATATCGATTTCGTAAATTTAACTACTTACAATATTTTGCTCAAAAAATATCCAAGGGGTTAACCTTTGATTTTTATTTTCAAGAAATTTGCCACGATTTTGGTCGGATTGACAAATTATTTTGCTGGAATTTTTATTTTCAAAAAATAATTCGACAGTCAGGCCTTAATCTCCAGAAATTTCTTGAAAATAAAAATCATAGGTTAACCCCTTGGATTTTTTTCCAAGAAAAATAATCAGTCAATATGGCCAAAATCCCCAGAAATTAATTAAAAATAAAAATCAAAGGTTAACCCCTTGGATTTTTTGTCGAGCAAAATAATTTGCCAATATTGCCCAAATCGTCAGAAATTTCTTGAAAAAAAAAATCAAAGGTTAACCCCTTGGATATTTTTCAGAGCAAAATAATCAGTCAATATGGCCCAAATCGCAAAATATTTCTTAAAAATAAAAATCAAAGGTTAACCCCTTGGATTTTTTTCAGAGCAAAATAATCAGTCAATATGGCCAAAATCGCCTAAAATTTCTTAAAAATAAAAATCAAAGGTTAACCTCTTGGATTTTTTTTCAAACAAAATAATCAGTCAATATGGCCAAAATCGCCAGAAATTTCTTGAACAAAAAAATCAAAGGTTAACCCCTTGGATTTTTTTTGAGCGAAAAATCGCAAGTAGTAATATTCACGAAATTAATATTTTAAGGGGTAGAAGGGTTGTTTTTAAACTTAAAATTAAAAAAAAAAAAGAAAAAAGCGCGGCCGGCGGCAGGGTTTGAACCCCGAACTTTATAACGGTAGGCCGACGCTTTACCTCTAGACCATGTAAGCATGTCGTTTCCCTCATCAAATGTTTATAATAAAGGAAGAAGGGCATTCTTTACATTTTTAAATACCTTGTTCTGTTGCTGCGCTCCTGATACATAAATTTGAAAATTGGCTTGTATTTCTTCCGATTTGGGTCGGATTTTTTTCCAAGTCAGTCAAAATAGACGACGGTGCGTATGGTGGCGCCATCTGTCATCCAGTGGCGTAACTATACTCTCCTTGATTACAGTGTCAACTTGTCTACGGAAATCCTACTGACCAACGACCCAACTCGCCAACTAATAAAACCCAACTCATCAACTACCCAACTCGCCAACCAATAGCAAAACCCAACTCACCAACACCCAACTCGCCAACCAATAGCAAAACCCAACTCACCAACACCCAACTCGCCAACCAATAGCAAAACCCAACTCACCAACACCCAACTCGCCAACCAATAGCAAAACCCAACTCACCAACACCCAACTCGCCAACCAATAGCAAAACCCAACTCACCAACACCCAACTCGCCAACCAATAGCAAAACCCAACTCACCAACACCCAACTCGCCAACCAATAGCAAAACCCAACTCACCAACTACCCAACTCGCCAACCAATAGCAAAACCCAACTCACCAACACCCAACTCGCCAACCAATAGCAAAACCCAACTCACCAACTACCCAACTCGTCAACTTTTAGCTAAACCCAACTCACCAACTACCCAACTCGTCAACTTTTAGCAAACTCGTCAACTACCCAACTCGTCAACTGAATGAGGCAACTGCGGCTTCTCGTTAACAGATGGCAGCACGGATATTAAAATTGTTGTACACATGCGCATTGGAAAGTCAAGTTGTTGTGCTTTTTCTAGCAGTGATACCAACTCTTTTTAGGTCGTTTCTTCTGGCGTGTCGTTTGTGAAAAGGTTAGTTATTCCTAATGGAAATCTACGTTTTTCTAGTAAATCACTAAACCAAGTGTTTGGAAAGAGGTCTTAAAGTGTCCGGGAATACTTTACGAAGACCTTCTTGCCCATATTATTTTTGTTTTTGCTGTGATTACCTATTTTTTTTGTACCTGAAGAAATTTGTTTACTTTGAGGTTATACTACAACAAATAAAAAACTTGGAGTTGTTTAGTGCAGTAATTCAAGTATTTGGTGGTTCTAGATCTCACAATGGCACCGAAAGGAAATAACATGATCCCAAATGGTCATTTCCATAAGGATTGGCAACGATTTGTGAAAACATGGTTCAACCAACCCGCCCGCAAAATCAGAAGGAAACAAAACAGAATAAAGAAAGCTAGAGCCGTGGCCCCTCGCCCAGCAGCAGGCCCCCTACGGCCCGTAGTCAGATGCCCCACAGTTCGTTATCACACCAAAGTGCGCGCCGGACGTGGATTTACTTTACAAGAACTTAAGGTAAGCTCTTTATCTCCTAAAACGTGACAAATACTTCATATAATCAATATTGTAGGCCGCTGGTCTTAACCGTCGGTTCGCTCGTACAGTTGGAATCGCTGTCGACACCCGTAGAAGAAACAAATCCGTAGAATCAGTGCAAGTTAACGCACAGCGACTAAAGGAATACCAATCGAAGTTGATTCTATTCCCCGTGCATAACAAGAAGAAGTTGAGGGCTGGTGAAGCCACTGAAGAGGAGCGTAAAGTTGCCACCCAGTTGACGACCCCTGTGCTCCCCATTCGCCAACCAGCGATTAGGCCCAAGGCCCGCGTTCCCACAGAGGAGGAAAAGACATTCAACGTCTACACCACCTTAAGAAAGGTAAGCTTAACACTTTTACATCAAAAGGGGCTTTTAGGCTAACGAATTGTTGTGTTTTTAGGCCCGTGCCGACGCAAGATTGGTAGGAATTCGTGCTAAACGCGCAAAGGACGCCGCTGAGAATCCTGATGATGTGACTAAAGCTGGAAAAGAAGCTAAGAAACCAGCGAAGAAGTAAATCTAAATCAATGACTATTTGTACACAAAATAAAAAATAATTACACGTCTTTGTTTTATTCGTTTTATCTTGCAGTAGCGAAATATTTTACCTTGTCTCTACTGCAATAATCATATCACAAATTCAATTTCAATTAATCACATTTAATATTATAAACAATATTCATAAAAAAATAATAATTATTAAGCTAAGTACGTTAATTTTTTTATTAAGACTTATATTTTGGTAAATACCTCGAATTCGAGGGCCACCATTGAGATCTCGCTTATCTTAAGAAATAAGCTCTTTAATTGCGGCAACTTAGCAATTAAAAATAAATAAATAATCAGTCAATATGGCCAAAATCGCCAGAAATTTCTTGAAAATAAAAATCAAAGGTTAACCCCTTAGATATTTTTTGAGCGAAAAACCGCAAGTAGTTATATTTACGAAATTAATATTTTAAGGGATAGAGGGGTTGTTTTTAAACTTGGAATTTAAAAAAAAAAGAAAAAAAGTGCGGTCGGCGGCAAGGATCGAACCCCGAACTTTATAACGGTAGGCCGACGCTTTAACTCTAGACCATGTAAGCATGTCATTCACCTCATTAAATGTTTATAATAAAGGAAGGAGCGCATTCTTTACATTTTAAAATACCTTGTTCTGTTGCTGTTCTCCTGATACATAAATTTGAAAATTGGCTTGTATTTCTTCCGATTTGGGTCGGATTTTGTTCCAAGTCAGTCAAAATAGACCACGTTGTGTATGGTGGCGCCATCTGTCATCCAGTGGCGGAATTATACTCTTCGGCATTACAGTGTCAACTTGTCTATGAAAATCCTACTGACCAACTCCCAACTCGCCAACTACTAATATAACCCAACTCATCAACTACCCAACTCGTCAACTTTTTAGTTTTTTAAAGATAACAGGAAAACGGTTAGAGATATTTAAGTTCTGTTTGCGGGAGGTAAATGAGCATTAAAATAGGCAACTTTTCCACCATCAACCTTCTTTGTAGCTCATAAGAGAAGCGAGATCCCAAGGGGATATTATGTATATTTAGTCAAATAATCGTAATGCAGTTTTTTAAAGATAACAGAAAAACGGTTTAAGATAATCAAGTTCTGTTTGCGGGACGTTAATGAGCGTTAAAATAGGCAACTTTTCCACTATTAACTGAACTTGTAGCTTTTAAGGCAAGCGTGATCCGAAGAGGTAAATTCGCGACATTCTGTATATTTAATTAAATCATTTTTTAAACAATTAACTGCTATTTTGGCTTAACGAATACTGTTTTAGGTTTCGTCTGATCGTATTTATAATACTTGTTGTAAAAAAAACGCAGTAGTAGTTTTATACTCATTTATTATTAAATAAATAAATAAAAATATTTACATTAGTGATAATTATTAAAATATTTAGTACAATTCTTTATGTAAGGTAGAAATTAGTTTATTATTGGTCATCAATGTGTACCATGTGCCCATGGACGGATTCGGACTGATGGTACCTTCGTCTACTAGCGAAATCCTCGTTGTCTTCATTTAGCTGCGCCGAAGAGACGTCAAGTCCTGGATGGACTGGCGTTACCACTATTTGTTCGTAGTCATATACTTTTCTTCTGAAAAAAAAACAATTAATCACTAGACAACCCTTTTTTTGAAGAAACGTACCCAAAACACCGCAAAAGAACAGTTTTAAGCCATCGCAAGAGTTTGAATTCGGACGCTAATCCCGGTTTAACGGCTGGATTAGCGGTTCCGATGTAGAGCCACACTAAGAAAACAGCGCTTATGCAAACCACTGCGTAAACCCAGTTCACCAAAAACATAACAAATATCTTGAGAACAGCCCCGAACAGCGAAAACCACCGATTGCACAACGACGAGTACCAGTTTTTCGGTTTCGAGTGAATGTGTTTTTTAGGCGAAATTGGCGTTATTTCGCTGTTGTCATCCGGCGTACTGGGCGTCCCAGAACTTGACTCCCCCTTAAAACTCAAAATTAACAAATAAACAAACTTGTACAACTGATTTTACCCTCAAAGTTCGATGGCGCGTCCGCTCAGGGAATAATCGGTCCAAATCGCTTTCTTCGCTCTCCATACTCGAGGATTGCACCCTGGGCCGATGGAACCTTTGCTCTCTTTGGTGCTGAATGTCAAATGTCTGCGCCAGTGCAAAATAAGCGTAGTCGATGCAAGCGTAAGTCAGCAAAAAAGGCATTGTTACTATAGGCGCTAGAATATTGATTTCTCCAATTAGGATGAAAGCTAGGGTCACTACAGCGACCACTGCCATCGAATAGATTGGAACTTTGTTCGGTCCTCGCTAGAAAATAAAAATATGGACCTTAACCTGTGTTTTTTTGTTTGAATCATGAAAATCGGACGTATATTACGAAAGTTATAGCGTTTTGAAAAAATGTTGCGCTAAAAATGTGGATTGTTGTAGCCAAATTTTGAAAACGCTATATCTCGCTTATTTTAGGCCCGATTTTGGAAATTCCAACACTAGAAGAAAGTATAAAGTCAAAAATTGAACCTTTACATGCGTTTTTCGTTTAAATTATAAAAATCGGACGTATATTACAAAAGTTACAGCGTTTTAAAAAAAAATTGCACGAAATTATTTTTTTTTTTAATAGTTGTGGGCAAATTTTAAAAACGCTATAACTCACTTATTTTAAGCCCGATTTTAATAATTCCAACACTAGGCGCAAGCTTAAAGTCAAAATTTGACAGTTCCTTCGCAACATTTAAAATTTCTGGTACTTAAGACAAAAAAAAAGACGTGCCAACTTACTCCTCGTCCCAAAATGCTAATCCCAGGAATAACATTTTCAAGCGTAATCGATTGCAAAACCCTCGGCGTCCCATACATCGCCCCTAAGCACGAAGACATCGACGAAACATAAAGCCCCGCCAGTAATAAGACACGTATGGCTGAAACTTTGGCCGCAATCATAAAATCCGTCAGCAAAAAGCTTCTCTGACAAGTTGCGCCAAGGAATATCACAAAAACGAGGTAGAGAAACGTTCCTGTACCAGTAGCGGCAAGAGAACCATTTGGAATGTTGATAGAAGGGGCGCGTAAGTCGCCACTCATGTTAATCCCAGCTAAAATGCCGGTTATGGTTGGGAAAAACACGCCGAAAACCGTGAACCAACTGTAACCTTCCTTGTAATCGGACCATAAGTTTTGGCGCATGTTTGAGACGTTTCCGACCGTCACCCAACCATCAAACCCATTTCCTGCAACACAAATATAGTCTTCTACCTTTTAAATGGTTAAGAATCTTACCAGGATCCGTGTGCACAAAAGATCCAACCATGAAATCAAGCCCTGCCAATAACAGAATAAGCAAAAGCACGAACTGCAGTTTTACGACCCATTTTACGCCTGCAACGTTTATAACGCTCAGTAAAAGTACTGCAGCAGCCGCTATAAGTCGAATCGCGACTGGAGAGTCGCCGAAACCAAGAAGTTGCGCCATGGATTCGCCAAAACCCAGTACATTTAAGGCACATCCTACAGCCTGAAAAAAACCACTAAAAACCTGTTTTATTTGGGAAAAGAACGTACCTGTCCGAAGCAGTACAAAAGCCCCAACGAGCCACCAAATCTGGAGCCCAAAACGTGCGCACAAACAAAGTAAACACCCCCACTTTCGATGCGGCACCTTTCGCAAATGCCAACGGCGCTTAAAACCGAGATCAAGGCAATAAATACTAAAAAACCAACATTATACAGTGTTTTTAATGAAATATGGTGTAGTTACCTGTAGATAATACGATTAAAACCGCGGATATGATACCAGCTTGCGCCACAATCCATCCCGAGCGCAGAAAAACAATAACGCCAAAGATGTTAATCAAACAAGACGTAAAAACGCCATCCCAAGTACCAAACAACACAGGCTGTGATATGAAGAAGTTAGACTTCCACCATGGTATGTCGCCCTAAAACCATGACTCATTATTACCTTGTAAACGTTTTTAATAGTGGGTGTACGCACCTGTTCTTCAGCAAACAGTTCATTAGCCCCTGAAGCCTGATGTCCCCCAGCTCCATAATCGTAATTACTGGACAAGTCCACAAAGCCACTTGTGTTCGCTCGTACTCTCTGGGCCGATTCAGACCCTAATCCATACCTCGACCAGTCAATATCCCTGCTTCTGGGGTCTCGATTCGTTTCCATGTTTGGTCCAATTCTGTAACATACTTGTTGCCGCCCTAGTTCTTATTTAGCGTTTTAGGTGGTACATACCGCTATTTTCAGCCCCTAAGATGAAAAAATATGTTATAAAACACTACGTTTTGGAGTCATATTTGATTTTTTAATTTATCACTAGCTAGAACGATTAATTTACGGGTTTTATCTACATTTTTTGGTTTATCTCATATGTTTCTGACATGTACGTGATGAGTCATTTGAACTACTGCTGTATAGGCAACTAGGGACACATGCGTTGTGTATGTTTGGTTGCCTATTCACTGACAGCTCTCATAACCTAGAAATCGTGTGATATTTATGTTTTAAATTAATTATTTTATAGAGAAAAGTATTATTTAAGTGTACACAATGCTCGCCAAGTCTATTCTGCAGGTAAATTCGCTACAGTAGCCCAAATACAAGTACTTAAACACTTGTTATTTTCAGAAATCGCAACTAGTGCTGCCAAAAGTTATACAAAGCGTAATCTCGAAAAGAAATATAGGCTTAGTCCCAATAGTAATAGAGCAAACTGGACGAGGTGAGCGCTCGTACGACATATACTCACGACTACTGAAAGAACGCATAATATGCCTTATGGGGCCTATTCACGATCAAATGAGCTCACTTCTGGTAGCACAGCTTCTTTTCCTGCAATCAGAATCGACAAACAAGCCCATACACCTTTACATCAACTCTCCAGGAGGCAGCGTCACGGCAGGTTTGGGAATTTACGACACAATGCAGTATATTCTGCCACCTATTGCGACATGGTGCGTTGGTCAAGCCTGCAGTATGGCGTCTCTTCTTTTAGCGGCAGGCACTCCAGGAATGAGGCATTCGCTACCAAACGCGCGGATTATGATCCACCAGCCCTCTGGTGGGGTGCAGGGCCAAGCCACAGACATCCAAATACAAGCCGAAGAGATCCTCAAGCTGAAGAAACAGATTAATAAGCTTTACGTGCACCACACTGGTTTAGCCATTGAAAGAATTGAATCGAGCATGGAACGGGACTGTTTTATGAGTCCTGTAGAAGCCAAAGAGTTTGGGCTTATTGACAAGGTGCTTACGAGCCCCCCGAAAGAAGGCGTGTTGCCCCAAAGCGCCCCAGAAGTGGCCGAAACTGTTGCGACATGATTTGGAGTAAAAGACATGTTTTTATATAAATAAATATTGTTATATTTCAGTAAATATAGTTTTTACATACTGTGACTTGTGAGATTCTTTTGGGGGTACACTAAAATGTCATTAGATCGGCTCCCGAAGCGTTGCTTTGGCATGATTCATCATTATTCGGACTATTATCTAAATCACTGTAGAACTTTGATTTGTTTTTTGATTTTGGCTCCGCCACGTTTTTGTAAATCTTAGGGTAGTTAGCATTGTTCTTCATGTAGTCTAATACAGGGTCTGTGCACGTTTTCATGCTTATTTTCGCCCTCAAAATCAGGTATTGCGACCTCCAATACTCGTAGGACGACGTTTTCAAAGCCGACACCCATTTACTTACGTCTGCATCGCATCTACAGGAAAATATGTGTTTAGTACTTGCTTCTAGTTTGTTTGTGGAATGAAACGTTATCGAAAACGCAAACGGCAGCTCCTTGTGGTTCGGGCGTTCGTAGGCAATTTGGGCATTCTCCAGCACAAGCACCCCAATTGGATCAGGCTCCTTGACACGGTAGGAGAACAGCAAATTGGCCACTAGTTTAAAGTATCTCTCCTTGAATGTGGCTTGTTGATACCAATCAGACCAGTCTTTGCCCATGGGTTTTAGATGGTTCAGGACCCCTTCTATGGTGGCTTCTGTTTCTTTGGAATGTTTGCCGATTTCATAATCATTAAATCGCATTTTTATTTACAGACACATTATTTGTTTGTTTACAACATGACTTTTTCTGTCACTCTTTATTTTTATGCTAGAAATCCGAAAAAACCTTGCACGCAGTGTAGTTCTGCTACTCGACAACAGATATTGCAAGTAATTAAATTCATAAAAACGATAAAAGAAGGTTTGTTTTTTGTTTTAAAACTAAGGGGGCACCTGTCCTGTGCCCCCACATTACTGCGCCCCATTAAATAACACAAAAAACCAATTTTAAAAAAAGACTGGCTACTTTAAAAAAAATGCTAAGGCCAAGTGAAGAATAATTTAAAAAGAAGAAGAAAACAAAACAGTGTCGCCAACTGTTATTAGTTGCAAAACTACATCTCAAAATTACAGGTTTCTGTAATGTCGCTGTAAAATTTACTTGTGTAGTTCCACCCCTGGATAACAGGTAGCGCCACCAATATAGAAAATTGATCCAATGTGTCCTTCATATTGAACATTTAATGTGCGCAACTCAATGCGTTCATAGTCTAGTGGTAAAGTGTCTGCCTCACAGTCAAAAGGTTCTGGGTTCGAATCTGGCCGCAGACCGTACTTTTTTTCTTTTTTTTTTTAGTTTTATATCTAAAAACAACCCCTCTACCCGTAGCAATATCAATTTTGTAAATATGACTACTTGCGATTTTTCGCTCAAAAAAAAACCAAGAGGTTAACCTTTGATTTTTATTTTCAAGAAATTTCTGACGATTTTGGCCATATTGACTGATTATGTTCCTCGGAAAAAAATCCAAGGGGTTAACCTTTGATTTTTATTTTCAGGAAATTTCTGCAGATTTCGGCCGGATTGACAGATTATTTTGCTCGAAAAAAAATCCAAGGGGTTAACCTTTGATTTTTTTTTTCAAGAATTTTTTGGCGATTTGGGCAATATTGGCAAATTATTTTGCTCGACAAAATATCCAAGGGGTTAACCTTTGATTTTTATTTTCAGGAAATTTCAGCCGATTTCGACCGGATTGACAGATTATTTTGCTCGAAAAAAAATCCAAGGGGTTAACTTTTGATTTTTTTTTTCAAGAAATTTCTGGCCATTTGGGCAATATAGGCAAATTATTTTGCTCGACAAAATATCCAAGGGGTTAACCTTTGATTTTTATTTTTAAGAAATTTCTGCCGATTTTGGCCGGATTGAAAAATTATTTTGCTCGGAAAAAAATCCAAGGGGTTAACCTTGGATTCTTTTTTCTTTATAGAATTAATACAAGTTTGCATTTGTAACAAATATTTTGAATTTACCGCAAAAAATAAAAATCCAAATACTGATGGCGCCACCTGTTATCATGTTGCGGAACTACACCAGCACATTACAGTGTCTCCTGTAAGTGCATTTTTGACTTGATTACACAGGCGTATTGTTGGTTGCCTACATTAAAGTTTTAAAATAATTATAAACAAAAAAAATAAATAAATTGCGCTGTGTACAAGTGCAAGATATTAAAGTTTATTGTAAACAATTAGGTAAATGTTATTGACGGATCGCAACAGGATCTGTGCTGTTAAAACCAAGCTTGTCTTAAAAGGAAATATCCAATGTAATACGAATTTTACTTAGGTAAGTTGAAAAAGAAACCGTTTATGGGTTATGTTGCTTCTGCTTATGCTTTTTAAGATAAACACCTACATTATTTTAGGGTTTTAAGGCTTCTGCTTAGTGCTAAAAGACTTGGAAATTAAAAACTAATGACGGGGAATGTAGATTTAAATGCCGCCATGCTAGACTGATCTATTAATGGCTTGTACCCAATTTTAGAAGACACAGCAACGTATACAGAATGTGGACAATACCGGCAGTTATATCGGCTTTAATACTAACGACAGTCGCTAGAAATGATCCTAAAGCAGACCCGAGAAACAACAACGATTTGGCTTTGTGGATCGACGAGAAGCAAGTCAAAATGTTCAGCGGTATGTACTTATTTTACTCACTACAGAACGCGTTTAGAAAACCTAAATTCCAGGCATGTCAATGCCGATTTACGCCATAGTAAACGGCAACGTTCTACCCTACATCTTGGACAAGAACTTCGAGAAATATCTCCCGCTTATTCCATCAGAGGTAAGCTACGTAAACTTTACATGGAAAGCCGGACTGAAGAAATACTACTACAACTTCGACCGGCTCCAATCCTACAACGAAAGCATCCTTGAGCCGCCAGTTTTATCCATAAAAACAAAAGGACGTGTACCGAAACGCCCGAAAGAATTCAGCATCCTTTTACCATGTCTTGGCAACAGCTCGGGCATTGCAGCGTTCGGAATTGGCCTTTTAATCGAAAGCAGAAAAGGAAAACCTTTGAACGGCACTCCGTTACGATTAAAACTCCAGAAGGAGTGCTCTCACCGGAGTCCGGACCCGGAGTGCGACAAGAAATGCGCTAATCAGGGCTGGTGCAACAACGAAAAGATTTGTCAATGCCCTGAGGGTTACATGGGGCAGTATTGTCGGACTGCGTTATGTTATCCGCAATGCATGAACGGGGGTAATTGTACATCCCCAGGGGTGTGTAGCTGCCCCCCTGGTTTTCAAGGAAGACATTGCGAAGGCGGAATATGCTCCGAGAAATGTTTAAACGGCGGAAAATGCGTTCAAAAGGACACGTGCGACTGTCCTAAGGGGTATTACGGCCCACGGTGCGAATATTGTAAGTATTTATTAACTTATTTTACGCCTAAAGGTTAAAAATTGGCAGAAAAACACACAAAAATTAAAAGGTTCTTTATTAAAATGATGTTGACGACCAGTTTCGACACTTTAGCACCATTACCAGGACAAAATTAACAACTTGATTATGTCCTGAAAATGATGCTGCTATTTTCGAAACTAGTCGTCATTTCTCGTTTTGTCTAAATTTACGAATAAACCTTTGAGGAGGTTTTAAATCATTGTTTCTTGCAGCAAAATGCATAGTGCCCTGTCTCAACGGTGGTAAATGCAGAGGAATCAACAAATGTCGTTGTCCACAAGGTTTTAAAGGCGATCATTGTGAAGTAGGAAGGGCTAAATCGCATAGAAGCAACTGCCCTTTGGCTTGTAAACAAGGAACTTGCGTTGAAGACAAATGCATCTGTGAATCTGGCTGGTATGGTCGATTATGCCATCATAGAAACTTATATTTGTAGTAATATAATAATAGTTTGACTGATAATAAGACTAAATAGGTGCCTTTTTTTATATAATAAAATATACATGTTATAATTTGACTAACCTGTGTTGTGATAAAAAAACATATTTAAGAATAAAGCTACATTATTTTTAGTATTTGATTTATTTTAATTTAACTCAAAAAACCAAAAGCAGGTTTTACGGTACAACGACAATTATTCAAAGATAAAAAACCTCGCCCATAATTATCAAGGTAATTATTACTACCGCATTATTATTACATTTTTTTTTTCAATACCTACTGACTGTTTTATGCGAAATTCGATGAAATTACGACCGTAAATGACGCTTAATGATTTTTTTTTGCGGTGTACTTACGAGTGACTTGTTTTGTACGGGGTTTTTACGAGCGACTTATGTTTTAGTTGGGTAACTTTGGGTCCATGCTATACCCATGATTGTCGGCAGGGCGGATTGGCGCAGTCTCAGTCCGTCTTCACAAGCAAGGTGAGCTAGCCAGAATCTCGCTTGTTTGTTAAACACCTTTACCCATTTTTACAATGCGTCAAAATACATTTTGAAAAAATAAAATGTGTAGGCACCTTTCGTTGCAGTGCGAAACCTTTTTAAAATTCTAAAAAAACCATGGTTTTGCGAATGGCTTTTGTGTTTACAGTTTGTAACATTTTTTTATGCATTGTCAGTGTATCGAGTGAGAATAACTGGGATTTAATTACATCTACACAGCAGGGTATGTTTAAAATAAAAATATTTTTTTTTTAATTATGCTGATAACTGGCATAATCAGTTAGGCTCACGAATAAGCGAATAGCTTCTTGGCTTAAAAACCCAATGCATGAGGAATGCTATACGTCATTCATAAAATATCACCTGATATATTTATTTACTATTTCTTTAATAAGCGCCGCGCTTAGGTATTCAAGTATTTAGGTAATTTCCGTGGTCAATAAAACCACTTATTCTAATTTGGAAAATTTTTAGCGTCAGCCCCCCTACCTTGTTCTTTGCGACAATTTACTTGTGCCAACAAAAAATGTATCCCTCTTACATTTGTCTGTGATGGAGAAAACGACTGCGGAGATGGCTCTGATGAAAACCCCAAAGAATGCTCAGGTAGGTCTCTACTATTTTTTAGGGAACATAGTTTTTAAAACTTTTAAATTAAACACTTGTTTTTGTACTTTTTCTAAAATTGTTGTTTTCGACAATTACTTTGCCTAATTGTGTAAGACACTTTTACGTTTGTTTACTCTTGGCATAGACTATTTATAAAATACGCTGTGTAGTAAAATCTTGCAATTAAATAATGCAAATTGGAGATATATTTTTTTTAATGTTCGTAAATCTGTTTTGGTTTGTCTACGCCTTAGTTCAAACTTTGCTCCCAAAATTGTATACGTCTGCGCTTTTTTGGAAAAATTTCCTTAATATGAGCTTTATAGTTTACAAATTTCTAGACGTTCTTATCAGCATAATGCGTTTATATAAATATTTCAAGATCGCACTCGACTCTCGTTAGTTAAAGTTTGATCTCCAGTGCTTAAAGAATGAAGAAAGTTCTTTGTTTAATTTTGTTTTTACTGTTTGAGCGTCTTTGCTCAGGTATGTTTTTTAGTGTAATTCTCCTGCAAAAAAGTTACTTTCTAGTAACTGCTTTTAATGATATCTGACGCATTTTTAAACCAAAAAAATTTGGCTTACTAGAACGCGCAAAAAAAGAAATAGTAAACACAAGTAAAAATACTATTACGCTAATTGTCGCCGTCATCAGTTATTAAAATAAATAAATACACGAGTTATTAATACTAGCGATAAAAAGTGCTGAGTGGAAATTGAAAATCTTATATTTTGTTTGGGCTACCACACTAAAAGTATTTGTGTTTTTTTTATGTTTAAAATAAAAATAATACAAATGCGTCAATTATTATTAATACGACTATAAATTAGATCATCCTAATGTTTCATTCAAAAGAAAAAATATTTAAATAAAAGTCCAAACTGCGCGGTGATATATATCAATGTCCTTGCATACTTTAAACAAAGCGTTTAAAATTACTATTAGGCGCACAATAATTTATTATTCCGCGCGTATTAAAATTATTAAAAATTGCACCAATTTAAAAAAAAAAACTAATTACATATGCAATATAAGTTACACAGAAAAAATCTCCCACGCTGACCCATCGATTGTTATTAACCTCGTTAATAAACAACAATTATTATGACCTGTCGCGATCACCTAATTTGTTTAGATTCCCATGCAATCATTATACAGGTTGTGCATTTTTACTTACAGGCAACTCAACGTGTAAAAGCGGCGAGTTTCGTTGTGGTAACGGACGTTGCATACCTGGAACCTGGCAGTGTGATAATGATATAGATTGCAGCGATGGTAGCGACGAAGATAAGAAAATATGTCGTAAGCTACAATCCTCTCTAAGTTAGACAAAATATTAATTAATCGTTTTTAGAGGAAAAGGTGTGCGGTGTTGAAGAGTTTACATGCAGATCGTCGCCAGGAGAGTGCGTTCCGCTAATGTGGATGTGCGACGACAACCCTGACTGCTCAGACGGTAGCGACGAAAAGGCTTGCAGTAAGTCTCTTCATTTATGCCTCAAGACATGATTTTAACGCTCAATTTTCAGACGAGACCTGCAGATCCGACGAATTCACATGCGGCAACGGCAAATGCATCCAAAAACAATGGGTCTGCGACAGCGACAACGACTGCGGTGATCATTCCGACGAGCACAACTGCCCTAACGTTAAATGCGCCGCAGATAAAGAGTTCCAATGCTCTGAGAACTTCTGCATCTCAAACAAATGGCGCTGCGACGGTGAGTACGACTGCATCGACGGAAAGGACGAACAAGGATGTCCGAAACCAGTCGTAAAGCTTACGTTCTGTCTCCCGGAAGAGTACGAGTGTAGCGACTCTATAACTTGTATTCACAAGAGCTGGTTGTGCGATGGGTCTAAAGACTGTCCTGATGGCAGCGACGAATCGCCTGATCATTGCCAGAACGTCACTTGCCGTGCGGATCAGTTCCAATGCCAGGACAGGACGTGCATTAACGGGAACTTGTACTGCAACGGGCGTAAAGACTGCGCCGATGGTAGCGACGAGCTGCAATGCGGACAGGCTACACCTAAATGCGACCTGAAGACGCAGTTCGATTGCGGCGCCGGGACGTGTATTCCTCTGGCGCAGGTTTGTGACAACCACCAGGACTGTCCGGCGCTGGAAGACGAACCCAAGGACAAATGCGGGGTTAACGAGTGCGCCGTTAACAAAGGCGGTTGCTCGCATAAGTGCGTCGACACTCCTGCGTCGTTTTATTGCGACTGCGAGTCGGGGTATAAACTGGTAGACAACACGACGTGCAAGGATATTAACGAATGCGAACTGCCTGGGAGTTGCTCGCAAATCTGCATTAACGAAAAGGGTGGGTTTAAATGCGAATGCGAACGTGGTTACATGCGCGACCCTAGAGATTTAACCAAATGCAAGGCAATAGAAGGACATGCGTCATTGCTGTTCGCGCGCCGCCGCGACATACGCAAGATCTCCTTGGACCATCACGAGATGACCAGCATTGTGGATGACACGCATTCCGCAACAGCGCTGGACTTCGTTTTCCGTACAGGCATGATTTTCTGGTCCGACGTAACCGATAAAAAAATATACAAAGCCCCAATTGATGAAGGAAAGGACCGCCAAGTCGTAATCGATGACGACATCACAACTTCCGATGGTTTAGCCGTAGACTGGATCTACGACCACATCTACTGGACTGATACCATTAAGAACACTATAGAGCTCGCTAATTTCAAAGGGAAAATGCGTAAAGTCCTCATACAAGACAGTTTAGAAGAACCAAGGGCCATCGCGCTTAACCCGGCAGAAGGATGGATGTACTGGACAGATTGGGGCAGTACGCCGAAGATTGAACGCGCTGGTATGGACGGTTCGCACCGCCAAGCCATTGTGACGTACGACATTAAATGGCCAAACGGTTTAACGATTGATTTGGTTAAAAAACGGTTGTACTGGGTGGACGCCAAGTTAAATACTATTTCGTCTTGTGATTACAACGGGAGAAATCGGCGCGTCATCTTGTACTCTCCTGAAGGTTTGCGACATCCGTTTTCGATTACCACGTTTGAAGATTGGTTGTATTGGACTGATTGGGACAAAGCGGCCGTTTTCAAGGCGAATAAGTTTACTGGAAAAGACATGCAAGCTGTTACTGCGACAGAAATGGTTAGTATACGTTTTAAGCAATGCAAATTTTTGTTTCGCGCTTGTAGGTGCGTTTAAAAGTTCATAACTCTAAAACTAAAAGCGCTACAACTGTTTAAGTGCCAGATTCGGATTCAGCACCTTTTTTACATAAGTTTTGACGTCATTCATTGCTAGAAAAAATTATTTGTGGCCGTGACAATTAAAATCCTTGAGGCATGTCTACGGATAACCAAAAATCTTTGGAGTTGCGTTTAAAAGCTCATAACTCTAAAACTAAAAGAGCTACAACTGTTTAAGTGCCAGATTCGGATTCAGCACCTTTTTTTACATCAGTCTTTACACCATTCATTGCTGTAAAAAATTCTTTGTAGCCGTGACAATTAAAATCCTTGAGACATGTCTACGGATAACCAAAAATCATTGGTGTTGCGTTTAAACGCTCATAACTCTAAAACTAAAAGCGCTACAACTGTTTAAGTGCCAGATTCGGATTCAGCACCTTTTTTTACATAAGTCTTGAGACCATTCATTACTGGAAAAAATTCTTTGTAGCCGTGACAATTAAGATCCTTAAACATGTCTAAGTATAACCAAAAATCTTTGAAGTTGCGTTTAAAAGCTTATAACTCTTAAACTAAAAGCGCTACAACTGTTTAAGTGCCAGATTCGGATTCAGCACCTTTTTTTACATAAGTCTTGACATCACTCATTGCTAGAAAAAATTCTTTGTAGCCGTGACAATTAAAATCCTTGGGACATGTCTAAGGATCCTTAAAAATCTAACATATTTCTTTTTTTAGATACAAAATCCGATGGTTATTCACGTGTATCACCCGTACCGACAACCAGACGGTGATAACTATTGCCAAGCCGTCAACGGACACTGTTCGCATTTATGTTTGCCGGCGCCACAAATCAACATCCATTCGCCAAAGATATCGTGCGCCTGTCCGGAAAAATGGCATATGCTCCCTGATGGCATTACATGTACTGCGGACGGTGAGTTTTCTCAATTTATTTTTATTAAGTTCTTATTATTTTTTATTATTTGGCAGAAAATATTACAACAACCACAGTTGTGCAAATAAGCACCGATTATCCTAGCCAAACTGAAATAGTTAACGTTGATAAAAGTGAGTATAATTAAACCTGTTAATAGACTAGGTGTTGGCGCTTCATTTATTTATTTTTTTCAACCCTTAAAGTGTGTATTTTATTCTAAATTGAATGTTTTTCCATAGGCGCAACTGTGAAGAACGTCACCACAAACGTGGCGTCAAAAACGGACAGTGGTTACGTGGCTCTTGTGTCCATCTTTATTGCAGCGTCGGTCATCAGCATCTTCGGAGCGGTAAGTCTACTTTTTACGAAGGATTATCGTTTTTTTAATGGTTTTTCCTAGGTCTTGTTCTGTCTCTACCGTCACTGCAAGAACCGCAACGTGACGTCGATGAACTTCGACAACCCAGTCTATAGAAAAACCACTGAGGATCAGTTTTCTTTGGAGAAAAACAAATTCCAGACCCGTACTTACCCCTGTACGGTCGGAGAAGAGGTAAGATCCTTTGAAACGCCTCGGTAAATTCGTTTTATGTCTCGGAAAATATTAATCGTTAGTGGAACGTGTTGTATAATTTTTGCTACTTATATTATCATTGCATGATTCATCTTATTTTTTGTTTCATGCATCATGATTTTTTAAATTGGTAAGTAAATGTTGTTTTTCTAAATTCTCATTTTCATACGTTTATTTTTTTGGATGTGTTGTTATGTTTGTGGTTTTTTTCAGGCGCAACAGCCTTTAACCAGTGCCAATCAAAATGACCTCGTTTGATGATAAAAAGTAATTTTTTACTCAAGATAAATGTGCTCAATACTAGCAACCTAAGATATCCATCCAGAATGTATAAGAAGCCCTATAATCTTTCTATGTAACACTGTGTACTCATTTGTTTCATTTTAAAACACATGACTGATATGTTAAAGACAGGTTTTTATAGCGTGTACTTCTCTTGGCATCTCAATAAAATGCCTAAATTCCAAAGAATTAAATTAGGGAAAAGTCCAATTTTCATTAAATTAAGTAGAATAGTTTAGTCGAATTATTTGTACAAATTTCATTATTGATTAGTTTTATTATTATTAGTTCCTCTGTTAGGTTTTACTTAAAGATCAAAATGTAAAAAAAAAAATGTATATTGTTAGAAAATACCTATTGTATTTTTACAAAAGCGTTTAAGATACACATTATTTTTTGTGGGCCTTAAATGCTTTTGTGTATTTTAAATAACTCTAAACTTCTGTGATTTATTTTTATTGATACCTCTTCATTAATACACTTTAATTTCACGTACAATTTAAATTGTTTTATTACCTATTTATTTGTACATTATTTACAATAAAGTCATACAATGTATACAATAGTTTCATTTATCCTTAAAACAAAACACAAAATAACGCCACTACAAAAAATGCCCCAGGAACTTGGAGAACAGTCCCAGTTCCACACAACTTAATTTTATCCTCCTAAAAGAAAAATAGTTACAAAAAGTACGACAAAATTCCAAAAAACTTACATCAGGATGCCAAAAGAAGCAGTCCTCAGGCTTGTCCCGTTCCAAATAATTCAAATCAATCTTTTGACAAGGAAATTCCTCTTCGTACTCAATCACCTCTGGAGTAGCTGTCAGCTTAACTTTGTCACCTGAAGAACCTGTATTATTAATAGCTACAAAAATCAAATTGCTGTGCGACACTGGTTGAACGTAGTAGTTTCTCTTCCCATCAGTACTTTTGTCCTGTCTCCAAATGTAAGAACGATCCTTGAAGTACTGCTGCTGCAGGATGTAGAGAAACGTTTTCTTGTCGCAGGCATAGTATTGTTTGGAATCGTTTGTAATTTCGTCCTCAGAATCGTCGTCGTCATCGCTACTATCGGCATCGTCCAAGGTACTGTTGTCTGTTTCCTCCTGAGCAAGTACTAGTCCTTCCCAAACTGGATACATGCTGAATTGCCATAAGGAATTGAACAATTGCCAGTAGACCATGTTAAGAACGTTGGCCACCAAACCGAAGGGCTAAAACAGCGTACTTTATACGTGTTTTCTATTGGAGGGTGGTACTTACGTTTAGGAGTAAGGACGCTTCGCCCATTAAGCTCTCGTTGCTCCTTTTGCAGAGCGATTGGTAGTCGTACAAAACCATTTTCTTAAAAATGTCCACATCGATCATCATTTGCATTATGTCGCCCTCAGCATCGCCAAAAAAACGCCCAGTGTCGTTATTTTTCCCCGAAACGATAATGTACCCAGAACTGTCCACGATATAGCAATCCAAAGTAGTGTTGCAAGTCCCACATTCAGGACAAGTTGTCTGCAAGTTTATCTTTATTTACGGTACTGCTAAAACCAAAACTACGTACGGATATCTTTGTTGCAGTGTCAAACATCTTGTCCCGCAACTTGTACTGCGAAAACTGGTACCCGACTACAGATCCAGGCGCCTCCAGTCCTGCTTCTTGCAGAAAAATAGCGTAACTGGCCGTTACCAACGTGTCATCCTTGGTGTTCTCGAACGGTACCGAAAAGACGAATGAATCGATACTGTACTGGTGCTGCAGTACCGCGCTCTTGTACCACGTTTCGTCTATGGCTCGTGAGTGTATGTCGCCGAAACTCTTAAAACTATTATGCTCTTTAGAACGCAAAAAACAGGTACTTAAGTACGTACCTTTTGCTCCTAGTCGTATTCTCGTTCTCGAAGATATACTCCCATCTAGTAAGTCCACTCATGGTTGCAACAAAACGTAAAGACACGTTGTACCTCTGGAAAAACAACTTCTCCTTTTCGCCTTGGTCTCCTTTCCTGAATTCCCATTTCTCGAAAGCTTCGATTGTGTTCTTAGCGTCGAAGACCAATCGCTGTACCAGTTGTTGGTCGCAGTAATAGTCGTTCTTGTTCAATGTTTCGCGGCTGCTTCCACACACTACTTGATCTATTTCTTCTATCTCACCCTTGGGGGCTTCGTACTGCTTTTTCCACTGGAAATCTGAATCGTACATACGCCCTAAAAAGTGCAAAATCTCTTCCTCTGACGTTTTGAACTCGTGGTCTTCTAGGTAGTGGTACCTGCAGTACACCCTACAACAAAATACCTAAGCCTGTGTTGATTAAGAGTTTATCAGTACCATTTTGGGTGCACTTTCCAGTTGGTACCGTTGAAGAAGTGCTTGATTTTGATGCCAGTAAACCTGTTTCTGTGTATCTCGTTCTCAACCTTGAGAGAATGATTTCCATAGCGACTAGGAATGGCAAGAGCTAAAGTAAATGGGGTACTTTCCAAACGCGCGTAATAATAATCGTACTCCTCAACGGATACGCGTCTCATGTGGTCGTAGTGGTACTTTATGGGTACTTTCGGGAAGTTTCCATTGCGATCCATTATTAAATTCCTACGCAGGTCCTTTATCAACTCTGATAGTACTCTTGGATGTAGTTCCTGTTCGGTTACCACTTGTTCTACTTCGGATATGTCAATGCTGTTGAAGTTCTTGGTTTGGACACCGTCAAACTAGAAGTTATATATTAAGACATGTGCAGTACCAGTAGCAAAACTTACCATAGGACGTAAATCAGGATGCATAAGGATATAGCCGTTGTTGCTGACAATAAAGGCATAACCGTTGACACCAATCTTGTACGGTAGAGTCAGCTTCATGATATCGTCAATTGGTACATCAGTACCGGCAACACCAAGCAAATTAGCCACCTTACCAGTCGAGTTGTCGCAATTTGCTCTGTAATCAAAAGCAGGAGCTGCTGCTGATGTCAACAGGCGATAAGGCTCGTTTATTTGAGTGTCCTGCTTGTCTTGGTACTACAAATAAAAGTATAAAACATTGTGTTGGGTTTTAGCAGTACCCATACCGTATCATCCATTGAGGCATGCGTCCACGACACTGGGTTCTTTTGGTATAGAATCAAAGGCCTGGCTATTACATTGATGTACTGCAGTACTGCCGCAGTGACCTGCTCCAAGCTCTGGACGTGCATGTAGTACCCTCGTGTTGCACAAGAAATAGAGCGGCCTTCTTCAGCGTTTACGACTTCTCTCCCAACCAAATAGGTGAAGATACGTACAGGGATATAAGTACCGTTGTTTAAGAAGTCGTACTTCTTTATGGTGTCGGTGAGATTGGCTGCAATACCGTCGGTTATCACCATTATGGCTTGGTTACAGAAGTTGGTACCATTACCGTCACACTTGCGAAGTACCCTGTACTGAATTAGAAAATAAGTACCACAATGAATACCTTGTTTAGACTTACTTCCTCCAGTAATTTAAAGGCTTCAACTAAACCCTGTCGCAAGTCAGACTTGTCATTGGGTTTAAGCGCTTCAAGGGCGTCTTTAAACACCTGGATGTTCTCTTCTGTTGCCTGTACCAAAGTGTTCGCAAAACACGGTATGGTAAAGTTTGTTATAGTCGAATAATTCATCACATTTACGTAATCGTTGTTCGACAACGTGTCCAAGATACTCGAGGCTGTTAACGAGCCAATGTGCTTTCCCATTGCGTCCATGGAACCAGAGTTGTCCATCAGGATTACGATGTCTTTGGTACATGTTGAGGCTTCGATGTTCCACGTTCGTATCCTACAATCGAACACGTCTTTCTTGTAGTCACCCCACCCTTTAGCTAGAAGGACAACAGTGAAATAAGATACTTTATTTGTGTTCAGTACTAACCAGGGTAGTGTCGCATAACTCCAGAGGAACTACAAAAGTACTGCCAGGATAATGAAGGATCAGTGTTGTAGTTCTGTCGAAAAACGTCATCCAGTTCTTCGGACCACTGTATCGCAATGGCAGCGTCCTTATCTACAATTTTATTTATCAGTACTCTTGCTTAGCAGTACCAAAAGAACGTACGTAAGTCAAAGATGTTCGTCGGTACGTGCACCGAGCTGTGATTAATATTAACAGGAATATTGTAGAAATGTGTGTCGTTGTTTAATGTTAACTTCTTGTAACGATTCAACGATTTGCGTATTGTCTTAAACTTGTACTTAATGGTCTCGTTTCCTACTTGCGAGTACTTAGAGCTGTAGTACTGGAAATCGGTACTGTTTACGTCGTACTCGAATTTTTTGGCTTCGGATTCAGCTCTAGCTACAATGCACTAAAAAATTAAGTAGTACTGAACAAAGTGGCTTATTTTAATGTTACGTACGCGTGTTGCGTCTCCTTTTCTGTCCATCATGCGTACGATATAGCTGACTATTTCGTTAAGTAATGTTTCAGGGTCTTTGGTCTCCACTTGGGCATTGTTAAAAGCGTATCTCTGCAAGGTGGTTAATGTTAGGTACTTCTAAGTACTTAAGATATAAAGGATTACCTGTTTTATTTCTGAAAACTTAGTAATGGTTTGTCCAAGTTTCCATAGCTCTTCTCCAATCTCATTTGCCCACTTTTGAACACTGAAAAACAAAACCTGCAATGTTGTTGATTTAAAAAAAGGATACTTACACTGCTCCTTGGTTTGAGGACTGTCCTGTTTGGATATTTAGGAAAACAAAAATTGCTGCAATGTGAATTATTTTTTGTAGCAGCATTATTATTGTACGCTTACATTTCAGCGATTGATCTACTTTCTAAACGGTGCCAAAAATATCTGTCTCTATTAATAGTTTTGCTTCTCAATATTTAGGTTAATATATTTATCTATAGGTCTGTGGGATTCAAAATCAAACACGCTGAATAAAATATATATTTTTTTATTTATAAATTTAAGAAATACAATAAAAAAAACTTACATAATATTGCGAATAATATTCAACATTCTGTGTTTGAATGTTAAAGTCGTTGGGTCGTAAATCTCTTTGATATTACTAAAAAATAGACAGAGAGCTATTAACTAAAAAATACTCTAATATCATTAAAAAAAAAGGGCTACGCAACTGACTACATTAGTTGCGTACTGTTCTACTGTTAATAAATAACAAAAATACACAATTTTAGTACCTTGAATTTTGTTGAATTGTACCTTTTAAACATGGAATGTTAACATAAACAAATCAGGTACGCTCAAATTTAAGTGGCCAAAAACAAAAAGAACTACAAACCGAGATAAAAACCAATTACGTCCCCTAATTAAATAATTTATCACATAAAAATAACAAAAGTTGTTCAAATTGTGCAATTTCAGCGGATGATTGTACTTCTTGGGAAGGCAAATGATTGGTAAAGTCTAATTTGTTCGTTGCTATCTAGGATTTTTTGGATCCTATCACATTATATTAGACCTATTACAATGCTATTTAGAATCTTATAAATAAATGGTTAAAAACAAACAAATGATGTTATTAGCGTAATGTGAATAGGTCTCGTTTAAAATAAAAGTCATGGCTTTATGTACAAGTTAACTAAATCTATTTACAGTTTCCCTTATCCGGTTCCCAGATACACCAATATTATCTGTACATGTCATGTTTTGTCAGATCATTTACATAAATTTTGAGATCATTGGCGACCAACTAACGTATCGTAAGTAATAAAGTATTTTAAAAGTAACATACTATAGAACAATATAAAATTGCCACAGTTGCCGGGCACTGCGTGTTCTTTAATAAAACCGAACGATTAATTGAGCAAAGCAACATGGCACTCCAAACATTCGCAGCACCCTGAGAATAGATAAAACATAGATAACATATTACATTGTATGCTACAGATCACTTGTCAGAATATTTCTTAAATATCTCCGCGCGGTGTCCAAACAGAAAACAAAGTGCTAACAATAACTTAAAATATAAACAAAATATAAATTCTACTCAAAATTAGAAGGTATTGCTTAAACGTAATCTTATAACTTATATAAAACAATCACATTAACAAATGGAGTACGTAATAGTAGGTAAATACACAAATTATGGCAGCTTCAATCAGTGGTCCATCAGTTCAATAAAGGTAATATCATAGAGATCCTCGCCAACAGCTTTCAGCTCCAACAAGAACAAATCCTCGTTGCAGTAGTAGGCCACCATGTCGTCGTCAATCTTGGCTATAATGCTGCAAAATAAATACACATTAGTTAAGACATTCTAACTCTTAGTGGTTAAGGGGATGATTTTTTACAAAGTAATGTTAGTAGCGTTATAATGGTGCTGGTTAGTGCCTAGTTCACTCCAGGTTGAACTTACCCCTTTTTGTTTTTGCGATACAAGTTATTTATGCTCGAAGCACTAATTTTGTACTTATTCTCAATCTGCAAAATAAGGAAAACAGAATTAATGTTTCTAATTGCACTAACGCATTTCTGTCTTTCTTCATTTTAGCATAGATTTAGAAGAAGTACTGAGCTTTTGCTTGTTATGATATATGAAAGTGAACTAATCCTCAAAATGATAAATGTTAATCCATCAACATGCCTATAGTTTTAGTTATGTTATTTGTTTGTGCGACCGTCCGCGCGATGATTCGTAAAAGCCCAGTACGTCCAGGTCCATGCACGTTAAAGCAAAGCTAAGCATTATACCATGTGTACGCACCAAAACCCAAATGTCTTTGGCGCGACACATTTTAAAATGATACTCACGGCGTTAAGAAGCCCACTTGTTGTCGGCGGCACGACATGTAACGGGGTGTACACGTCGTCGTTATCCTGCCGTACGTACAGCATGACTCGTTCGTTCAACGGCGGAGGACCCACGCTTCCTGGACCACTCATCATTTTGGCACGTTTTAGAGGAGGCGAGAACACGTTCCCGTCCGTGGTAAGCCCGCTGTTGTCCATCAGCGAATCGCTCTTCTTGTCGACGGCTTCTGGCGGGAAGTGGTTGTGGAACTTGAGCGTCGGCGTCGTTGGAGGCTTCACCGCTGCGTGCAGGAGAAACGGGGATCCGCCTTTGTTGTGGTCCACTTGTCCACCGAGCGAGTTGTCAGGATCATGTGTATAAAACCCTTGCAGCTCCATCGACGTCAACTACAAAAAAAAACGCATTATTACAACTGTCGCAAGCTTTTCACGTAAATACTTTACCTTGTCAATGTCCTCAGCAGGCGAAAACAACACAGGAGGCTTGCCTAAGTCGCTCATTTGGTAAAACTCGCTTCTTTCACAGACAGGGTGGTACAACTCGTCTAGTTTCTTGCGCCCAGTAGCTGTCATCTTGCGCTTTGCAGCGCGTCGTTCTTCGTCGCGCGTTTTACGCTCAGCGCCCTTATCACAGAAGACCTTGATCTGGCAGTAGCCTCGGTGGTATATGGAGGAATCGCGAGGGTCTTCGTACGTGTCGATTTGCAGGTGGAGCGGCAGTCCTTTCACGCCCTTTTGGCTGCTGAAGTCTGTGCTTAGACATTGCACTGCTATGTTTATCTATAAAAAAAAGGTGCAAGTTAGTTTATGTGAAAAGTACGTATGGTTATGATGGACTTACTTTGGCGGCGCTTTCCAGAGGGTTCCAGTAGATGGCGATTGCGTTGTGCGCCACTTCTTCTATGCATCCAACTAGCCCGACGCTATTTTTCGTATCTGTAAGGATAATATGATTAGTTTTTGGGCTTGTGCGAGTATATTACTTACCAGGCCACGTAAAAGCGGATTTAAAAAAAATACAAATTCAATATCAGACTTCCTACTTGTAAACTAATTTATCGTTTTAAATTAAGAGTGTCATTGTGCGCCCCACACATTGTTCCTACGCGGAATGTTAAACCTTGTTACCTAGAAGTCTACTTCGCGTTTGAAGTTGATGTTGTTACGAATTATTGTACGTAAGTGCGAAGAGTTTAATGTTTAATTTGTCGTTACAAAATAGGGACAACGCCCTTTCTGCCTTCTTTTTCTGTTTGCATTTATGTTTTATAATAAAAACAAATAATGAGAAACCTAAGCAGCATTTATAAACTTTCTGGAGAATTTATTTGCGCGTGGGTGTCGCATCGCATGTCCTTTAGAAGAACTTTATCACTCGCGACCAATTTATATTTAAATGAACGTATATTTATTCGCCTATAAAATCATTTGTGGTAAATATTTTATAAAATTCTGAATGATTCAAGTAATAAAAAAATAAATTAGCGATTCAATGACTCATAATTTTATAATAATTATAATGTCAATATAAATTTTAATTAATTAGACATAGGTATATTTCTTGAAAATCTTTTTGCTGTTCATAAAAAGTGTGTTTTTTAAGAATAAATATGTAAATAAAAAACGTACCTGCATCGAGAATTCGCTGTTTGACAGAGTGTTGTCGGCCGTGCCAGAACTGCCAGGCTTTGATTTCGTCTTCGGGGCTTTTTTCTTCTCGAAACATCAGCATAACAATGCTCTGAAAAGAAACAATGCTGATGATTTTATGCATGAGCAATAGGTGGTACGGCCAGCCTTTGAGATGTCACAGATGGATTTTTGTTTTTGATCAAATTCGATGTTCGCCCAACACATGTGCAACTTTTAGTTTAATTGGTGTGAGAGCATAAAAAAGTCAGATAAGAGGGTAATTTATTTCAAGGTGGGTTTAATTATAAAGCATCAGTTTCGTGATATCAGTTTGTATAAATTATATCATTTACGCAGAGGCTCATTACGAACAATTTAATAAGCTGCGCAATTATAGTAAAACAATTAAATCGATTGATATTAATTACAGCTTTTTATCGATTGATGCCAAGATCGAGTTTTTATGCCGCATTTAATTTGCTCGCTCATCGAGAGAGAAAATGAATAATTCTTTTCATAAGGCTTGTTTAATGAGACTGCATGTTCAAATATTTGCCAATTAAAATAACTTTTTGCAGAATTCACTCTTTTTCGAGCGACTCCATACAAGGTTTTCCTTCCACAAGAAGCTAATGTATTGCAATATTGCATTTGCAGTTTTTTGTGCCTTCATTATTTGAAAATGTATAAGGAACTCACCAATTAAAAACAAAACCAACAATGATGTTATTTAAAAATAAATGCATGGAAAATGTAACGAGCATTACAAGTAATTTTCGTTAATTTGTAAAAAAAACAAAATGTCAAGGTAAACATTTACTAATATATTAATTAAATTTATCGATGATTTAATGTTTTTAATTGGTAATTATAGGCACTTAATTTGCAAAACCGAGTAACCCGGTAAAAAAAAATAAGTTATATATGATTATACGAGTGTCCTCTAAAAAATTATTCTGCTCTTAACTAATCATATTCAAATGGACATAGTGGTATAAATTATTTACAAAAAGATACATCTTATTAGAGCTAAATGACTTGCAAAAAGGCACTAAAAACTGTCTAGCTACATTAGCCTTATACTTGATAATAATCTGAAGAAAAGTTGCACACGACATTGTCTGGCACAAAATAATTTAAAGAGAAAGTACTAAGTGCAATGCAAAATATGCAAATAAGCGATACCAAAACATTAGTGTTATCTAAAATCTACTGCAATTAGCTGTCAAGAATACCTTAATCCTTGTCATTATTTCATAAATTTTATAACTGTACCTTTTAAAGCAAGATTAAGTGATTTACATATCACATAAGCATATTTTTTTATTGATATTGGGTAATTTTTATTTTAATTAAAAAGTATTCGCTTTTGCTCAAAAAAACGCATTCCACTAATTGATGTAATTATGAATAGGACGAACGACTTTCCTAATGAGCTTAATGCCCATATGTGGCATAGAACTAAGTACACCTGTTTTTCGGACGCAAACCAATTAATTAACTTACCTTTACAGTCTGTGATTTCAGTTGCTTTTCGGGATCAGGCACGTATTCCAGCGTAATCCCGTAAAATTGTCCTTTGTTGATATACGTTATTCTATCGTCTTCTCGTCTTTGGGAAGTGGAGATGGGAGTCTCCAAATTGTATTTGAAGCCAACGGGAGAAAATCTACAATGCAAAGATGTTTTTAATGAACCGTGCAGTACAAGATCCAGTTTAGGGATAGCCTTTTGATTATAGTCCCTTACTAAAGGTATTATCTTTTAAGATACAAGCTAACAAATGGAAAGATTCTCGTCCCTAATAATAATCAAAAAACAAAACCGGTTTTCCAGCCGTTAGGAATCGCTCTTCCAAGGATCGCAGGGGTAGTTCGTTAACTCCTTTATATGATGCGATTTAATTGTAACTATATAAAATCTGCGTCGCATTGAGTGACAGGTGGCCTTTGCCCGGAGCGCAATAAACATAAATTTGTTAAAAATCTTGTCTTCGTCTACTAGATACATATCTAAATTACAATGTGTGCATTCTTGCATGCACTTGTCGAATCGAGTTTCTCCGGTTTTGTCACCATAGACCGCGGGTCAACAGTTAACATTGCCGCTATTAATTTGGGCTACTTCCAAGAAACGCTTTGACATAGTTAAATATACTTACATTTTAGGAATTTGAATTTTATCAGCATCGTTTTGCCGTCCAAAGTCATGCCAGGGTCTGCTTCGACTTGATGGCTGCGATCCGGGCGACTGCGAACTATTGCTTCTTTGGGACAGTGACAGAGGATCCAACAAACTTGAGTTTGATTGGCACAACTCCGTGTAATCAAACGACTGCAAACAAAACACTTGCTATAGTTATCATCCAGCAACAGTTGAGAAGGCTCGCTATTTAGCGCAGTGATGAGTCTGAATGATTTTATAGAATGATCTTACCTGATGTAAATTGTTTTGATCTCTAGGCGTAATAGCATCAGCTCCTATGCCGCTATCAGGACTTGGCAAATCCACGGTAAGTCCAGCTGCGGTCGCGGCTGAGATAACGCCTTTGCCGTGATAACTGGCGGATTGGCGAACGTATCGTTCCACGAAACTCGCGGTAGCCCCAGCGCCAGAAACATCGTCCGCCGCGTAGCCTTGTAACTGATTTTGTCGCAACTGCGACGAGTACACGGGTTCCGCACTAGATGCCGATGGCACTGTCGCAAAGTCATATCGGTAGTACCCTGGTTCCGTAGGGGTAAAGGCGGTAGTACTAACCGGACGGACACTACTGTACGAACCAGAAGTCGACACTAGCCCGGTGCTGTATTGACCACTGTGTTCCGAATAAGGGATTGGCGAAGGAGTACCGCTGCCGCTATGAGTCGTGCTCATGGAGGCGAAAATCTGCGTGGTATACATAGCCGGCTTGATTCCATCCGAGGGGATGAACTCAATGGGACCGGAACCGTCTGCTAAATGACTGCTGTGCGTCGATGTTGGGGTGCCGTTGACGGATCCGCGAGAGCCGTGTTGTGGGGAATTGAGCCCGCGATGGCTCTCGTCCTTGATGGTGTTTACGTCCACGACTAGGTCTCCAGGATGTCCAGAGGACGAGACCAACACGACCTATAAGCACCAAGTATTTAACAACGACAATGAGTAAGGAACAGGGTGAAGCGGCCAAATGAGTAATATCGCTTCAATCCTGATTAAATGAGCACCAACACCAGAACACTGCACAAAACAGCGAGCTTTATAAAAAGGCTTGCACTAGATAATCACCTTATGCCTTGAAGGCTGCTTGTTGACAATTATGGACCCGTCCAAGCTAGCCGAACTGGGTGAACTACAATCCAACTTGCGGTGATGGCTCAAATCTTCCGGTTCGCGTTTGACAATTTGTAGATTTTGTCCACTGGCTTGTTGCGTGTACCCGACGTGTTGGTTAATAAATAAACCTTGCAATTCTTGCGAGCTTAGTTGACCTGTACTATTCAGAGGCGGAGTCGGTAGTTCTAGACCCGCCCCACTAACTAATCCATTGGCTGCTTTCAGCTGAGAAGTCAGGATCCCAGCCTGGGAACTTGCTCTGCGACAAACAAATTACGTCACTATCATTCATACACACATTGAAAAGGTTGCTTGTACACACTATCTAGCCTAGTAAGTGCACACGGAACGGAAGAGGGGGCTACTGCATAGATACATGTTTCGCACCACAAGTGTCACCTGAACCTAAGCCTTGCCCATCGAAATTTGATACTAAAACGCAAGAATAAGGCTTCTACTGTCCCATAAGAGAAAATTCCATGAATTTTGGTCAACCCTACGCGTTTAAGCCTCATTTCTAAGGTCTCTTGCACGGAGACTTCAACGTGCGATTAGGACACAAACCCAAAGGATATACATGCATTTAGCTTATCTAGGAGCAGAAAATGATAGAATAAATGGCAAAGTCACGTGTTGCATTGGCGCGTGGTTACAGCGGGGCGACTTCGGCGGCGGGTGGCATTGTGAAGGTGACCCAGCCTGGCTCTACAGGTCACGCCAATCACGATTATAGCACCAAACCAGTCTATTACAGGCTACTGACTAGTTACACTAGATTCTAACGCCAGATATCCTTCCTTCCTATGGTGCGTGCACCCACCAGCTTTTAAGATGCATTTGTACTAATGAATAATCTGGTATTACTCCAAATAGCAACCGCGGTTTAAAGCCAGTTTAATTAGAACGTCTTACAGCTAGAGGATTGTTTTCTGGTGTAACGATGAATTTCCACCGTTAAGTGTCATTAAGCATTTTTATTAATCAATAAATAACAATTCGTGAATGAATCAGAGCTATAAAGATTAAAATTTGAATGCGTCGTAAACTTTTCTTTAGTAAGCATCCTATTTCAACCCTTGCAGTAGTACAATAGGCATAAATTTGTATATGAAATCGCAAGCCGGTGAGGATCAGGTACGGAATGAGTGATGACACAAAAAAATTGGCTCCTTGTTTTTTGCGCACATCTCTCAAGTTTATCGCATTATGCTCTTTAGCGCCAATTTACTATGAAATGAAAAAAATAAACAGGTAGGTATTTGGATTTAATTTTTCAAACGCACACATTCCGAGTACTAATAAATTTATCTAACATGGTTACAATTAAAATATTTCTAACCAAAAATGGTATAATAAATTTGCTTCGTGGATATCTTTATCCATATAGATATGGTAATTTAGGAATAACTGCTGTGCTGTTTTTTCGTTAGAAAGTACCTAACGCACCATCTAAGATGTTTTTACATTGCGTTATCGCTATACGATCAAAATAGCTCAAAAGTGCGAGCAAATGTTATTCGGGTACGAATGTTTACGTTGGTATGTTTGGACAAAGGAACGCATCCTAAGGGTGAAACGTTTGGCTTAGGATACAATATGGTACATATGTAATTTTAATCCTACTTATCTGAGATCTGCATATAGTAACGTGATACTGATATTATCAGGTTAAAAAAAACCCTCGTTCAGCACCCATGCGAATTATATCGCCGAGGTAGAAATTTACTTAAGCGGACCTCCAATCGTGAGATTTATTTCCTTGTTATTTTAACACATAAAATATTCATACTGTGATAGATAGACACATTTTAGCCGCTATAAAATAAACATTATTTTAATTGCTTTTTTTTGGGTAAGATTCACTAAATATATTTTCTTTCCCATATCTAATCCGCCAGGTGTGGAGACACCTACGTTTTGTAATAAAATAGAGCTAAAAATATGAATTAATAATCCCATCGTCGGTAGGTAACGAACCCCATTTTTCTTGGTTGCTCCTTTTAGATTGAAAGTGTCTCCGGGCACAATTTATTACATTCTGTCTGCGTCATTGCACTATATATTACCAGGCACAATAGGATTAGAATAAAAAATTCTCAATAGCGCGCTGAATCGCAACCCAAGAAGACAGTTTGCATAATTTTGCACTGGATTTATTCTCGTGCTTTTTATCCTTCAACGTTGAGACAACTATGCAAAAAGACCCTGTGCCCTAATTTCAATTGTTTCAAAAGATTTATCGCCATCAAAACGGGCGGTTAGAGTAAATGGTGTGCACAGAGGCACTTAAGGCGTGAGTACTTACGGCCAAATATCTGCAGTTAGTTTGTCTTTGGAATCAGAAGGAAGATTAGGTAGTTTGTAGTATTCGTAGATGAGTCCCATCGCGGGTGATTGTTCTTCGGCGCCGCCGCCAATGTTGAGCATAGCCGTGGTGGCAGCAGTTAGTGGATGCTCGTAGTAAGCCCTCCAGCTGTTTTGCTGGTCTTCTTGCTGCAGGGACGCGGCCCCGTCAGGACCTTCTGCCATTGTCCCTGCGCGGACCACTGTCGTGCCTTCCAGGTGCTCCTGCTTGCGCTTTCTGGAACAAAAACGTACATGAACACTTGCGTTATGATTTGTTGGGGATTTGCAAAGAATCTTGGGTACCAGACGCGCTATTTTTGAAAAGGTAATTAGTATTCTAAGGTGCAAGGTCTATAAAACAATGCAGCCTGTTGCATATGATAGATAAAAACGAGTTTGTCTGCATAGTGTAGGTACTTACCCACCCATGCCCGCAATTTGTAGCATCCTATCAATGAACGTGGAAAACCTGATCACATTCAACTTAACTTTTCTGAAACTACAATGTAAATATCAAGAAGTCAACAACTTGTAACTTTCTTTTTTATTTTCGCGCGCTTGTTACGTAACCTAATCTAAAGGTACCACACATTAATTGATGGACCAGTAACCTGGATTTTTGTCAAGCCAGAAGGCTTAACTAGTATTGTATGAATTATTGTTGAATGCTATGAGTGATCAATTTTGCGTTATGAACGCATAATTAGTTAGTATTGCCATATTAATCATTCTTTTAGTTCGGCCTCATCAAACATGCCGAAGCATTGCAGGAGATGCTTTAGTTGGACTTATTCAGATGAGAACACATAATTAAAAACTGGCTTCTAATTAGCTTAGGCTTAGAATGTTGCGTGTGTGCGTGTATTTCCCGTCGCGTCAAGATTGACTTATGCAAGGTGGAGCATTTTTACCAAGCAACGAAATTCCCCAAAACCTTCAAAGTTGCGCAAGACAATCTTACGCCAGGCGTAGTATCATATCAACCAATTATTTCTAGTTTATACCGATATAAAACATATTTATCTACTTAATTATTGTGTGTAGTCATAAAATAGGTATCTACAAGCATTCTTCTTATATGATATCGAGTTGTATTTCTAAGTAATTGTTAGTGCAGTTCAAATATGGTAGTTTGAATAGTTTGTAATCTTATATTGCTGTAAATCAGATGTAAACGTCTGCAGAAATAGTTCGTATGCAGATAAACTAAAATATGGGTGTTGTTATTATGGAACGCCAATATGAAGTTAGTTTTATGCAATATTGTCAGGTCGAATCAGACCGACCAAGAAAATATCTTAAGCAAACTAACGGTTGTATTAGATTATGGATACAGCTTAAAATTCTACACATATTTTTATAAAATCTATCAATAAAATTAACCATCAAAACGGTGAAGAGTATAAAAAAACGTACATCCTACGTACACCCATTTAGGGCGACCTCATACGTAAATTTAAAATAATCGTAGCATTGTTGTCGAAATTGATTCTAAGATTTAAATCAAAAGTCTATTGCATAAATTGAATTAGCTATAGATAAACATTGATATATTTGCGAAAGTTGATTTATAAAATGACAAATAGTGGCTACATCTGCAAGAGAACCACACCCTTAATTAAGGAATCTTGCAATGTACCATAATTTAGACAAGACAGTCTTTATACGCACCATAGAGATAATATGAGTTGGAATTATCTTATTTTCTCCGAGTTTTCTGATTCACTTTCAAATTGTATCTATAAAATACGCTCCTTAATGTGCAAATCACAACTTTCCAGTTGACCATTAAGTGCAATTAGCAGGCCATTCAGACTTCCCTAAAGCGTTTGATACGCTAAAAAAACTTAATAAAAACGGACAGTTTATTTCTTCAGCAGTGCAACTGGCAACAATTATTGATTTTGCTTTTTTAATACACAAGTATATTACGTACAGGTACTTAAAATGTATAAAATTTGTAGCATCGCTCACTGTCAAGTTCGGTTCCACCTTTAAAAAGGTGAGTTTTTTACAATACTCGTAATTGATTATAGGTCATATGTTATTTCGTTTTATTTGAAGTAACCCTTTAGATCTGACTATATTAAACGAAATAATTTATCGTTCGTTTTTTGCCCATCTAAAATACCAACATAATACATTATGCCCATAAAAAGTACAAATGTTTCGTCAAATAAAAAGTGTAATGACTCGTTCGCTACTATATTTGTATCGGCTTTCGCTATTCTATGAACCTATTTAATAGTTAACTACTGTAAATAACCAGCTATACTTCTGTAAGAAGCTTAAACTAACAGAATATTTATTATAAAGTATAAGCCAGCATCATGTAGCTTGGATATTAATTTCTGTATAATATAATTATTATGATAAATTGTGTCGTGTTTAAATTTTATTCATTACTTTAAAATATTTTAATTTATGCGTCAGGTTCTATGTACATTCCTACATGCTTATTAAATGTAATCAATCGGTTTACATTAAAAATTGCAAGTTTCTTAACTTAATCATAAGCGAATATGTTTTTAAATTAATTAAGACATTTTTCACCAAAAAAAGACAGTATAAGATGGATTCAGTATTTTTGTCACGAATACTGGATATTTAAAGTGCAATAAAATCAAAAACATGTTTTTACTTTTAATAGAAAATCATAATTCACGACGCTTGTCGGTTACTTTATTAATCGATTTAATTGTTGTGTCCGCTTGAATTGTTTAATTTATGCAGAAACTACAAAATGTTCACAATGTTTAAAAACTAAGTTTTTGATTTGAAAGAAACTGGTTGTTGATTCGAAATGGTTGACAAATCATAAATAAATGTTCGTTGATTTAATTCAATGGGTAGGTACACTAAATCTACCATTGAAAATCTCATAAATTTTATTAAATTATTGTAATATTATACAAAATGTTTCTCAATTCTAGTATAATTATTAAAGGAGATAAGAATATTAAAAGTTAACGATTTGTGAAGTTAACTCCATATTGGTTTTGGAAAGTTTCGATTTCGTTTGATACACATGCGCAAGACAGTATTTTCTAAAAAGACACCAAAACTTTGTGTCGGATTGAACTTGAATTTCGTCCGTTGACAAAGTATGGCTCATTATTTCCATAAAATGATATTTCTTATGAGTTTTGATGCCAAGAATGTGGTGTAATCTGTATGCTAAGTATTGGCATTAACCGTTAAAACAAAATTCTATCATCATTTATCGTAATTATACCAATCCAATTAAGGCCCGACGAGACGAAGCGTTTTAAATTAATACCACTTTATATCTGCATAGAAAAAAGTCATTTTATTAAGAAGTTGCCAGAAAAGGTGGGTGGTTGACTACCCTGGATAATGTTAAGTTTAACGGAGGTGTCAGGCTGTGCTAACGGACCTAAAGGACCAAAAGGATTGACTAATTTTCTTGAACAGCATCCATGCGGGAACAAAGCAGCGCAGGTAGGTATTGTTCAGTAACAATGAGCACCTTTGCAAGAGCGTATGGGTATGTTAGCGCATGAGAGCATTGTATTTGTGCAGAAACAGTAGCTACAGGTAACGAGGAAGGATGAACAGCATCCCTTCACGTCAACACCCTTTTAATATATCAATCATATTATGTACGCATATCAATATCAGAAGTTTTGAAGAACCATGCTGATGACTTAATGACAGCCGAGACAGGAATCGCAAATTTTAAATCAATTTCAGCGATTATTCAGTGGGAGTATACTTAGACTTAACAACTTATTAAACTCTAAGCAATAATAATAAACGATGTTCGCATAATTATTTAATAAAATTTAAGCCCGAGGGAATAATTATTATAAGTACTTCGAAACCAACGAAGTTAAATTTAATGTATTTATATTAAAATGTAAACACGTTGCACATAAAACCCTATGTCCTTGAAATGAATCACACGGACGGCCACTTATCAATTAATATAAAGCGCAAACATTATCCTAAAAGGGTTTGCTTTAAAGTATTCTTTCCTGTCAATACGCCTGTCAATAACTGGAGGCCCTCTTCGCATAAATTGATTTTTCAATGAATTTTAATCAAGGCGTGAGTACCAATGTCGTAAACCGTTTTTCCGGACAGTTAGGGTTAGCTTTAAATAGTAAATATCACGTAGCAAAGTGTAAAGGTTATATTATGTAGATATACGAATGTATACAATAAAAATTAATGTTTATTTTCTTTAGCACAGCGACTTTCGCAAATTTTATAACATTAAAATGCATTAACGGTTATTGGCATTAGCGTAAACATTAACTAGTGATTTACCTTAAACTATCTATTTAAAAATTTCCAGATGTTGCATATATATGAGCATTAGGAAATTCTAGATACTTAATATATTACATTAATTGTTTTTTTACAGCGCCTAATTTGCATATACTGTTAAGACTTGGATCTTCCTATCGGTTGCTTAATCAAAAGAAAAAACAGCCAGCATCCAGCACTGAAATTCTTGAAAGGATTTATAAATAGCGTTAATTTGGGCAACAGTTTATAGTTGATAACTTGTGGACCTAATGATGCACTTTAAAAGTTGCTAACTATCATAAAAGTTGGTTATTAAAGATTAAATTATTAGAGCATCATCCGGTTTAAAATAATACCTTATAGTTTGATATATGAAGCCCCATTAACCGGTTATGTGATTTTAAATCTAATTACTAGCTATGATTCAGTTTACATACTTAAGTAGGTAAGAAACCATGCAGCGACGAAGAAGTGCCACAATTTAATCGAAATGAATCTAATAATCCGACCTACGCCCATTACGACGAGCTGCCTCTTTTTGGACGTAAATTAGATCTCACTGAATTTAAAATTTAATAAGCAATTATGGGCAATTGTTTATTTTTGTTATCTCCTGCAACATTATGGTTCAAATTTTAATTACCAATGCGCCGTTAGGTGCGTGGATTTTATATAGTTATTTAATGATTGCCGAGATTTAATTACCTAATAAAATATAGCTAGTGAGCAATAACTTCTGTTTAATATTTGCCTAATTAAGAATTGACACTTGCACACCCCTTTAGTGGCTCTATTGGTCACAAAGGCGTCACGCAGTTTTTAAGAAATCTACTTCGGCAAGCAACCCTATAATTATTTGTTTAAATTGGAGTCCACATGTATACTAGAAATATTGTCACGTACTGAAGTACCCTAAAAAAGCAAACACATTCCTTGAAAGATACCTTAGAAGCATTTTGAAACCGTCGGCTCGGTTTATAAAGGGTTGCTCCGAGTGACCTACGGCTAAATCGTATGGTATGGGACTTTATTCTAGGTAGATGGTCTCGCTAAACATCGTTATAAAGTCTGTGACAAATTTAATCAATTTCGAATCGTTGAAGCTACTAAGAGGCAATTTGAATTTTGAACATCTCTCAATTTATTCAAATTTAACCAATATGTTAAATTTAATGATATCAATTTAATTAATTAGATTTTTAGAAGAAAACAACATGATGTAATTTGCATTTATTTTTAAAAATCAATTTAAAAATATTCCCGCAACATTAACTTTACTATAAATAAACTTGGCGAATTTTAAAATGGCACTAAAATATGCGCATAATTGTTGGTGGCATTTCCAAAAGACAAAAAATGACCATTATTATTTCATTTCTCGTCAGAGCGCTAGGTATGCCCAGGTTTAAAAGTTTTCATAACCTAGAACGATCGAATCAACAACAACAACACAAAATTGACCTGGCCGGGCCCAAACCCTAACAATCGATACAATGAATTGATTATTGGCTCAAGAGGCTTAGAGAATGTTTAGTTACCTGTTCAAACTCAAATAATATCCGTGAAAAGTCAAACACACAACACAATTTATTGGGAATCACAGAATCACTCCGGTCACCCTATACTGTAACACATGTTTGTCCGAATAAACTTAGCTAAAGCAATCTTAAGAGTTGTGCTTTGTGCGAGGTCTGCTACCAGACTAAACTAAAGAGACGAGCTGTGCAGGTAGCGCTCAGTCGCTATGTTCGTGTCTGGACAGTCAAGTTTTGGTCAAGCTGCCCATAGGACAGTAAAATACATACGCAAGCGCGTAATTTTTTCCTTAAAAAATCCCTTACATACGAAGCTAAAAAGGGGTTAATTTATTCACCCTCTTCGTTTTTTGAATATCGCGAATGGTGCAGGTAGAAATCCGCTGCAAGTGCTGGAGACCCAAACGTTCGATCAAGACAGAAACCTTACTACACCGAACTATGAATGTTTTAATTTAAAGAGAAAATAGCCAAGTTGCAATACCCAATTAATACCACATCAAAGAAAATATTTTCTACTTGTTAACGAGCCTTTAACATCTCAATAAATTCGTTTCCTTTACTCGTAGCAAATGATAAAGTTTCCAAACACATGCAGCCCAATAAATACATGAAATAAGAAAAGAAATTTCAGGTCACTAAGGCCCTTACGTAAATAAGTACTATTGCGTCTTGTTTATTAGCGACGACAGAATTATAATGATATGAAATATTACGTTAGTAGCCGAGTATCACGCTGAGCCAATTGGTAACAACAGATAAAAATCGTATCATGAAACCGGATTGAAGCGACTACGCCTAGATTTTCGCTAATATTTTTGGCGCGCTGAAAAACATCTCAAAGTTTAATGAAATTTCTTTAACACCATTTAAACACAAGAGTAAATGAGTAATAAAATCTAACAAGCTTTTAGTGCACATAAAATATCTGTGAAATTTATATTTTAACGCTTATTTATTGTTAGTTAATTATGCAAGGCTTTAAAATTTATTGCGTATAATAGAAAAGCATTTTCTTCTTTTATTTCTTAGGAACATTTTTATATATTTTAGGTGCATTCGCGGAACGTATTTAAGGGTGTCACTAACAAGAGAAAGGACCGCTAGTGTGTGTTACATTTACTGTAACTATTGCAAAACTTAATGATTAATATCAAATGTGTACATCGTTTTACAGGTTTAATTACAATCAAGAAGTGAAATTTTTTAACCATGCTATTTGACACCTGTGGAACGTTTTGAAACTTGAGGCTGTTATTCGAAACCCGAAGCAACAGCCCTTGTCCCCCTTATTGTTTCAAAATATATATAGGTCTTCTTTCGATCGAAAATTGATCGGTTACTTCAAGGATGAGAAGAAACCTTAATAGAAATCAAAGCCATTATCGGATATGTTACACCTTTTAAAAAGGAGCCTAAATTATTGGAAAAGATTCCTCTTTGGTGCGCCACTGTAGTCTTAATCAAATAAGAAAAAAAACGGATGTAAAAACGTGCGAACTAAAGAAAGTAAAAAATTAACGACAGTTATAAATGATTTTTAATGTTTATAAAGATAATATTCGTCCATTTATTACCAACATTAAATTACATTGTTACAAAACGTTAATGAAAGAAAATAAATGCATTTTACAAACTGTTTAGTTTTGTGACCCATTTTCAGACAGAGCCAACACGCCCGATGCACTTTAAATATGACGCAAATAAAAAACCTTAATTTAATTTCACCAATGTTTTGCGAAATTAAATTAATGCACTTTTAGATTCGAGAAGTGCTTAATTTTAATTTAAATGATAACCTTTGCAGAAATATAACTTCATCGCCGACTGTAATCAAAAAGTGCTCAAGAGAGGTCATTACTGAAAACTAGGTTGGTCATCATCCGCAATACAAATTATTTTGGAGAATTCAATAATTTTATAAGTTATCCAACATTCTTATTAATTACCTTTTTGAATAAATTAACGTGGTTAGATGTTTTTTATTTAGGAAAACATCAGGCATTAAAATAAATCACCAACCGTGGGACAAGAATGTTTTTCGGAGGCTTCAGATGACAATCAATTTATAGTATTCGAAACTTTTTCCTCATTAAACCGTCTTTGTGTGTAATCACAGCTTTAATATTCAAATAAAGTATAGCTAATTACAACACCAACAAAGTGATGTTAATTGCCAGACGACATATTCCATTCGCTTATTAAAAACGTGGCTTAAAGAGATGCCTTTTATTTGTAACATTTTATCAATTTTATTAGAATCGCACCGATGCTAAGCCTTTAATTAGTCGCATAATTAGGCATTTATTTTGCTGCCATGAAGGAAATGCGCTAATAAGCCATTAAGCCGAAGTGACAGTCTTATCTTTCCTACGCCAGATAAACAATTAAAAAAAATTGCACTATGAGTATGAAATAATCAAATCTTTAATTTTGTGGCAAATACTTAAAACAGTTAACTAACAAAATCATACATCCTGCATTAATTACTTTATCCTGATTATATTCATGCCAATTAGGTTTTGGTTAATAACTTCTTATGACAACCGTATCGTTTCATCAATCTTTAATATTATTTATTTTAGAAACTAATCGCAGATGACATGTAGTTCGAGTTGAAAAATTAATCTCCTCAACCCAAGATAAATAGTTCAGTTATTTTAAATGATGTACCCAAAATTTAGAGTCTACCTAAAGAGTATTTCACATGACGTGTGTGGTAGGAACGCTATTATCCTTAAAATTGTTATTGTTAACAATAAGTACAAAACGTTAATGTATTTTTAATTGAGCACTGCACGATTTTTAAATCATGAACTGTTTTTGCAAAAAAATCGACGCCAGCGGCGAATTGGCTTCAATCGGGAAGTAATAAATATTTGAAATGGTTAGAGGAAGTTTTACCAAGCCACACCCTGTCATAAATATTATAATTGTGTATTAAATAATACATTCATTTAAATAGAAACAATTGATCGTGTTAGCGCGATTAATTTCAAGTTAAATTTTTATGTACTGGATTTAAATATTTTTTAATATAAGGAAATGGCATCGTTTAGTGAGAGCCCTCGTTAAAATTTATTCGATATTTAGTGGCAACTTCCGTTGGTGTATCGGTGGCATTCAGGCTCTTAAAAAAACACATCGCGCGGTTAGGTAGAAATAATGAGTTGACCTTTTTAAAAATGTACTATGACATCACTAGATCAACAAGTGTAGAAATCTTGTCGAAAACGTTTCAAATTATATCTGTAACATCGAGAGCAAATGATGAAAGTCAAAAAATGCTTTTAAAACAAGTTGAACTTTAAAAACTGGGCGTGGCCCACACAAAAATTAATGAATATTTATTTACTTCAATAAAATAACAAACGATAAAAGCGTTTTGAGTTTAATCTTGTGTTTATGGAGTTAAAACTGCCCAGTGGCCAGCGCAGACGGAGAAAGTTGCTGATATCAACCTTGTACAATGAATTTCATTACAGATCAAACAATAAATTATCAATTACTGCAGCAGGTAACTAGATATTAACCGTAACACCCTTTAAACAAAAGTCTTTTTTCCATTTGACACACATCTCGGGTGCACGAATTGTGTAAAAAATAACGGGAACCCGGCCAATTTTCAATTGGTGCATGCGAACCTGAAATTACTCTGAGGCCCTAAGGCAGAATATCAGTTGACCCACCCTGCATCTACAGGGTGTCTTTCGAAAAATGCTGCAGCCATATTCTTCTCACATATTATTCACCGTTACAGTGGTTATGATAGCGCTTAAAAGAATTCTGATCCGTGGACTGCATTGGGCTTCGGAGAAGCCGAGATGAATGACCCAATGCAACACCCGAAAACAAGTTTTTGCTTTTACTTTTGAACTTTTATTTTGATAAACAAAAAAAAAACCTTATGCCTTCAAAATTTGAAAGTAATTGGCACTATACAATACATTGTTTTAACTAACAACATTAATGTTGACCTTGATGTTTTATGTTTTTTTTTAGAAACACAAGGTAAACACTCGAATAAAATTTGAATATTTTGATAATTTTAACAAAATCTTAATCGCTTTACTAAGTAATTTATAATTATTTTTCTGTTGACTGAAAGATAAACCAAATAAGGTGGTTTTATTTTAAACTTTTAAAGGTCAAACTGACGTACATTAATTACGATCGCCGATATTCTCATGTATACAGCCACAATTTAACTTTTCGTTGCCCTAAATATTGCCAAAAGAGAATGGTCATGATTATGCACTTGCATGTGCACAAAAAAAAGAAAAGTGGCACATCATTCACTTTTTCGACTCGACCATTATTAAAAAACAGGTTACGTTTGTAAACATCAGATACAGTACTAAACCAAACTATATGCCACAACTTTAAGTAATTTTTAATAATACAAGAAACACGAATTTTAGAACACCCTTTTCAATTTAATTTTTATGTACCACTTACCACAAGTTTCCATTTAAAGTTTTAGAAAATAAGCACTCACCTGTAACAAAAAAAAATCATTAAAGCCAGAAAATACAAAAAATTGGGGGTACAATAAAAAAAATCAATTGTGTATCGATCCCTATCGTATTAACATGGCGATAAAAAAAGATTCTGTAGTACTTGCGCCCACACAACATTTTTTAGGCTAATTGCCACGATTTTCAGAACTGCGTTTTACATTTTAAGACTTTGGGGACACGAACATACATTTAGATTCCAAATTTCACTTTAATTATCCTTCGATAAATTTTAGGTTAAAAGTTAAAAGTAAAAATCACCAACAATAACAACATAATAATCTTTCGCGCTTGCGTCTTTGTTTGGTTGCATTTTAGAAGAAAAACTGAAAAAGAGAGAAAATATTTGTTGTCGTGAGAATTAAAAAATTGAGAATTTTTGAAGCCTTACCCCTTAATTCAAAATGGGTCAAATTTAAAAAAAAAATAGATTTTCTTGAAACTATGTCCTTAGACTAATTAAAAGCCGTACAAACCAAATCTGCATTCGGTTTTTTTCCAAGTGCTTTTGTTCTTTTTTTGAAGATTTTCAAAACTGGCCAAATTTTGAATTGAAAAAAATCCTTAGTTTAAAATGGGGTAAATTTTGAAAAAATTGATTTGTCTGAAACTATGTCCTTAGGCTAATTAAAAGCCGTACAAACCAAATCTGCAATCGGGTTTTTTCCAAGAGCTTTTGTTCTTTTTTTGAAACTTTTCAAAATTGGCCAAATTTTGAAGATTTCCAAAAAAATCCCTTAGTTTAAAATGGGGTAAATTTTGAAAAAAATAAATTGCCTGAAACTGTGCTTTTAGGCTTATTAGAAGTCGTACAAACCCAATTTGCAGTCTGTTTTTACTATGTGCTTTTGTTTTCTGGAGCTTTTCAAAGTTTAGAAATTTTCAAAAATTCAAGAATTTTTTTTATTACGTAATGTATAGGTAATATCAAAATTCAGTCAATTATTAAGTGCGTGCGTGATGTTTTTAATGACATTTGCATTAAAATTCCTTTCACCTTGTCAAAACATATTAAATAGAAAGTAAGGCTTTAAGCAAGCCCAAGTAGGTAAACGCTTATTACCGAAAAACAATCCATTTGTCTTTAAGTAGGTAAATTATAGATTGGCGGAGGGAATTATGGATAGGGTCCTTGAATTAGATCAGCTAGAATAGAAAGAACAGGTTCTAATGAGTGCAGTGCTCCTAATGTAAATATAAACAAACAGAAACAAGTATTACCTAGCTAGATGTCTGGTAAGTGAATAAAAAGCAACCGACGGAAGCTGTTTGCTTACATTCCTAATTATTACACCTTGCTAAGGACACAAAATCTTACGAAACCTGATTGAGAGATCATGCAGCACCGGAGTCAAATAGATACCAGTTGTGCTACTCTACAAAAAATTGGTTGAGGTAGGTGCTCAACTGGTTGTGTAGGGTGCCAAAACTGGAAGAACGACCTGATGATGAGCCACAGCACCTACACTACATCCGATAGTTAGTTTTGTTGACAGGTTTGCCTGCAAAACAGGGCAAACAGCTTTTGTTTTGGGGGGCTACACTGTTCACTGCTACGTAATGATTTTGCAATTAAAAAGTGCTCCAGATTTAAGGCGCACTTAAATGTCAACTGTTACCTAAAATGTAATAACTTAAACCGCGTATTCAAATATTTTTTAACATCAGTAATAAATAATTTTGAGAATCCTTTATTTTAGATACCTATAGAACACGAGTAAAGGCAAACAGCCTTGAGTCTGCAAAGGTCAAAGATTAATTTTACCGTAAAACATAATTATTATTATCCGACATCAGCTAAAACTAAATTTATCCACACATTAAGATGCCTAGGATAAGATTAGCCTTCGTTTTGAAGGAGTATTTTTTTCTTCATGATTATCAAAAAATTATAATTGCGAATGTGAACCTTTGGTTCTTGGTGTACTATTTTTATATGTCAACGAATCATAGATTATCAGTTCATTAATAATTAGAAATCCGCGCGTGAATATGTCAGTAGATAAATTATTTAAAGGTTTCGGTTTTAGAGAGTGTTAGTTGGAATATTTATTGCAAATTCATGTTTAACATTTCCTGAGATAGACTGGTAGATAGGCAATAAAATCGCAGCCTGGAGGCTTCGTATTCAAATTAGACATATGAATTAAATCAAAACTGATGATATTTTGGATTTCGCCGCTTAAGCAAGGCAAGATACGCGTTGTAACTAAGATCAATGGCCTTGAAACCATCAAGGTTCTGAAGCTGCAGACTTGATTGAGACCGAGACAGACAGTCACGTATTGTTCTTTGCAGCAAGCATAATTGGCAGAAGCTTCTACAAATGGTTAAAACAATTTATTTCTTGCTTTTGTACTAATGCTGATAATTAAACGCAACCATATATATTTTAGCCCCAAACTGCACACTTGGGGCTAATCAAAACATCTTTTCAGATTGTCGTAAGGTAAAAGAAAATGCATTTTCTTTTCGAGTTGAATAACTCAGCATTTAATATCGTTCTATCATCAACCAACGCAACTCTTGAACATGGCATTCTAGCTCAAACACAGTCGATTAATCAATTTTGTCCCATGTCAGATTGGGTAGGTATCAATGTTGACATATTATTAGACCGTGAGAATGTTAAACGTTGCAAATATTAACGTAATTAATGATTGCTTGCCATGGGTGACAGCAACAAAGGCCTTGCATTTGAATTCATATTTAGGTACTTGTGGTCTAATGAAGATGTTACTGATTTCTAACAGCAAAGGAGTACAAGTATCTCCGATCCACTCCCCTAGGAACTCACTACTAAATCAGAAGCTAGGGTGTGTCCACATCGACTGAATTCCTTAGTTCTTAGTTCAAGGTACTGTCACTGAACTGAACTAGATTTGAATACGCTGCAAGATGCGTGCAAAGAAACCTCTGCAGATCGATTAAATTAGGCATAATTCACGCCTACGCTACGCTAGTTATTCTTTTGGTACTGCCGGTACTGATAGCGACTCCTAGTTTACCAATATTCAATAGTACCTCGTAGCTTTTAGCAGAATCATAAATTCAAGGTTGGTACTAAAATCGCCATAAAACATATTTTAAAGTTTGAGCAAGAAGCAGGGTGCCGACCGCACGTTAGGTACTGCTATTTTTTAATATTTGTTCTTTGCTACAGGCGGACACAGCATCACATGCGTGCGTCAATGCTAGGTACGTCCTACGCTTCATTATTGCGCATGCGTGACTTTATTCAGGTGTTCAAGCAAAGAATCACTTAATGTATGGGAAGGTACCTAAAGTATTATTTTCTTTCGGTTGCCTTGAACCTGCATTTTCTACTTCGCATTGAGATAAACACAAGAAGAAAAAAAAACATTTTCTTCTTGTGATACTGTCTATAAAGATCAGGTTATTGACGTCTTTTGCTATATTTGTACTGCAGGTATTAATTAAATCATTCGCAGAACTAGAGCTGTAGAAAGTCCTTGCAGATTTTTCGTTCATTGGTGTCACTAACATTCACTGTATACTGCAATAATGAAAAACATTACACTTTCATTTATATATGATATGATTTGTCGTATTTATTTAATTCCTAATTGATTCGGGGAGCGTTTCGTTTTCTCTAGAGTACCAAAACATCTAACCCAATATGTATTTCTACTACATGTTATAAAAACATTGAAACAGCTTAAGTCACGAAGTTCGAAAAATATCCCATTCCGTTTTTGGTATGTCTGTCTGCCCTTGAGCGATCATGTAGAACCTATAAGTACCCACCTAGGCAGTACCTATCTCGGGTATTGGAGATATTGTAATGTCGAGCGTGGAACCACAATAAGAACCAATAACAACAATTATTTACCATTGATTTGACTCATTTTAAAGGGCTTTATACAACAGTACCGTAAAATTGGGTACCAAACCCTTAACGGTGTTTTTCTTAGTGGTAAAAGTCACACATTTTTTGTGGCAGTACCCATCAGTTTTTGTAACTGTCCTCAAAGGCTCAAAGTGAGTACTATGGTAGAAAGGGTGTCCTTAAAGGGATCCAAGAGTTCACGGCCGATCGTACATGTATTGGTACTACATTGCAGTTCGCTTAAACCCACATATATTTCTATATTTTTATACTGTGGTCTTATACCGCAAAAACAACAATCTTCAGTGTTCTATTACCATAAATTATTCTTTCTAGCGTATAATTCATTGGATATGTTGTTCATCTACCAAATGCAGATAATAAATTTCAATGAACATGCTTACAAAATTAAATGAGTACTCAATTCATCTATCATACTTAATTTTTAAAAATCATAATCCTCGACTACAGGATAAGTTTGGTCCATCATTAAAAAAGGTAAATTGAGATAATCGCAACTCAATTAGGAATGTTGTGTAAACTGTTGTAAAATAATACATTGCAATAAAGTTTCTAAAACGTTTTTTACTGATGTTTTACAGAATAGCGAATTATTTAATTGATTTAGCCATCCTTCGATTGACATCAATGCATATCATATGTATTATAAAAGTGCTATAATGTTCCAATAATTTAATATTTAACACTATAAATTACTTCTATATAGATTATTTTATTTATTACGTAAGCAATAAATAGACCTTTAATGTATTTGTTTATTTTATTAATTGCCAATATTGGGTATTGGGTAAGCAATAATTGCTCGCGAACCTTGAATGCCGTTGATTTATTACTTTTTTGTACTATGTAGAACCCTTTTTATTTATGTATTTTTTTGCTAAAAATTAAACCTACACGGAATTTGCAAATCCAAATCATTGTTCTTGAAAACGAACTACTATTTTTCGTATGTTTAGAAAAAACAACAACAAGGTTCATAGTGTATTTTCCAAGGTAAATTTCCGCATGAACGCTTCTAAAATATTTTTAATTTACATATTCGTTTAATAAAGCAGTGATATTAAAAAAATCGGTGTAGCGTCGTGTCTTAATAAAAAAAGAGCAAAGCAAAAGAGTCGCCTTAAAAATATGCATACATAATTTTTAAAGTCGTTGGAATTGGCCGGATAATGTGGAAAATTCCAACCATAATTAGTGCGCCTCTGGCAAACACCATAATTGTTGATAATTGGAAATTGCTACGAAACTTTTATCAGTTTGTTGTTTATTAAAAACAGGCAGCGCAACCGATTAATAAGATTTTATACTGTTGGGCCTTGAAAATAAAATATCCAACAAAATCATCGATTTATTATAGAAGAATTTAGGTACTGCAGCGAAAAAAAAAAGGAATTTAAATGCGACACAAAATTAATAGTTAAATCTTATAGGTGCCTTTGGATGTCGTAAGCTTTTAAAAATATGGACTGTCACATTAAAATGCAAGATAATACCATTAGGATGGATACCAACTATTAAAAATAAAAACATTCTGATAATAAAAAGCTATAAATTACTTTACTTTTACTTTTTGGATTACATTTATATCAAACCGTATTCTACCTGCGCCTTAAACAAGATGGCTGCTATTATCGTATAATTAAATTTCATCTGCTTATTGCTCATTATGACTCATCTCGTATCTTTCGTTAAAATTAACAAAAGAGACATTTATTTTTAAGTGGATTCGAGTACCAACCTTTTACATTCATTTATAACATTATTAAACTGTAATAATAATAAACGACCTTGAAATAGTTGTATGGCCACAACAATTCCCATAATGGACATTATTTGGCAGTACTTTCAATGCTAAATGTTTCTAGGTATTGTTTAAACATATGGAATGCTATAGATAGATAAACTTCCCAGATAGGGCTTTCAGTATTTGTCAACAATATTCTAAAGTCATCCATCCGAATTCTTTGCTGTTATTCAGTTAATGAAACTTAAATCTACCTGCTCCGAAATGACGTAGCAAATACTGTTATAAATAATAATTGTACAAGACCTCAGGGGGTAAAGTGATTCTCATTGTGAAAAAATATGTATTGTGCGCCAGAGGAAATTGTACACTTGGCGTCACAATTTAATCCATACCCCTCGATAGTCTCGATTTAAAATCACATTTAATTACCTTAGTCCGACTACAGGAACTCCCATGTCATCGACGAACTCAGAAAGGACGAGGACAGTAGTTCCTGGAACTTGGCTAGCCTGCGGGTATTGAAGAAGTCCTTGCCCGTTGCCTTGCAGCACAACCGAAACCGTATTCGCGGATTGCGGGCTCATTTGCGACGTACCCGCGCTTCCGTCGATTATCACGTCCGCGATCTCTTGTCCTTGATGATGCTGCAATTGTTGCGCACTAAAATTGTTTATCGTAATCTCCCCTGTGTTATCAGCAGAGTAGATTTCAAGCCCTTTCTGGTCCGGAGCCGTGGTGTAGATGACGGTCTTGTTGCCATCGTCATAGATCAAATCGATCGGACTGTCGTTCTTGTCGTGCAGACCGTGTTGCGCGTACAGCTCGTCCTCTTTCTCGTACATGTCCTCAGTTTTGACTTGAGTGTACATCGGAGCCATGGCACTTTTCTCAGCGTCGATTTCCTTTTTTAGTTCCATGACATTGACAGGCGTCATGGTGGCCAGCATGGCTGGGGATGTTGGGCCCTCGCCGCTGTTAGCGGGGGAGGCTTGGGGAGGCAATGGGGACATCATAGAGCCTTCGTTGTCAGCTTGCGGGGAGTTTGAGGCTGATCCATCCATGTTCCTACGCGTCATTATGGCTAGGTTATCACTAGTTATTGCACTTAAGCATATGTCTTGTTATGGCACTGTTATCAATGGCTAACGTAGAATCAGTCGCTGTCTCTCGTCTCGATGCACCTGTAAACAATTAAACATGAATCCTCTAGGACGGGATAGAATTGTGGATAAACAGGAAATAATATATCGAGACACAGTATTAGGTCATAAAGGGCACGTAGTACCGATTCATGTTTACTACCGGTACCGGTTTAGATCAAGTCTATTATTTTGGTACATACTACATGCATGGAGTCGGGAAGGCCGTCGCTGCATCAGGGACAGGTTTGACGGCCATATGGAAACCGTCAATGCAGTGGTTTTCCTGATCTGCATGAGGGGGTGGATGCTTACTTGCATAGGTGCATGGAACCGGTTCCTAGACTATAACTGTACAAATTGCAACAGGGTGCACGTTCCAATCTATCTATACTACAATGCAACCTGTCGCACTATGTAAGACCAGACTGGTTGGTTCCGGTTTGTTTTACAACTGGAGCACATAATTCGGTCAAGTCGACGTAAAAAAATCATTTGATGTGTCTTTATTATTAGATATAAAGAATGTAAACAATTATTAGTTTTTAATTTGTAGCCTTGCGTGTAGGACTTTAAACTTTAATAATTCTGACGTAGTAGCTATAATAAAATTAAACGTTGTTCATTATTGTTTATCAAAGTAATTAGAAACCACTGGATGATACGGGATTGGCTGCTGAATCAATGTATATCGATTGGTTGCTGCGATCAAATGTATAATGATTTATAAATGGGCGTGCGTCGAGTTTTTACAATATTAAAACAATGCTGCAAAATGATCAGGCGCCAAAATTACCTAAGGAAAGAAGGTTTACTATGATGGTCTATGACCAGTCTATGACCAGTCATTCAATACCCATTCAAGATCAAGTACAGCAACTTGATTAACAAGTCTATGATTAGTCTGGTCACTTAAACTCTTATACATACCTAATTAGTGCGGATTAGCGATACTTCCATGATTTAAACCTTGTGTACTGATGATGGTTCCTTCGTATGACACAACACAACACTCACCACAAACACAGCTCCATCATGCTATTGCCTACCATTCAATCACATAATATCTATCAACTAGCAAGCTAGCGTCTACAGGTGTTTCGAACTAATACTCTACTGACTGTTAGTTGCGCGGCCCAAAGCCGATCGGGAACCCGAACCATTGGAAGCAATACGCTGGTAGTTCGTGTCGTCCTTCAGTAAGGTGGCGCCATGCGAGATAGACAAAGAGCTGAGTGGTACGCAGGTCGCAGCTAGAGCTTTAGTCCGGCCATCAGAGCACAGCCTCCGGCCCCCGCGGAGATCGCGACCGACCGCATGCCGTCCGTCTGTACGTCCTACCTGTATGCCCCGTTGTCAAGTCTACGCTTCTCCATATGGAATTACCCCGAAATACGGCATCAGTACGCGATGTAGCCTGGAGACTGCAACAGTGCATCAAGACACAAACTTTTATCAACAAAAATCTTGCTACAACAGAATATCTGTTGAGAAATGACCCTCGAGGGTGCGTTTTTGTTACCAAACATTAAAGTAATTAAAAATTGAAGACATTCTTTGCGTGTACACGCATATAGGTGCTATGTCTGCAGTACCACCACAAAAGAACCATGATGGCCGCGTCCTCGCAACGGGGAATCTTATTTTTAGTAAACACTAAACAGTGACCTTTTAAAAATAGCTTTTTTAAGACAATACTACCCGTTATGTAATTGGTAGTAGTATAAAAATTTGTTTCTTGGAAGTTGCAGCCTTTTGATGCAACTTCTTGCGACTTCGGACTAAGAGAGAAAAAGAAGAACATCGGCATGACTTTGCGAAAAGAAGCAAAATAAAACAAAAAATGACGGAATAGGAACAATAAGAAGTAAAAGCCCAGACATGCCTCAAGCTATTAAAGCATTCTCAAATAATACTGTCCCTGCAATGTATTTTTAATAAACGCACTTAATAAACTATTACTTGAAATTCCTACCCTCTAGAAGAAAGTTGCAAATTTTTATTTTAAATACGTTTTATAAATCTAACTAAAGAAACTGAATAATCTTGGTTTGATCAACAAAATATAAACGTGGCAGGCACTTTTATTCCTTTATTTAGATACATGTAGCACTTATTTTTTTATTTCGAACCTTGACTTAAGTATGATGGCTTTTATTATATCGGAGGAATATAAGCTATCTACCTGTTTTATTTTTTGTTGGCTTAGTTATCTCTGTTTCACCCAAGAGGAACTGATCAATTTATCTTTTTCTTCAGCATCAGTGGTAAACAAGCAGGACCTTCAGACAATCCCCACTTGCACCGAGGAATTCTTACAACTTTAAACATGATTTTAGACTTTATTTGCTGCTAAAATATCGTTGCTAGTTGGATCTTTTGACTTGGTATCATTTGAGATTGTTTGGCAAAGGTGTTTAAGTTTTAGGTCCTGATTTTTAAAAACTGTTCGATTTTTAAGAGGAATGCGCTTACTCCCAAGTTCAAACCTTACTTAAGTCTCCACTGCCCATTAGTTGAGATTTTTTATGGGTATTTTGTTAACCCTTTAGTGGTACGCAGACTTTAGTTTTAAGAGTACAGTCTGAGTTAAAAAATATTCAAATCAAACACTTTTCTTTATGCACATGAAATCTATATTTCCTGTAAACGTCTGAACGCATCGCGCTTGATTTGCTAATTACGATGCTGTTAAGTTGTTTGCGAATAATTAATTTGTGTTTTGGTTAGAAAGGTTCACTAAGTAATGCATAGGTACTTAACGTATAAAAAAAGGGCGGTCGTTAGCCTGTTGCTGTCAATAACATTGGATATTGCTTTATTAATATTCTTTGTCCGTTCAAATGTCAGTGGATGTCATTACATAGTTGTTTCAGTGTTTTGTCCACTTGAATGCTTTCCTTGGACTTCGGTATCGGAGCATTTTTATCATTGGATAAAGGTTATAGCACGTTCTTTAGCTGAATGCGGATTTGCCCAAATTTCCTCCTTAAGACTTAAGTAGACTTTAGGGAATTGCCTCAACGGTTTAGTATCTCTAGACGGTCATTACGTTGTTACTTGTTTTACTGAAAAATAGACTGCAAAAACTTATGCGCTTTAAAAAGGAGCTCAAAGTCCGCGAGCGTATTTGCGATGTGATTAATAAACGTAAATTTGCATACTATTGAAAGGGTTTTCATTTATGATTCACATTGAAAGGGTTCCTAGCACAGGTAAATGCGCCAAATAAATACGTATAAGGTATTGTTAATAACCCTTGACCTCTGGTATGGACATCTGTCTAACGTTCCTATCTTCCTATTCACCATAGCTTTGCCAAGTGACAAATAAAAGCATGGTTATGCATAACTAAAAATGTTCATTTTCAAGCAAGGGGGATTACGTTATGTTGTTATATTTCTGCCTTAAGCCAGAGAAAATATTTCACGTTTATGAGACGTTCCAGTCCGATCAATCGCTGACTGAAGCAATTAATTTAAGAAAGACTCTTTCAAATAGCTTTTGTAACATGCAAAGCTATAAATAAATAGCGCTTGTTTACCATATACGTGGACGTTGTTGTATTTTATTGTAATACTATCATAAGTTGGTTTGTTTATAGATGCAACGGTAATTATCTAGGTACCTGCCACCTAGATTGCATTGTCTGAATAAATTTTAAAGTTATTAGCTATTACAATTATCACTTGATATAAATTTAAATTTCTTCGCGGTTGCCAGCGGCAATGCCATCTATTACATCGAACAATATAATTCAAAATAGAAATAAATGCTTCCTTAATTAAACCTTAGTATACCCTTCGCAAAGGAACCAATCAACCCAAACTAGTTTGCGAAAGGCTGATTTGGATTTCTATCAGTTACTATCTCGTGCAAATTTTCCAAATTTCCCATTTATATATTACGACATTGCATATTTAAATACCTAATAAATATAATTCTGCAGTGGCGCAATAAATCTAACACTTATACTGTCATTATTTATATTAATAACTGTTTAAGTCATCACTGAACATGCATATTTATGTACAGCCACTTTTAGTTCTTAGTGCATGCTAAACGCAAAAATCCTCCTGTTTTGCATATATGCATAGAGATGTGCACAATTGTCTGTGCGCTCTATTTTGAAAAAAGTTTTCTGTCCAGAGGTATAATGCCCTATGAGTTATCGATTTGAGAAAAAGAATAAGTACTCATTGATCTGGTAAATGAAATTTAATGTTTCCTTTGTTTAGAAATAATTTATATGATATTAGTTGATTAACAACATCGTTGCAATGTTGCACACAATCATAAACGATGGTTTTAATAGTGTAACTTCTGTTCTTATGGTTCGATTATCATTAAATCAATAAAGTGGTTTAAAAAATTGCTAATTTATATAGGTATACGTAGATCATGTCGACTGCGGTATTAATGAGCGTATAGCATCGTGAGAAATAAACGCACGTTAAAACACGCATCATTGATAACAACGTTTTTAACATGTAGGCGTTATTGCCAATAAAACTCCAACTCGCAAAAATGCTTTGATGAGTTACGATTACTGGGGCATAGTTTTTAACTTTGCAATGATATATGCAGACGGTGGAACAGATGAAGATGACAACCATGTAATTTAGTATCTTTATTACCCATCCTAGTTTTGCAGCCACCATAAGAAGTTTTTCTATGCGATACTCTATTCGGTAATTAATCTGTGCAGCCATTTAAGTTTTGGTTTTATTAATTTATTAACTAACGAGTTTAATATCCGTTCGAGCAATAGACGAAAATTCCAAGCCCATTCGAAGACATGATATGCCATAAATAATGTATAGGTGCAATTATTTCACTGATTAGTTTAATGTTCATGTTAAAACAGTGTAAATAACGTTGTACATTTTGCACTCGCCATATCCGGCGATAAAGCAACCTCTAATCAAAATCCTAACTTCTGTGTAATTCAAACGCATATTGATTGCAGGATATTAATTTTAAAAGAAGCGCAATAGGTTCTCATGCAACTATATTCATTATCGCAAGAAAACATAATAAATGTACCTGCCACGATTTGTTTATTTAGGAAACACTACTGTTTTTTCATTTGAATTTTTTCGAATGAGTGAATCTCTTTACTGGGGTTGCTGCAGCATCCTGGTTGCTGCATGAAAAAAACTAAATCAAACACCTTTTGTTGCCCCAACAAGCCAAAGGGTACATCTTCAAGGGAGGTCGATTATCATCACACCTTTTCATGTTGCACTTTTACAACAATTGATTTATAGATACATATACCAAGAGCAACGGGTGAAAAATGTTAATACGCCGCAGAAACGTCGTATGTGGGGTGAATATTAACTCCATCCTCATGATGCGACAATCCTTTCGCTGAAAATTTGGCGCTTATAAAAATTCGGATTGAAGTTTTCGCTCTTAACCGACTATTGAAGTCGCCGTTACAACCGTCGTTACTCGCGGCGTAGTTATGAAATATAGGGGCCAGTCATGACACTAATGCTTGAAATAGGTTGCTTTGATATCAAAAAATGTGAATTACCTCTACACCGGACAAATAATGGTCATCCTCGCTAGTTCTCACGCAAAACGGTGTAGCATGTGTCACTTAGACCAGTTAAACTCGAATGTCCAGTTTTGGTCAGTCCGTTAAGGGTTAGAAGCATGTAGGGGTCATTTTCAGTGCGGAATTCCCACGTCCAGCAAGGGATTGACCATTGGATAGGGTAGATAGGATATAGATGTGTCAAGTGAATGCCGAAAGATGGGTTTGAGCAATCAGAAATGTCTTTAAATTCCGGTTTTGATTGTGAAGTGAACAGTTTCTATGCGGAAGGTGCAAAAGCCTAAAGCCTAAAGCCTAAAGGGGTTGAACATTTAGGAAGTTGTATAGTTATTTTTAATATTAAAAGTTCCGCGCGCGGTTTAGTTGTCTGAGAATTTCCAAAAGTAATTTCAATTATTTGTTTTTGTTTCACGTTGAATATCTCTCGGACTCTAAAGGTTAAACTCATAAAAGTGTTTTAATTAACAATCTTTATAGCTTTTACTGAAGCGTCTTTAATCCTTATAAAATTAAAACCAAAATTTAGTGGATACTTTCGTGTGTGATTTGATGACATTAATTATTCTGTACCTTCTTAAAAGAAAAAAAAAATTTATGGATATGCACCCTTATACCTACCTGATGCTTTGTTATTGTAGCCCAGACATCAGGGGTGAAAGCAGCAAAAACGTCTTTTTATAATTGATTGCTTTTACCTGTAAAATTTTTAAATTGGAGTGGTATTCAAGAAAAAACCTTGCAGTATTGTAAAGTAAATTGCGCACTACAGCAACGCAAAAAATATGATTGCAAAGACAAAGTCTTGAAGAGTTGAGAAGAGATGGAATGTCAAAATTGCAGAAAGCAATGCAAGATGGCAGCGGGCTTCCAGATGTTTTTTCTGGACTGAGTCTCATTAGATGTCATCTGTATTCTTCGTATGTCGCAGGGCGCTTACCTATATGGCCAAACTGACTATGCCATCAGCCAGTGAGCTCAAGCTAGTTTTTTACCATAGTCTATTTCCGCTAAAGATACTTATTTCAAATGGATACGCAACGCTGATACGCTCCGTCTGACAATACGATTTATGGTTTTATGACTGATGCTAGTAATGCGCGATTAAAACTTCTACTAGACGATAAGGAAAAGAATTGTTCTTCAATAAAAGCCCGTATTGCTTCGCTATTGTTATATTGTGCCGCGAGATTACAGAGATTTATTCATTTCCACAAGAAATCTATAACTCTAAAGGCATTTTAAAACATTGATATTAAATAAAACCATTTGAGGCTCCGTTAACAAAAGTGTATTTTATTAATCTACTGAAGATTCTGTTTATTGGTAACTGTTTCATACGAAATGATATGGTTTACGATGCTGCTTAATTAAAACAATGTTCTTGTGCTAAACAACTAAATGCTTTACCAACGGTGTAAATTAATGTTTTCTGCAATTGAACGTCCACTTTATATATTAGATATTCAGTATCTTCTGTTAAGTATGCATGTTTCTGTAAACTGCATACGTTTATGCACTTATCATTTTATAAACGCAACATATGTTTGTTCACTACCATTAAAAAATACCTATAAATTTAATATAATAAGAAATCAGATACAATAAAATTTAAGTCATCTGCAAAATGCAAATGGTCTTTTACTCTTGGCTAAAAAACGGTTTGAGTGCGAAGCCTTTTTATAACAACAGACAGACTCCAAAATAACTTTACCTACAATTTAAAATAAACAAAAATTAATCTATTTTTGTTTAATAGCATGTCCTTGAATTTTATCAATTTTTTTATCAAAAAACTATTACTAAGACAACTTTCTATACTAATTAGCGTCCAAACGAAACCTTCAGATTAGGCTTTAAGCTACCTAAAACTTTTTACTTCAAATATAAAAATCTGAAGCATGCATTTTATTTTTCTGAAAAATAGTTCCCATGAATATACAGCTATTTTTATAGTGGCAAACACATAAAAAGTAATTCAGGTTTGGTGTAACAAGTGTCCAAGTACTTTGCATGGTCCCTCCTGATGGCCTTTTCGACCCTGGCCGTTATCTCGTTGATCTAATAAAAGTGTTGATACTTAATAGTTCCTTGAACATTGTGTTACAACATTTAAGAGACAACGGTAACAACGCTAGAATGTAGCTCATGAAATACAGTGAATACAACGTACAAAAATGGGCAATGTTTGCTTTTTCTTAGAGCTATTTTCTTCTATTTAACATTCATTTAAGCATTCTTTTTGCCATGTAATTATAGATCCTATTATTTGCGATTAGTAAATACCAATCATTTGTTGTTTCTTATAAATAGGTAAAGGCATTGAGGAGTATAGGAATAAAAACAACATTTTTTGTAGCAGGTACATTCTTTATTAATTGCTGAAAAAAACAAATCGTTCAGTAGCTAAAAAATAGTTTTTTTTTTTTATTAATTTATTTAAATATTTTTCGTTTCCAACTTGGACGTTAACCAAAATATATATTCCTAACCTTGACATTTAAAAAATTTATGTTTTTAACTACTTTACATGTTACGTAACTCTAATACGATTAAATTAGGCACAATAAACCACAACACAAGTCTTTTAATATGTTTTTAATGTATAATAATGTCAAATTCCTTACAAAAACGCAAAAAAAACCTTGTGCAAAACTTTGGAAAAGTTTTAAATCTTACAAAGTTTCGCGCGTCCTACGAACGCGCCACCTATTGACTAAACCTGCAACCCAACTCTCAGCGCTCTACTACACGTCGGTATAGTAGAGCCTAGTTCAGCGCTGCGGCAGCAGGTGGCGACACCAGTACCTCCTTGTGCTTTTTAATAAACGTCACTTGTAATTGCAATTCGGCTAAAACATGACAGCTGATTTAGTAGTGGATTACCAAATTCGATTATGGGTCTTTTTACCAATTGTAGTAATCACATTTCTAGTCGGAATACTACGGCACTATGTCTCCATACTACTATCAAGTCAGAAAAAGGTTGAGAATCAGCAGTTTCGGGACAGGTACGTGACATAACCTATAAATTGATTTTGTTAACGTTAGTTTTGCAGCCAAATGATTATAAGGGCGAAGTATTTGCGAGAAAACGCAAAGTACATTCCTAAGGGGTCGTTCCTGATGCGGCGACATGCGTTTAACAAAGAAGAGGACGGTTATTTGACGCAGAAAAGACCTGCTGTAACCACGAACCCTATGACCGATCCTTCTGCTATGACAGACATGTTAAAAGGGAATTTAACAAACGTTTTGCCAATGATTATCATCGGAGGATGGATTAACTGGATGTTCTCGGGGTTTATCACAAGTAAGTAGCCATTTAGAGCCGTTTTTGGGGGTTGTATCAAACCAAAGGTTTGTTATAGCAAAAGTGCCTTTTCCTCTTACGCTACGTTTCAAATCGATGCTTCAAAGGGGAATAGAACTGTCCCACTTGGATGCCTCCTGGGTGTCTTCAGCGTCGTGGTACTTCTTGAACGTTTTCGGGTTAAGATCAATTTATGCGTTAGTTCTTGGGGAAAACAACGCTGCTGATCAGAGTCGTCAAATGCAAGACCAAATGTCAGGGGCTGCAATGAGCATGCCTAATGATCCCAAAGTTGCTTTCAAAGCCGAATGGGAAGCGCTTGAAATTGTGGAACATCAATGGGCGCTTAAGGACGTTGAGAGTTCAATTGTACCATATATACCCTAATAGTTTGTTAATTTAAGGGATTATTATAAGTAATTGTTGTTTTTTCTGTTGGGAGTACACCAAGGTTGAAGTTTTGTAAGACAAAATCGTGTTTTGCACCTTTTTTTGCTGCACTTCTTTGAATTATGTGTCTTTTTTTAAATAAATGCTTTTTTTTGAAAGTACTTTTCCCTCGCCTCGACTTTTCCCTAAGCTCCCCTTAGTGTGTCCTTAATTAAATAATATTATACTGTCCAAGGACCTTACCATAAGGCTTCAAGCGTTATTTAAATACCACCTGTATGCGCATGCGTCGTATTTAAGTTCCATTAAAGTTGATCTTCAATTCTGCCTATAGTTATGGTCGAGGTAGGGGGACTTCATGCATCTTTCTTACATGCCTAACATGAATACATGAAGATTTCTCTCACGAAAGCCATGAATTCTAAAATCGCTCAATTATTATCGATTTAATTCAATACGCGCTCTTCGGTTTTTTCACACAGGTGGCAAAATGTGAAATAGTGCGCTCAGTTTTGTTTTCTGTTTATTGTTGTGCTTCTTCTGAATTTGGTAAGTATGAGACTTTTAGGTTATTTCCTAGTCCTTTTAAATGAAGCGTTTGCAATAAATAGGTTATTTTTAGAGATGTGTAAGTGACATTTTTTAATTAGTGGGTAGTACCTATGAATTTACCTTAGCGCGCATAATTTTAAATTTAAATTATATTTACATGATGTTCAGAACATTGAAAATTCAATAACGTTTCTAGCATAAGTAATGAGTGTGTTAAAATAAAATTTCTTACCACCTGTTGCTTACCTTAGTTATTTCCTAATAGATAAAGTACCTATACAGTACGTAATTAAAGAAAATATTTTGTTCATAAACAAGCAGTGCTTACGTACTTATATCTCAGATTAAATTTGGTGCGACAATTCAAAAAACAATGGATTGTAATCTGCAATAAAACCTTATCGAAATTAAAACTAGAGTTTATTCTCTACAAACTTTTAGGTATGTACGTGAATTTAATTTTAGAGTAATGTTTTCTTATTTTAAGACTCATTTTAATTTGTTTTGTTCCAGTTATTTGCCAATTCTACAAGACAGCTCCGTTTTAAAATGTCCTTATCTCAATATAACACCTTACCAACTAACGAACATGGTAAGTTTTTGTTTGTTTTTGTAAGACTGTCGTTGTATTTATACATCTGACTGCAAGTACATTTATTAATAGCGCGTTTTTGCTCGGATAAAGTGTCAACACGTTATAAAAAAAATAATACGCGCGCCGGAAGATACCATTTGTTTGTACTTTAATAAAAGTTTGTTTAAAAACAAAACACAAATATGACGTCATTTCCGCTTTATTTGGAGTTTTTAATACCAAAAGTTTTAAAACTTTACATTTTTTACAAACATAATGTTGCAATGCTAGATTATCTCATTGCATTGCCCTGGAGCGCATTTTTGTTCACCCACGCGTAAAACAACTATTTTAATACTCTTCGCGAAACTCATTCATGCTTTTACATTTAATTATTCCTACCTACTACAATGCAGCCTTGACACCATAATAATAAATGTTTCTTAACGCAGGGTACAAGATATACATGTGCAAATGTTGCCCTTACGGTTACCACATCGACTTGGACTTCGTCCAGTTCTGCGAGTCGATCAAAAGAGAAGCAGACCACAAAACTGGCTCTATAAAACGTAGAAAGGACCGCAGAAAACAGAGAAAGTCGATGGAAGTTTTGTTAGGTATTGAGCCGCCTCCGCTTGTTAATATCACCGATTCGAATTACAAGGTAGGTGTAACAGCCTACGTTTAAGGGCTAGGTTGTCTAGCCGCCACTATTCCTACTTAAAAAAATATTTTTTGTTGTCCACAGGCAATACACGAAGAGCAAAATGGCTTCAACGACGCGCTTACTGATTTCGAAAACACGCTACAAAGGTCCAAAAACAAACTATCGCACAATCTACCCGACGTAACCGCTGTTTGCGATAACGCCATACGAAGAGTGCCATCAATATCTTCGCTCTCGTCCGCTGGCTCTTTTACACCAGTGGTTCACGAAGAAAAGGATTTCGACACTGTCAGTATTGGTTCCAACGGTTGTAGCCCCATAGCACTTCATCACATCCGAGAACAAATGGTTCTCAGTTTGGAACGTACAAAAGAACTTGAGGACCAAGTTAAACTCATACCGAATCTACAGACGCAGTTGCGTCTTTTACAAAACGAAAACATACGCCTTACGTCGCAGATCAAATCGTACGAAATCTCTAGTCGAAACAACTTAAACGCAAACTACTTAACAGCCCCGAGGAACAACAGAACGCGTTCGCAAAGCTTCACGGAAATAGATACGTTGGATAACATGCGTAAAAACGTTCCGCCAGCTCCACCTCCAAGAAAGGACTTCGGTATTAATTGTACAGTCCTTACACGCAACGTAGGCGTGCAAGGACATCAAACAGCGCTTAAACTGTTGGACAAAGGCAGCCAAACGTTTCCAGTTAAAGAAAAACGCAACATCGACACGCAAACTAAGTTACCTGATACCAAAAGCCAACTTAATCAAACCGACGCGCTCCTAGCGCCGAAACAGAGCGATAAATACGTTTCAGCGTACCCAAATACGCGCGAAACAGGCGTACAAAACAGCGTACAAGCGTACAACATCGGCGTTTCGGACGACACAGTCAACGACGTAATTTGCGACAAGTGCGACGTTCCCAAACGCTCCATCGCCGTTGGAGTAGACTCTCTCAAGGATACGCTTTTATCCACTCCTAGAAGCAAGTCGTTCAACCTAGGCGACGATAAACTGGACCTCAAAACGCGTAAAAAGACAATAGGCGTGCAGTACGACTTCAAATCCCCGTCCAAAGCCAGTCAGTACGACATTCAGGCCGTTTCCAAAGCAACTCAATCCGTAAGCGTTAATACAACGACTAAAGGCTGCCAGAACGACCAAACCAAGAGCGTGTCGCGCCAAACTGACACCCAAGACTTGAGTACAGCTAAACATGTTGCGTGCGAGGCCAAAAACACGACTTTGGACGTTGCTACCAATACCTTAGAGCAACGGGAAAGTGGCACAACGACGCCCATAGCGCCCAGAAGAGAAAATAGTTTCACGTCGCGTATTCCGCGTCCGCAGATGTCGCCAACGCCGTCTGAGAACAGGAAATTAAGGAGGCAGGACACTTACACCAAAATCAGTTGCATACCACCTGAGAAATTTGACGAAGCGCCGCTGGAAGTTAGTTTTCCTGGGTAAGACTTATATTTTTAAATGTTGTTTGAATCAGACGCGCGCTTACGTTTGTCCGTATGCGCATTCGTCGTGACCCAGTATTTTATCGAGCGGTTTTTACAATGTTTTGCTTCTGGTCTACTTCTGGTCAAACACGGCACCAGAAATGCGCGCTTAAAACTTTATTTTAACTGCTAATGTCAACTCAAAATGTGCACTCTTACTACATGCATCAACACATTTTACTAACGCGGTAAAATACTTTAAATTTGCTTTATTACAAGCATTAATGTTTGGTGTTGTAGGCTGTCAGGATTGGATTTGTCGCCGAAGGACGCCTCAGAACCAAAATTGAGCCTAGACCAAGTGAAGAAGAGTTTTAAACTTCCGTTAACTAACACCACTATTAATGTTTCTTCAACTGCTGTGGTGCCGTGCACCCCTACGCCGAGCCAAAGCAAACCCCACGTAAAGTAAGTCGACTTTAAAAAACATTACTTTAAAAAACATTAAATTGTGTTGTATTACATGTTTTAATTGCAGAGCAATACCAAGTAAAGAAATGCAAGGCGCGCTCAAAGTATTAAACGATCTGTTACTAAAAAACCCGTCTAAAATCCCCGATAAAAACAAGGCGAGCGATATAATACAGCTCGAGTGGTTTAAGATATCAAGCGTGGTCACGGCGAATCCTCTTGACGTTGAGGATTACCTCGACGCGTTTGAGGACATGTCCTCGCAACTTCTGCAATACATCGTAAACATGACTGACATTAGCGGAAACACAGCCATGCATTACGCGGTTTCGCACGGCAATTTCGACGTTGTGTCGATTTTACTGGACTCCAAAGTTTGCGACATCAATAAAACGAATACAGCAGGGTATACGAGCGTAATGTTGGTCTCGCTGACTGAGATACGTTCGCAAACGCACGCTAACGTAGTTAGGCGTTTGTTTCTGCTCGCGGATGTTAACGTAAGGGCTAAACAGCACGGGCAAACCGCGTTGATGTTGGCGGTGAGTCACGGGCGTTTGGACATGGTAAAAATGTTGTTAGAAGCTGGAGCAGACGTTAATATTCAGGATGAGGACGGAAGTACAGCGCTTATGTGCGCGGCAGAGCACGGACATATGGACATTGTTAAACACTTCTTAAGCCAGCCGGATTGCGACTCTACACTAGTTGACGTCGTACGTTACGTTTATTAGTTTGTTAACTTAAGAATTTTAATTTTTGTGTTTTAGGATGGCAGTACAGCGCTAAAAATAGCTATGGAAGCTGGACATCGTCCAATTGGTGTGTTGTTATACGCCCATGAGAAAAATCTAAAGCTGCAACGGAAAAGCTCATTTACGCTAAAGACAAGTGCCTTAAACGAAAAAAAATAATATCCTTTAGTAGATGTAAACATATCGAATTTAGAACCTTTACATCTTTTAGAATGTTTAAACTGGTAGACTTGGTTGTAACCAAACTAATTTAATAATTTTTTAAGTATTAAACTAAATGTTTTATGTTACAAGACTAAATAAACTATTTATGAACCATATTTATTTGATTAAAAATAAATTAACAATAGCATATTATGTTATAAAACAGTAGCACCAAGTAAAGGCAAGTCTTCACGTTTTTTTCGACGCTCACATCTCGGGCAAGGCGCCTTGTGGTCAATGCATTCTTTGTGGTAAACCGCAAAACATTTGTCGCACTAAAACCATAAGAAATAGCAAAAACAACGCTATAAAACTAGCAACTTACACGATGTACATGTTCAACGTCGAAGGGAAACAACGGCTTGTTTTTGTCGCATATTTCACAAACGAAACCCTTTTGACTGCACAACCAGCAAGAACTAACGTGTTCTTTTCCAAAAACTACAACTTTCTTGAGCGTTTCGACCAAAACTCCACTTGGTATCTCCAACATATCCTAAACAAAACCCTTCATTTCCTGTTTTTTAAATAATTAAAGAATCTTACCGAAAGCGAATATTGATGTATGTGCTCATACATATACTCCCGAGGCGACATCATATTCTGCAATTCTGTAATAATAGGTTCCTTACAAGTGTACAAATAAGCCCGTAAGAAGTTTAGTTGGTTTCGTAAGACTTGGAGCTCGGACATCTCATGAACGGCACCGTAAATATAAGGGTTAAGCGTTTTGAAGTCGATTATTGATTGATTTTTGATTTCTAAGATGTATTTGTAGCTTTTTTTGGACACGGGGTACGTTTTGAAGTCCCAGTTGTGAATAATGTAAGCTGGTATTGGCGTAGGGTCGACCGACATGCAGTCGGTGCAGAAGTAGTCGCCAGTGAAGGCACATACGCTGAAATTAAAAGTTAAGTATTAAGACTTGGGTTTTAAATTCATAAATGTTCTGTGCACTCAGAAGTTCATGAGCTTTTAGGAGCACAGATTCGAAGATCTGAGAATTTAAAACACAAGTCTTAAATAATAGTTGTACAAACTTACTTGGGTTTAAGGGAAATATCGAGCGTCTTGTGGCAGTCGTAACATTTAAAATTCTGACTGTCTAGACCATTTTCTCGTGAAACTGTTCCCACAAGACTTAAAAATGGTCTCGGTTCTCGTTTAGTAAAGACAAACGTTGTTTTTTCTTGCGACACTTGTCTTGACAGCTGTAATTACAAAAAATTGTGTTGTGTTCTATAATAAACTAGTTTTAAGTTACGTTTTTTTGTTCAGCCATGTGTTTTTCCTCAAACTTCTGCCATATTTCTTTTAAATCAGGGGTTTTGATATAATCACCGCCTAACATGTTATGGCTTTGTAGAAGCTTGTTAAAGCTGTCGTCTATTGATTTGGTCATGGGTTTTAATTCGTCTTCTTCTGGTTGCTGAGGTTGCTCAACTTTTACCTCTTCGACAACAAGGCTTTTGTTGAGCTCCTCGGTTTCGTCAAACGACCAGCCAGCAGCTCTACTTAAAGAGTTCCCCACATTTGAAACGGTTGGTATGTCAATCCCTTTCGCATTAGGGAAAGTTTCCTCGCGCTTGCTTTCCTCAAGATGCTTCGCTAATATAATCTTAAGCACTTCGTCCTCCTCCATGTTTACAACGTTCTTAAACGCTGCAGAATTAAGCGAGCTTATTGACATAGTAGAGCTAATAGAGCACGTGTCGGAGTCGTTAAACCTCGAGGTTGAAGCGTCAAGAGATTGCGCTACATCGTCGCCAGGCGCAACAGGGTACGACTTAAGCGTTGGCGCCCAAATCCCGGACAAATACAAACTAGGCTGCGGCCAAGTGTTTAATAAACTTGAGTTATACGGTAGCGTTTCTGTTTTTGAAGTCTCGAAACCTTCAATTAGTTTCTGCGCAACGTCCAAGAGTTCTAAGTCGCGTACGAACGCACTGGTTTTGTAGTAGCTCTTCAGCGCACTTGGGTCTTGACGAATAGTCATGAGGTACGAGGACAACAAGCAGTCGTTTAGGACTAAACGAATCCAAGCGCGACACTGTCCAACTTCTGTGGTTATTTGCTTGAGGCCAGTTATTTGGTCGATTATTAATCTGTGTGATATTACGAGGAGTGGCGCCCAAAACGAGGGCTCAGGGCGCTCGTCAACGTCAGCTATTGCGCGTCTGAACCTGTGCGTTAGCGAGTCTTTTAAACCGTGCAGGAAAATAGCCTCGATTATGATGCTTAACTGGTTAACTGCCTCGATACCGTCGACTGGTGAGTACGACTTGTTTTCTTCGACTTGAGCGTACTGCACTTCGCGTACACTGTTCGATAAGTGGTTTATAAGCCATTTTTTGATTAAGTCGTCCTTTTTACTACCCCCGAAGTTGACACGTTTAAGAAACTTGTCCATTTTTAAGTCCGAAGTGTTTAAGAATAGCCTGTGTCGCGTCGTTTGCTACACCGTCGCGTTTAACGTCGTAAAGCCCTGGTTTCGACAAGTCGATTATTGTGGACGCACTGCGACTTTGGCCTAAGTCACCACCGTCGAAAACACCTCCTAGTTTGCTCCAAAGTTCGCTGAATTCACTCACGTTAACAGAGCTTGGCTGGGAGCTCAAATTTGCGCTCGTTAACGCGAGAGGTTTGCCTAAATGATTCGCCAAGTCGCGTATGAAGTTGTAGTCTGGAATGCGTATGCCTACCTTTCCGTGGAAGCTTAAGGACTTGTCTAACTTATTAGCGCACTTTAGTATAAGTGTCACAGGCCCTGGAAGAAGAGCAGCCAAAAGCCCTTTTGGAAGATGCTCAACACAAGCCCACTTTTTAACGTCGCGTACGTTCCCTACGCAAATCGCTAAAGGCTTGTTCTCATTCCTACACTTAATGTCATACAACTTGTTAATGCTTTGAATGTTCGTAGCGTCGCACGTAAAACCGTAAACAGTGTCCGTAGGCACGGCAATAACGCCCCCTGATTTAAGTAAACTTACAGCAACAGAAACACTATCCGGGCTAGCTAACGAAGCCCGCACTGCCATAAGATTGTCACTCAGAATGTTCGCACGTGTCGAATAACGCAAAACAAGTCTTGACATTAGTCTCGCCAGTTGTGAGAGCACTGAATATTGCAGCAACGATAAAATGTGGTCATAGGTTCGTCAGCGGACCGCGTTTGGATTTGCATGAAGTAAGCCTTCGGGTGGCTACACTTAGGGCACCTTTCTTCAGTCGAGTCAACGTTCTGCCACGCCTCCTCGCCCCCTAGCACGTCGTCAATTTCCTACAAACGATAAAAATCACAACTTGAGCTTATCAACATAACCTCAAAACGTACCTTTAACTTGTAATGGTTTCGATTTGTGATGGTTTTCTTGATTGGGAAAAATATGGGGCACAACTTGCAACTAAACTGAAGCTGCCCATCAACATTTTCTTCAACAAATAGCGTGTTTGTGCATATGGGACAGAATACAACCATTTTTTCGCGAATTTAAAAGTAATTGCATACTTTTGGTTGTCAAGTCAAGGTCACAACTGTCAGTCAGTACAGCTTACTCATAAGTAGGCGCTGGAAACTGTAATTGCCGGTAATGGAGTTGCAGCTACTCTTTTGCAGATGGCGCTCGAAGTATTTTAATTTTATGCGTTTTATGTTGTAAATGTTGTTTAAAAACGTGTGGGAATAATATATTAGCTAATTTACATTCAAATTTGTCTATAAAATGTACCTATCTAACGTAAAAACACGCAAAATTGTGTTAGACTGATTTTTTTAAACTACTGCCCAAGCCCAACCCTAGATGTTTAGTTTATTTGTCTATGGATTTTGTTACAGATTCCTGTGCAAGTGACGCCGTGAAGAAATTGTTTAAATCTTGTTTAAACAAATAAATCAAGGGATTTTACTGGTAATACAATTAAAATGAACAAATTTCAAGAAGGAGACATGCTTTAACAGTGAGGTAATGCATTAAGCAGTGAAAGATCGATAAAACTAATCAATATGTTATTTTGTTTGCAGTTTGTGTTTTGAAGAACCGTTTTGGAGCTTGGACCCATGGTTTTATGTTATTACAATTAAACTCCGTGATTTGTATAAAAATCCCCAGTACCGGAAGTTTTTACGCAAGTTCTACAGCAGAAAAACTTAGCAGTATCCTGTCCTTTCAACAAAAGTGATGCCCTGCAGTGTAGGAGAATAATGCCACACAATGATGGTTCTACAAGTGGTTTTTTGGATGAACAGACAATAAAACAATGCAGGCCAGCTTCAGGAAGTCCATAAGGCAGGAATGAGAACAAGCCATTACAGATAAGTGAACTTTTTCATTATTTTATTTAAAAAAAACGGGGCAACAGTGCCAGCAACCTTCTCATATTCTATTCTCCTAATACTTTGAGTTCAAAGTTAGGTTAGCCAGCCCCCTTTGATTTTTATTTTCAGGAAATTTCTGGCAACAGTCCTGTCCAGGGAAAGTCATATTGTTGCTCTTGGTTTAGTTAAGGGGTTCTAATTTTAAGAAAGTACAAACGCGTGATTAAGGGGTGTAGAAGAAGATACTAAATACTTGAAGTGTTTCATTTGGGGGTCCGATGGAATCTTCGGTGTTTTTTATTTTGTTTTACCCTCTGCCCTCGTCTAGTTTTAAGGAAAAGTAGTATTTAGTTTAAGAATTTGCAGCGTGGGGCTTTTTTTGTCCAGAGAAAGTTCCATTGTTGCTTTTTGTTACGTTTTAATTAATAAAATGACACAATCGAGAAATAAAATACGCCAAACTCAGTATTAGTTGTGCAGTATCTTAGAAAAGTCTATTTTGTGTCCCAAAAGAGTTTTCCAAGTGTCTTTTTATAATTTTATTTTCTTTCTCGTTACTTTTGTTTAAATAAAGCCTTTTTTCAGCTAATTTAATTTTGTTTTCTTCTTTGATACTGCTTTTTATTTGTTCCTAGGTTCTCCGAGACAGTGGGACCTAAATGGGACAGAATGGAATAAATATAAGAAACCCCCTTCTTCGGTAAGTCCTAATTGTCTTATTATTTGTAGTTGCATGAAAGTTTTCAAACATTTAAAAGTTCTATCAAGAATTTTTAGTTAATTTAGAACTTGTGGCGCCATCCATTAGTTTTATGTTAAAGCTCGGTAAAATATTACAGTTTAATTAGTAGAGATCTATAATGGCGAGAGGGAAACAAAAATTAAATTTAAAAACTTTTATTATTTTGATTTGTTGTAAAAGTTAATTGTTTTTGCAGAAAAGAAATTAAAGCCGATGGAACTTCATTTGCCCAAGAATGCTCAATCGCCACTGCAAGCTGGACGTCCACCTGGAAGCTGGATCAAGAAATATCTTCTATTTAAGCAGAATATTTATATTTTATATACAATTTTATTAGCTTTTTACGATTTATGATTTTGTTGCTTAATTATCTTGTTCTTTGGGTTGATTTGTTTAATAAACATGGTTTCTTTGTGTGTTTTATTTCCCCTTCTTGAGGGGGAAACTTCTTCAGGAAGTTAATTGCATTTTAACGTATAATAATGTTTTTTATCTTGTGTAATGTATATGTTTGACTAACGTAAGGATTTGCTTTACTTTTTCTTAATGTTAAAATGCAATTTGCATCCAAAATTTTTGAAAAATGTATCCATCTAAAGAGGGGCCACGCAAATTTTTTTTTGATTGGTTCATTTGAACTACTAACCTATATTTATTTACTAATACATATTCCAGAGTTAATATCCTATAAAGCGGTTGTATTTCAATAAATACTAGATGCTTTAACATTATGTGGGGTCCCTGTACCCCTTAAATTCCTTTAAATGCTGTTAAATTCGAAAATACTCTTTAAAAGCGTCAAAATCGAACAGAGGCTAAGCATTTTTTGTTTAATTGGTGCATTTTAACTGGCAATCCACGCCTTATACTCAATTGCGCTATAAAATGCAGTAATAATGGTAAATTACACGAAATAAGGATAAATTACAACAAAATTCAAAAATTAAAACTATTACAGAGACCTGTAGAAAAAGGTATTCAAAAATCCAGTTACCTTCTCATATTGCTATTCTCCTGATAGAAAATTCAAAGTTTTCATACCCTTGGTATCAAAAATTGCAAGAAACCAAGACGAAATAATGCTTTGAGTCGCGATATACAAGCCAATTTTCAGTTTTATGTATCAGGAGACCAGCAACAGAAAAAGGTATTTGAACATGCAAACAATGCGGTATACCGATACCTTCTCATATTCTATTCTCCTAATACTTTGAATTCAAAGTTAGGTTAGCCAGCCCCCTTTGATTTTTATTTTCAGGAAATTTCTGGCGATTTGGGCCATATTAGCAAATTATTTTGCTCTGAAAAAAATCCAAGAGGTTAACCTTTGATTTTTATTTTCAAGAAATTTCTGGGGATTTTGGCCATATTGACTGATTATTTTGCTCGGAAAAAAATCCAAGGGGTTAACCTTGCATTTTTATTTTCAAGAAATTCCTGGCGATTTTGGCCATATTGACTGATTATTCTGCTTGAGAAAAAATCCAAGAGGTTAACCTTTGATTTTTATTTTCAAGAAATTTTTGTCGATTTTGGCCATATTGACGGATTATTTTGCTCGGAAAAATATCCAAGGGGTTAACCTTTGATTTTTATTTTCAAGAAATTTCTGGCGATTTTGGTCATATTGACTGATTATTCTGCTTGAGAAAAAATCCAAGAGGTTAACCTTTGATTTTTATTTTCAAGAAATTTTTGTCGATTTTGGCCATATTGACGGATTATTTTGCTCGGAAAAATATCCAAGGGGTTAACCTTTGATTTTTATTTTCAAGAAATTTCTGGCGATTTTGGCCATATTGACTGATTATTCTGCTTGAGAAAAAATCCAAGAGGTTAACCTTTGATTTTTATTTTCAAGAAATTTTAGGCGATTTTGGCCATATTGACTGATTATTTTGCTCTGAAAAAAATCCAAGGGGTTAACCTTTGATTTTTATTTTTGAGAAATATTTTGCGATTTGGGCCATATTGGCAGATTATTATGCTCGAAAAAATATCCAAGGGGTTAACCTTAGATTTTTATTTTCAAAAAATTTTATGGGATTTAGGGCATAAAAAGAAAAAAAAACTGCCGGCTCTAGGACTCGAACTCAAGACCTTTAGACTGCAAGTCGAATACTTGACCACTGGACCACGGAGGTATAGAAATTTTGCTAACAAATGGTTAATATTAAGGACACATCAGAAAATATTAACGTTACCCAACTCATCAACTACCCAACTCGCCAACGACGCCATCTCTTATTAAGTAAAAGAACTATACCTCCGACATTACAGTTTTTTTTTTTTACGAAATCCAATTCAGCAACTACCCAACTCATCAACTTTTAGTCTTACCCAACTCACCAACTACCCAACTCATCAACTTTTAGTCATACCCAACTCATCAACTACCCAAGTCGCCAACGACTTAGGATTTGTGGTGGCGCCATCTCCTATTGAGGGGATGAACTATACCTCCGACATTATAGACTACGAATTCCAACTCACCAACTACCCAACTCATCAACTTTTAGTCTTACCCAACTCACCAACTACCCAACTCGTCAACGTTTAGCAAAACCCAACTCACCAACTACCCAATTCGTCGACTGATGCCGTTTTCGAGTAAAGTGATGGGAATGAAAACAACTGTGTTATTTTTTATAAAATAATTTTTCATTTCTCTTATCTTATCAATAGGTGTGTAAGGCATTATTTAAATCAACAAAACGCTTTAAATGATCTCAATGAACTGCACAATGTTTGCCTTGTTTTATGTATTTTTAGGTTATTCATTACAGAAATTGCATTATCATTCATTTTGTAGGTAGACTTATTAAAGCGCTTTGTCCCTGATGTCTAGAACGAGTATTTCTAACGATTTCCCTGTGTGGGGCCTGCTGCCGAAGAAGGAAACTGGTGTGCTATCATTTCTGTCCAAATACCCTACGTACGATGGAAGAGGCACAGTCATTGCCATTTGCGACTCTGGTGTTGACCCAGGGGCCCCAGGCCTGCAGGTGAGCCCCAAAAACTAACAAACAACACAAAATAACCCATTATTTCAGGTCACGTCTGACGGAAAACCCAAAGTCATACACCGGTTCGACTGCAGTGGTTGCGGCGACGTTAACACGTCCCAAATAGTGGACGCAACCGACGGAGTTATAACGGGGCTCACTGGACGCAAGCTCAAGATACCAAACAACTGGAAAAACCCAAGTAAAACGTATCGCATTGGGATTAAACATGCGTTTCAGATGTATCCGGAGCGTTTACGGGACAAAGTTAAGGCTGAGCACAAGGAAAAGGCATGGGACGAGACACATCGACAGAAAATCGCTACGGCTATACGCGAATTAGCGGAATTTGACGCTAAAAACACGGGTACTACGCTGTCAGACTCAGATAAACTAGTACGAGAGGACTTAGAGGCCAAAATCGACTTGTTAAACACGTTGGAAAAGAAGTACAGCGACGCAGGACCGGTTTACGACTGCGTCTTGTTCCACGACGGCGAAAAATGGAACGCCTGCGTCGACACCACTGAAACCGGCGACTTAATCAAGTGCCCTTTGCTCGGCGAATACAGCAAAACGTACGACTACGCCCCGTTAACTTCTCAAGACAACTTAAACTTCAGTATTAACGTTCACGACGAAGGAAATGTGCTCGAGCTCGTTGGGTTGTGCTCCAGTCACGGTACGCACGTTGCGGCCATCGCTTCGGCGCATTTCCCTGATAACCCTGAACAAAACGGAGTTGCTCCAGGCGCTCAAATTATCTCGCTTACTTTAGGGGATGGAAGAATAGGTTCAATGGAAACGGGTACTGCTTTGGTTAGAGCAGCAATTAAGATAATGGAACTGTCCAAAGTTACGCCGGTGCACGTTATTAACATGAGTTACGGCGAGCACGCACATTGGGCCGATTCTGGGTAAGAAATCATGTTATTTTATGAAAACTAAAAGCGTTAGAACATTTTAAGTGCCAAATTCGGATTCAGGAGATCGTTTTACATAAGAATTGATCACATTCATTGGTGGAAAAAATTATTTGTGGCCGTGACATTAAAAAAGCGAATATTTTAGAACCTTATTTCCAAAAAAGCTAAGTAAATTTTTTTTTGTCTCCGATTACAATGAAACTTATTTTGTACACCACATTTTAGCTGTAGAATACGAATCTGCTTTTAGATTTTTGTTAAAAAAATGTTTACGCAAACTAGAGCACTTTTTCAAGAATAAGGGTGTCGCGCTTTAAGTCGCAGCTAAAAGCTCATAGCAAAAAAACTAAAAGCGCTAGGACTGTTTAAGTGCCAAATTCGGATTCAGGAGATCGTTTTCCATAAGAATTGATGACATTCATTGGTGGAAAAAATTATTTGGGGTTGTGGCAATTAAAAAGCGAATATTTTGGAAACTTATTTCCAAAAAAGCTAAGTAAAATTTTTTTGTCTCCGATTTAAATGAAACTTATTTTGTTGACCACTTATAAGCTGTAGAATAGGAATCTGCTTTTAGATTTTTGTTTAAAAAATATTTCAGCAAATTAGAGCACTTTTTCAAGAATAAGGGTGTCGCGCTTAAAGTCGCAGCTACAAGCTCATAGTAAAAAAACTAAAAGCGCTAGGACTGTTTAAGTGCCAAATTCGGATTCAGGGGATCGTTTTACATAAGAATTGATCACATTCATTGGTGGAAAAAATTATTTCGGGTTGTGACAATTAAAAAGCGAATATTTTGGAAACTTATTTCCAAAAAAGTTAGGGAAAATTTTTTTTGTCGCCGATTTAAATAAAACTTATTTTGTTCACCACTTTTTAGCCGTAGATTACGAATCTGCTTTTGGATTTTTGTTAAAAAAATATTTCAGCAAATTAGAGCACTTTTTCAGGAATAAGGATGTCGCATTTAAAGTCGCAGCTAAAAGCTCATAGCAAAAAAACTAAAAGCGCTAGGACTGTTTAAGTGCCAAATTCGGATTCAGGGGATGGTTTTACATAAGAATTGATGACATTCATTAGTGGGAAAAATTATTTGGGGTTGTGACAATTAAAAATCGAATATTTTGGAAACTTATTTCCAAAAAAGCTAAGCAAAATTTTTTTTGTCTCCGATTTAAATAAAACTCATTTTGTAGACCACATTTCAGCAGTAGAACACGAATCTGCTTTTAGATTTTTGTTAAAAAAATATTTAAGCAAATTAGAGCACTTTTTCAAGAATAAGGGTGTCGCGCTTAAAGTCACAGCTAAAAGCTCATAGCAAAAAAACTAAAAGCGCTAGGAGTGTTTAAGTGCCAAATTCGGATTCAGGAGATGGTTTTACATTAGAATTGATGACATTCATTAGTGGGAAAAATTATTTGGGGTTGTGACAATTAAAAAGCGAATATTACCCTTACTTCCAAAAAAACGCTTTTATGTTTTTACAACTTTTCCAGACGCATCGGCGACATAATGAACGAGATAGTCAACAAATACGGCGTAACGTGGTGCGTCTCGGCTGGAAATCATGGTCCAGCCCTTATGACAATCGGAACACCACCAGACATTTGCCAGGAAACACTCATAGGCGTTGGGGCTTACGTCTCACCCGAAATGATGGACGCTGAGTATTCCATGCGACAAAAACTACCAGGTAAAATCACCCCAAACCAACTCTTATTATTTTCTGTAGCGTTTTTCTTCGTTAAATAGGTATGCCTTATACTTGGAGCTCAAGAGGACCGACAATCGACGGCGGGATTGGCGTAACGGTGTGTGCACCAGGAGGGGCCATTACTTCGGTTCCTAATTTTGCTTTACGCCACTCGCAACTCATGAACGGGACTTCGATGGCTTCGCCACATGTCGCCGGAGCTTGCAGCGCTCTAATTTCTGGATTAATCCAACAGAATATTCCGTACTCACCGTACCAAGTCAAACGCGCTTTAGAAAATGGCGCAACTTGTCTTGACGGAGTAGAAGTATACGCACAAGGCAACGGTTTACTAAACATGGACAAGTCGTTTGAGTACCTAGTGAATTACCACGCCGCTCAAGAGCTAAACGTGCGCTTTCACGTTTCCTGCGGCGCCTCTAACTCAAAAGGGGTTTTTATTAAGAGCAAAAGTACGCACAAGAGTCATGCGTACAATATTACAGTGGAACCGAGCTTTCAGAATGCGGATAATGTGCCAGCGAATGTTAAAATCAAGTTTAATATGAAATTGGTCTTGGTTTGTGATGCCGAGTACGTAAGCTGCCCGACGCATTTGGATCTGTCGAACATAGCGCGTGTTTTCGCCATTAAAGTCGATACGTCGGCACTGCAGCGCGGAGTACACAGGTATGCAAATAATTTCATAAAAAAAACACTTTAAAAGAGTATTTTTACTATTTTTTAACCCATTTGCATTTGGGTTTAAAACCAGTAAAAATACCCTGAATATGTCCAAAATCTATAGAAATTTCAATGAAAATAAAAATGCATTGGATTTTTTTAGAGCAAAATAATTTAAAAATCCGACACAAATCGTAAGATATAAAAGCCAATTTTCAATTTTTGTATCAGGAGCCCAGCAACGGAACAAGGTATTTAAAAATGAAAACAATTCGTATTATCGCTACCTTCTCATATGCTTTGCTCCTAATACTTTGAATGCAAAGTAAGGTTAGTCAGCCCCCTTTGATGTTTATTTTCATCCTTATTTGTGCTAATAAATCTTGTACTTTCAGCACGTTTATTCAAGCGTACGACACGTCCTGCATTGCCAAAGGTGCTATATTCAAAATACCAGTCAACGTTATAATTCCTGAAGAAATTACAAACGCTAGGAACGTTATTACTTACGCTGGGGTTAATTTTAAACCCAATACAATCAAGAGACACTTTTACCACGTCCCGAAAAACGCAACATGGGCTATTTTACGCATGTCGTCCAACGACGATTGTGGCGTGGGACGTTTTGTAGTCCACTGCATGCAAATTCTACCACGGAAGAGCTGTCGTACTCTTGAAGTCAACAAAGCGCTTACGATTACCTCAAACGCGGATACTGTCCTCCCGTTTCAAGTGCGAAGCGATATGACTTTGGAAGTCGTTATAGCGAAGTATTGGGCTAATTTAGGTGAGGTAAACCTCGACTATTCGGTTTCTTTCTACGGTGTAAAGCCACTTTGTTCTTCGGCAACGATGCACGCCGCTGATGGAGTCTTAGCCATGGAATGCACCACACTTCAAGGAGAAGATGTTCTACCAACTATTACTTTAAAGAACTCCGTCCAAGTCTTACGTCCATCTGAAGCAAAAGTTAACGCGCTTACGGGTAGAGATGTTATTCCTCCCTGTCGACAGATTTATGAGCTGGTTTTAAGCTACAATTTTGTTTTAAGTAAGGGAGCAGAAGTTTCGCCGAATTTGACTTTGCTTACTGATGTGCTGTACGAATCTGAGTTTGAGAGTCAGTTTTGGCAGATCTTTGACGCTAATAAGCAGCATTTGGGTTGTGGGGATGCGTACGCTAATAAAGTAAGTATAAAACTCATTAAATGATTTAAAACTTTCTTGTATGTCAAACGTTTGGACCTTCTCTAAAATCGTTTATATTTACCCTAGAGCAAGAATATTTGCAGATGCGCTCGTTTCATGACTTAAATACTTCTTAACATAATAAATTCTTGCAAATAATAATGCATTGAGTTGTTACTGCAAAGAGAATTTTATTAAATGTTCCCTTATACAGAGCGTCCAAAAAATGGCGCATAAAGGTACGCTCTTGGGGTATTCTCAGGGATCCCAAGAAAATTGTAAAAAATCATTCTGTTATATTCGAGAAAAATGCGAACAAAGTTGCATAAGTTCGGTAACACAGTTTGTAAAATACATCTAGATTCTTGAGCAGACATTGCATTTAGATCATGACATGTTGTCATCTTCATTTCATACAATTTTTGTAAAATTAAAATGTGATTTGACCATTTAAAAGATAAATAATTTAAGATGCCTTAGTAATTAGCAAATTCTTTCGTTAATATGTGCTGTAATCTTTAAGATATAAGCGTTTAAAGTTTCGCACTTTGGAGCCTCATATCTCCAAGAGTATATAAGATATATTTTTTAAACAATTTTCTGGGGCTCCCTAGACATGCCCCAACAACGTACCATCGCGTTTATGCGCCATTTTTTGGACCTGTATTAAAAAAAACCTATTTACTAATTTACCCATTTTTTTGTTGTCTAGTTTTCAGTAAAACTCGAAAAAGGAGACTACGTTCTACGCTACCAAATCCGTCACGAGAAAAAAGACCTTTTAGACAAAATGACAGACGTTCCTGTAATGCTCTACCAAAAACTGAACACAGCAATCGCTTTAGACGTCTACAATTCGTACGCTCAGGCAGTGACCAACGGAAAAAAAAGCAGTTCGACTCACGGTCTTTTTTCGACCACAGTTCCGTTCTACATTGCGCCCTTAACGAGCGATAAATTCCCTTCTAAATCGAACAACGCTGCGCAAATATTATCAGGCATCATCACGTATTCGAAGGATGAACTTGGGAAAAAGGTGGACACGTACCCGTTTAGATACGTACTACTTGAAGGGAATAAGAAAAACAACAGTTCGTCTACGAATACGTCGGACAAAGACAGTAAGTCTAAAATAGACGAATACACCGAAGCGATTCGCGACTTAAAAGTTGCCTGGTTGTCGAAAATAGATGCACAAAACGTGGACAAGTTGTACGACGAGTGCACACAAGAATACCCTGAACATTTCCAATTCCACTCGGCTTATTTACAAGTAATCGATCCTATAGATGTTAAACACTCGCTCCCGATGTTGACACCAGATCCAAGCTTTAATAAAACGGATTTGCAAAAAATTGCAGCCATTAGCGACAAGGTATTAAAGGCCATAAACGAAGAAGCGCTTTTAGCGTATTTCGCGCTTAAGACTGACTTACGACCAGACGCTGCGAAAATCAAAACGTAAGTCTTGCTCCTTGATAATTCTTTTTTTTATTCAGTTTCTTTGCAGTTTAATGGAACAGCAGAAGACCATTATAATCGATTGTTTGTGCCACAAAGGAATTGCGTTATGTCGTCTGTTCAAGTCTGATGATAAGACAGTTACCTTAGCGAATATCTCCGATGTTTGGAAATCACTTTTAAAGTACGTCGAGCCTAACGATTCGAAAACAACACAACTTAACGTGTTGTTGTTTGCGTCTTGGTTCGCTCTAGTTAATAAATTCCACGGTAAACTATTCAAGCATTTGCTCAAGATTCAAGATGAGAAGCCTTGCAAAGAGTTAGAGGATAAGATTATTGAAATCTGTGGGTTAAATAAATGGACGCATGTAGGAAAACATTTGACAAGGATGTTGCCGTCCAAGTTTCCTGTTGCGTTCAGACCGTTTTAGTTTATTTTTTTATAGTTAATGTTGCTTTTCTGTACGGGTATTTTGGTTGTTTGTACATACCTACCCTTTTTTTAAATATAATAATAAAAAATAAAGTTCTTTAAATTAAAATATTGTTTTTATTATTAATCACATCTACTTTTTAGTTTTTATAATAATTACAATGAAAAAAATGTCGTAAAATATTCGTAATTCTATTCACAGACGTAAAATACAGTACATTTAAATAGAAAATCACAGAAAAATTGGTTTGAACTTTCGCGTTTTCAAGGCTCCATAATAATCAAAATCCAAAATTAAGTAAAATACACCAAAATTGTAGTTAATAAAATAATAAAAAAACAGTCTATTGCTCTCTAGAGTAGGTATAAATTTTTATAATTACATGAGATTTTCTGTCGAATTTGATGAGATTTGGTTGGCGAAACGCATTTTTTTAATTAAGTAAGGCAAATTCACATTGATAAGTCAAACGTCGACAGTTATCTCGCCATCGTCCTCTTCTAAAAGCGGGCTATTCAGCAAAATATTCGTCGACAACGCTAATCCATTAAAATTACTCGTCACCACTAAAAAAAACCCACATTCAACATTTACTTAACAAAAAAAAAACATTTAAATACCTTTATACGTTTTGTAGGACAAAGGATCGTAGGAACCATACTGCGAATCCATTTTCACATTAGCTAGCTTAATATTAGGCTGAAGGACTTGTTCAAACACTTGGGATTGAGGTAGTTCGTATTGCATTTGGACTTCTGGTAAATGCGGTCGGACCTAATCACAAAAAAACATTGTTAACAAGCCTATCTTAAAAATTCAAGTATTTACCTTTAGCCCATCCAAACGGTGAGGATTCCTGCAGCCCCTGCACTTGCAATCAACACAAGCCTTACTTTCTACGTAACAAGGACATCGCTGTCCACAACACGTAAGTTTTCCTGGTGTTGCTGTAGCGTTTCCGCAACGACAGCCTTTTTTGGGCTTCACACTGCACTTGGGGGTGGGTTTTTTAAACACTGTTTTCTCGAGCGATTCAGCGCGCTTTACTGGCAGAGCTTTAACAGGCGGAGGCGCCGGAAACTCCTCTTTTGGCTTACGTTTAATCGTAATTTTGTTCGCTGAGCCTGCAATAACAACCGAATAAAGCGAAGGACGGTTATTCGTTTGGGGTACGTTTTCCTGTTTAGCGACAGGCGTGAATTGCAACGTTTGTGTAGAGGAATTGGTGTAAATGCAGGGTAGAATGTTGTACGCTGAACGAGGAATGCCCCCTTCGCTTTTGTAGTTGTCCTCGAATTCTGTACCCTCTTTTATCAAAAGAATTAGGTTACCTGCACCTCGTTCGACGCCGCTCGCTGGGGGCGTCTTCGACGCCTGTTCTACCAGTCCTTTAAAAATGTTGCTGCTTAACAAATACGTGCACATTTGCTTGTAGCACTGCAGCAAGATCCGCAAGTTCTTGTTTTCATTGTAGTCTTTACAGTCTTTACACCACGAGCACGCTGGTTTTATTTTCTTTCGCCCCCCTTTGCACTTTTTACATAAATGGTGTTGGCACCTACCTGAAGCCGGGGAATGGGGCTCTACCAGAAGGTTTGCACAAACAACACAACACAAGGAATTTCGTAAATATGGGACTAATCGATATAAGTCTTGCCATGTTGTAGGGTTACTGGGGTCTGCTTTTAGTATTATTTGATTTGTTGTTGTGTATAGGCTTGTTGAATTCATTTTTGCCATTATTAATAAATAATTGTTAACCCTATTGTTTTGTTTAAAAATAATTAAAAAATTGTCTTATTTGCGTGATTGGTGCCACTGACATGTGTTGTTTGTATTTTTGTTTGGTGTGTTGGTAGGACTGTGATTTGACACTAGTAGCGTTCGAAGCGCCATCTCTTAGCGAGGGGCGCAAGTATGAGTTTGGAGCTTTGCTGCCTAGATGGCGCTGGTTGTTTTCGTTTTTTAAATGATTGGGGTAATTTTTGTTGGGTTTTTAAAGGAAGGTGTTGTGTTGGGGTAATAAAAGACATAGTTATATATATTGTATTAATTTATTGAACAAAAAGTTAAAGAAATAATATTCTTTTATATACATAGTTTTAAAAGTCAGTTTTTAATAATGCTAAGCCTTATTTAGTACAATAATTCAAGATTTAGGAAATAATTTTCATATTATTCTAAATTCACAATATCAATAACAATTTGCAACTAAGAGAAATTTAAAAGAATTAGTTTAAAGCATTCAAATGTTAAAATAAAAAAAAAACTAATAATGTATAAATGGCTCTTTTATTTTAGTTAAGTTCAACAATTTATACACATTACACTAATAAAAATTCAATCTAAGATAGTATTATATACATCCAAAATGTTTTATAAATTCAATATATTGCTGGCTTAGATCTGAGATATTTACAAAAGGAAATTGAGAGTGCCGAGTAAAAAATGACAAAATGATAATAATAAATCGAGCAAGTAATCAAAATAATGTAAAGATATAAAATGTGGGAGCTTGTATTTACACGGTAAGTTATAACTAAAGATTGATACCTTGGCGAAAAAGCGCTTAAGACAAAAACTGCTTGGTCTAGAGGCACTGAGAATTCGTAGCGTCCGTTAGTGCCTACTTCTTAAGGTGACAGTTTATGTTTATGTTAACGTTAACGAAGGAAATAAACGTAAGGTGGTGATATGTGAAAGCGATATCCATCGCACTTCATCCAAATAAGAAGAAAATGCATGCTGAGCTGACACACGTTTACCTGTCTGTCTGTATCTTCGCCCACTCTCAAATACGATAAAACTTTACTTTAAAAGAACGTACTAAAACACACTTTACACAAATGTATAACATTAAATATTTGGTAAAGTTATTAGGTAGGTATTATAACTATAAGAAGCGTTGGGTAATAAATAAAGGTAGACCGAGCGACCGCGGCTGCTGGAGACCAACGATTAAGGCTTTGCGTAATGTATGTTCTCTACTGACTTAAGTAAGTCTAGTTAGCAGATATGAAGATAGATGGCTACTTAGCTAAGTATTGGGCTAAGTGGTGGCGCCACTGTGCCCGCACGGCAGAAGCGTCAGATGTTGGTCCGTTTCGCTGTACTGTAGTCATTTAGTACGTACGCCCTTTTTCTTCTTTCGCTTGAAAAAGCAGCAACATCTGAAATAAACGTCAAAAATATATATAAAAGCTCATAGCAAAAAAACTAAAAGCGCTAGGACTGTTTAAGTGCCAAATTCGGATTCAGGAGATCGTTTTACATAAGAATTAATCACATTCATTGGTGGCAAAAATTATTTGTGCCCGTGACAATTAAAAAGCAAATTTTTGGACCCTTATTTCCAAAAAGCTAAGCAAATTTTTTTTGTCTCCGATTACAATGAAACTCATTTTGTACACCACATTTTAGTTGTAGATTACGAATCTGCTTTTAGATTTTTGCTAAAAAAATAATTCTGCAAACTAGAGCACTTTTACAAAAAATAAGGTGTCGCGCTTAAAGTCGCAGCTGAAAGCTCATAGCAAAAAAACTAAAAGAGCTAGGACTGTTTAAGTGCCAAATTCGGATTCAGGAGATCGTTTTACATAAGAATTAATCACATTCATTGGTGGAAAAAATTATTTGGGGTTGTGACAAAAAAAAAGCGAATATTTTAGAACCTTATTCCCAAAAAAGCTAAGCAAAATTTTTTTTGTCTGCGATTTAAATGAAACTTATTTTGTACACCACTTTTTAGCCGTAGATTACGAATCTGCTTTTGGATTTTTGTTAAAAAAATATTTTAGCAAACTAGAGCACTTTTACAAAAAATAAGGTGTCGCGCTTGAAGTCGCAGCTAAAAGCTCATAGCAAAAAAACTAAAAGAGCTAGGACTGTTTAAGTGCCAAATTCGGATTCAGGAGATCGTTTTACATAAGAATTGATCACATTCATTGGTGGCAAAAATTATTTGCAGCCGTGACATTAAAAAAGCTGTTAATATTTTTACGCCTTATTTCATAAAAAGGTAAATTTTATTTTTTAATTTAATTTAAATATTAAATAAAATAAAATTGCCTTACTTTGTTTCGTCTAGAAGCTCGATTTCTTGTTGTTGGGTGATTGGGGTGTTCGAGTGCCCCGCCGTGGGGTCATCAGCGTTTAGCTCCCCATTAGTGGAGCTCACAACCTGAACGGATCCATGTCGATCCGCGGGGGTTAGATTGCCGAGGGTGCTTTGTTTTGACGCCTCAGGCCATGGACTTCCTTTTCCAGTATTCTAAATAAACAAAAAACAGAAAAAAGGGTTAATTTTAGGGGTTTATGGAAAGCCACGTCGTAATACCTTCGTAAGGCCGTGTCGCTCTCGATTTGGCGACACCATTACGTCGTGTGTGGTGGTTTGGAGAGACCCTAAAGGTGTACTCTGCAAGAAAATGCTTTTTAGCTTGCAAGACATTGAAAGAAAAAAAAAATTGCAATTTTTATGTTTTTAAATTTAAATATTTAAATTTTTAAAAGCAGCAAAAGAAGTACAGTTTTCTAGCATCAACGGTTTACCTTATCTGATTTTGTTTTGATTTTATTTGACGGTGGCGCGTTTCTTAATTGATAAAGTATGCTTAGGTTAACGGGCTAAAGAAAAAATTAATTTTAACAAAAAATTGATTAAAAATCATTATAGTATGATTTTTTGCTAAAAGGGGTGGGGTAAAATGCATTTTGATAGATATAAAAATAGTCATAACTCAAATATCTTTGTAAAAGCCTTTATCTTGGCTTTTATTTGTTATAAAATTAATACTAACCGAAATATGATTTTTTTTTAACTTTAAGGGTGCTTTTAACCCCCTATTTATTACCCGATTAATTCCAAAAAAAATCAGTCCTACCCCCTAACTGTCATTAATTTTTGTACCAAATTTCAAGTCAATCGAACAAACCATTCTTAAGTTATTGCTAATAACACATTTCGTTGCAGTACGAAAATTAACGTTTTAAGACCAAAACTCTTATTCTACAAGAGTATAAAAAAACTTACCATAGTCTTATCAGACCAATCAAACTCGCCATCATCCGTGTACCCCTTTCTGTTGAACAAATTGGAGAACAGCCCTCGTAAATACTCGTAATCGGGTGTCTCAAAAAAGTCCAATCTTCTTACGTACTGCAAATAAGCAGACATTTCTTCGGGGTACCCTTCGCACAAAGTGGCGATCGAAGTGGATCTCTTCGTATCGCCGATCTTCTGGTATCTCTCCTTCAAAGTATCGGCTTTGAGGCCTTGCCATGGCAAAGAGCCGCGCAAGAAGTACATAAACATGTGACCAAGAGCCTCTAAGTCATCGCGTCTGGATTGTTCTTTTCCCAAATGAGTATTAATAGACATGTATCGGGCCGTTCCCGTCAGCGATTTGTGTTCTCTATACGGAATGTGCTTGTTGGTTTCTAACTCGATGTATTCTTTGGCCAGACCGAAATCGATAATGTGGATTATCTTTTCGCGCTTAGTGCTACTTCTACCGATTAAGAAGTTTTCGGGTTTTACATCCCGGTAGATGAGATGGCGTCCATGCACGTATTCTATTCGGTGCAACTGGAAACAAGAATTTTCGACTTAAGGTTTTTCTAACGAGTATATTTACAAAATTTAAAAATAAATTATTAAAAGGGGCCTGAGTTCTGATAAAAAGTATCCTAAGAAACAGAGTATAATATACGCTAAATAAGTATCTCTAGTGGCGCCCCCAAAAACGAACTATCGATAGTCAAGTTCATAGATAGTGACGAAACTGGTTCTATGATCTTAAGATAAACTTCTGTCGTTCAAATGTCATTTATTTAAAATTTAAATAAAATGCCGCAAAAAAGAAAATGTGGTCACAATTGTTGCGTTCCAGATTGCAAATCTCGGGGCTGTGGTAAAAATATTGCATTTTACCACTTTCCAAAAATGCCCTAGGAAAAAGATCGGCGTGGGACAAACACTGTAAGTACTTATATGATATGTTTTTCTTTATGTTAATTACAAAATTCTTATTTACTTCGACGTACTACTGTAGTTATTTTTAGTAAAAAAGGAAATCCTTGGGAACATTCACACTCTGAAAATGGCTTCTTATTGTAACATTTATGTTATCAGACATTTTTCAGTTTAAAAGTTGGAAATTTTAGTTTTGACAACCTTACGTCAACGCGTAGTCAAGTGTGCGATGCGGAACTATCGATAGTCACGTAGGTGGCGCGCACATCGATAAAATGAGATACTTACTTAGCGTATGGCTTGTTGTCTGCATGAAATGTGCAAATTCTAAAAAGCGATTAAAAGAAAACTAAACGGTAGAAGTTGCTGAAATTTTCACAAAAGTTGCATACAATTATCATAAAACTATGGTGCAAATTTAAAATCTATCTCGATAAAAATGCTTAAGTATTTCTTATAAACGTATTATTTTTTTTGAAAATTTGGCAAGTGGGGAACTTACCAGTTGTATTGCTATCAATAAAACAGTCTTAAGAGAAAATTTGCGGTCACAGAGATCAAAAAGGTCTTCTAAACTAGGTCCTAACAGCTCCATTACCAAAGCATTGTACTTTCCGCACGGACCAAAATAATAAACGTCCGGTATCCCTTCTGCAAACAAAACATTAAATCCCCCATAAAAATAACTCAAGATTCTAAAACTTACCATTGGACTTACCATGACTGCCTAACAACTTATAGAACCTATATTCTAAGTGAAGTTGCGGCGCCTTGGATTTCATGGGCTCCATTTTGATAGCAACGTGTTCATTGTTGTACAAATTTTTGCCAAGACGTAACTCGCCAAAGTTGCCGCAACCGATTTTCTTTCCAACCCGGAAGTTGGGGCCCACCATTAGAACGCCGGAAGTGGAATTTACGCTATGCCTATTCGTATGGCTGTCCGCTACGCCTTTTAAATAAAAAAAATTAATAGTTTAAAGCGCATGAATTAATTTAAGTGTGCTTTTGTGTGTTTATTTTGGGCCTTACCATGGCGTTTGGAATTTTTTTTCTGGTCTCCCTTGTCCATTGCACCACCTAAAATTACATAAAAAAGTTTTACATAAGAACAAATGTAATCTTGAAAATAAAAATTACGTTTAATCTTATCTAATTAAAACAGGCATTGAAATGATAAACAACGTTAAGTTTTATGCTATTATTCGCATGGTTTTGGTTTTTTTGTGTCAATGTACTAATACTTTTGAAATATTTTTATATAGACCTAAAATAAGTAAATTTACTGAGTAGTACAGTATGTTTCTGAGATTTAATTAACGTTTTTGCACTTTTTCGTCTTCCTTCAAGAAAGTTTTGAGCAAAAATATGAATTGGTATAAGTTTCATTGATTTTCAGGTAAAATCCACAAGTGACGTCACTCAGGAGGATTCCTTTGCTTTGGTGCCGAATTAGTCATAAATAAATGGTTCAATTATTATTATTATTAAATAAATACCTACAACCGTAAAGGTTACCGCTTATAATTTAATATTAACATCAATTTCATTGAAATATTGACAATTTGTTAATACCTTTCAATTTAAATTTTAATACTCTTCCTAATCCGTTTATTGTTCTGTTTTTTGCTTAATAATAAATGATTATTTTGTGTCAAGCCATAATAAATTAGGAATCAGTGCCTAATCCAATACATTAGGCGAAACAATTAATTAAATTAGCTGTTCACAGAGTAAATTATGTTTTGTAAAAAATCGTTTTGTTTCATTATTAAAATAACTGGCTACAAGTTTCTTCTTGTTTGCGGTGAGGTCGGATGACATATGACGGACGGGCCGGCAAAGACTTGGCTAAGGAATTTCCAGTGCCTATTTTGGGCGTAATTATGTAAAAATATCATCGTTTGCACACATTTACACCTCTTTTTCCTAGGACTTTGCAATAAATTGTTTATATTAATTAAATATTCGATTATTATGGAAAGGCTGCCGACCCACCTAGTCTGTCTCAACAACGGTCTATGCCAGCCTACCCGCCTTTCATCCTGGTATTTCCTAAATTTTAATATTAATATACAAATAGGCGGTAGACTCACCTTTGTTGAATGATTTCTTATGAGGGTATAAAATCGGTCTAATCCATTCAAACTTCATAAAAATACTTAGGGATAGAGCAATTATTATTCAAGGGTGTTCGCTACAGAAACTTTTTTGTTAAAATTGCGGCGGTATCACATGAATTATCACAGTCAAAAAGCAGCACTTTCATTTTAACACTCATTTAACAAGTCCTTGCTTCTTACTTAAATTAAACCAGAAAAGTAAGCCAAATTCTTATAAAGGCAGATAAAATGTCATCTTAATACACTCTGCTGTGGTTAGGTTTCAAACGCCATTACACAATGAAAGCAAGTTCTTTTTGTCACATTTAACGATTTTCTTCCTTTTCGTGAACCCACACTTGCTAAGAACACATACAATCCACAATTTTTTCTTATAATTCTCACTACATTTGCTTATTCGGCTTCAAATTTACATTTTTCCAAGCCATATTACACATTGCAAATACCACTTCCATTTCACTCGAATCGAGTATGAGTACCTCCTAGTACCTACCTTGTGAATGCACTAAAAATCATAAAAAGAAAGATGCAAAATAGAACTACACAGTAGTTCAACAGAGACAAGTATAGAAAAGTCCGTGGTGGCCACCTCTTCAAAAAATATCGGCGAAAAGTCCGTGCCAGTGCTACCAACTGAAGTGTTGCCAACATTCGCACAGTCAAACGTCACTCCCCAGTCCTACCAACATAAACTAAACTGTCATGGCAACAACAACACAAACAATTTTAAATTTGTCCTAAAAACGCTAATTATGAATGAAACAAGGCATGAAAAATAGATAAAAATGTTTATTTACTTAAGCAAAAAGGTATGTAACTCAAAACCCACCGTGTCGCCGCTTATAAAACCCATATTTACTCCAGATCGCCATCCCAAACAAAACCAAGATAAACGCAATAGCATGGAACAAACAGGACAATTTCATAGCCGTAGGGGGCGAAAACGGAATGCTAAAGGTTCTGAAACTAGACGGAGGAACAGAACACAACGAAAAAGCAAACAAAGGCCTTACCGCTGCTAGCAACTTGTCAGTAAACCAAACATTAGAAGGACACACTGAGGATATACGCGTATTAGTATGGAACGAACACTACAAAAAGCTCACGACGAGCGACTCAAACGGCGTTATCGTGGTCTGGATGATGTACAAAGGCTCATGGTACGAGGAAATGATCAACAACCGCAAGAAATCAACAGTCGCTGGCATGGCTTGGACAGCAGACGGGCTTAAAATCTGCATTATTTACGAGGACGGCGCCGTTATAGTTGGGTCTGTTGACGGGAATAGAATCTGGGGCAAAGAACTCAAGAACGTGCAGCTTTCAGGTGTACAGTGGTCTCCAGACGGTAAGCTACTGTTATTCAGCCTACGAAGCGGACAAGTGCACTTATACGACAACCAAGGCAATTTCGTTATGCGTCTGGATATACAGTGTGTCGACTTGACAAACGACGTGCCAATCGCTGGGTTGGACTGGTACAATGGGACCTACGGAACGATCCACGCCTTTTGCCCTAATCTCGCGGTCTGTTACGAGAACGGACAAGTGCAGTTGATGTGCAATGAAAGCGACTTAAGTCCCATTGTTTTCAACACTGATATCATAATTGTACACTGCTCGTGGAACCACAACGGGTCTTTACTGGCGATAAGCGGCCACCAGGTGTTGGACAACAAGTCGCTAAATCTAGTGCAGTTTTATAATCCGTTTGGACATCATTTACGCACGCTTAAGGTCCCAGGGCAAAGCATATCGTCGTGCGTTTGGGAGGGCGGCTCGTTACGCGTTGTCCTAGCCGTAGATTCGTTTGCGTACTTCGCGAATATACGACCTGATTACAAGTGGTGCTATTTCAAAAACACCATAGCGTACACGATGTGCAAACCGCATAAACCTGGGATATCTGTTACGTTCTGGGACATTGAAAACCACGCTATACATACGCAGCATATCCCTATTCTTCTTGCGATAGCGGCTTATGGTTCATACTGCGTCATCTCAACCATTTCAGACTCAGTTGACGAAACCGAGGGGAAGTACGGCTTGATTTTGTGCAACACCGTCGGTACTAGTGTCGACGGTATATACGTAAACATGGAAACAAGTTTCGTAACAATGAACAACGCGCTTGTAATCGCAGCGTCCAAAAACAACTTCGTGGTTTGGCAGTACAAGACGCCCAAGCTTACAGGGGTGGAAAGCACTTCAAGGGCTGCGCCGAGGATGTACCACGTTGACGACAACCCTTTGGGTACTATTAACATCCTACAGGACTTGGACGACACGAATAGATTCCCAGAAGTGCGTACGCACAACACTTTGGACCCTATTTGCTGTCTCGCCTGTTCGAATAAATGCCTCTTAATCGGACGCGAAAGCGGGCAAATACAGTTCTACGCCCTACCGCACGTTGTCTTAACCACGCGTTACCACGTCCAGGCGCGCCCCCACGCCATAGAAATCAACTGCAACTCGACACGCATCTCTGTAATCGACATAACAGGCGTTATGACCGTATTAGACATCTCCGACGGTTTTGGTCGTTCCTCAACGCCAGAAGCGCCAAAATTGGAGCGTAAAGACGTTTGGGCCATGCGTTGGGCCTCAGATAATCCACAATTGTTGGCAATCATGGAAAAAACCCGCATGTACATCTTTAAAGGCGTCAATCCTGAAGAACCCATTGCGTGCTCAGGGTACATTTGCTCGTTTAACGATTTAGAAGTCCAGGCCGTTCTGTTGGACGATATTATGGAATCACCGCTTGAGAAACCTAGTAAGGAATGCTTGGTTAAGCTTGAGGTTAAAAGTTTGAGAGATACGCGCATGCTTTTAGATCGCGTTGGGCTAGTTGAAGCTGACCAATTTATTGAGGATAATCCACACCCTAGATTGTGGCGACTACTCGCCGAAGCTGCTTTAAAACAATCAAACTTAGAAGTAGCGGAAGCTGCGTTTATCAAAGCAAACGACTACGCTAAGGTCCTCTTTGTAAAAAGCCTTGCAGAATTAAAAAACCCCGCAGTGTGTAAAGCCAAAATCGCAGCTTGTTTTAAGCGTTTTGACGAAGCAGAGAAGATTTTCATTGAAGCAGATCGTAGCGATTTGGCCTTGAACCTACGCCAAACGTTAGGAGACTGGTTTCGCGTAATACAATTATTAAAAAACGGCGCAAATGCCTCCGACAAGGTGTTAAAATCAGCGTACAACGCTACGGCTGACTATTTTACACATTTTAACAACTGGAGCGCCGCAGTTGAGTATTACGAACTGGCTAAAAACAACGCGCAGCTCGTTAAGTGTTACTACCACCTTGAGGACTATTCACGCCTCTCCAAATTTACCACAACGCTTCCTGAAGGCGATCCGCTTTTGCAAAAAATCGGTAACATTTTCGCTGCAGACGCGTATTGCTCGGAAGCCGTAAAAGCGTACGTCAAATTCGGCGACGTTAAAGCCGCAATTGATCTATGCATTAAACACAATCGATGGGACACCGCAATTGACCTCGCTAAATCGTATAACGTCGCTAAGATATCTGATTATTTCCACAAATACACTTCGCATCTAGTGGAGCAGAATAAACTCTTGGACGCCATTGACCTAAACGTCCAGGCTAAGTTTTACTTGCAAGCGAGCGAACTAGCCAATTCTTACGCGCGTCAAGTTGCAAAAACATCTACTTTAAGTCTTGTAGACATCAAGAAGCATTTCGTTTTTGCTGGGAAATTAACAGCTTTGCATTGGAAACAACCTGATTCTTTAGCTGCAGATTCGGAAGCGCTTTTTAACGGTTGGCGCGGCGCTGAAGCGTACCATTTGTACATGCTTACGAACGATCATTTATTCAACGGGAAACTCCACGACGCCTTGTGTGCTTCGTACAAACTTCAAGATTACTGTGATATTATTCCCTTAGTTGAGGTCTATTCCCTGTACGCCTTAGCTGCTTGTTTGAGTCGCTCGTTTCAGTTATGTTCCCGTGCCTTCATGAAGCTTAAGTCTGACGAAACAGGGGCTAAGTTTCGTAAGCTTTCGCAAGAAATATTCATGAAGAATGAACCAGTAGATGTGAGGACAAATAAAGCGAAGTGTCACAAGTGTTCTATGGAAATTGCAGATTGGAATACGTATTGTCCGCACTGTAAAACCAAATTCGAGACTTGTGTAGCGTCTGGGAAGAGTATTATCCATACAAATGACGTCTGGATTTGTAACGAGTGCAATCATCAAGCATTGTACAATTTGGTTCATTTTAGAAACTCATGTCCTTTATGTCATGCTTTAAACGAATAGTTTTAGTATTATAAGTGCACTTACTTGGCCCTGTACACCAATAAATTTATTATGTTTCATTAATGCGTTTTATTTCTTAAGTTATAAATGTTTAAAAAGTTTAAAAACTTTTAAAAGTTTTGAATTGCGCGCGCGCTTTAAATCATAGCGTTACTCACGCCACATCCTCAACGTTAGCCACATCCCAATCTGACAGCTGTCATGATTTAAGGTTATGTCACCCAAAACACAAACATTTCGCTATTAAACCCGTAAAAACATGGAAATACTTGAATTTAAGGACTTTAAATGCGTTCCAGACATAGTACACCACTATACGCCGAGTCCTAAAAGTAATCCAACCCCAATTATCATAGATAACGGTAAGAAACGCGCAAAATACCAAATTTTGTGTTGCTATACTGCAGTATTTTTAGGCTCGTATCAATGCAGAGTTGGTTGGGCGACTCAAAACGAACCAGTTTTGTTGTTCAAGAACCTGATAGCTAAACCTAGAAAGGAGCGTTCGAAAAAAGACACTACAATTGAGACAAAGGACCCTCCGTTACAAGTAGGGAACGATATCATAAATATTGAAGCTGTACGGTTTCAGTTAAAGACGCAGTTTGATCGGAATGTTGTTACGCATTTCGAGGCACAGGAACATTTATTCGACTACACCTTTTCGCACTTGGGGATAAGCACAGAAAATGCGATTAATCATCCTATTGTGTTGACTGAGGCGTTTTTGAATCCAAACTCGTCGAGACAACTTATGTCCGAGCTTCTTTTCGAGTGCTACCACGTTCCTTCAATTTCCTACGGCGTTGACTCGTTATTTGCTAATTATTTCTACGAAAAACATGCAGAAAACGTCTTGCTTATTAATTTGGGGTACCATACTTGCCACGTCGTGCCAATTCTAAAAAATAAGACCATATTTGAGAATACTAGGCGTTTAAACACTGGCGGTTTTCACATGATTACGTTTTTGCACCGTATTCTGCAACTAAAATACCCAGCTCATGCCACAGCAATAACTATAAGCAGAGCCGAGGAATTGTTTCACAGCATTTGTGGGGTTGCCTTAGATTACAAAGCAGAGCTTTTGCGGTGGCTGGAACCCGAATATTACGAAGCTAACATTCGCAAAATACAGCTACCATATTCGGCCACTGTCTCAACTTCTGCATTGACTTGTAAGTACTTAAAGTACGTATTAATTAAAGCTAAAAAACGGTTTGTTTTACAGTGGAACAGCAAAAGGAACGTAAAAAAGAACTGGCGCGTCGCTTGACTGAAATAAACGCACGAAAACGCGAAGAACGCTTGTTAGAAGACGAGGAAAAACTGTCTAACTTGTTGCAAATCCAAGAAATGATCGACCTGGGTTCAGACCCCGACGAAATCCAACTCGCATTCAGTGATTTTAGCATAAAGAGCGAAAACGACTTACAAAAAAGTATCGCCACTCTAAACTGCCGAATAGAAAAAACCAAACAAAAAATCATAGCTGCGACAACGACCGAAGAAAATGACGAACCTCCTGCCAAAACGTCGAAAACTAGCCGCGTTGTATTCGAAAACGAGAAGGCATTACATGTCTATTTACAAAACGCCAAAAAACAGGTAAGAAATTTCCAAAAAAGCCATAATATGGCTTTAATTTATGATTTTTTAGCGCACTGATATTTTAAGTCGAAAAATGTTGCGTAAACAACGAAAACAAGATATGGCGAAACGAAGAACAGCAGCTGGACAAGAGCGAATGCGGATTATTTCACAATTAGCCAGAAAAGAAAAGGGGAACGATGATTTTGGCCTTCGGGACGAGGACTGGGACATCTACAAGACAATTAGCAAAGATGGTACGTTTTTTGTTTAAATAAAAGTCGTAGAAACCAAATCTGCAATTGGTTTTTTCCCAGCTGCTTTAGTTTTTTTTCTGGAGCTTTTTAAAGTTGTCCAAATTTTAAAAAAATTCAAAAAAGCTCTTTAATAATTATTTGTCTCCGATTGCAATGAAACTTATTTTCCGGACTATATTTTAGCAGTAGAATACGAATCTGCGTTTAGTTTTTTCGTAAAAAAATATTTCAGTAAACTAGAGCACTTTTACAAAAAATAAGGGTGTCGCGCTTAAAGTCGCAGCTAAAAGCTCATAGCAAAAAAACTAAAAGAGCTAGGACTGTTTAAGTGCCAAATTCGGATTTAGGAGATCGTTTTACATAAGAATTGATCACATTCATTGGTGGATAAAATTATCTGTGATCATGACAATTAAAAACCCAATATTTCGGAACCTTATTTCCAAAAAAGCTAAGCAAAATTTTTTTTGTCTCCGATTTAAAGAAAACTCATTTTGTACACCACATTTTAGCTGTAGAATACGAATCTGCTTTTAGATTTTTGTTAAAAAAATATTCTAGCAAACTAGAGCCCTTTTTCAAAAATAAGGGTGTCGCGCTTAAAGTCGCAGCTAAAAGCTCATAGCAATAAAAATAAAAGCGCTAGGACTGTTTAAGTGCCAGATTCGGATTCAGCAGAATGTTTTACATAAGGATTAATGTCATTTAAGGGTGGTAAAAATTATTTGGGGCTGTTATAATTAAAAAGCTGCACCCTTACCTCTTCAAAATGAGGCAAATTTAAAAAACTGGGTTTTTAGGCTTATTAAAAGCCGTACAAACCAAATTTGCAAGCGGTTTTAGTCCCTAGTGCTTTTGATTTATTTCTAAAGCTTTTTTCAAAAAAAATATTAATTTTATTTTTTTATGTTTGTCTTAGGGGGTGATTCAGACAGTGATGCAGAAAATGAAAAGCTCCTCGAATTAGAAGAAACAATTCGTGAACACGAACCCAATGAACTTGACGAAACTCTAAATCCGGGCGAAACGCACCAACTCCACGTAGGAATTGAACGATTCCGGGCCCCGGAGTTAATTTTTAAACCTTATATGCTCGGCTCCAGCGAAGCAGGTTTATCCGAAACGATCGGATACGTCTTAAGTTTATTTCCACCCGACAAACAAATCTTACTAGCCTCAAATGTGGTAATAATGGGTGGGTTAGCAAATTTGCCCGGACTCCGGAAAAGAGTGTACAGCGATTTGGTCTCAATACGACCTTTTAAGTCCAAGGTCAAGGTCAGAGTTGTGGAAAATTCAAATTTGGCGGCTTGGTATGGCGCAAAGAAATTCGCGCATACGACGCATTTTAAAAAGAGTTTGTTGACAAGAAAAATGTACGACGAACAAGGATCTGAGTATTTTCTTGAGCATTTGGCTGGGAATCCTTTTTATCCTACGCCTAAAGGACAAATTGAACCTGATATAAGTCTTACGTCATGATTTTTTTTATTAAAATAAGATATTTATTTATTGTAATGTTTTTTAAATGGAAATGATGCGAAAATAAATTGATTAAGTATGTTAATGTGTGTTTTATTAAACCCTTTGCTGATAAGTGTCGAAGAGTGCTGGTAGGATCGTTAATACACATCCTAGAGCAAACATATTTTCGGATTCGTAACGAAATTTGTTGCAACAATAACTCAAGAATGGTTTGTCGGATCGACTTGAAATTTGGTACAAAAATCAATCTTAGTTAGGGGATGAGGGACAAATGGAACAAATCGAATAATAAATAGGGGGTAAAAAGCACCCCCAAAATTGGAAAAAATTCTTATTTTGGTCAATATTAATTTTTTTTTAAAAATGTTTGGCATGAAATTAAAGACTCTACTTTTATGTATTAAAATGCGTTTTAAAATTTTTTTTGCACCCCCACCCCTTAAGAAAAAAAATTAAAATTTACCTTTTTTGCGCTATTTTTCTTGCAAATCATGAAAATAGCCATGTTGCAAACCATTTTTGTCAATATTTCCTACAAAGGGTTCAAGCTTTTTTTAATAGGTGACGCTGCGTGTATAAAAGCTGTTGTAAGTTTAAACAAGCGTGTGCTTTAAATAAAAGCTCATTTATAATAAAATAAAATTAAAAAAACTCATACGGAAAATGACTGTTTGTACAATAGCAACGTTCAAAGAGATAACATACATAAATGCCTTTGTTTGTCAAACGCAAAAATTAATTACGGAGAACCTGGATTATAATTAATTACTGTAAAAGTCACGTGGTGCTGTTTGAACGTATAATGTATAAAGGGACCTTTTCATTTTGAGAATATGAGAAAAGCTTAGGGATTAGGGCCCGCTGGTACCTTTGCATGTATATCTATCTACCTTTCCTACAGGAGCAGATTATCAGTCACGAGTAGTCTGCGCACAAAACTTGCTCGTTTGCTAGCGGGTGCATGAGTTAGTTTCCTCGGAAAATTCTGTGTAATCGGGTCGATTTTCCACGCTCTTTCACAACACGCTTATGTAAGCCGTATTTACCATGCCTTCTAAAACTAACCTCGTACACAAACAAATTTAAATAGGTACGTATTTTTGCTGTATAAAAAAAAGCACATTAGTACTCTTAAGTACCAGACTTTGTGGCACCAAATTCTGGCACAAATCCAAGTCCAATAATTTTATTATTTATTCTACTGCATACCAGTGTGTATTTGTAAAAATACCAAAACACTTCTGGTTGTGTTTAAAAGCGCTGTGTTCTTTTTTTGTTATTTTATCGCACGTTTAGTGCACCTGCCACCAATTGTCGTCATGTCCTTAAATTAAATTTCGTGATTTACAGGGCATTTAACTTAAAACCTGGTATGGAGCTGTAAATTATTCCACGCTCAACGAAATTTACATGGTTGATCGCTCGACCATTTACCCTAATAACCTATCTAAATACTCTCGTTTCGTTATCCGGCAAACTCTTTAACTTAGTTCAGGATGCGATATTCCTAGAGCAAACTTTTAATACTTGTCCAGATATTTTAAATGGTCTTAGACTGGACTTAATAACGTTTTTAAACTGACGTATTTTTGCACGAAATACAGGTAGTTTAAACTTTTAAGTTTCCAGCCCACAGCTTTCACAAATTGTCGTTTAAAACCCGCCCCACCCTACCTAAGTTCAATTTAAACGTTGTGCCATGCACAGATGAACCTTAAAGAAGCCCAAAAGTAAAGTTATTTAAAGATATTATAATGCAAATGAGTTAATTTTGCATTTTTCGAAACTGCTCTTCTGTATACACATTTTTAATAACTAATTAGAATTTTAATGAAATGGGCTCGTTCTTATCCTTAATAATAAAATGTTTATTCTTCGACTTATCCTTGCATTTTAAATAATAAAACTAAAAGAAAAAAAAAGCGTAAGAGCTCAATTTATTTAATGGGTTAAAGCTTTAGTATAGTTGAAATTCGTGACTTGTGAGTCAGAGTTTATTTAATTTTATTAATTAGCAGATAAAAGTGCACGAACATTACAATTGTGAATTAGTCATTCTTGGCGTATAATGAATATTTTAGGGCTTTAGCTCCACATGCAACGCAAATATGTTTCTAGTTCAAGAATTGAGATATTTGTTGTTATGATTCAAATATTTCGAAAATACTTAGACTGTAAACAGAAACTAAATTCCGGAAAGTCAGTGTAGTGGAATCCAAATATAATATAGCTGCTTGTCGTAAATGCAATGCCATCATAAAAGCGGTTGTCATTTACTAAAACGATAATCCTTACCTTTGAACTCTGTTCGTATTTATAAACATACATTTTAAAGTCTGCGTTTGACGCCAAACAAAATAATTACCCTCAAACTTATTGTGCAGTTTATTAAAATATTTTTTGCTTCAACAAAGACACAAGGGTCACCTAATTAAAATTATGTTGTTAGTTTGTTTATTGCCGCCGCAGTTCAAACCCGCGCGGTTATTAATTATAAAGCATAATTAATGTTAGGAAATTAGTCTATATACTTAATTAATTAACCTATCCAACCTTAGTGGCTGAACTTTAATAAGTAATTGATATTAAAATTGGCTGCTAATCTAAACAAAAATTAACAAACATTTATTATACAGATTATCATAGGGTTATTATTATTCCAGAAGCGTTATAATCGGCCGCGGTAATAATGGTGTCTATATTCAATAGTACCTGCCTTGTTGAATAAAACCAATTTTGTCTATTGTTCCACACGGTATTTGACATCTCTTTCCAATTAAAAGGTTGATATAACAATCTTCCAGGCTGGAGCACACCAGAGCTGTTTCCTCTAACTACACATTATTCATATATGAGTTACGACTAAATGGGCCACGATCACTTGAGTAAAAGTCGTCATTATTGTGAAAAACGATCCCCGTGAGACCTACCTATGGGTTTTAAAATAAGGCTATAAGAAACTAAAAGCGGAAATAGAAAACAGAAACAAACAAAATTCCCCTGCAATGCAAATTCATGCTGGAACATTTAAGAAAGTTTGTCGCGCTTCTCTCGAAAATTCGCAATACTTAACGCTTGTCTATTCAAGACGACATAAAAGAAATTACCTCTTCATTTGATTAATATCCCTTTACCCGATGTTATTTAACCCCCAGTCGAAATGTCCCTTAATATTTTATTATTACTCAGTATACTCTCGTTTTATTTGCGCAGATCAAAAATTCCAAGATTCTTTTAATAGTACACTGAATTTTATTTATAATCCAAGTTTGCTCTTTCTGGATTATTCAAATTCTTTACCAAGGCATGCGAAGGATCCTATTTGTATAATAAGGACTCGACCGACGGTGGTCAGTCTCTTTGGGTTTGACTTCAAAAAACAACTTGGATTTATGTAGAAAATAAGAGGCTTAAGTTTTTTAGGTACACAAAAATTGTAATAACATTTATGTTAAATAATAATGAAATGTCCTTTTTTCAAAGGCTGTTTTATTTTCGATAAAATAAATGGAAATTTTATTCCTGCACTTAAAGTGGGTATAATAATGGTTTTATTTTAATATACAAACTTGCTACTTTATCATTGTAACGTCTCGATAGAATGGTAGAATTGAGGGTCATCATCAATTTTTTATATTAATGCAAATGAAAATTTGATTGCTGCCAAATCAATGATCAAACAAAAAATTTTAAAAGCACTGGTTAGTCGAAGTCCATTAAAATATGCATCAAAAAATATACCTGTGCATTAACACATTTAAAATTTAGTTGTCATGGATTTTTTATTATTTAATAATAGCGAATGCAGTTCTGCTATGTTTCTAGGGAATTTGATTTTTCTTATTCTGTTTCAATCCACTGCAGATATGTGATAATTTTCCATTTCCACTTGCCAAATACTGTACCTTTGTTTTGGATATGCGCGCAAGAAAAATCAATTTTAATTAAATCCACAATAATCCACTGAAATGATTATTAACGAAAAAATGATGGGTGTTAAAAAACACTGTGAGGTGTTTCTAAAGATGAATAAAATAGCAGCTAAGGTCGGTTATTTATTGGGATAGAGTTCATATAATATATTAAATCCGCTAGTAAAGTGGAGAGACTTTTCCATTGCAATTATTTCCAAACCATTGCGCCTTTATTTGACTGTTTTATGTTACCTTGCCACAAACAATCTTTGTTGGTGCCTAGACAAATTTTTCCCTGGAACTGGAAAAAAGCTGTTTCCTTAAGTCCTTATAAGAGGTTTAACCCACGCTTATTTTTTAAATAATAATGGAAGTTTTCTTGGAAATGAAGTGTTAAGGTGATAATAAATTCAATGTAACAATGGCTTACTTTTGTGTTGGTTGTGTCATAAATATACTTCAGATTGATTGGGAATAAAAGTTGTGATACATTCTTGCTGGCACATTGTTAACATTTGGATCAAAAATACGTGAAATGTTAAATGGCAAACTGCTACGATTTATGGCATTTTTATTTCCTTAAACATATTTTAACTGTTTGACAAGATCGAATGACTAAAAGATTTGTGTTAGCTTTTTCTTTCGATTTTTAGGATCTACACTAGTGCGACATCTCTTGAATATGTTAAAATTATTTTTATCCGTCGCGTTTGTCACTTTTAACTTTGCTGAATTTGTATGCTTGAAATATCTTTTTCTATAAAGGTTTTTATCCCCTCATATATTAAAAGGTTTTTTAAAATGTACCTGCTTATATAACTTGCTGCAGGTTTTATTCATGAAGGTTCTTTTTCTGCCAGTCTTAGCATTAGATCGTACCAAATAAATATTTTATGTGTTTAAGCACATTTCCATTGTAATCCACTCGAGCTTTTTAGATATGTAACACACTCAATCAATTTCTTCACGACCCTATTTATTGATCCCTTAAGAGGAAATAGGGTGGTAAACAACAGATCAAGACCTTCTAAATAACAAATTAATGTATGAATATGTTTCTCCAAGGAATCAAATCTCAGCCAAGCCCCGAATAAACTCGGGCATAACATTGGAAGGTATAATAAAGGGCGACCTAAATTTGATATTTATTGGCAAAGTTTTTCTTGGATTGGATTCTAATTACCGGAAAACGCACATCAAAGAAACAAATTATGGAGGCAGACAAATTTCCTCAGGGGTTCAGTAATGTGGCCTTTAATATGTAAACGATCTTAAAAATTTAAGGTGTCTTTGCATCAGGAAATGATAAGGGCGTCCGAATAAGCGATAAAGGTGATTCCATTTCAGCATGTCGTTCTAGCGAAGCAAAAGAATAGGTAGCATTTATATCTCAAAGGAATACGTCATATATTCAATAATAAAATAGATCTCAACGGCTAATGGCGTCGGAACGAAAGCATAATTAGATTCAGTTCAAGGGTAATGGACAATTTCTTTTCGCGCACTTTTCTTATTAACAACTCGAACTCGATTAGATTCAACAATCAAACCAGCGGTCTTGGCACACCTGGAAGCGACCCAGGGTTTCTGAATAATTCGGTCATAATTTATGGGTTAAATTGTTTAGCGCTTATGGCAAGTTTGTTTGTTGTGTGTCAAGTTTGGCTAGCAGGTCGTAGCCAGGCTTGAATAGTAATGAATGTTAATTGGGTTGCAGAACAAGGAGGTCGGGTGCGGGTGAGCTAGCGCAAGAATATTTGTCCTTAATGAAGAGGGTTAACGTGGCTTGGTCGCCAACAAGACGCCGCGACGCATTTTTAGCTTGGAACCCGACACCCAACATCCACCGGCCGCTCTTTGTGGATTTACGATTAGCTGCACAGCGCGGTAATAATAATAAATGTTAATTTAATTAAGTAGTATGATGACTGGTCGACTTGCCGACAAGTAAGGCGCCCGCCGACGCCGCTGTTCCGTTTCAACAGCAGGCCACTGATGTTCAATCGATAAAACAAAGTTTGAGTAAGGATTCCTTCGTTTCATTCTCCACGAGAGGCATTATTCATCCCGCGAGAATAAACCATATTACAATTTTTGGTTTTATTCCGCAAAATGGATTTTTGCATGGCAAAAATAATCTTGACACGCATAAGATGTAATCATGACATCATACAGTTAAAAAACAATCCTTTGGACATCACAATAAATCCTGGGAACTGTTTTAAAAACCGTGCATAATTCAATTAACCTATCTGCATCTGAATCTGTCGAGACTTTTTTTAAATCAATCCAAAACACGACGCGCTGTTTAGGTTTTAATTTTGCGGCGAGTTATATTTACTTTCGTGCTCCAAACTAACTATTTGTTCTACTCAACTCAGAGAAATAATAAATATTGATTTTTAATTGCCTATACTAAATAGAATAATACAGGCGGCTTTATGCGATTTACAAACACATAGTTACGTGAATTATTCATAAGGATTGTGGTATTTTCGTTTCGGTCTTTTTTGTTATGTTTTGAGTAGTTTGCATCAGAGATGAGTTTCTGTAAAGCTCGACAGTTCTATTTTCTCTGTCATGGTTGTAATGCATTACAAACCTATCAAAATGACTAAGCACTGTTGTGATTATATTGGCTTGAGGAGGATTTTAACCGAAGAAAGCTTTAAGAGTAGAGTTTGATATTCTTACTGCAGCATCTCAAAGCGAAAACTAATCGAAAAGACAAAAAGAAACCCTTCTTACGTAACATTTATTTAAATGAAAGTCTCCGGCGCGAATTCTTATTAAAAAATAAATTGATTAATTTATCTCACTAGGTGTTAATTTCATTGTATTGTAAATAAAAGATGAGAATAAACCGGAAATAACAAAGGAATAAGAATGAAAAACACGTCGACGAGATAATAAAAATAAAATAGGCGCGCTGTTATAGAGATCAATTTTAATGAAAATCCTTGATAGCTGTAAAGGTATGCATTATATTGATTTTTGATTAACAGTCTTAAAAGCTCATGATTAAAATTTGTTGTGACAATAAACTCCCACCGCAGAAGAAACCTCTCAAGTTCTGAGCAAATCTTACGCGCTTGACTAACCAATTGAGAAAGTTTAAGGGTAAGTTACCACTGTAACTTTCATGTTTCATTAATTAAGTTGATAAAATGGAAAGTTCTTGAGGTTTCAGTTTGGCGCATTCGCCATTTCCCCACACCCGACACTTATTGTCGCAAGTGTTTTAATAAAAAATGAATTATGAGCAAGCGACAGATACAAATGTATTCGGCGTTATTTGGTTATCTGCTTGCATCGCTTCATAAAATTTAACAGCCTCAGCAAAATTGAACGCATATATTATATTTGCGGGCTAAAAACCAGACTATTTACTGGTGCAGAAGTTTTTTTTGATAATATATTTTGTATTTGGAAATTTAAATAGGTCTCGCTGAAAAAGCGATTTTCACTTTATCGCAGTAATAATATTAAAATTAAAGTAGACTGTGCGGGACGTACATTTAAATTAAATATTAAATTTCGTCTTTACTTAGCAAATGACATAGCGGTTTATCCGATTGGCCATTACTGCCTCCGGATGATAAAAAATGGCATATTCCATATGAATAAAAATAACCTTAATGAGTTTAATGTATTCTAAAATGCTTCCAGCGAGCTATGTTCCGGGATTTGGATTTGTTTTCCATTTCCCACGTTTTTTAAAAGAAGAAACTAACATGCCTACATTTACCTGTATGATTTATCTATGCATTTATCAAATGGAAAAGTTTCTCTCTAGATTGTTAGTTTGGTTAATATATTTCGCACCAATTATAACAAGCACAAACATCAGTAGCCTTTATATTGTTTTCGAAAACAAAACTAAGCTTGTTAGTATGAGTTTATGACAGTTCAGTTGGCGTATGTCTTGACATATCTGAATCATGTTGGCTCAATAATGTAATTAAACATAAATTTGCACAGCGCGCAATTACCTAACTTTAATTTGTTATCGCCTATCATGTGCTTTAAGTTTACATTGTAAACACAGCTGGATCTTCATTACATAGAAACTTATGAACTAAATCGATTTATTTTTCTAATTTTCACCTGGCTTTGATGTTGCCTTGAATGACACGTAATACCTTAAGAAAATGAAAATATTTATATTCGCGCTCTTTGGATTATGATTTCGACTACACGAAAACATAATTGGAATTTCGTTTTTGATCTTATAAAGCCGTGCAACTTTTGTGAACAAAAAAAAACACGTCGTAGCTGTGTACACGTACGTCAGTTTTCGTAACTGCAGTAACATTCATCATTTATCGCATTTAATAAAAGTTATTTAAGTTTACGAAAGCAGTTGCGACCGCAGAACTAAAAGTTATTTCAAAGAATTCGTGGTCACTTCAGCCGTCTGCGATAAAACAGAGTGTATGTTTCCCGCCCGGAGCCCGGAGCCAAAACACTCCACAAAAAGCGAGAAAGCTTTTTCTCTTAAAATACTCGTAAGCAAAGCATATAATGAAACAAACGTTTGAAAGGTTTTTTTTGTGCTGTGCTGTGAGTCCATCTTTATCTTAAGAGATATGGGCTCATCTGCACAAGTATTTAACTTGCAAAAAGTTTTAATTGACAAAGAAAACTTTGGGGTAATTAATTCAATTCACTTTTCGCCTAAAATTCAAGCGCTTCTCTGATTTCTCAGATTACAACAACGGCTCACCAGAACAACTAAATCAAAAGGTCATTAGCCAATTTAATAATGTCGTTTGCAGACAACAAAACAGCTTTTTATAGGAGAAAAAATTTTGAATTCTTAGGCTTAGGAAATGGCTTTGTATTTTTAAAAGGAATTGTATATGTTTATCTGTAAGTGTGTGTTTACATAAAATATTGATTATATTTCTATTTTCCAGATGAGCTGGGCAAGCAGAAAGGCGAGGATATATGGAGCCTGCAAATATTCATCATAACTCAAAAGTTTTACTTAAATTTAAGTATCCAGCAGCGCAATGCCATTTAAAAACATAATGTATAAATCTGCACAACATAGTAACATATTTTTTAACGTTAGAAATAAAATTTAGTAAACGACGATCTCACGAAAAATAACTAAAAAATGTTGAATTGTCTCGTTCCCATGGGATTGCTCTGGCTTTTTTTGGCAGAAGCCCAACAGCTTATGTACACTACCATTTACGTTGATGGAAAAAGTAAGTAAATTTATTTTTGACTTATTTATTTTATGTCACTAACATGAGAAACATATATTTAACAAATTAACACACACAACATCATGGCTTTAGTTAAATTAAATAAAGTTTTCCACAAAAAACAAGTGTCACAAATAACATTGACTTGATCTCATTAAATAAGTTTTCATTAGGAAAACTTTTAATTCCCTAATTAAATATTATGTTGAGGAGTAGAATCTAGATCTCAAACAAAAAAAGGTTAAATTGGGGGTCGCGCCCCAACGATAAAAGAGTTAGTTGCATATGGTTGTGCTCTAATTACACGTTTTCCTGGAGATTTACATTTAAATATGAAAAAGCTAATTTATAGCGCATTTACATGCTAAAGTTTTGCATAGCAAAATAATTTTGATAATATACATACCAAGATTTTATCAATAACGCCTGTCAGGGGAGCAAAGTTACCAAGAGAAAAATAACCGTGTTATTATAAAGAACTTACAGGATAGGATATTCTTTTCCAGAGCGCGCGACCACATAAATTCTCTTTAAATAAAAAGCAAAAGTATAATCCCCAAGATAACAACTTTTATTTGCTATTAATGCATATTATACACCCTTAAAAAATCCCTGGAAATATACACGTGTAAAATAATTACGTCGAAGCAACATAATTGTAAAAAAGCCACTTGGGATGAATTTCTGGTAAAATACTCAATGCCCAATGGCTCGATCATATTCTGCCATTTTCACGCTATTTTATGTTGATTTAAGTTGATTGCCGTACTTTTCCTTTCAGTTTTTAACTCTCTTATATCGAAAATCAATAAGGCAAGAGAAAAAGGTATATTTTGCAATAACGTTACGATGTTTTTTGAGGAGCATAAATATTCCGGGCTTGTCTCAAGACACCTATAAAAATACATATCAAAAATGGCGCCTTAAACATGAAAAAACAACAACGTTCTTATTAAATTTTAATATGGCACTACATTGAAAAAAATATGTTTGCAGTAAAAATTCCAAAAAAACAACTGCACGACTTTTTGTTGATTTAACTTGACTGACGTGGGCTGTTTCCCTCACTCTATAGCTTTATTTTTATTAAAAATCAATAAATAAGCAAGAAAACAGGTAATTTGAAATAGCGCCAAAAGATGTTGTCTTGTAAAATTGGAAATGGTACAATGATGAAACAGGTCGTTGAGTTTGATGCTGATTTGACTTGGCTTCCTTTTCAATATTAAGATTTACCTTGGGAATCAATTTTGCTATAAAGGATTCTTGCCCGGCGCATCCGCCATTTTCTGTATGGTAGCACAAATAAATAAATTTCTAAGTGGCGTTTGCAAGAGATTTGACACTTGCACTTGATAGTGTTTTATTGGTTGTATAATGTATTGTGAAGCCATAAAAGAACAGTAAACGGAAATATGTTGTATACAGTTGGATGTGAAAGATTTATTAGAAAAAGTTCAGGGAGATGTTCGAGGCATCAGCTGGTTGGGCACTTGAAAACATCATCACGAGATAAACAATATTGAACGTTTGAAATGTAGATAAAATTATGCTGGCTACATACCGATGCCATGACTAACTTAAATTACTTTGGAGTGGAAAATTGAATCTCTTCCGTTCACAGGAAGCTTTTACAAAATGATTTATTTATTTTATAATTTTCTACGTCCTGCTTGAGGAAAATCTAATAAAATAGAGACTGAAGTAAGTTACTTAAAAGGATTCTAGAAAGAGCACAATGCATTTGACTTCACGTTTCATATTTTCAAAGTGTTCTTGAATCCAACCGAGGAGGAAAAGCATACGCTAGTTGATGACAGCTAGCAATCTATAGATCTGCCGGTCGGTCGGCACCCTCAATTTTCTCTTTCCTAAGACCAATATAATACCAAACAACGATAACACTTCCATGAGAAAACCAAACGGAAGCAATTTAGGAGATAACCTTATATATATTTAAGAACCTGATTTAATTACAAAGGCATTTTAAATTAAAATATAAATTAAATTCAGTTTCAATTTATAGCTTCCATTTCAGAAGAACTAAGGTTTTTTTTGCTCTACATACATTTTTTGTCCTTTAGGTCAAATTGACTTATGGACGAAGGAGGCCAAAGGCTGCCAGTGCCCATGGGACAAAAACGGTCGGCAGTGCGCTTGCTGCGTTGCAGATGGTGGCTGCCACTGTGGTAAAAACTCACCTAACCGGTGCACTCAATGCGGACTTGAAAACTACTGTGATAATAGTAAGTATCACTACCTAAACTCATACATTCGATGTTAAACGACAGTTATTTGTTGCAGTGTGTAACATGACGATTATTTCTTCCGAATTAAAAGCCAAATCAGGGAAAACGTTCGGGCAAATAAAATCCTCGGTGTTAGAGGGACCCGACGTGTGCTGGTACACTTTCGTTCCTTCCTCAAGTCAGCGGGTTGAAATTCAGATATACCGGCTTGTAAACGTGGGAAAGCATAATGGAACCAGGTAAGCATTACCTCATATGCTCGTAAAAGATCCATTTCCGCGCTGCACTACGCTGCCTTACATTGTAAAAATGGTCCTTTTAAAAGCACTAATTTCCTAAGCACTACCTGTGACCCGCCATTCCGTTACCGGGCGCTGTTGCATATATGAAATATTAATGTAGCTTGAACTATTCATTGTCAATTTGCGTCACTGACAGCCGAATGTCGAGTACCTCTTACCTATAGCACGTTAAACGTATTATAGCTAACAAATGCTAAGACAGGCGCTTTTGCAGTTGTGTCGGTGGCTTCCTTCAACTTGTCAGCGGGACAGAGCCCCAATACAGCATAAGTGACAACCAGATATGCGGCAGCAACGAGAGATACGCCCCGCCGGTGGTTTTCTTTGCAGATGATGGATTGGCCACTTTACTTTTTCAGTAAGTTATTATTTAACATTATTTGCATTGCGCCCTTTCGTCGAATTAGATGTAGATACGCACAGAAACACGTTTTAAGGTAATAACTGGATTTAGACAAGAAATGGCGGATGCGCCGGGCAAACACACTATGTTAAATATTTATTTATTTATAATGGCGAATGCGCCGGGTAAATATTTAATTTTAATTTAGAATGATGTTTGTAGATATTTTTGGAGAACGTTTCTGGGTCAAAGTAAAAGAACGAATGGCTAATAATTAATATCGATTCTGTTTTAATTAAACATCAATAAGGATAGACTGAAAAGCTAGCTTTAGCATGAGTAATTTTTCATTAATAAAAAGTCACGTCTATCATACAGAAAGTTTACGAACTCGGAACGTGCGGGCTTACTCCACCGGGAAGAAAGGTTATATCAAATAAATTCCAAGAAATTAAATAATTAAAAGAATAAAGTTGCTTCTTGACGAGAGATGTGATAAAATTATTATCTATTATCCAATACGAAGTTTTTAATTAAAAAATAGTTGCCATAATAGATAAGTTAAGTTCCCGTTGATGCACTTTAAAAGTTGCATTAGATACCGTAACTTTTACCTCCAAACTTGTTTTCCACTATTTACTTTGTCTTCAATTCAAAGTATTACAAAAGGAAAGTTTCGAAATAAAATAAAGTAAATTTCTTTGTAAGACCCTACCATCGAACATGGATAAAAAAGTAGTTAAATAAAACAACAAACGAAAAAAATAACTCAATTGAAACTTTTTACAGAATTGCTTAAATAGAGTTTTATGTTTAACTTTTTACGAAGTACGTTTTGAACGAGTTTGAAATTGGTTAAAAAAAGTGTTTAAATGTATGCTATTTGGGTTTAAAATTTAAATATATGACCCAGAATTATGACTCTCTGGAGGGATTACACCAAATCCCTATAAATAAATAAAGTATTATTTGCGATCCCCTAGCAACTATGTATACCTAAAGTGACGTAATAGTTGGTAATTCTTAAACAAGCCAAGGTTAATTATAAACACCATCAGCACGAAAACATTAATTTCACATAATAAATATCCTAAATGAGGAAATAATGAAGACCCGAGCGCTAAATTCATTGCAGCCTCGTTTGGTACAAGAACAAATTTTAATTACAAATTACATTTAATAATGTTTTCATGAGACAAAACTAAATGAATTCGTTTGGGTTAAAACAGAAGTCAACAGTTACGTATATGCATGATTTTCTACCACCCATGCATTTTAATTATCGTAGAATGTTATTTTTCGGGGTAAAATTTAGCTCATTGATGTTTCCGCAAACAAACCAATCCGCTAAGCGGTTGCGGCTACGTCAATCACGGTTTTTATGCACCCTTTTTTGAGAAATGAACAAAAATCTCCTGTTGTTATAATCCTTGTTAATGTCGAATAAACATATCTGCATGCGGTCTTCTTATAATAATGTATGACATCGGAAAATACATATTTGCAAGGATAAGAAGTTGATTTAAATGTTCCAGTTTGTGATTTTAGTAAACTGAAATTGGATTTTATTTACGTGGAATGTTCTCCTTGTGAATATGTCTGCGACAAATTGTTATTTTCCTTAGAAATAAAAAACGCAATTTTTGATGTATACCTCAATGACCTTTCACGGTCTAGAGTGGTAAAGTCTTCATAGAGCATATGGCAGCCGGAAACAAAAGCCTTTAAAATTAGATTTGTTGTATCCGGCTTGTTAAAATTTAGGCGAGGCAAGTTTCCAGAAATTCTTGCCCTCAAATTTATGAATATTTAAAATAGTAAATTGTGCCATTATTAACTTCATTATGTACAAAGAGGTTAATTTATTTATCCTTTAATTTGTGTAAAATGGCGAATGAAACAAAAAGTTTGTTTTTCCTGACATCATTAATATTCCAGGCACGAGTTTGGGTGATGGTTGGCCATTAGTTCAACTTTAAATTCCAAATCTCTACAGAAGCTTGCGTAATTCCCGCTGGTCTTTAGCATCAGATACACAATAATTACTTTATATAATGCCTCCTGACTGTTTGTTGTCCATAAGTTTTTATCTTTCAGACCAGCTAACAGTTAGAAGTTAGTTTTACTTAATCGAACCGAAAAAATCAATTCGAAACAAATGGTTTCTTTTTGCTAGTGCCAACGTCATTAGGGCTTAGTAAAGGGTAATTCTTAGACTCTTTAGAGATAGATCTATAAAGTTTTCACAAGATTAATCTCCGGCTGTTAAATTGCAGAGGTAATGATAAGATCCGTTTTAAGCCGTCACTCTGCTGCAGAAATATAAACTTGGAACAATTTTCTCACGAATTTAAATTAAGTTGGGCATTATTTTTACCTTCATCCAATATTTATGCAAATAATAATATTCAAAATTTCATTATAAAACCAATTATAAATCTCACTACAGATACAGCGAAATAAACTGTCAAACCAAAGAATATTTTAAATAAGGAATAAAATAAGTAAAAAAAAGTTTATGATCAACTTCAGAGTAATTTTATCGCTGATTGCTTCGCGTAATTTTGTTTTAATCAAATTTCGTTGTTAATCGATAGCTGCTGCGATGTTTATTAAATGTTTGCTTTCAGAATTACGGAGAAAACAAGACGATCCCAGTTTTTGGCGTATTTTAGCTTTACGGCTGTTGATAACGTTGATGGATTGGCGTATCAACCCAAAGGGGGGATGAAACTCCAAAACACAGGCAAGCAAACAGTTTTAACGCCCTCAATTATTGAGTCAACTCAAAAACGTTGTTTTTGCAGAGTGTGATTGGTTGTATCAGGACTTTGCGTGTAACAAATCCGAGGCTGCGGGATTTCCATGTGTTTTGGCGAGCCCAGGCTATCCAGGAGTGTACCCCCCACATCGCCAGTGCAAATACCACATCACTACAACTTCGGAGAACACTCAAGTCCGTATTAGCTTTGAGGCACTTCTGCTCCCACAGTAAGTTAACATAGATCCCTAATTAACTCCCTCTATTCAAAGTTAGACTGTATTGCGCGCGCACTTTGTTTAAAACCGTTTAACATGCATGCATATTTATCGGGGCTAAACAGACCAGCAGAAAATTAGGCGGCCGCAAGCCATTGTGCCCAATCAGGCGTATCGATTACAAGGACCGGCCAGGTTAACGCGGTAATGATGTTTAATAAGCGAATTGTTGTAATGACACGTCTCATATCAAATGAAACAGTGCGTCCAACCGGGATAATGCAATTATTCTATGGCATAAAATGTGCATTAGAGCTTTTTCATTTAATTGCACTTTAAACATATCATTTGCAGTGGTGTTTTTTAAACTTTTAGAGGCATTTTTTACCATTTTAATCAATTTGAAAATTAATCCTTCAGGAATTGCACGACCGACTACATATCTATCTACCAAGGTTCAACCACAGGCAGTCCACAGTTGGCGAAACTATGTGGAAATTCCCGAAAAAGTTTTGAGTTCTCAGGATTAACAGACAAAAACCTACTTATAGAATTTAGGTAAACATATCAGCTTAGTCTAGCGCACATACAAAACTAAAGTTTTATTTCAGCTCCGGTCCTCAACAGCACCCTTTTGATTTCAACGGTTTCGTTGCTAATTTGAAGTTTTACGAAAAAGTTAAATCCGCTACCATTGTGACGACGCTGGCGCCTACGACAGCTTTTAGCGCCACTACTCATTTAAGGAATGTTGTCTTTGCTCGTAACGGTAAAGTTGGATTCACAATGAAAATTAGCTTGCTTGCGGTAAGAATTAAGGTAGCTTGTAAAAGCTTGAAATATGTATTTGGGATATACCAGTCACAATGAATTAGCTTGCATGAGCTCTTACCACGCTAATTCATTGTGAATGGTATATCCCAAATACATATTTCAAGCTCTTACAAGCTACCTTAATTCTTACCGCATGCAAGCTAATTTTCATTGTGAATGAAGCTTTAGTTGATGTGTCTTTTTATATTTAGCTCGGAATTCGCGACGCGCGGTTAAAATATTAGTGAAGCTTTTACAGATGACGCTTGATGTATTGGAACTGTCATCCAATATATTGAAAAAAATAGCGCGTATCTTATTGACTTAAACGATTATTTACCGTGAAATCCCATCAAAGTATGAATCAAATTTCATTTATGTGCCTCGACACTTAATGCATTTGTCAACTTGGCTAGATGTTTACAATTTGTTTGGTATGGATTGAAAGATGTAGAAAGCCAGACCCAAAAGCGATTTTCTTTCTAGCTCCATCTTCATTTCCGCTGATATTTATTCTTGCGGCATGTACGACACATAAAAATAAAACCATGTTGTCTACAAGCACTAAATGTGCAAATTGAGTGAATTGTTTGCGTCGTCTCACGAATAAGCCGCTGTTTCTATGCCCGTAAAATGCGGCAATTTTGAAACAGTTTGAGATAATTAAGGTTATTTTTGCCTGCCAACAGATAGCAGCCGACAAGCGTCTTTGCTGCCGTCGGTTGCTCCCACCTTGCCAGCATGCGACATTCTTATATCGAGCAATAATACTCGGTCAGGACATTTCGACACAAGAGAGCACGACTGGCATCCGATATGCCGTTTGATATTCCACGGAGGTACGACGGACGTCGTACACATTTCATTGTTCAACTATCGATTAAGGTAAAACTTAATAGAGAAACTCCAAACATGTTTACTTTTCTGAAAGTTTTCACAATCCCAAAAGAGGAAATTAAAAAACTTGAATGCAACAACAAATCAATCATATTTGACGTATTTCAGAACCTCGGCGTGCAAGTCAGTAATAGAGATATTCAACAACAGGGTCGAAGACAAGAAAAGTATAATGGAAAAAATTTGCAGTCCATCTGTTAAGCATGTCAGAGAGCACGACAGCAAGAGCAATCCCATGAAGACCTTTATTTCCAAAGGAAACTCATTGATTGTTGTGTTTCGACGGCCGTCTGCTCCATCCACGAGCAGCGACGCGGAATTCTTGGCTGGCGCGTACTTCTTCCACGACGGTAAGTTTACACAACTCCACACTGACACACGTATAAATATGCAATATTTCAGAGCAAATAAGTGGGACAATGGAACCGTCATCTTTATGCGACGTAAAATACAATGGTTTAACAAGCGCCTTGGCTGGAAGAATCGATAATCCCGGTCCCCACAATCTCTTTTGGAACATTAATGGTCCCCTCACGTGCAAGCAGGACTTTGTTCCGGCGGCAAATCAAAGTATCGAGATCAAAATACTCAATATCTCCAATGTCTCCAAGCATCCGCTTTGTGTAACGCATTGTGGCGATCACGGATGTGCCTGTGTCTCAAAGTCTCCGCTCAAGGATGTTGATCACCTTATGCTGGTAGCGGAAAACGGATTCAATGTTATTTGCCTGTGCGGGGACGGGCTAGCGGAGTGGTTGCCCGTGAGCGTCAGAACCTGGGGCCCGCTAAGCGTCGTCTATTCAGTGGCGCACTATTCGCCGGACCGCAAACCATTTACCTTCACGGCTTCCTATTCCTTTAGCACTGACGGTATTTGCGGCGACCTCGCCTACACGGTCCATTCAGGTATACCTATACCTTTTCACCCATTTATCATTCTCAATCTGAACAATGTATTATTGTTGCAGGCAACATAACGATGAATAGTTTGGCCCCGTCGGAAAATCTCAATCACTTTTACTACCAACAATGTTCCTGGACTTTGCACTCAAACGTCGAGCGCCAACTCGATCTCGACATGTCCTCTAACCAAAACCGTAAGTATAAATAAAGCTCATGAAGAATTCAACGCCCCCACCAACAATTTTAATGACTGAACCCTGTACCAGAGATCAATATCATTAATTATTTAACTTAAGTCAGTCCTACGTGTTTGGACCGCCGTCACCGCGTGCATTTTTTATGTGCGTTAATGTTTCAGGTCCTTGTGCCGCCTGGAATATTACCATTTATGATTATAGCTCGAAGGCTGATAAATACTTGGGCGATACTTTGCAGACATTTTGCTCAAGAGAAAACAAACACAAGCTGTTTACTTTACGATGGAAGTTAAACACTGTTGTTGTTCGGTAGGTAAAGCCAGTATTCAACTCGCCCTTTTCATCATAATTGTATTTCAGATTAGTTACCATAAGTAGAACGATGCCTCAATTTGAAATAAAGTGGAAATCGCTTAAGGTCAATACGCGGCTGCATGCCGCGCCATCTCCCGCCCCGAAAGCGATTTCGCGGAGCCACGGAAAGCTCGCTGCAGCCGCCCTTCTGGTCTTCTTGCACCCGACTTATTACTTGTTAACTGGACTGATGATAGCTCCATGTGATGTTATGTTTAGATGAATGCAACGATATATTATAAATACATAGACAACGCCTAGGTACCTCTGCACAACTCAATGTAACCTCAAGATGTTCACTTAAATGGCATTCCCAAATTGATGGATTTAACTGTTAATCATGCCAAATATTTAAATTAAAACATGTGTACCTAGTCCCGCATGTTTCTTCCATTTTTTATTTTTCTTAAAAAAGCCTTGTACATAACACAACTGCTCAATTTGATTTTAAATGCAATAAAGTTTGGTAATTCTCACTTATAGATAAACAAAAGTATTGGAAAATGTATGAATAGGGTAGTTGCTTCGAATTGTGTGATAGATTTTACCAAAAATGGCTTTAACACGTCGACAAATTCTTTAATTAAGTAGAATAATTGTTCCTAGAAAATTAAACCCTCCCTAGAATTTAGAACCTATTAAACTAATTACCTAACTGTGATATATTGCAAAAACGACACTTTTTGTTCTTGTATAATTATGTACAAATTGAGCAGTTGAATATAGTAGTCAAAATGCACAGCACTATTATACTATTAAATAGAAAACAAAAGATGTTTTTGTCAATTACAAGCAACACACGTCATTCCTCCAAGTGCATTTGTTTGAATAAATAATAACAATTACGACAGCGTTTTATTCCTTTTACCAACAATAAAACAACATGTTATTAAAATATTATAGTTCAAGTTTATTAACATTTGTATAGAAAAGCAAAATACAATAAGTACTAAACAAGAGGTATACAATAAAAACAATAACGTCTATATTCTTCTTTATTGTGTTATGATCCCAAAATTATTGACTTTTTTTATCTAAAATAGAGATCTACTCTAGTTTTTACAATATGAAACAAACCAAAGGAGTAGGTGACACAAGGTGGCGGGTGTGAAACATAAAAAGGTCCTTTGACGCCATTCAAAAGCCTACTCCAAGGCTAGATAAAAATAGTTTGTTTTTTCTCAATTTCTAGTGATATAGGGTCCTAACATTCATGTTGTCTATTCTAGAGCCAATGTATGATTGTTCAAAATTGACAGACATGGTCATCAAATCCAAGCTAATAAAGAATAGGTTATATGTATTGCCAAAGGTTCTAAAAGCACAAGTATTTTGGCACCATTTGTAAGGTTCGCACATTCTATTCTACGACACATTTTTTCTACGTACATGCATGCGTCTTTTTTTTGCTGGAAGTGGGTTGAACAAAAATGGTTTTTAAAAAATATCGGGGTTGTCCGAGTATTGCCTATTCCAGTACTGGTCGTTGTACTCCCAGTCGTCCATTTTGGTCCATTTGTTAGTACCGGCGCGGAACCACTTGGGCGACCATTCGCCCTTTTTGCTCTTGCGGCTTTTATTGGCGTCGCGTTGTTTCTCTTCGAGGCGCGTTTTCTCAATTGCTGCGCCGTCAATGTCGCCTTGTTCGAGCTTGCGTATGTCTGGACGCAAACGCGAGTCCGTAGGACACAAATAGTCCTGCATTCCGCTTTCGATCTCGTTGAGCGACATAGCGAACTCTGTGAACTGATAATACTACACAGAAATGACGCTGATGTTCAAAACTTGCGTTACTTACGTCTCCGCTTTGCGCTGGTCGCTCCTTGACCTGCCAAATCATTACAGAGTTTGGTATGTCAATACTGTACGCAGATTCGCTTTTCGGAACATTTGGGTCGCTACCTTCTGCTGTTGAGTTGTAGTCGTCCAGACTCTGAAACTGATTTTTAGCACCAGCAAACTTAAACATAGAGGCGCGTACCTCTTGAGTCGACAAGGATTTAAAAGGGCTAACTTTGAGGCTGTTTAACTTTTGTAGTACTTTGCGTGAGGTTTGTGATGGCGAGTCATTTGGACTTTTGGTCTTGTCGTCAGACTTGAACTTTTGTACGTTTTCTTTGAGGTATTCTTCGTGCAGCGAGTAGTCGACACACTTTATGAATTCGGTCCATTTTCCGTAGACGTAGTACAGTTTGTGTTTGCTACAAAACTTCTTTTAGTTTGCTTACAGTAAACAAGAGAAAAACATACGATTTATCTGTGATATACCCTTCGACACGGTGCAAGTCCTTGGAGTTCCATCCCGCAGGTTTGAACGTTAAATGTGCCTTATGTCCAGTCGAATGATTCGTGATTTCCATGCTGCCAACTTGTTCCATCCACAACTTGCCTACGATTATGTTGTGGACGCAGCATTGCACGTTAGACCAAGTGTACGCTTCATTTAGCCTACAACATGAGGTGTCACAAGGAACCGTCTTAGGTCCGCGTTACTTACTTAGGAAACTCAACCGTGACAGTTCCTTTCGGCTGTATCTCAACGCTCTTTCCCCAGAACTTAAGTTTAGGGTGAATAGAGCCATGGAAGTTCCAGTCCTTGCCTTCAGCGTGGAAAGCCGAGACTGGAGGGTGGTGGCTAACCTGTTCGCACACAATACGAAACTCTGGGCGTTCGAGCTCGTATGTTTCTCCCAGTAGAGGGTTAAAGGGCTTTCCTAGGCGCTCCAAATTGGAAGCTAGGGCGCTAACAGAAAACCCTATAACAAACTTAAGACGCTCTATGGGGTCGGACTGTTGCGCGGCGAGTCTAAGGAGATGCGCGTACTCCATGTATTCGGCCATGCGCTGCAAGAAGCTGAGCGGCTCGTTAAACACAACAGGCATTGTGATTTTGCTTAGTTCTTTTCCAATGCAATTTTTTAACACTGACCAGATATTGTAGTCATTGTGGTACATGGGCACTGGAAGTGTCACTCTGAAAAATCACGTTTAAGTTTGCTGCGTGTCTTGCACAAAATTAAAGCTGCTGGGTGTCTACTTAATGCATGTGCTTATGATAAAAAATCATTCGTGGCTACCTACGTGTTTATTTGTTTAAAAAAATACATTACCTAAATTTGCGCGCGGGGGTTTAAAAATAAGCGTCCAATCCACTACTAGCAACTACAGTCTACAACCAGAATAGAAAAAAGCTAAATAATTAATTGATAAAATGGGCTACGTCCTCAAGCAAAAAAACTAAGCTATGAAAATACCTGTATTCTTTTTTTTTCGCTTCCATTCTGATAAAATGAAGTCAAATTCCAGTCAAGTGGGAAGAACATCCGCTCAAGAATATAGGAAACAAATGGTTAAAGGAAACAAACGCACCTAATTCATGCGACGAAACGATGTAGTTCTTAACATTGTTGTAGAAAACGGTGTTAATATTTAAGGGATGCTATTTTGATAATGGTTACCTTATGAATCGATTCACACACCCCACATCTTAGCAAAAGCCAGTTGTTATTGCGCGGTGCGACCCATGGGCATAGTTCGTGCGCTTATCCTTTGCGGTTTCACCCACACCACCCACCTTTTCAAATACCAACGAACTCATTATAATCAAAACAAACAGATTTAAAAAACTTTATTTTAAGATAGAAAACATACAAAAAAACTTAGCTAACTTATAGCTCCTCGTGTTTGGAGGGGAATTTCTTTAAAATAGCGTTATACAAGTTGTAAAAGGCGTAAACACTAACTGTAACAATTACGACTAATGCTACCCCAAAAACGACACTAAGAAAACTTCCATCTATAACGCCGACGGTGTTGGTTCGGCGACCCTCTTCCTGCTGGTCTATATATTGCCGATCTGCCATAAGTTTTTTCATGTTGTTAAGTCGCTGACGCAGTTCGTCCACAGACTCACCTGACGTTTCTAAAACGGGATAAATCGTCATAGGGAGACGAAAATAAAAAATGTTTAAATACCTGCCTTTTTTCATGGTTAGCTACGGAGCTGTCACAACGAGAATAACATTATCGATTGGAATTGTCCATTGGACCAAGCGGTCGGAGACTGGGTAAGCCAGATCTATTCAGATCCACCCCAGATCGTGGTTGCCACCCTCGCTCACGTCGCTGTGTCGCACAACACCGAATTTCGTGGACTAAATTGAAATTTGGCAACGAAGTGTTTTCCTGTCTCGCGCATCTCACGGAAACATCCCTTAAAATTACAGCTAAATTTGGCCGATTTATCTCAAAATTCGTTGTTTTCGCGAAAAATACTTCGTGCGAATATATTTTGTTTTACTTTGTTCTTAATATCCGAACAAAATTATTCGTGAATTTATTAATAAATTTTGGTGTAAGTTGCTAAATTGGTGTTTTCTTATTTGCACTAATCGTTGTGAAAAATGTATGTATATCATCTCTATTATTTCAGAAAAATAATCATCATTGCTATAAGTATTTATATGTAAATAATGAACAAGTGCAAATGTAAATGTTCAATGTTTTTATTGTTGTAACTATTAAATGAAACCTATCATTTCCCATTTAGTAGAAGTGGTGAGATTACTCTTTGGCGATTTACGATATCGGTCGAGCCATATAGGGCCAATAAAATTAGAAACTACTTACGACAGATGACTAAGATTCACGTTAATCAATGAGAAATATGATACGTTAGAGTAATTGTCTCGTAAAAATAGCTTTTCTATTTTCTCACAACTCCTGCTAAATGAAAAAAAGTAAACAAATGATTTGTGCTGTTCTTTCTTGTTGAAGCTGTGTTTTTGTGTACAATTTTGTATAAATCTCTTAATTCTCCTCTCATTTGGTGTGACTATCCTTTCTTTAATTCGGAAAAACAATGATCAATTTAGGAGGGATTTATGGAAAAGTGTTGCACACAAAATCTGTGTTCGCAGAAAGCAAGCGCACTCTGTGTTCCCATCTAAGTAGATTGATATATTGTTTTTAGTGGCAGGATGCATAAACTATGGTGTGATGGTATTTCGAGGGCTGCATATGTGTTTTCCGGTGTTGTTGTAGAGTCTTTCTTCAGTTGTCGTTTGTAAAGGGAACCGGAATACCTACGCTGTCCCTATGTTGAAGATCCCCGCACGTTTTAAGCAATGTGACCTCAGTGTTTCCCTAGCGTTTGATTACTGTGACTGCATTCTCAACATGGGTACCCGTGCTGCTGCATGTAAGCAACCTTCTATGTCACTATACTCATAGATAGACCAAATACCTGACTTACTAGTACTACAGTCGCGCGCCGTTGGAACATGCACTCCACTTTTTATTATAGATTAACCAATGACACTTGTTAACCGGCCTGATTAACAGAACAATTATTAATTAAATGAATTAGTTACAGCCAAAATCCGCAGCCTGTATGACTACCAACTCCGGCTTTCGCAGGGAGCTATGCCACCCCCTTCAGGAGTGGACATAGCAAACACCATTAAGTATTTCTCACAAACCCTCTTAAGTAAGTTTACAACGCGCCAAACGATTTCCTATAATAATAGGATACGTTTTCAGCCGTTTTGAAAGATGTACCCAATTCACCGCTTGAGCTCCTTAAGAACCCGGAAATGGACGCAGTACGCATGGGACTATTTCCAAGCTTAGACTACAAAGGCCTTTATAATTCCCTTATTCCGTTAATAGAAACCGCTCCCTTAATCCAATACGGCCTTCACGCCTTCGGACAAGCAGTCTTACAATGTCTCGGATGCCTTCTACCTTTTTTAGAACACGATCTTATCGATAATCTACCGTACTTAACCGCCTCCGTAATGGCGGTGTTACCAAGCAATCTACATCAGGACATCGTCAACTCGTTATGTTTTTATATTCTCCCGTTTACAATTAGTAAGTCATTCAACGCATGTAGTAAACACAATTAAGTGTCATGTTGTAGAGCGCCACAATAACAGGGAAAGTGAAACGTGCCAATCTGTTTCACCAGTAGTAATGATGGTCTTTCAATACTCTATGAATCCAGCTCATCACTGTCAATTACTGGAATGCCTAATGACGCATAAACACAATGTATTAAAGGATGTTTTGAGCGTTATAGCTTACGGCACGTCGAATGCACGATCATCTGCGGCCAAACTCTTGTTCTACTACTGGCCTACGTTTAACGCTAATTTATTCGACAGGAAGAACCTTATCTGCAAATTCGCCGGTAAGCACCACTTCCTGTCTTAACATTGTGTAAGGTTTCTTTGTTTAAGGAGACGCTTCGCCGTTCGTTTGTCAGCGGGACATGTGCCCGAACTCAGGCAACGCTGAGGCAGCCAAAGTATGCTACGACCACTGTATTTCCATCACCTTCGCAAGCGATACACCCCCACCACTATATTTATGCATCGAGTGCGCAAACGAGATTCACAGAGAACACCCTAACCAAGTATTCCTAGACATCCTACACCCAATGCAGCAAGTTTCAATGGTCTGCGAGAACAAAAACTGCCGCTCGTCCAACAAATCCGCTATTTCGATTTGCTTCTCAACCGAATGCGCTAGTTACAACGGTAACCATCCGATACGATACTGCGACCAGTGTCACAATAATCGCCATAACAACAGACGCGGTGGTGATCACATTTTCCACAGATGCATACCACCAACATGGGTCATGGACGAAGAACTACAGTCGTCAATGGTCGAAGCCATAATAAGCCTTCTTAAGGAGTCCAAGGTGCAAACCCCTGAGACCAAAGACCTGCCTCCGCCACAACCGTTGCAACCCCAGGAAGGCCGCAGTCCGGTACCATCGATCGACAACATCACGATTGAGGAAAGACAACTCTTAGGGCGGTACGGCGTTTGGCTGTTAGTCGGGAGATGTACGCCAACCGAAAACACACCAATTGAGGTGCTAGGACGTCTACTCGCGATGTTATTCCATTGGTTCCACATGACGGCTTACGCGTACGACGGTCAAGAGGAGAGTACGTTGGAGAAACTCAAAACCGAGAACGTTTGCGTATGGCTGAAAGATATCATCAAGTCTGACTACAAGCTTTTTGTTTCGTGTCTTTTACCACACCCTCCAGAGTACGCTAGAGTTGGTGGACATTGGGAGACCTTGGTGTCGCGTACGTCACATCTTAAGGAAGGTTTAAATCGACTCTTTTGCATGGTACCGTACGAGATAATCGACCAAGGGATATGGGACTACGTCATGCCTTTCTGGATGGAGGCGATTGTAAACGGAGTTCCGGAAAAGGAGTTATCTGAGCTGAGGATTATTCTGAGCAAAATCCTTGACACGGACATGAGCCCGTTGGGGTTTGACGCCAAGAAGATGTACCAATTCGTTTCTGTACGATTCAAACGCACAAGTGCCAAAGTGCAAGAACAGGCTTTACGTTGGTTGCAGGTACGTACCACATACTCAGTCCAACTGAGATTAAAATCAATGTTTCTAGACGTTAACAATGTTGGAAATCATCATCCCGCTAAATTTGCTGTTCGTCATCTTCGAAGACGGGGTTACGTACATGAAAAGCGGCGAGGTCGACGTCACAGAAGAACAACTACTGACTTGCTCGGAACTACAAGTACCAGAAATGTCCAAACGCTGCTCCATATGTAAGTCCACACACCTCTTTTACCATTACCAATCTTTGGTCTTACAGCATCAACTGGAGAAGCTGGCAATTCAGGTTCAACCAACTCAGAGGAGGAAACCAACCTATCACCATCCTCAGACAAGTACGACTCCGACGGTGAACACAACTTATACTGCTGTATTCTGATGTTGGACATACTTCTTAAGCAAATGGAACTGCAGGACATTGACAAGCACACCGGGTTGAACTCCTCGCTCTGCAAGAACGTGTGTTGGTTGCTCAAGTGCATGATCAACACCGCTTGGATTGAAGGACACTCATGTGTCTCGAAGTCAGAATGTAGTTACTGCGAGTCCAGTATAATGTGGCATCAGTTGTCCTTGCAGTTGGTGAAGTATTTGTTGCCTATATATCCAGTTCGACCGCCTGACGTAAGTTGTTTCCAAAAGGTAGAAGTGTACTAAAGGTTTGATGTTGTAGCCGCCTTTCGAGGACTTCTCCGATGAGTCGCATAGTAAAAAAAGCCCACCGGAAAGCGACAAAAAGGAAAAATCTGATTTAGGTGCCGCTACGCCAGTACCTGAAGTGCATTCAGTTGGAGGGGTACTAGTGCACATGCCCCACGTCTGTTCGGTAAGTTAAAACAATCCCCAAACACTCCAGTACTAAAATATCCTTGCAGATAATGACAGCGACAGTCGAAACGGTCTCAGAACAACTCGACTTGGCAGCAATTATGCCAGCGGAAAAAGTCGTATCAGCAGTTGCTCGAGCTATAACCTTATCCGAATCGGACGTCGGTGAGTTTATTCACTTCCCTTGCAAACAACAGTACCAAATTATGTCTTGTAGCGACTGCTACGGTGCAAGTTGTCAAGCCACAAGTCATTGGCGCAAATGATGAACCATTAGAACCGGATGACGACGATGACGACGATTTGGATTTTTGGCAAACCTCCGTAGGGAAATTCAGGTTTTGTGTTGAGGATTTGCCTCAACCTTTGCAGTACATACATCAACTCTTGCAGGGGTTGCCCACGATAACCAAGCCAGATATTTTGTATTACATGCTACAGTGTTTGAATATTTTAGTTTTGCACGGCGACGCGTGCTTTAAGGCGTCAAAGGAGCATCGGGGTTTTTTTATTTGGTGCCAAGAGAATTTATTAATTAAAAAGTAAGCCGCAAGTAAAGGTAAACGGTGGATTGTAGTTGTTTTTTTGTAGCTTATGGGACCTGTGCAATTCGGAGCACTCGCACATAAGTCAAGAAGTAGTGCCTTTACTTTTACACTGCATAACGCTTCCGTCTGGATCCGACGTATTCTGGAAGGTAATCCAGGACGATTTTCATAGCTCAAGTTGGTGTGAGCGCTTCACGGCCGTCGAAAGAGTTACTGTTATTGCCAGATTTATGGACTCGAGTCCGCTTCGAAACGTGATGCCTTTACAAGCGGCGCTGGCAAATGCTTTCTGTTATCTTATTTCCAGTATGGACGATCCGAACATTTACGTTGCTCAAAGAGCTACCTTATACCTCGGAACCTTACATGATTTCGCAATAAAGGTAGTATTTTGTGTTTGCCGTTGTGGGACTAATGATTTTGTTTCAGTCTTTAATAATGTGTTTAGAAACTCAATTTGATACCGTAATCGTAGATAGACCAATGGTGTTACAATCTTTGTACCAAGTTCACAATTCGTTAAGTGAACGTAAAATTTTGACGTGGGACTTCTTTTTGAACCGTTTTGATACCTTATTTTTAGAAGCACAAATTAATTTAGAAAAATCTGGAGACATCTCGTATATCAGAGGTACTTCTTTGTTTTTTTTTTTATTGGTACTAAAGCAAACGTTTTGCAGATTTACGAAATTCAGATATGACAAGTGACAATATTACACGTAAAATCCAACGCGCAAACCTTGCTCTGTCCCAATCCGAAGGCAGTGCCAACAGCTCGGTAAAAACTCTGAGCGCCAGTTTTGGCGTCAAATGGCCCTACAAGCGGACGATGTCCGCTCCAGCTTCAATAATCATGAAATACGAAACCAAAAGTATGTCCTTTAGACTTTAAACACTAGCACCAGTATAATTGTACATATTTGTTGTAGTTTTGGAAGCAAAGGAAAAAATATACAACAGACAATACTCAGCACCTATACTGAAACGAAAAAGCTCGCGTTTTGGACTCGGTCAGTTTAGTAACAGCACTTCAGGTAGATGTAGTTGTAGCTGTCTTGCTGTAGTGCATGAACCTTTGGTATGTAAGCCAACTTTTGACTGACATACGCAAGCCCTTTAACCTTTGACCCGTTATTAAACAGCCTTCTTTCGTAGATGGCCACATGCACTCCATAAACGTCACCGAGGAGCAAAACCTGCTAACGTTCTTGCAAAAAGTCATAGACTTAGAAGAGGCCGATAACGAAACGATGCACTTACTGGTCTTCCTCTTGATGCAGTTCTTGTCCCGCAGTGACCAGGCCTACCCAGCTGAGGAAAAACACATCTCCAAGACGCAAGGGATTATATTGCGACACTTGTACCTCTTGTTGGGCTACAGTCAAAACGACAGAGGGATATACTTATCCCCGCAGCGATTACGGTCGTCACCATCGTTTAACGTTTTCTTGTCGAACCTACCGCAAGTACTGGATCAGAACCATATCATGGGGCGTCTGCTTTTGCCAACGTGCTTAATACTCTTGCAGTACGCACCGTCGCCGTACTACATCTCCAACACCATTGATATTCAACAACCGCCGTATAGCTTATGGGCGCTTGAACCGCACTTTAGGAAGCACTGGCTAATGGCGCTGATCGTCATCTTGTACAAATACCAATACAACCAACAACCCTACTGTATGCAGCTTGTATCGCTGATAAGAATCGTGCTGAACACGTTGGAATCGCAACAGCACCACTGCAGACGCATTCCTGCGACAATTATCATGGGTACGCTGCCGTCAAGGTCACGGGACGTAAGTCAACCATCTCTTGGTACGGAAAACGATCACATTGAACGCGCCACCCCACCACTATCGCCAATGTACTCCTTGGACGGGCAGTCAATACACGTGTCATTAAATTCCAAAACTGGAAAGGCCCAAGTCGTTTACGCTAAGCCGTCGTCAACCACGAGCATGGAGACGCACTGGGAGGAAGCCATACAGTGCATCCAGCCTGAGAAGAAGTGGGAACGGATCAGGAAATTCGGCGGCGACATCAGTTTAGACAACGACGAGACAGAGTCTGAGTTAATAGTAATCCCTGAGAGCGATCTATCCGATTCTACGCTACACGGAAGCGCGCAGGACTCCTTCGAAGAAAACGTAGACGAATGCTGCAAGCACCCAAAAGAATGCAAAAAGTCGACATGGATAATCGGCGAGGACAACACGTACAAGACATGCATCAAACCCAAATCCCAATCCCTTAAAGAAAAGCACTGCCAAAAAATCCACACCACTTCTGTTTCGTCAGCAAACGGCACAAGGAACAAGCCATCACCTCTTGGGAAGCACAAAAAAATAATAGACCCAAGCATCACCCCTGTGTGTACGCCAGTTTCCGACAGCGAAGAGGTCTACAAGAACCATTCCAAACTCCTACCAACACCTTCGTTGGAACGGCTCTTGGTCCTCGGACCAGGACGCGAACCAAACAAGGAACTGTCCGCTTCGCTAGAGTCACAACTTGAGATACCAACGCAAGAACGGTTACTACCGATTGGGCAACACACCAAGGACATTTCGCAATTAGTCGAGAAGGTACGACAAGCTTTAGGAATCAACGCACAAATAGTTAAGAACGATAAATCAGAAACCAAAAAAGATGAACCAACGTCGCAAACGCACAGCCCGAGAAGACTCATCAAACAAGTTGCTTTGGAGAGTCCCCCGAACCAAATTGAACCTGAGGATTTCTTCAAAGCGTCTAAAGTCAACAACCACAACAATAGTAAGTATTCTTCAACACTCTTACGTGTTTTTAACAACATGTGTTAACAGGAGAGACAATAGTAAATCAACGACAACGAATGCGAAAGCTAGGTCCTTTCGCCATGGGTTCGTATACCTTGCACGATACCAGAAGACCTGGTTCTTGGTTAAGTCCCCAATTGTCGCCAAGATCTGAAGCACCAGAATTAAAGCAAAGTCTGTTTCGCATCGGCGACGAATGCGTCAACGAGCGTTGCTCTGAGTGCGGCACAGTAAAGGAAGAATACAGCGACGAAGAAATGGGGTTATGCATCGTCATCTTAGGGACTTTCATTCACAGAGAACCTGCCCTAGCCGCTCCTTTATTACCCGACATTCTAAGCATCGTCGGACGGTACGTTATCATTTTGAAACCTAGCAGGATTGTTAATTTTTTGTGTTAAAGGGTTACCACCACAGCGATGTACCCCTGGCAAAGCGAAAGTAATGTCCATCTCCCTGGCGGCGCGGTTAGTGTTGCGCACCAGTTCTTGCGATGCGTTCTTCACCAATTGGCGCCCAACGGAATTTTCGTGCAGATGTTTCAAACCAACGCCTCCGAGAGCATCAGAGTACAATTTTTTAAGAATGTTATTCAGTCATTAGTTGATTTTAATGAGTTAAACCCCATTATACCGCTACAACTGCTTCTAGAGGTAACTATATATTGACTATCGCGTTTTGTTACTTAATTACGTGTAACATTTTAGATGCTTAATTCGAAGAAGACCTTACCGGTAGACACTATGCCGACAATACTCCAAAACCTAGCGTGTTACTTTACGTGTCTGCCTTTGGAGGCGTGTTTAGGACAAAATACATCTATCCTAAGCACTGTGTTACAACACCTGGAAACGTTTTACAGACGTTTGCTTTTAGTACTGAACACCATAGAGGATGTAATGCCTCTGTTAAAAATAATGATATCCATCCTCAAACTGCCAATAATATCGCAATACAAAGGGCTACTCGACCCGTTTTCAAAAGTCCTAAGTCACGCCATTCAAACTCATACTCTTAAGTACAGTTGTTTGGTCGAAATATGTTTTTTATGTAATAGAGCGTTCACCAAGGAGCGCGATAAATTAATTCTGAGTCGTATGATTGTGTTTGAGCTAGTACAGGCGCTGAAGTTTAAGACTACGATTCCTGATTCGAATTTGCTGATGCTTATTAATTTGATACTTCAGGTAAGACAACTTTTATGTATAAACGTTTCATTAATAAAAACTGTCGACAGGACGTCGGGGGAATGATACCAACAAACGTCGTGATGAAAGACATGGGAAACGAGTTTTCAGGACCTCATTGCACGACTGGTATTTCCGAGTGCATGAAACTACACTTAGGCGAGATACTCGAGTTTCTGACTGACATACACACGATTTCAAAGATTAAAAGCTACTGCAAAGGCGTCGCGGTTGGTTTAAACGACGATACGTTAGGCGGGATTATAAAATGTAACGTAGCGCAGTATTTAGCGTTAGAAATAACGAAAGGAAACGGGCGCGATAACCGCGCCGTTAATCGGTACTTCCCATGGTTGTATAACACCAACACTACACAGCAAGGGTTTGTTTGTCTTAGGAAACACATACCTTAATAAAGCATGATTATTTTCAGACCGAAAGAGTTCATAGAGTGTCTAGGACATGTCAGGTTACTGTCGTGGTTGTTGTTGGGTACCTTAACGCACACAGCGCTTCAAGGACAGTCGTTATCGCAACCTGTACCGCAGGAAGCGTCCTGCCAAATAGCAGATCATATCCAGGTTATAATGGGTGGATTTGCTGAACAAACCAAACCGTCAAACGTGCACACTTCGTCAGTTTTTTATACGTTTATCCTGTGCCAGGTTTGTTGCCACTTTTAAGGAATACACCGCGTCTTATTGTATGTTTTTAGCTCTGGACAGTGTACATCGAGCAGAGTTTAAGTAGTCATATGCCGATAACCGAGCCGTACAACGTAACGATGAATATTTTGTTTGATTTCTGGGCTAAAGTAACGCCGTGTATATTACAACTGGTACAACAGTCTAAAACCGTAATTTATAAACGTATATATGGGGTTTTTGTTTAATTTTGTGGTTTTAGCTAAGCGAAATCGTGTGTTTGCACTTTTTGAGCATGATCGAAGCGCTTTTGGAGTGTCGCTCGACTTTTGTCGCTAAACTACTTCCACTTTGGACGCCAGTACTTTGCTCGAACCAAATACAAGTACGTATTTTTTGACTTATAAAATGTCCCTACTTATGTTTATTTTAGTTGCCAGGTCACCTACGCGTACGTTTGCAGAATTGCCGCAACTTTTCGCCATCAATTCCGACAGAAGTACCAAACGATAAGCTTAAAATGACGCTTAACAGTCCAGTGCTTTTAAAATGGTTGCAAAGACTTCAGTTTAAGATGGGTCAAATTGAGTTGCAGTCCTCATCAACTGCTGCTCAATTCTACTCCTTATAATTTGGGCGCGCGTTAAATAAAACAACATTGTTAACAGTTAATAAATATTTATTATATCGAACATTTATATACACTCGTTATTTTATCAGCAACAATATAACATTTTCAGTAATACTGTTTAATTTATTAGTGCTCTTAAAACGTCTAGTTCCTTCAGGGACGTTTCGGACGCGTGAGGACTCAGCTACAATAAAAAAAAACTTCAGACAATTCCCTCAGCCACAAAAATACAAACCTTTTCAATAAAATACTGCACGTCCAGTTGGATCTGTTTTCGTATTTTCATTTCATCTGTTATCGTTGCAGAGTTTTGTGAAGTGTTGTCTTCACTAAGGTTGAAATTGCGGTTCTTAAGACGACGTAAAGATTCCTCGGTCTTGTCAACGGAGTGAAGAACGTCTTGGACAAGAGTTAGATAACTGAAATTGGTTCTAAGATACCTCAGGTGTTAAAAAACGCACTGATACTTACTGCTTGCTAATGCTCGATATAATACAATCCAAAATTGGTGTAGTTAATTCTTTATAGTTTATAAACTTAGTCACAAAGTTTGTAATCGGCGCGACCGCCTTTGCGATATAAGGACTCCCGGAAACCGGCGCGTTACGATTAGTCCGGCGGTACAACCGCGGTATCGCCCCGACGTTTTGCAACTCAGAGATACTGTCATTCACTTTAAGTGCGATTAAATGATCACTTAGCTTTTCCGAAGCTTGCGTAAGCACTTTAGTATTAAGCTCGAAAACTTTAGAGACATATACGCGTATTTTAAGTGGCACAACTTTAGAAATAACTTGTAGCAAATCCCCGTTGCAGTGAGGAGCCATTTGAAGTTTTAGGATATCAAAATCATGAAGAGAAGTAATGATAAAATTCTCCCAGTCTTGTGACTCACTTAGATGTTTGTGGTTCTGCAACATTGTTTCATGAACAACCAAACTTTAGGCTTTATGTAATAAGAAAAGACTTACCTCGAGTCCTTTGTAGAACCATGTCACGTATCTGGAGACCAACAACAGCGCCAGTTTTAAAAACTGATCGCTTAAATGATCGATAAAGATGTTTTCGTTGAAACACGCCATTAAACAGGAAAACAAAGTCGCTGTCACTTTTAGTTTGCATTTTAAGTCCCCATTGTTAACGAAGATTGGTTTTTGGTTCACCAAATCTGCCTCCAGTTGTCCAGCGATTTGTTGAAACGTTATTTCAAAGTAAACAGGAAGATTAAAACGTTTTATGTGTTCTTGAAAGCTTGCGTCAGTTTTGATTTTATTCTGGTCGCCGCATTTGTCCGAAATAGCCAAAAGGAGCCCCCAAGTGTTCCTGAATCGATTCTGGAACTGTTCTGGATTTCCAGGTGCAGTAATGTGCGGTAAATGTTCCCTTAATTGAGTGTCGAGCTCGACCCAAAATGAGTTTAGTATAAAATCGAATCCTTTTAAACTGGTATCGTTTTGTACTATTGTAACCAAGATCGTTACTTCACTGGACAGAAAATCAAGAGCCGCGTTGTAGATTTGACTAATATCTTGGTCGCATTTGTCTAAATAGGTTTCGTTTACCCATTTTTTTAACGTCGGACGCACTATATTGACTCTGTAAGACATTTCTGCTTCTTTTGGCTTTTCCAAGTCGTTGTACATCTTAAGGCACTGTTCCGTTAGCACTAGGTTCTTCTCCTGTACCGCATTCAAGAATTTAAAGTTAATAATGTCGATTAACTTGTCTTCCACGTTCAAAACTTCAGCATCTATGTCGTCCGTACCACTTTCGGTTAAATACGTTTTTTGGAACGCGTATTTACTGACAGCCCGTTCCAGCATCGTTATATCGTCCGCAAAGTTCTTACGTTCGATTAATGAGTCTGCATACAAAGCTGCTCCGTACAGTTCAAGTTTTAGAGTCTTGTGAATTTTGATACGATTATTCTCAGCGATTTTGTCCAATGTGATCTTGTAGTAGCTTTGCGCGGTCTTGACCAGCTCGTACAGCGTCTAAAATCGTATCATAAGCACCTGCTGTACCTTAAATTAACGTAATATTACCTTAATTTCGGCTTGAAGTTGCGATATAGGGGCGTTTAAGCATTCTATCTTCGTGTTTAGATTTGTGAGGTACTCAGCCAAGTTAACGATGGCTTCGGTCTCCGTTTTGAGTATTTCAGCCATTTGGGAGTGTAGAACGTCTCCATATTTCTGTAAGTTGCGTTTAAGAGTCTCCAATTCCGATTTTTGTGTTAGTGTTGTCAGGCATTGGTCTATGTCGAAATCATTCTGCAATTTAAGGGTTTAAAACTAGAAATATTAGAAGGACAAGTAGCTTACGTTAAAGAATGTGTCTTTCCACACTTGGCTTTCGTGTAAATACATGTTTTTTCTATTTAATTAAGCTTATTTAATGCCATTAAAGTTGTTGTCTTGACGTAAACAAAAATATTTTAGGTTAGGATTAAGAAGGCTATGAGCGTTTGTGGCGGCACCTGCCGAGTCATTTGAACTACTGAAACTCTGATAATTACAGATTCCTATTTAGTGTGGCGTCGTGTCGCTTGCTGCAAAGAGCAACAAGTCGGTTTATTTGGCTTTTAAATGTTGTAAATGCAAGTAAAATATTTAAATTTCAAGATTACAACATGCTTCACCAGTAAGACAACGCATTAAATAGCTTTAGCTCGATTAACCTAACCAATATGTTATTTTGTTTGCAGTTTGTGTTTTAAAAGATGCTTTGGAGCTTGGACCCATGGTTTTACGTTATTGCAACCAAACTCAGTGATTTATATTGAAATCTTGTGTACCAGAAGTATTTACGCACATTCTACAGCAGAAAAACATAGCAGCATCCTGTCCACTTAACAAAAATGAGGCCCTGCAGTCTAGAAGGAAAATACCACACAAAGATGGGTCTACAGGTGGTTCTTCAGATGGATAGACTTTACAGCAATTCGGACCAGCTTCAGAAAGTCCATGGCTTTATTCATAAAAGCCGACAAACTATTACAGATAAGTCTTTTTCTTTTTATTTAAAAACGGGGCAACAATGGCTTTCCTCTGTCCAGGGAAAGTCATATAGTTGCTTTTGGTTTGGTTAAGGGGTCCTAATTTTAAGAAAGTCCAAACGCGTGATTAAGGGGTGTAGAAGAAGATACTAAATACTTGAAGTGTTTCATTTGGGGGTCCGATGGAATCTTCGGTGTTTTTTATTTTGTTTTACCCTCTGCCCTCGTCTAGTTTTAAGGAAAAGTAGTATTTAGTTTAAGAATATGCAGCGTGGGGCTTTTTTTTGTCCAGAGAAAGTCCCATTGTTGCTTTTTGTTACGTTTTAATTAATAAGTAAAATGACACAATCGAGAAATAAAATACGTCAAACTCAGTATTAGTTATGCAATATCTTGGAAAAGTCTATTCTGTGTCCCGATAGAGTTTTCCAAGTGTCTTTTTTTAATTTTATTTTCTTTCTCGTTACTTTTGCTTAAATAAAGCCTTTTTTTAGCTAATTTAATTTTGTTTTCTTCTTTGATACTGCTTTTTATTTGTTCCTAGTTCTTCTCTCGAGACAGTGGGTCAGTGGGACCCAAATGGGACAGAATGGAATAAATAAAAGAAGCCCCTTTCTTCGGTAAGTCCTAATTGTCTTATTATTTGTAGTTGCATGAAAGTTTTCAAACATTTAAAAGTTCTATCAAGGATTTTTAGTTTATTTAGAACATGTGACGCCATCTATTAGTTTTATGTTAAAGGTCGGTAAAATATTACAGTTTAATTAGTAGAGATCTATAATGGCGAGAGGGAAACAAAAATTAAATTTAAATGCTTTTATTAGTTTTATTATTATGATTTGTTGTAAAAGTTAATTGTTTTTGCAGAAAAGAAACTAAAGCCGATGGATTGCCATTTGCGGAAGAATGCTGAATCGCCACTGCAAGCTGGACGTCCACCTGGAAGCTGGATCAAGAAATATCTTCTATTTAAGCAGAATATTTATATTTTACATACAATTTTATTAGCTTTTTATGATTTATGATTTTATTGCTTAATTATCTTGTTCTTTGGGTTGATTTGTTTAATAAACATGGTTTCTTTGTGTGTTTTATTTCCCCTTCTTGAGGGGGAAACTTCTTCTGGAAGCTAATTGCATTTTAACGTATAATAATGCTCCTATTTCGTGTTACGTTATGTTTGTCTTTAGTAAGGATTTGCTTTACTTTTTTTTAATGTTAAAATGCAATTTGCATCCAAAATTTTTGAAAAATGTATCCATCTAAGGTGGGGCCACGCAAATTTTTTTTTGATTGGGTCATTTGAACTACTAACCTATATTTATTTACTAATACATATTCCAGAGTTAATATCCTATAAAGCGGTTGTATTTCAATAAATACTTGATGCTTTAACATTATGTGGGGTCCCTGTACCCCTTAAATTTCTTTAAATGCTGTTAAATTCGAAAATACTCTTTAAAAGCGTCAGAATCGAACAGAGGCTAAGCAATTTTTGTTTAATTGGTGCATTTTAACTGGCAATCTACGCCTTAAACTCAAATTGCGCCATAAAATGCAGTATTTTTGGTAAATTTCACGAAATAAGGATAAATTACAACAAAATTCAAAAATTAAAACTATTACAGGAACCTGTAGAAAAAGGTATTCAAAAATCTAGTTACCTTCTCATATTGCTATTCTCCTGATACCAAATTCAAAGTTTTCATACCCTTGGTATCAAAAATTGCAAGAAACCAAGACGAAATAATGCTTTGAGTCGCGATATACAAGCCAATTTTCAGTTTTATGTATCAGGAGACCAGCAACAGAAAAAGGTATTTGAACATGCAAACAATGCGGTATACATTACCTTCTCATATTCTATTCTCCTAATACTTTGAATTCAAAGTTAGGTTAGCCAGCCCCCTTTGATGTTTATTTTCAGGAAATTTCTGGCGATTTGGGCCATATTAGCAAATTATTTTGCTCTGAAAAAAATCCAAGAGGTTAACCTTTGATTTTTATTTTCAAGAAATTTCTGGCGATTTTGGCCATATTGACTGATTATTTTGCTTGAAAAAAAATCTAAGAGGTTAACCTTTGATTTTTATTTTCAAGAAATTTTAGGCGATTTTGGCCATATTGACTGATTATTTTGCTTTGAAAAATATCCAAGGGGTTAACCTTTGATTTTTATTTTCGGGAAATTTCTATCGATTTAGGCCATATTGACTAATTATTTTGTTCGGAAAAAAATCCAAGAGGTTAACCTTTGATTTTTATTTTCAAGAAATTTCTGGCGATTTGGGCCATATTGACTGATTATTTTGCTCTGAAAAATATCCAAGGGGTTAACCTTTGATTTTTATTTTCAGGAGAATTTTTGTCGATTTAGGCCCGATTGACAAATTATTTTGCTGCGAAAAAAATCCAAGGGGTTAACCTTGCATTTTTATTTTCAAGAAATTTTGGGCGATTTTGGCCATATTGACTGATTATTTTGCTTCGAAAAAAATCCAAGGGGTTAACCTTGCATTTTTATTTCCAAGAAATTTCATGCGATTTAGGCCATATCGACAAATTATTTTGCTCTGAAAAAAATCCAAGAGGTTAACCTTTGATTTTTATTTTCAAGAAATTTTAGGCGATTTTGGCCATATTGACTGATTATTTTGCTCTGAAAAAAATCCAAGGGGTTAACCTTTGATTTTTATTTTCAAGAAATTTTAGGCGATTTTGGCCATATTGACTGATTATTTTGCTCTGAAAAAAATCCAAGGGGTTAACCTTTGATTTTTATTTTTAAAAAATATTTTGCGATTTGGGCCATATTGACTGATTATTTTGCTTTAAAAAATATCCAAGGGGTTAACCTTTGATTTTTATTTTCAGGAGATTTTTGTCGATTTGGGCCATATTGGCAGATTATTATGCTTAAAAAAATATCCAAGGGGTTAACCTTGAATATTTATTTTCGAGAGATTTCTTGTGATTTAGGTCACATTGACGACCGTAGAAAAAAGGCCCCAAAGTTAAAAAAAGAAAAAAGGATTTGCCAGCGGTGAGATTCGATCCCAAGACCTTCTGACTGGGAAGGCGAGTACTACACCGCTAGACCAAGGACTCATTGAAAACTATACATCAAATGTTAAATATAAAGGACACATTGGACCACGTCAGTTTCTGAAGTGGTGGCGCCCTCTGTTATTGAGTAGCAAAACTATACTTCCAGCATTATAGTTTTTTGAAATCCAATTCACCAACGACCCAACTCATCAACCACTACCGAAATCCAACTCATCAACTACCCAACTCACCAACCGCTACCGAAATCCAACTCATCAACAACCCAACTCATCAACGACTGTGGATTCCAACTGAACAACTACCCAACTCGCCAACGACTAGCAAAATTCAACTCAGCAACGACCCAACTGGCCTACGAGTAACGAAATCCAACTCAGCAAGGACTAAACTCGTCTTTGTTCCTATTTGGGCCAAAAAATCACAAAAATTATTGAAATTTACAATTTTAAAATAGTCAGCGCCATCTAGTGAACAACACATGAATTACGCAGCAGATGCAACCAACAATACATGCTTGTAGCCGTGGTTGCCTATACGTTACAGAAATCTGTATTGGGCTGTCATTGTAGTTGCATGACATGACAATAGGTGGCGCTAAATATTTATTTACGAAACTAGGTGTTCTAACCTCAAATTTTCAATTTAAACACTTTTAAACGCTTTTTTGCCCAGTTTTTTGTGCATTTTCCAAGATAAGGCTATGGAAATCAGTATTTCGTGTTCTTTGTTCGTCCGTCTTTCAAGCAGTCAACATGATTTTCAACCGCGAAGTCAGTGCCTTGCTTAAAAGTATCATTTTGATGTATGGTCCCAATGGCATTCCGATAGGTTCAATTGAATCGGAAATTAAGAATATGTGTGGTCACGACTGGAAATCATTTAATTGCGGCAAGTTAATGGATTATTTAATTCAATCCCCTGATATCTATGTGGTGCGGGATCAATTTGATAAGGAAGTGGTCATTACTACGTCCGATAAGGTTACGCATTTAAAGAAGTTGATGAAACACTCCAAAAGCAGTAACAATATCAGGAAAAACAATAACAACAACTACTATTACAACAAGAATTATCGATATGCTGAGAAATATAACAACTACAACGACTTCAACAACTTTAACAATTACAACTGCAGCAATGAGTATAATAATAAGAATATCTCAGATTCGCACGTTCATGGTTCAAGCTATACCCACGATTATGATTCTTTACGAGCAATAGAACGCGGAACACTAATGGAAAAACTGGTAAGCCACCGTTTTTATTCACTTTTTACAACATAAACCTGTTTTTTTTCATTACAGGAAAGCCTTCTTCCAATTATTTACAAGCACCAAGCCATTGGAGACGACATCTTCGTAGATTTGGCGGAAAACAAGCTAGGATACTACGTCCACGACAAAAGTAAACCCTGCCACGCTAAAAAAACCCAAATAAACATGTTTTTCTTCCAGAAATTGGCCTCTGCGAGTGTGGCAACACCATCAAGAACCTAACACAGAAAGTTCAAGATGCTGAAGACTTGGCGCCGAGAGTTGTGGTCTGCGCAGGCGCCTCGGACTTGCGCGCCAACAAAAACATTAATCAGATGATCGCAGATATGCGCTCATTACTGTGCGAGCTCAAGAAAAAGAAATGCAAGGTTACTTTAATGACTATTCCGCCCAGTCCAAAGATTCCAAAGAGCCAAATACATAAAATGGAGCTGTTTAACAAAACTCTGCTGGATTATGAATTTGGTAAGCTTTGCTTTGCGAAAAAAAGGGGGCTTTTTTTAAGACTAGTTTTACAGATACTGAATATCCATGCAACATCATAGACATTAACAGGATTTTTAAAGAAGAAAGACGTAGTTTCCAGAAGAACTTGTAAGTTTTTAAAAAAATTCAATGAATTTTTTTTTAATTTTGTTTTGTTTTAGCGATAGACTGGATAAATGTGCCAAAAATGATACATACGGAGTATTGAGCGATTATGGAAAGAAAATTGTACTCAAAACGTTAAAAATATGCTTAAATAAACAAGTACTCATGGGGCACTAACAAGAACAAAAAAATTTATTGTTATATCGTATTATTTATGTTTCTGTGATATTAATTAAGTTAATTGTTAGCTTCATGGCTTTCTTACCTTAAAGAAGCACCAAACAGGGTTTAATTCAATTAATTTGAGTTAAAAATAGGTACCTTAACGCTTCTCTACATAAGAGAATTTTTTTTTGACAAAAAACACGTTTGGTGCTTTTTTAATTAGTTTTAAGTGTAATTTTAAGGTTGTCAGATTTTATTTAGTATTTAAGAACATATTCCTCTATTAATTATGTTATTTGCAGTTAATAAAACATTGTAATTATTAAACAGCGTTTGAATTCAACAAATTAAACTTTAAAATAGCGAAATTTGCAAACACAGTATAGTCAGCGCCATCCAGTGGCCAACACGTTAACTTATAAAGAAACGCAACCAAAAATACACGCATGTAGGCGTGGTTGCCTACCGCTACAGGAAACTGTAAAAGTAATGTAGTTTTAAGACTTGACAACAGATGACGCTATCAGTTGAAAATTGTTAAATATTTACAATGGGGCGCTTTTTTTAATTGTTTTAAGTAATTCAAGGGTAATTAGAAGTAATTTTTAGAATTTAAGGACATGCTTCTGTTTATTAATTACTTGCATCATTTCAATTCAACAAATTTATTGTCAAATCAGTGGTAAATATAATAAAAATAAAGGTGTTACTCTACTTAACACTAAACGTGTATACTGTATATTACTAAAATAGGAAAATAAACCAAAGTACAAATAACTTAAAGGGAAAATATCCAACCACAAGTTTAAATAAAATCACTACTAAACATCTTCTTGTCAACGACTGCACAATAGTAAGTCTTTTTACATGTAAATTTTCCGTAAATCTGACGGTGATGTTATCATATTACACTGGGGGCACAATTTCTTCGCCCCTAAAGTTTGCAACCAACACTGTTCGCAATGCACATGCCAGCAACAAACCGAAATAACGGGGGTTCGGTACCTATCCATACAAATAAGACATTTGTACACTTCTTTGTTTGTTTCTTTGCTCTCGAGCTCGCGGATTCGCGCCTTGAGCACCGAAACTACTGGGTCCCCACCAACCCCACACTTTTCTATGTCCGAAACCGTTACCCCGTTTGTTTTGGGCTCACTACCGATAACAGCCTTACGTAAAGCAAGTTCCTCAGGATCGCTGCACGGAAGAACAACGTCGTTTTCCGTGTACTGGGACGCACCGTAGATCTGGGCGTCATCTCCGTCGACGTTCAGGTCCTCGTCCTCTTCAGTCATGGAAAGCGAAGAGCCCAAAATGGTAAGCCCGCCGCTCAACATCGACGTAACGCGAATTCGGGACTGTCCGGCCCATTCATACTCTTCATAAGCCTCTACGTCGATTTGCTCTTCTGTTTCGCTGTCGTTTCGCCCTTCAGTGCGACGTAAACAGAGCTCGACGTGAAGAGTTATGTCATCTGGAACCTAGACACACAATTAGGCTAAGCAAAACCTCAAAAGGGTTTTATATAAAACGACACAATTAGGCTAAAGCCTCAAAAGGGTTTTATATAAAAACGACACAATTAGGCTAAAGCCTCAAAAGGGTTTTATATAAAAACGACACAATTAGGCTAAAGCCTCAAAAGAGTTTCATATAAAAACGACACAATTAGACTAAAGCCTCATAAGGGTTTCATATAAAAACGATCAGTCATAGTTGCTACTATATGATTTGTTTTATGTAGAATGTCCCAGAATTGGCGCACCATTTGTATAGTACGTTATTGGGGCATGTCTAGGGATCCTTAATAAAAATCTATTTCATATATCCTAGGAGATATGAGGCCCCAAAGTGCAAAACTTTAAACGCATGTACCTTTAAAACAACGGCACATAATTAAGAATGATACAAAGGCACTATTTTACTATTTGTTTATCTTTAAAATGGTCAAATAACATTTTTATAATTAATTTAATTTTGCAAACAATGTCAATGTAACTGATGCAAAATAATATATTAATAGGATTTAAAGTGCCCTTTTCTTAACAGTTCTCGCATTTATTTTGGCCTATTTTCCTAAGAGATAAGAAAAGATTTTTTTTAACAATTTTCTGGGGATTCCTAGGCATGCCCCAACCAAACCATAATTTGGTTACTGATTTAACTTCCTAGAAGCAGCAACGGTTTTAATATGCTACATTTACACGAAATCCAACCACAGCAAGATCGGGTATTTTGTATACTATGTCCTTGGTTACTTTTTAAAATTAAAATAATAAAAATCTACCCCGTCCCACATAGCTTTTTTAATTTAAGGCCTAAATTAGGTCATTTTCCATAGTTTAAGGTGCTAACTAGTAGGGAAGGAGTGCAAATATGCAGAAAGAAGTTACCTTAAAAGGATTTAAAATCATGCAGCAACCAAATTTTGGTCGATTATACATGGAACAGGAAAATAGGAGTAATAGGACATACCTCTTTATTGCAAATGGGGCATAATATCTCCTCAGCTTTGCGTTTTCTTGATTTTACTCGTTGTCTCCCTTGTCTGTTCGTACGCACCTTCTGGTAGGTCTCCCAGTGCTTGTCCGAGCCCCCAGCACCGCTGCTTTGTCCGTTCGTCATTGAACTAGTCGCGCTGCGGCCCCCGTTTGCCCTAGGTCTAGTATTATTCGCTATTTTGTTAAGTTTGTCTATCTCGCTGTTTAAGTGCAATGCCAGCTCAGTTTCTCGTACAGTAACGCTGCAAACTGGACAGCACGTAGGATCACTGTGGCGCTTCTTGTTTCGACACCCTCTGCCGCCTTCTTCAGGGCTCGAGCCTCTTGATAAGTCCTGAGAGATATTTAGTTCATCCTCAGAAATGTCCATTGTTTAGTGGCTAATAAATACATGGAAGGGCGTCCAGGAGTTCCTTCATCGCATTGTTTAGTTTAGCTTTTTGTTTTTCCTGTTGGTTCGTTAGATGTTTGTAGATTTTCACTAGAATGATTTGTTTACATTCTGTAATTCGGAATAACTTGGTAATTTTTTTGGATTGTTTAATTATGTAGTGGTGTTGGTGGACATGTTAAGGGCTTTACCTGTAAAGGAAGTGTTGCAGATTTTATGTCACTGGTTTGTTTTGTATTTTGAGAAGCAGAATTTGTTTAGTTTTAAAAAGAACATTGTTGTTACATGAATAATAACAAAACCTCTAGTATGGTAGAGTAGGAAACTGTCACTGCTGTCAGTTGTCAAATTGAAGCGCATGCGCGTTGTTAACGCGCGAAAATTTGAATTTTATTATTGCGTTATTTATTATTGTTTGTTTTTTTGCATTTATTTTTGGGTCAAGGACTGTTTCGAAAAAATCAATAAAACAATGCCATACAAAATTTTTATTTGCGATTACTTTTAAACACACATAGGTGTATTCTAAGCCTAGTTAATTAAAAAAGTTACTTCTTATGTAGTTTTACTTTAAATTAGCTATGCTATAAGTATAATTTGGCATTAATCTATTTAACTCATGTCAGAATATAATAAAAAATAACAATTCGAACTAATTTCTGAAAGCACTATTGCCCAAACGTTAACTAAACGGAATAAGAACATAATACAAATTTAGTTCAGTATAATACGAAAATACTGGCCCCAGAACAAAAGATTAAATTAAGGATATTTTCCAAAGATTAATACCTCTTATCGTTAATGGTTATGTGGTTTTAATTTAATATTTGGATCCACGTATTTTCAGTGGAATTAAAAATACGTGGGATGAATTTAAGCCAAGTCGTATCGCTTTTACCAAAAATTCTACGTTAATTCTACATTAATATTTGTTAAGACTCGACCTAGATTCATCGTAATTACAACTAGTAACTAAATACAAAATACATTTCATAGAATGCTCTAAATAAAATATAAATTTACAAACAAAACAATAGATATACCTAGAAATAAATTAAGTTTCAGTAGTTGGGTTAAATTTTTCTATATTTTTTTGTGATATGATTCGTCTTTGACCAAAAAAAAACTCTTAAGAAAAGGGGGGTGAATACAAAATTCCAGTCTCGATCAGAAGGCAACGTTCACAAGCCAAGGAAATATAGAAAAAAATCACAAAGAAGTAGGTATTAATATTATAAAATTGCGTACAAAAATGATGGAGATCACTAACGGGCCCTGATTGTTGGCACGAAAAGGCCCCCTCCGCCGTGTCTGCTCAACCATAAACCAATTCCTGTGCCCAACAAAAGAGAAATCAGATTCGTTAGAAATAGGGTGCAGAGCCCCTTTTTGGAAAAAACGCTGTTATTTCCAAAGCGAGCGTATCTAATGCTTAACAGCTCCCGTTTTGGGGGGCGGAAGCTCCAGTTCTTGGGGGGCAACTGGTCGGGCCTGCTGCTCCAATCGTCTGAATCCTAAACAAACAAAAATAAAACTTAAAAAAACGCAATAATATTTGTTTTATAATCCCCAATTGTATTCCCCTTTTAACCAGACTTTGTTCAACGATAAAAGCAATTAAAAAAACATTTAAATAACCTCTTAAACACTCATAACTGTTGACGCTTTTATTTCTTGAGTAAAAACTATCACTTACCACGTCTCTAGGTTCAGAATTCATGTAATAAGACTGCCATTCCAAGTTGAGCGGTGTCCCCTGAACGGGGCTGTTTGGGGGCGATTTAGGGCTACTTCTTGGTGAGTCACGACGTGACCCAGCCAAAGAGACCCGAGCCGAAGACTGATTTGACTCCCTTTGGGCCTCTCTCAGCAACTTCAAATAGTCTTCCACGTTTAATTGTTGGGTTATCGAAGCAGGTGTCGCAGTTCCTTGAGAACTGGCACTGACATCCACCCATGATTCTAAAAAAACAACAACAATAGTCAAGTCAATACAACAACAAATCATGCTATAAACAAAGGCGCAATTTGGTAAAAAGATGGATTTTAGGTGTTTAAGAGCGGGGTTATTGTGTAAAAGCAGTGGGAATGGTTGCAAACAATGCAAGTTCTGTGTTGTTTATGATATTTTGGCGATTTTGCACCAGATGGAATGTAAACAAGCCTAGCTTACCTCCTAAGATGTCATCTACGCTGGATTTCGAGGATGACATTTTTTCCCAATGAGAATATCGAACTAATTTAGGTTTAGCACGTGTTAATCACTTGTATTAACTTGTCTTCGTATTTATTTTGCACTTTCTGGAGGCGTACGTGACTTGACAAGCGTTCTAATACAACATAAACAACGCAAAACGAGGCAGAAATCAGTGATGTTTTCCCTTTGTCTTGTTTGTGTCGTGGAGCTGGTTTCGCACGTACGTCACAGTCACGTGACGTGTTTCCACCAATGAGAGCAATGGCAACACGCGTTTGTTTTGTGTCACGGAGGAATGGATTTATTTGTTTAAAAGAGACGTTACATTTAAAAAGATGCTACATTTAAAAAAGATTGTACAATAAAAAGGGGATTTTAGCCTAATTTAGGATCCTTTGTTTTGCGTACATGGGTTCACCGCGCTGTTTCAAGGAATTTTATTTAATTTAAAAAGCGTCTTTTTATCAGGAGAGGTCAGGACAGGATTATCTAAAGTTCAACAAATCATTTAAAATAATGCGTAGAATTGGGTTTTTGCTAACTTTTGAAATGTTGTAGTAAAAATCGCAACGTGTCGTTAAAATTAAACAGCGCATTGAACTGACTACGACTGTTAATTGATCTAAATAGTATCGTGACGTCAGAAATAATTAAAATACTAGACTAAATCGCTGCTTTTTATAGAATTAATTAAAATAAAACAACAGACTATTTTTTTTGTTTTTATTGAAAAGTATCACAATTTAGCTCTTGCATAGGCCTGGAATTAACAATTATAAAAATACAAATTAACTAAAAACTAGACTTGAAGCCGGTTTTTGAGCGGTGGCGTAAGCTTTTTTGCCTTTTCAAAAGTCTCAACGATAGATTCCCTAAAGAAAAACAATTAAAACAACCATTTTACAAACAAATTAACTTTTAAAAGCTACCTGAAGAGTTTCCTATGCCAAATATAAGCCCCAACGTGTCCAGCATCCACAAATTTGACAGTACACCCAGGCCACAGATCCTGCAAACCGGAAATACCATCTCTGGGCACGTAAGCGTCTGCGCGTGCGCAGACCGCTGTAACTAGTGACGTATCAAAGGGCGTGGCGAAATTCTTGAGGTGCGTACACTCGTCCATCATGCCGCGCATGAACCAGAGCGCTTCTTTGTTTCTTCGTTTGATTTCGATGCCTTTTGGCGTGGAACCAAAGGGTCTTGCGGCTTTTAGGAGGTTTATTAGTTTTTCTTTTGATAGGGTTGATAATTGACTAGTTTCATTGTACTTTTGGGGTGGTTCCAAGCATTTGTTTGGGGTACTTGACAGATTTAGGTGGAGTATATCGTACGGGCTTACGTAGTCTTGGATTTCTTGAGGAGGATTCTCTTTTGGACATAGTGTTTCTGCAATTTATGCACTATAAAGCTGGGAAAAAGGTACTAAACGTTGGGACTTACCAGTAAACAGGTTCAATTTGCAGAAAAACGGATTGTCGACTATTTTACAATCCTTTGAAAGATTCTCACTGTATTTCTTATTATTAACATACTGATCTTGCAGCATATCCCAATCAATTGATTCGCTCATAACCCCTTCCGTAAATACTGTTGACGCAGTTGTCCAGCTCAAACACGGTACCAAAACAATAGGTTTTGGCCAATTCCCAGCCGCTAAAGAGGCCATCTGCAACTAAAAATGAACCATTCTTCTTTAACAGTTAAGCTTAACTTACATGCCCTCCCATGGACAGCCCCGTAATACCAAAAGGTCCAAACCCGATTTTTTCCATCCAGTTTAGTAAAGCGATGCACTCTAAAACGAGGCATCCTCCCATTACAAATATGTCGATTACGTGGTGTAAGCTCGAGCGTATTTGGGTTTCTGGTTTTCTCAAGCCGTAGTAAGGGTTTTCTAGTATAAGAGCTGCTATCCCCTTTTTTAGCAAAGGTTTTGCCATTACGTTTCGTCGCCGCCAAAAGAAATGATCGCCTGTACCTGCTAAGTGGATGCATACTGGTCTGTAGTTGTCCGAGCCCCATTTAAGAGGCAGCACCAGTTGAAAATAAGCTGTTTTTATGTCTTCTGTGACCATTTCCGGGATATATCTTGCCATAGGGCTTGTAAACTTGCCGTCAAGTATTCTACAATCAGAATATTTGCGTTCCTAAAACCGACGCTATTTTTTTATTCTTGGTTGCCCCAAATAGTGTACTTACACTAATTATTGTAATTGGGTAGTCTTCTGGTACTAATTTATAGGTGTTTTCTCTTGTAGCCATGATTTTTCTGTATTTAAATAGCCTGCAAATATTTGTATGCATCAGGTGGGTTTTGCATAACCTCTAAGCAAGGTTACTTTAATGAACTTACGTACGTCTTTATGTTTTCTGGTGAGCCCCATCCTTTTGTGAAGAATTTAGTAAGGAGAATTTTTCTATATATTACGTCTAACTTGCTTACAGACATTTTTATAAGTGTTTGCGGCTTCCAAGTTTTTAAATTTGCATTTTGGCACTATTTTAATGGTGTGAAGTTGCTGCTGTTTTTTGCGTCGTGCGGTTGGCACTACTGGAATCAACGACACACGTTATGACGTTACGAACGAACTACGTAATACGCATGTCTGATCTTAAATTTTGCTGGTACATCTCGCGGTTGTTGGTGCGTTAGGAATTTCCAAGTTTTTTGGTGAATTATCCGACTTGTGGTGAGTATTTCTTGTAGTTTATGTGTCTTACTAGGGGTGGATGTAATAATTCATGGAATATAAGTGGATGCTTGGGTATTAGAGGTAGAAAAGAGCAAGGCTGTGGGCTTCTTGCCGCCCGCCATTATCGCCATCGATCCGGCACGGTTCCACAGCTTGCCGCACTTAGCGTTCGTAGTCGTGTTCTAGTCCTCGTTAGCTGTACATGCTCGCTCGCTCGTGTGTTTTTACGGTGTCGGCTGCCAGCTTCAGATTCAATTAAATTGTAAGTAATAACCCATTTTCACATGGCTACTAGGGCCCCTAATGTGCTAAGAATCATTTTCCACGTTTTCCAAAGTTATAATCTTGCATGCGACAGGAAAATGTGTTCCTAAGATGAGCCGCCGCGAGTGACCTTCAAAATTTAGATGCCTATGGAGGGCGATTTGATTGCTAGGCCTTAGGTTTCTTATCACATTCCAAGTTTGCTACAAAGGTTCTTAGTTGTGACGCAAATGAATGGTGAAAATTCCTTTGAAATGCATCACTCCTGTGTGGGTACCTACAACCTCCCGCCCGCCCACAAACACTCCAGGAAACTTGTAAAAATTCCCAGATCTAAGCGTTCATTTTACAATAGGGGTGTAAGTTTGGGCTATAGTGGTTCTAGGAATGTTGGAAACGGTTATTTGTGGTATGGTTTTATTCTATTACGCATTAGATTAGATGTATCTAAGGTGTGGCTGAGCGTCCGCCATGTTGTTGAAATTTAGTGGATGTTAGAGAGAGAAATTCGTTCGAGAGAGAGGTAGCTTCTAATTTTATTTCGGTTAGTCATTTGTACAGTTTGTTCGGCTCTACGCACCCGGTATTCATTTAAGTAATACGAGTCGAAGGGTGCTTTAGTCTTCAGTTCTGATTATAATAATTACGTTATTTTAGTGAGACATCATTGGTATGTACCTGTAGGATTGTAGGAATTCTATTTATAGAAATGCGTAATGACTAATGCACTACCCACCTATTGTCCGCCGCAGGTGTGTGCCCCATATTCAAAGACATTTTCTTTCAGATTAGATTTAGAGAAGAGCGTTAGCAAAAATGTCTGCCCCAGATAAAGATGAATTGGTCCAACGGGCAAAACTCGCCGAACAAGCTGAACGATACGATGACATGGCCTCGGCCATGAAGTCCGTCACAGAAACAGGGGTAGAATTGAGTAATGAAGAAAGGAACCTCTTGTCAGTCGCGTATAAAAATGTGGTTGGTGCAAGACGGTCTTCGTGGAGAGTTATTTCATCTATCGAACAAAAGACTGAAGGCTCAGAACGCAAACAACAGATGGCCAAAGAATACCGGGAAAAGGTCGAGAAGGAGCTCCGGGAAATTTGCGACGACGTTCTTGTAAGTACCATTTTCCAACAGGTAATATAAGTATGACTCATCATGATGCTAAATAACATAACTTTCGTTCTTCTGCAATTTCATTGAAGAGATATTTGTTTCTGACTAATCCTCTGTTTTCTTAACATTTTCTTAGCCTTGAATATGTTTCGTCATGGTTTATTTTCTTTACAGGGTCTTTTGGACAAATACCTTATACCTAAAGCAAGCAATGCAGAATCAAAAGTGTTCTACCTTAAAATGAAAGGGGACTACTACAGGTATTTAGCCGAAGTTGCCACCGGAGACACAAGAAATAGTAAGTATCCTGACTCTAATTAAATGCAAATATTGTTTCGCAATTAGGTGTGATTTATGGTACATATTTGAGATGAGTCACTTGAGTTGACGTATTGTGTTTATTTTAGCTGTCGTGGACTACTCACAAAAAGCATACCAAGATGCTTTTGAAATCTCAAAGGCAAAGATGACCCCCACACATCCTATTAGGTTGGGTCTCGCTCTAAACTTCTCGGTCTTCTATTATGAGATCCTAAACTCCCCCGATAAGGCGTGTCAGTTAGCCAAACAGGTTAATATTTAATGTTTAATTAAAGCAGGTCGCGGAATTACATGTGGATCCCCTGCGAGACGTCGGTTTTATTTCACCCATTTTGTACATAAGTCTGTAATCGTGAGAGCCTAATGCTTATTTATTGTGTATAGAAGTGGTGGACGACTCCCAGAAAGCCTACCAAGAAGCATTCGACATAGCAAAATCAAAAATGCAGTCGACCCACCCGATAAGACTTGGGCTCGCCCTTAACTTCTCGGTGTTTTACTATGAAATTATCAATTCGCCGCCAAGAGCTTGTCACCTCGCTAAGCAGGTTAAATTATTGTGTTTTATTTTTTTTGTTTGTTTTATTGATTAACACGATTGATTTATTGATCTAACATGGTTTGCCACATGTAATTCTGTCGTACTAACGTAGTTAGAAACCACTACTAATTAGCTTGCACGTCAAGCATTGTCCGACAAATATATGACGGTGTTTGCTTTCTTAGGCGTTCGATGATGCAATAGCTGAATTGGACACACTCAATGAAGACTCGTACAAAGATTCTACCCTCATCATGCAACTCCTGCGAGACAACCTTACGTTATGGACTAGTGACACACAGGTAGGTTGAAGTTATGTTCTCCTGTTCCCTAATTGCCTGTCCTTAGATTCCTATCAATCCTTCTTCGGCCTATTTGCGGTTATAAGGTATTATTTGCGGTGGGATTGGGGTAGTTTTGTAATGTTGTGTTTTGTTAACAGGGTGAAGCTGATGAACCACAAGAAGCTGGTGATAACTAAAGTGTGGCGTCCGTTATTCGTTTAAAAAAAATGAAATTTCATGTAAGTTAACGTAATTCGTGGAACTTGGTTGTGAAGTTTCATTGACAGTTTGAGCAAGTTTCGCCCTGAAACTTTTGATATTTACCATGTTTTTAGAAGATAATGTAAATTAAACGTTAAACTTTTCACATTTTCACGCAACAGAGCGCAAAATAAAGTAAATATAATTACAGAAGGAAAGATTTATGTACTGTACCTACATCTAATAGCAATCTGCAAGTTGTGTGACAACGTGACACGTCTTCAGCATAATTATCATTACCTAGGTATTTACCATACTATGAGAATTTTATATGTATAGATCTTTACTCCCAACGTAAAGATTGTAATTTATTTGAAATTTCAGTACTTTTTTTAGATTTTTGTTTATTATTAAATTGATGAATTACCAACACTGTTTTAGTTCTCTTTAAGTTTTGTATTGGTCCATGAAATTCACCCCATTCCCCCCCGTTCCCAACCTCCAATACTGTCTATTTGTCTGCACGACCAGTGCCCTCCCTTTACCCCCTCCTTACGTTTAACTACCCCCCAACACTCACTTTGGATGTGCTATATATAAATGTATGAATATGTATTAAAATAAACTGCTATCAGCTCTATTTGTTTTCTGTTGTATCTGCCAATATATTTGTCAGGTATCAATAAATTTTTCAAAATCTATTTACTTTTATTTTTATTCCTTCAAATGCAAGATTAAGTATACGATTAAAGGCACTCGAACTTGCATTTTCAAAACAGATTACCTGGGAACACCCACTCAAACCCAAAAAATCAATAAGTCAAATAAACAACAAAGAATAGCAAACAACTTTTTGCCCAGCTTAAATTTCCTATTAACTTCAACATGATAGCGAAATTTCCAATAGCTTGTTAAAGGTAAGTAGAAACCTTATTCATTAAAAACCAAATTTTAATTGAATCAGTGAAGTGGTCCTTCAAAAACCACCGTAAACAATTAACCTGCTCGTATAAAATCATGTCCTTAAAATACACCGTGGAAAATCAATAAAATGTGCAGGCTTGCCACATTGCATTTAATCGCCCTAAACAAGAAAAAATAAGCTTTAAGCGCATACGTCGAATTCTTTTAAAAGAATTCCAACTTCTAAATCCTCTTAAATATTGTTTTTTACTATATCAATTTTATTTATATAAACATAATAAAAATGCTGCGTCGTGTAATACTAAATTATTTTCTTGTGATTACATAACTTTTATCAATTTCTAAATTTTCCTTTTAACCAACGCAATGATTTTTAAAATCCTCAAGGTCGCGCCTTAATTAAAGGACAAGTTTTTTTGACCTCATTAAAGAAAAATACAACAGCGCCATCTAGTACCGGGAAGCTCAAACATGACCCAAACTAAAGTGATCTAAGACCAGAGCGCTAGATGTCGCTGCCAGTTGACGCTAACGCCAACTTCACGCAGTTCAATGAAAAACGGAATGCAACCTAACCTCAAGATAAATCTTTATAAACAATTTTTATGTTTATTATAACAATAATAAGTTAAACAATCCAAAATGTCAGACTCCGAGGACGACTACATGTCCGACAAGTTACTAATGGACGTGTAAGTAATCAAACTAATCATAAAAGTGCTATCAGTTTTTGACGTTTCGTTTACGTTTTTTAGCCAAGAAGACATTCGCCCAGGGCTCGCCATGAACGTCCGAGAGAAACGCAAGTTGGACGTGTTTAAAAAGAAAGAGGACCAGAAAAACAAGCGCCCTAAACCTCTAGGGGCCAGGGAACGCGAAGTCCGTGAACAGGGCTTAAAAACAGCCATCCCATCAGATAACAAAGGCTTCAAATTGCTGGAAAAAATGGGATTTAAACCTGGGGAAGGTCTAGGGAAATCACAGAGCGGCCTGAAGGAACCTATCAACATCGTGGTGCGTGAAGGAACCTCGGGAGTTGGACGACAAAATCACGAGAAAGAAATGATTGTCAAACGACGCGAGAACCGATTTAAGCGAATAAGGGACTGTGAAAACAAATTTAGGGTCACGAACCGAGAAAAAACACTTCAATGGACCATACGGAAGGACTTTTTCAAAGCCCAGAGGATTTGCGAGGAGCTAGACTTCAGAAATGTAAGTTACAACAACGCAGAAAAAAAATATGTTTAAAATGTAATAATTTTTGTGTAGAGTGTTAAGGACCCCGTAGCGGATTTTTTCTGGACAAAAGACACCATCAAGAAGCGTCGTAGAAAAGAATCCGACTCGACAGAAGACGAGGAAGACTCCGAGGACGAAGAGTTTGAAAATTATATCTGCGAAGATAATCTTTTTTGTATTCTAAACTATTTGCGAAAAAAACACTTGTACTGCATGTATTGCGTAATAACCGGAAGTAACGAAGAGGATTTAAAGGAAAATTGCCCGGGACCGTTTCGAATAGATCATGACTCCGAGTACGATTAAGTTTATTTCTTGTAGATAGTCTGTTAATGTTTAAATTTAATGAAATTAAAATTATTTATTAGGTAATGTTTTGTTTTTTTACGTTAAAAAATATATATTTATATTAAATTAAAATAAATCTCTCTTATGATATGGCAATTAACAATTTCTACTAAATTACTTATTGTTTAAAATGGGTAAACTTTGCAAAGCATTCATTTCTTTTAAAATTAACGCGACGTTATACCTTAACTTGTGGAAATTAGCCAAATCCATCTCAATTGTAACCTTTTCATCGTTGCTAAACGTTAGTTGCATTAACACAGTCTTAGGAAATTTTTCGCTAAGCGCCCTGGAAATCATCCTTATAAAAAACCCCACAGAAAAGTTAAAATACTCACTGATCACTTAAACTCAAATCAATTCTCCAATTTAGCCCCTTTAACGTATTAAAAACACGTCTTTTGGTCGATATAGTGCGATAAATCTGCTCTCTATTACTACTCAAAGGCAATCTTTCGATAAAATCGTCCCCAAACCCGATTTGTTTAAGCCTGCTACCAAAATCTGCATCTGTGCTATTTAGAAACAATTTTAAGAGCCCCAAATAAACGCCTAGTATATCCAGTACTTTTGCGTTTGAAAGACCACACTCTGCTGCAATATTTCCAACGATTTTCGACCTGTCCAGTTTGGTAGATTGGTTTAAAGCCAATGCAACTAAAACATTTATGTAAATGGGTGAAATATGGTTTTTGGGGGGCTCACCTCGTAATATTCGGTTACTGTCATTTTCTGAAAGATTGGAAATGGTAAACAGGAGATTTTTGGGGATTTTTTGAAGGCTCATGGTGCATTATACGAAGAATAGTGGTTGAAATAACAAAAAGAAAAGATTTAAAAAATAAACAATGACATAACCTAGAAGTTTGACAGTTCTTCTTGTTCTACGCTTGACCTTGACCCTTAGTGGCCTTACGTAGTAACCAATTTATTTAAAGTTTGAAACTTTTTAACTTTTTAGTTTTTAAAACAGAAAAAACGTTTAAATTGTAGTTTCTAAACATGATGGGTAAAACAGACTATTTTCTGTGGTAAATGGACCTATTCTTAAGCCAAAAATAAGGCGACTAAGTACATCCGCATTTTTTTTAAATTAAAATTCAGTAAACGTTTTATAACTTAGCAAATGTTACCGCATTTTGAAGGAGCAGACAGTCTGAGTTGACTGGCCCCTTTTTAAATTATACGGTAGCATTTAATTTTACATTTGTTGAATACTAAATAATTGATAAAAAATCATCCGAAAAAAAATACCTATGATTCTAGTTTATTTAAAATAGATATTGCGTATTAAGTTGCAGGTGTGAAAAATCATGTTTTTCCTAGAAAATTTAAATCACTTTGCAACCCAAATCAAGTACAAAAACAAAATTCTTGCGTATCGTGAAAAAAAAATCATCTCCCAAGGTGTATATAAATTATTTTTAGATACCTACCTGCGTCAAAATACATTAATAAAATAGAATGTTACAGTACCCCATGTCCATATTAAAGACTTCAGATGGTCTCATCCTTATCTAAAGGCATATCACATCTTCAGAAGAGTGTTAAAAAACATAGCTCACAATTTAATTTTACATAAATATAATACACTGATTGAATTTTTGATTAATCACCTATTCTTAGGAGTGTATAGGGTAGATTAGGGAAGGGGTATTTTGCTTTATATAAATATAGATTTGGGCACTATCAAATCAGTAATTATTACGAACTAAATAGTCTACATACTAGAAAAATCGAAAGAAAAATGATCTATAAAGTTTTCGCTACATTGTTTTGTACCTTTGGTGTTATTAGAGCACTTCCAGCTAGAGGTAAGTCTGATAAAAAATCATAAACAGTACACGATTTTTCATTTTTCAAAGCAAAAAAAAATCATTCCCCAAAAATGCAGTCTAATTTTTTTTTTTCAATTTTTGGCTTATTTAAAAAGTAAATAATTTTTTTAAACAGGCTATGGGCTGTACCCATCCACTGGACCAAGAACAGTAATGTTTGGAAGCTACTACGGTCCCTCAGGATTAGGCAGAACAGCCCCCGACAGCCCCCTTGGCAGTTTTTACCCTGGAGACACTATTTCAACTAACGCTTACATTGGGGACCAATTTAACCCATTTGCTGATGAAGAATCGCTCTACGATGTTCCACAAGCATCTAACAACGCCCCAAAAGAGTTGTCGCAAGACGATGAGCCCCAATTTCGCCCCAAAGTTGCTCCAAAAGCCCCAAAAGATTTGGCCTTAGACGAGGAGGCACAATTACCTTCCAAAAATGATCCAAAAGACCTAGTTTATGACGAAGAATCTGATGTGTCCACGCGTAGAACTCAAGCACGTCGGGGGCCAAAAAGAAAGCCCCAAAAACCAAGTGTTGACGAAGACGACTCTGAGGATGAACAAAATTCATGGCCCTTTAACCAAAGGGGCAAAAACACTCCAAATTACAACGCCTTTTTTCCTATAATGATTGGTCAAAATGGGGGGGCTAAATCCAGGTCAGGCGAGGAAGGGGGCTACCCTGGGGGGGCTACAGCCATTGCCAATAGTTTTAGCACAGGTTTGGATTTTTTTTTATCAAAATAGATGTGTTTTTTATTATTTTTTTTCAGGTAAAGGTGGGGTTGCAACTAGTCATGCTACGTCATATGGAGACCCCTATTTAAGCACCCTAATGAGGAATAACTTCAGGGGGCAGTTTAATTCAGGACGGAGGGTTGAAAAACCGTCTCAAGAAGAGAGGCAATATTTTTAAAAACTTAACAATATGTATTTATTGCCATTTTTTAAATAAATGTATTTTAATAGCATAGTGTTAAAAAAACATCCTGTAGATTGATTTAATAAATGCATTTCGGAAGTGGACGTGTGCATTATTGTTATTTCATTGTAATTCATTGCCTTATTAAGAACAGTTCAATAAAAATCAGTTTATTTAAAAACTCTTATAAAATATATATCTCACGTAACACCATAAATTTACTTATATGGAATATTTAGTATTTTTATGACTAATAATTTAAAGCTAGTCCCAGTCCTCATCCTCTGTATTTGAGGTATTAACATCTGATTGTCCCCCTCCCGAAGGTGGTGGAATCATACTCGATATTTTACTTAATGTGGTAGTTAAATCAAATTGGGGTTCCTCCGAATTTAGGGCTTTAGCCCCCGAAATTCCCTTTCGTCGCATTGCTAGTTTATTATGAAGCTCTGCCATGTGGTCTCCACCCGCCTTTAAAAAAAGGGGCCCCATTAATATAAACAAATTAATTTTTTGTATCGATTTAAATGAAACTTATTTTTCAGACTAATTTTTAGCTGTAGAATACGAATCTACATTTGGATTTTTGTTAAAAAAATGTTTCTGCAAACTAGAGCTTTGGGAAAAAAAATAGGGTGTCGCGTTTGGAGTTGCCTAAAAGCTCATAGCAATAAAACTAAAAGCGCTGGAATTTTTTAAGTACCAGATTCGGATTAAGCACCTAGTTTTACATAAGCATTGATGGCATTTATTGTTGGCAAAAATTATTTGCAGCTGTGATAATTAAAAAACTGGACCCTTACCCCTTAAAATGGGGTAAATTTTGAAAAAATAAAATTGCGCCTAAGCTAAAAAAAAAAAAATTGACTTACCAATAATTTCGGTTTTTCTATGTCCTTTTTTACTGATTTTAGATTTTTCGCCCCCCCAGCCTTGCGAATGGCATCCATTAAACTGTTTCTTCCGTCAACTTCCGGTATTCTGCTTATATTAGCAGAAGTTTCAATTTTTTCATTCGGTGGAGTAGGCAAATTTTCTGTTTCAGAAATACTTTTTTGGGGGCTTTTGTGGGGCGAAATGTCTTCGGTTTTAATTTCAGGGGGTTGTTCTGGAGCTTTTGACTCAATAACCTCTTCTTCGAACACCAAAGGGGGCATTGGCAAGTCTTCATAACTCGTCGACATTAAATTGGCTTCTTCGATTGTAGTCGAGCTCATTTTTTCGCTAATTGAGGTGTTGTAACTTGAAATAGAGGGGGCTATCGTGGGGCCCAAGTCCAAATCATACCTAAGAAAAGCACAATCAATAAAAACCACAATTTAAGGGGGCCAATTTGGTAGCATTTTTAAGTTAAGGTGGTCACAAAGTTCTTACCGTAAACCATCGGCAATTCCAGGCAAGTCAGGCAAATCCAGGGGGACATCCAAAGTGGGGACTTCGCCCAAGTGTGGGGCATAAAAGTAGCCATCATTTTCAACATCAAGGGGCATGGTACGGTCCAAGATAGACGCTGGGGCCGCTGCTATGCTCTCTTTTGCCTCCTCTCTGTTTTTAGGGGCTGCCACCTCTAATGTGTCCGATATAACAAACTTTTTGTATATGTTCTTGCCAGAGTTGTAAAGTAAAAGATCATTAACCCCTTCTACTTCTCTAGGAATGTCGCCCAACCCCACTGGTCTTGTGTTTTCCGCTATTGTTCTTAGTTTAACGTGGTATATATGAAGTTTCTCAACTGGTTCGTCCTTTTTAACTACGGTTTTGTGTGTTACCTTTGTTCGTTCTATGTGCATTCCTTGTAAATTCTCGAAGATTGAAACGTAAGGACGGTTTACCTCCACAGCGGGGTATTTGCTGGCAGAGAAAACTTGCGTGGCACATTTTGCACCTTTCAACGAGTTGATTTTTGATGTTACTACTTCTATTCTGCTGGTTATATCATTAAGTTTGGCTGTGTTTGTGTTGATTCTGTTGTTTATTCGGTTTGCTATGTCGTCTGTTACTTTTGAGAGATGTTTTAAGGAATCAGCGATTTGGATTATGGTCTCGCTTTTGCTGGCGTTGTTCGGGACTATTGGTATTTGGTGGTGGTTGTTGTTCATTGTGGTATTTGGGTAGTCATTCCCTTAAAAAACTAAAAAATGCTACTCAAAATGAGCTTTTTGGCTTCGTTTACGCGATATTTGATCTAGACGCCTCTTTTGACGTTTTGAAATTTGTAGGTTATGTTATGTTTTGCTCTTGATTGACCTTGATCTGACGTTTTAAAATTTGTAGGTTATGTTATGATTTTCCTGTCAGAAATGAGCTCACCACAACAAATCTAGTTGATTTTTGTATTTATTTCACAAAAATGGCAAGCGAAACTAAAAAATTACGAAAAAACAATGACGACAATGCGTCAGGGCAAGATTTGGACGCAGCAACTCAAAAATACTTGGAATTAGTCGATTTGTGTCAGGTTGATATCGATAACATAAACTTAAAAGCTGCAGAAGAGGTTCTGGAAATAGAAAAGAAGTTTAATTTGCTGCGGAAACCGCACTTCGAGAAGCGCAGCGATATTATAAAGAATATTCCTAACTTTTGGATAACTGCTGTATCCTTTTTTTAAGCGTTTTTTACCAACGTAATTGATGTTAATGTTATTTTCTTAACGCCAAGTGTAGATGATGAACCACCCGGACTTAAGCACAATTCTGGACGAAAGCGAGGAAGAATGCCTTCACCACTTGACCAAGATCGAAGTGGAAGATTTCGAGGACATAGAAAAGGGCTACAGAATTGAGTTTTACTTTGAGGAAAACCCGTTTTTCGACAACGCAGTCCTGACCAAAGAGTTCCACTTAGAAAACGGTACGTATTTCACTACTTAAAACCACATTTTACATGGTTCTTTGTGCAGAAAACTCATCGTCAAAAAGCACTGAAATAAAATGGAAAGAGGGCGCGAATCTACTACAAAAAAACGCTGATTGTCACAGTAACTCAAATAACAAAGGTGGGCGCAAGCGGCGTATTGAAAATAAGTCGTTTTTTTCCTGGTTTACGGATAATATTGATGCCACAAGTGACGATATTGCTGAGGCTATTAAAGAAGATCTTTGGATAAGTCCGTTGCAGTATTATCTTGTTCCTGATATCGAGTCGAATCAAGCTGACGAAGAGGAACTTCAGTCCAGCGAGGAAGATGAGACCTCTGGTACAAGCCAAGGAAGTAAGTTTACCAATCATTAATTTTGCATTATTTTTAAAAGAGATGTTTTAGAAAATCCGACAAATGGACGTAATATTTAATGTAGTTAGAAAAACAAAGCAGTACAGTGTTTATTTAATGTATTTGTTGTTAAAAAAAAACAATTTATATCACATAAATCTTTTGTGTATTGGAAAAGGCACTATAAACATTAGCAAACAAAAAATTAATTGGATTTTGTGATGATTTATTTTAATTAAATTATATGTTTATTATTAATGTAATAATTATTAAAATCGCACAAATAACGTGTAAATAATTAATGTATAAGACAAAATATAAACAAACAAAAAAAAACATGGATTGCACTTTTGTATATGTATAAATTTGTATATCTTAGGCCCTTAGGCAACAACTAAATCTATTTAAGTTTTGCCTTATCTAGTATCTTACATCCTTAAAAAAATATAGTTAACGTTAAACTCTAATATTAAACCGCGGCGCGTATTCTCTAAATAAAAAACCTAGCTCTAAGCAAAACTGCAAAAAAGTGATAAAACAAGTCTCTAATAATTTTAGTACCCGCCTTAACCACTGCAACACGCGTGTCATTAGCTAAACTAATGCGCATGCGGTTCGAGCATGCGCAGTGCTAATCACCTAGGCGTCACCGCCCTTCCGACGCTTGTTCAATAACGGATTACTCGACTTATCGATTGGTTTTATGTGAACCTGGTCGTAATCGACACGCATTGTGGCCAATGACCGCGTCATTTCCTCTTGTACTTCCGGCCATATTTCCTCGCCCTCTTTTAGCATCTTGTTGGTGTGCAGCGGCGTTTGGGGCACAGCTGTGTATTGCTACAGAAAAAGAAATGAGACATTAAATCATTTAATTAACAATTCAAGACTTACAGAAATCCATCTGTTGTTCATGACTTGTTCAATTGTAAGTCTTTTTGCCGGATCAACGTTGAGCATTCCAATGATTAGGTCCTTTGCATCCTGGCTGACGTTTTGCCATTCCGGATCAGGGAACGTGTACTGTCCCATCCGAATCCGGGACTTCATTCCGGGCGAAATTGCGAGTCCGTGGTTGCTGTAAAAGGGCGGGAAGCCACATAACCTAAAAAACCGTTTTTTAGCTCACACTGCGCAGCTTTCTACTGGGGAAACTTACAAAATGTACATAATAACGCCAAGAGACCAGATATCACAGCTTTTGTCGTACTTTTCTGGTCCCAACACTTCTGGTGCTGCAAAAAGGCATTAAATATTATATTTGTTGTTATGGAGGGTTAAAAAAATGACGTACCGACGTAGTAAGGCGTATAGCACGGCGTTTGTAGAGTGTCTTTATTGTGTGTTTCTTTCGCAAAACCAAAATCGGTTAGTTTCAAAATTCCCTGCGCTTCCTTATGCGAATATAACAAGTTTTCAGGTTTCAAATCTCGATGTGCGATGTCGTTGTCATGCAAATATTTAACTGCCAAGCATATTTCGTGCATAACTTCGGCAGCCTCTCGCTCCGTTAACGGGGTATCGGTTCTATCTTGGATTCTCTGGAATAATTCGCCACCTTCCATGCATTCCATCACAACTAAGAGACATGAGACGTTATTGTACTTATTCTCGAAAACGTCGTTTACGTTAACGATGTGGACACATCCGCTCGCCCTCCAATGTAAATCGACTTCGCGCCGAGCTTTCTGACTGTCGTTTAGGATCTAAAATAACAGTTACATCAATTAGCACCACACCACTTCTTTTAAGCGGCCAGAAAGTTGTGAAATCTGGCGTCGATCCAAAAACGCGCTCAGGCATTGATTATTTTCACTATCATCAATTAAAATACAACATTATCTACTTAGTTAGGTAAATAGGTGTACAGTTTTAAGGTTAAGTAAATAGGGATTAACCTACGCAAATAAATTTATTACCTTCAGGGCATACTTTTTCCTGTTGCTTTTCGAATAACACTCCACTACCTTGCCGTTGATTCCCAGCCCCAAAATAGCTCTAGTGATCTCATATTCATCGGTTATTGGTGTTTTCTTAGGAATGCAACTTCTTCGGGGAACGTTGGTCATCTTCAACAATATGACCCAACAACTAACAAAATTAGACAACACTGATTTTAACTACACAAAGTTGCACAATAACAGTTTTTTGTAATTATAACGTTTAAAACTAAACAAAACAGCCCCAGTTTATTAAGTGTTCTTGGAGCCCCAGTCCCCCTCTTTGAGAAAATTGCTTAAAAGTGTTCGTGACGTTGTGTCATTAAAAACTCCGTGCGCGTGGGATTCGCGCATGCGCCTAAAAGACGTCAGGTACAACGCCATCTAGCTGTGAAGTTATGAACTAATCGGATTCAGATTCATTTTTACGTTGCCCCATGTTTATTTTGAATAAAAAAGGCCAAAATTTAGCAAATAAGCCATGAATCCTGAGCCAGATGCATCCCAAACTAAAGCAAGCATCTGGGACATCGCCAAGGAAACCACTGGTAACTAAACTTCATTCATAAAACACACAAAACAACTTAAACTTTGCAGACAAATTTGAAAACACTCTCAAGTTTCTTAACAGCCAAAATAGCCTCTTGGACTCCAAGATTTGTGGCTTGGTTAGTGTGGACGACATCAGCAGAAATTCAACAGGAGAATACAAAAGCTTAATCGATCTGGGTGACAAAATCATTGAACCTTCTTTAAACGAACTACATCAAAAAGATGTAAGTATGCAAGATTTTTAAGCAATGACAACAAGATTTAAAGGTTTTCTTCCAGGCGATAGTCCTCGAGGACACGAAGTTGTTGCCTGTGATGACAGCAGACAAGGGAAGCATTGCTAGGATGGTTGGACTTATCCAGATGCTTAAAGAAGAAAGCCAGAGAAATATGGAAAATGAAAGAGGCAAGAAAAGTTGTCTAAGTGTCAGTGGATCGTTTAATGAGTCCTCCATGTGCGCTTCTTCGCCAATTTTGCCAAGTAGTAATAAGGAAGCGTTGGAGAAGCCCCCACAATAAGGAAATTTTGTATGTATTATTTTTTTGCTAAGAGAATAAAGTTTTATGTTTTTTTTAATTGTTTATTTTACATGTTATACATTTACAGATTTAATGATAAAATATTACAAATTCCATTTTGTTTAATATAAAAAGTATGAAAAGTAATTTGGACGTTTATCTTTGTTTTTAAAAATGTTTAAATTCAAATCTGTTACGTAAATATGATCATAATTCATCTTTTAAGTTGGCATATTGGCAGTTTAGTTTAATTATTAACAAAAAAAGTTTTTGTAAACAAAATAAGAATCAAATGTAAACATTTTTAGTTCGCTTTTGTCTTACAGTAAGCATTTTTTCAGAAGCTTACACCTATATAACACAGCAATATTTATAGAATTGTAGGTATAAAAGTTTATTTTGGGGGTAGTATCAAAATTTCTGTAGAAATTGCACAAAAATGAGTTATTTTAAAAACTAAAATATTGAGCTACGAAATTAATACTTCGCAAACACCATGAATATTGAGCGTATTCTTAAGCGACTTTTCTTAAAACTGGGGGGCTGCCTCAAAAATAAAAGTGCAGTTTTAAAAAAGTGTACCCCTTCTTGATTTCGTAACAAATTACACTTAATGTTGTACATTACATAAAAACATTCATAAACAACATTTAACGTCAAAACACAAAGTAAAAATAAATACACTTTATCTTAAAAAGTTAAAAACATTTTTTAACATTTATACAAATATTTTACAGCTTAATTTTATTAAATGTCATGGAGTGATATAACGTTCCCCGAAATTTGGACGAATTAATTTTGTTTCATTTAGCCGCCTTATTACTATCTAATTATTGGTGTTTTTAGTTCCATTTGCAACAAAATTGGAACTTATTAAAATAAGAATTAACCCTGTACCAAAATAATTAAAATGGGCGAATGTTAAACGCAATTTTCTAGCACCGTCAAATTGTTCAATATCAGTACTTACTTTAAAAATAAAATTAATAAAATTATAAGTCGTCATCCCCAATTCCTTCAAATGCATGGTTTTCTATAAATTCCCGTCCCGACTTGAACGACACACTGGAAAACTTCTCTTGCAGCTTTTTTATTGAAAAAGATTCTTCATATTTCGACTGAGATTCCTAAAAATAATATTTTGAAATTAAACTAAAGCAAACTTCAAGAAAAAAAAATCACCTCTTGGTTGTCTATTGTAATAACGTGACTGGAACCATCGCGTCTCATATAAGACCATCGACCTTTTGGGCTACTTTCATCTTTTCGTTTCACCCCATTTTTTTTCATTATTAGTTCATCTACCAGAGATTGCAGACAAACAGACATTAAAATGGCTTGATCGCTGGTAACAGTAATCCATTGTAACTTGTCCTTTGACATTAAATATTCAAAGGAAAGCTCCAAACTAGGCCCATTTGAACCAGATTGACTATTCGCTGCTAAATCTTGCTTATTATTCTGCCAAAATAAATAAATTAACAACATTTCTATGTTAAATCAGCTGTTCTTACGTGTATGGCGGTTATTCTCCAACAGCGCATGCGCGTGACCTTGAACACGCCCTCCTTGTACATTTGCCCTGGGCCCGCAATGCGCATGTTCAACTCCTGATCACCGATAGCGATTAAAACCTTAGTCTGTGGTTCAGGAAAGTCGCATAAACACGATGAAAACTGCATAAATCCGTAGTATTTAAGCGTACGGGCCAGTTGTAGGAATTCCTGTTTAGCTAATCGTGCCTGCATTGTTGCTAATTGTTGTTTAGTCTCACGAGGACATATAATCCAGCCTCTTTCTAGGTCTGAAACGCTTTGCATGTATAGCAGGTTCAACGCAACTGGATCTGACATCATTTCCAAGTCGTAGTTTAGGTCCCAGGAGCTAAAATCATAACAATAAGACACGAAAAACAATTATTTTAGGTTTTAGACGTACCTTTTTCGTAGGTAAATGTTGTTCGGTTCACGCACTGACTTATGTGCCATGTAGGGCGATTCCAGATCCACCAACTTCCGTAATATTGTATAATCACCATTTGGTTCTTTCTTAATTAGGTACAATGAGAAGAATTGTGTGTATTCAGGTGGTAGATCGATATGTCTGCAAACTTCTCGCAGAACGTGCTGCGTCCTATCAAAAGTGCTAACGCGTATTGCTATCTTAAAGTTATTCATGGTAAACACGTTCAAGGTCGTTTCCTGATTATTTTCGCATGATGTTTCCTGCTGAGCCGAAAGCAGGAAGCCCACTACTAAGTCCGAGGCCACTAAACGCGAGTCCTGACCAACTAAAACAACTTGTTAGTTTCTTTCCAGTTTAATAGGGGGGAAACTTACTTGTTTGGATGTATTTTTCTAGTAAAGCGCGCCGCTCCTCGAGCTGGCCCCCTGTTAGGGGTAGTAGTTTTTTAGGAGGAAAACTTGGGATTATAAAATGGGTACCGTACTCCTTACGCAGTTGCTCGTTCAAGTTTCGCAGTTGCTTGTACCGCACCGTACAGTGGAAGACCCCATTTATGTGTATATTGTAGCCCTAAAACGTTTTTGTTAGTAAATAGGGAAACTCCAGTTCAACGATTCTTACTATAAAAGTTGACCCATTTCCATCGTTTATTTCTTGAGTGTCAGGAATTGAAAAATGCATTATTTGCAGCTTGATGTAAAATTAGGCAAATTTGCAAAATTATTAGTATACAACATAACAATTAACAAACTTATTAAAAAACATTAGGACGAAATTTCATTATTGACATGTAGGAAAACAAAACACCCTCTCGATCTGCCAAATAAATAACAACTGCGCAAGCGCCCGCGCGCTTTTAGGGTTTTTTGCGTTTTACGTTGGACAGCTTGAACTCAGTCAACCAACACAAAAAAGCTAAAATTTCCAGCCTTTTCCTTCACGAAAATTAAAAAGAAAGCAAAGGTCAGTTCGGTCGTCTTAAAAACGTAATTAAAGACCTTAATTATTGTTTTTCGTAGTCGCAAAAATGCCTCCAGCAGTCGCTCAACCCAAACACGCTGAAAGCTCGCAGGCTGATGGTATAAACGCCGTTTTATTAGGTCCCCCAGGTGCCGGGAAGGGAACCATGGTACGTTTTCAAACCAGTAACTTTGAATAGGGTAATTACCGCATTATATTTTAGGCCCCAATGCTCAAGGAAAAGTACTGCGTGTGCCATCTTTCAACAGGGGACATGTTACGGGCGGAAATCGGCTCAGGGTCAGTTCTGGGACAGAAACTAAAGCGAGTTATGGACGAGGGCCGTTTGGTGAGCGACGACTTAGTGGTCAACATGATTGACTCCAATTTGAACAAGCCGGAATGCAAGAACGGGTTTCTTTTGGATGGTTTTCCAAGGAACGTTGTGCAAGCCGAGAAGGTATGTATTCTTATCTTGATAAGATAGGACAACCTTGAAATGTGTTTTTTTGTTGTTGTAGTTGGACGAATTACTGGAAAAACGTAACACCCAACTGGACGCCGTGGTAGAATTCGGAATCGACGACAGTCTCTTATTCCGACGCATAACTGGTCGTTTAATCCACACAGCAAGTGGACGATCCTACCACACTGAGTTTAACCCTCCTAAAAAGCCAATGACGGACGATTTGACCGGCGAACCGCTTACCAAAAGGTCTGACGATAATGTCGAGGCCCTGAAAAAACGTTTGGTGACTTATCACACTCAAACAAGACCCTTGGTCGATTATTATCAAATCAGGAAAGTGCATTTTAGAATCGATGCCGCTAAATCGACCGAGGAGTGTTTTGCTAATATCGATGACATATTCAAAGCCAGACAGAAGTTGAGGGCTCAACTTTAAGATCCATGAGTTAAACTGCCAAAATGTTTTGTTTTTGTGGCCTAATCATTTTTTTCCTCTTTAATTTTAGGTACTCAAGTACCAAGTTATAAAATGTACATTATTAGTTATTTTTTTATAAATTTTAACTGTTTTCTAATGTTACATTAAGTTGTTTAATAAAAATGTATATTTTCAACACTGTTTTTCAATACGACCAAATAATCAAAAACTGTTTATTGTTCCAAACACAAATTGGTAAAAAATACAAACACTACTTACGTTTTCTCAAGTTAAATAATTTACAATACAATTTATTCTTTTTTAGCATGCTCAGACTTATGAATTGAAAAATCTAATCTCACATAAATTATAACGACTAAAAATAGAAGGTACAACGCTCCGGAGAGCAAAATCGGCTCATGGATTAACAAAACTGGTTGCCAATCGTACGTAATTTGGATATCCTGAATATGGTTTTCGACCAAATTCCTCTTGTTCAATTTAACCACGATACGGCCAAGCGAATCGAGGTATTTGTACGTTACTCCGTCTTTTCCACGTTGGACTTCGTACGGCGTTGTTAGCTTCACGTTTGAGACGCCAACTGGAAGAGAAATGGACGTTTCGAGTTCTTCAATATGCATGTCGTCGAAAACGTGGTCGAGAAGCCGCATATTTAACACGTACTCGTTGGGACCGTTTCCTTTCAAAAGGTACTGATAACTGGGTACGCTACAACAAAAAAAAGCCTTTAAAACATGCTAAAATTTTAGGAAATTACGCTTAAACGTACCTATATCCAAGGGTGTAAGAGCTTTTCCACCCGCCAAACAAAGGAAATCTTGGTCGCAACTCAAGCTCAATATAGTCCTTCCTTTGCCGTACACTGGACGTAGAAATGTTTCCGTTACTGTCGCGATAGTAAATGCTATGCGCCGCCGCAGGTAGAACCGTAGAATACGACCTTACGCTGTGCGTATTCGAGCTCGTGTCCCTTTGGTAATCATACCGCGAGAAAGGACCCTTTAGCTTGGCTCCATTGTGCAAAATCTCGATGTTTTCCTCTATGGCAATGTTCCCCCAGTGGGACACCTCGATTAGTCGTTCTAGTCGAGTAACGGTGAGAAACGGCGAGTTGTTTTCGAAATGTACGGTCATAGGGTCGAGTACCAAAGCCGCTACGTTGTTGTACGGGCCGTAGTTGAGCGTATTGTCGGTCTGTACGACTGGTTTAAGTTTCGAGTAGTTTTCTACGCTTCTGGACTTCAGGGTGACTTTAGTTGTTTGTTTGGTTGTAGCGTACGGCGTGTAGAAGTAATGGTTACCGTAGTAGCGTACTAGTTGCTTCTCCTTTTGGGTTATTTGGCTTGGGTATGGCACCAAAGCGCCCGCTAGAACCATTTCAACGTTTATCGTGGTGGTTCGTCCAGCGTTTAAGGGCGATTTCAGCGTAACTACGTAGCTGGTTTTGTCGCTATGGCCGTCGATTTTCACAGGTTTGGTTGTGAGCTCTTCCTTTATGGCGTCCTTTACGCTAAGGAACGATAGGTTTGTTTCGGTTCCGGGTTCCAGGATTAAGTAGTATTTCTTGGCCGCATCCTTACCGGTGTTTTCTAAGGTTATGGTCGTTGATATCTTTACCAGTTGCGAGGTAACATCGATGGCTCGCTCAACATTTTTGTTTACGATTTGTTCTGTTATTTTATCGGCTAGCGTGTAGCAAATTAAGCACAGGAATAGGGAATACTTCAACATTTTTAATTTATATCGTACTTAACTTGCAAACATCACCAATTTGTTACACTAAACGATAAGCAACATTTGAAGTGACAGTGACAGGATCGCAGATAGGGACACGTCACGACGGCCATGACGCTAGCGTCGCCAGTGCTACCAACCACAAGCTCGACTTAAATCCCTAGAATCTAGTGACATTTGGTTTGGTAGCTCTGAAATTCCTAACGAACAACGATTAGGCTGTCGAAGTGAAGTTGAAGAATTTTTAATCATTGCGGGTGGAGTCGTTTTTATTTGTTGTGTGGTTAGGTGAATCATAATATCTTGTTTAATCAAAGACTCAGCTAATTGCATTATCTATTGGATGTGAAGTGCAGCGAACATGTGTACGGTGTCCGATTATCACTGAAGCAACAAGTGTCCTCATATAGGCCAAAGACAAACAAGATGGGCTGTGCAGTTAGTACCCCAAGTGACAAGGAAGCGGTGGAGAGGTCTAAGAAGATTGATCGGGACTTGCGAGCTGACGGGGAGCGAGCTGCTAGCGAAGTTAAGCTATTGCTGCTTGGTAAGTGCACCACTCCTTATTCTAGGAAGAAAAGCCAATGTTGTTTGGGTTTTTAGGTGCGGGCGAATCAGGGAAAAGCACGATATGTAAGCAGATGAAGATTATTCACGAGACGGGGTACTCACCTGAAGAATGCGAGCAATACAAACCAGTGGTGTACAGCAACATCATACAGAGTTTGATGGCCATTATTCGCGCTATGGGGCAGCTCAGGATCGACTTTGAGAACCCTAGCACAACGGTACGTTACCCATTAAGCATTTTAACATCAGTTACACCTTGATTTGTAGGACGTAGCTCGCCAGTTCTTTATCCACGCCAGCAACGCTGAGGAAGGCCAGTTAACCTCAACTTTAGTGCTTCTAATGAAGTCTTTATGGCAAGATGGGGGTGTCCAGTTGTGTTTTTCACGCTCCAGGGAGTACCAGCTCAACGACTCAGCAGCGTATTACTTAAATGCTTTGGAAAGAATAGCGCAACCACATTATATCCCAACGCAACAAGATGTTTTACGGACAAGAGTAAAAACGACTGGTATTGTTGAAACGCATTTTTCGTTCAAAGGGCTACATTTCAAGTAAGTTTTATTAGTATTTACGCACGGTCGGTAGTGATATTAAGTGTTAAAGTGATAAGAAGGGCAATAGGACGGTAGAACAGTTTTTTATTAATTAAATTATTAAATATAATATATAACATGTCGGTACTTTTGTTTAAGTGTCTTGTATTCTTTTAGAATGTTTGACGTTGGTGGGCAAAGGTCCGAGCGGAAGAAGTGGATCCATTGCTTCGAGGGCGTCACGGCTATCATTTTTTGCGTTGCGCTTTCAGGTCAGTACCAAAAAATTAAAAAAAATTAAAAAAACACAAAAACTGCTTAAAAAATTCCCAAAAACTCATTTTTTGCTTTATTTTCCAGGCTACGACCTTGTTTTGGCGGAGGACGAAGAAATGAATCGTATGGTCGAATCCATGAAGCTTTTCGACTCGATCTGCAACAGCAAATGGTTCGTCAGTACGTCCATCATTTTATTCCTCAACAAGACAGATTTGTTCAAAGAAAAAATCCAACGCAGTCCGCTTACGATTTGTTTCCCGGAGTACTCCGGTCCCAATACGTTCGAAGCGGCTTCTTCATACGTAAGGGCTAAATTCGAAGGTTTGAATAAGCGTAAGGACCAAAAGGAGATTTACACACATCTGACTTGTGCAACTGACACGGGAAATATTCAGTTTGTTTTTGATGCAGTTACCGACGTTATTATTAAGAATAACTTGAAGGATTGCGGTCTTTTACTCTAATGGTTTAGTTAGAATCGTTTAGTTTTAGCTATTTGGGACCCAGTGTGATTTTTGTTAAGCACATTTTCCCTTAGTACTGTTCAACCTAATATTTAGACCAATGTTTTATACGCATTTATTTACAAAATAGTATTTTATACAATACGTACGATTTATTAATTAGGATTGTTGCATTTAACGGTGCCTTAATTTTTATTGCCTTTAAGAAACTTGTGCCTTTATTAAAGTATAAAAAAATATACGTTATTACGCACATAATTTGGTTGCATACGTTTGTTTAATTATGTGCGTAAGGTGCAAAATATCAATATTAAGGTAAAAGGACGTACCTTTTTGTTTTTTGTGTTTTCGAAGGCAAACAATAAGACAGTTTTCGTATTTTGCTCTCTTTTTACTGTTTTCATACGTATTTTTTAAGACTGAAGCCGCACAAAATTGCCTGTCTTTTTGTTTGCCGACTGTTTACCTTTAATTTAACTCTTTCTACTTTTTTTTACTATAAAAACTACCGTTTTACACTTATTGTAGGGTAGGTAGGGTCAAATTGAGCATTTTCTAATTGTTTAATGTATTTTTACACTTCCTTTTATATTCCAGTAGCTAGTAAATATTATAGAATAACTAAATAACGTAATTTTTGTATTAGTGTATATTTTTGTAAAATAAATAATATTTTTATTGTATCTTGTGCTTTTTTTAAACACCCCAGTTCCTTTTTACAAAATAACATTTGAAAATGTTTTAGAATGTTATTATACTCTTTGCAGACAACTGAAAAGAGTATAATACATTTTCTTGAACATTTTTTATAGAAAATTCAAAATTGAACATTTTTGGTCGAAAATTGTTAAACACGATAACTCAAGAACGGTTTATCAGATTAACTTAAAATTTGGCACAAAAATTAATCTTATTAGGAGGAAGAGCTCTGTTGTTTTTGAAAATAATCAAAAAATAAACAGGGGGTTGAAAGCACCCCGAAAGTTGAAAAAAATTCATATTTCTGGTAATATCAATTTTACAAAAAAATGGTTTAGATGATATTAAAGACAGTATTTTTCTCCACCAAAAAGCAGCTTATAATTTTTTTCTACCCCCACCCCTTTGGCAGAAAAAAATTAAATAAAATTTATTTGGCAATAAATTAAAAACTGCGCATTTTTGGATTTTTACTGCAAAGATATTTGTTGGTTTTATAAAACAAAAGCTTAAAAATCACCCCTACCAGAGTATCCTATAACCCTTTGCTAATTTACCCCATTTTTCTAGTTTTAAACAAAATTAAATAAATTTATTTAAATTTGCACTACAAACTAAATGTGTATTTTTTACACAATTCAGAAAAACGGTTTTGTCGCTAAACAACCCCCAAATAATGGGGTAAAATAACAGTATAGTCATGTACCTATACCTAAGGGTAGGTACATTAGCTTACTTTCAAAAAACACGTTACGTTGATTGAAAGGATAGCCGTAAAATGTACCAACCCTACTAAGGGATGACTGTGACTGACTGAAGACTGGAAGGGTGCATAACTCGCCGCGTGGATGCGGATGATCTCGTATCAATGGGTAAAAACTAGGTAAAGAAATAAATAGGGTGCTTTTTAAGGGCCACGAGTAACACACTTAAATACGTAACTTATTTTACTACCCCTATTGTACAGTTGCACCCTGTATTTAGTCATGTTGCGTGTAGGCCCATTTTACGATACATACCTTTGGTAGTGGTAGACTGGCAGTTTTCACGGCTGGTCCAATTCAGCCTCGGGCTTGCCAAATGGATTAAATTTAACCCTGTAGGTAAAAGAGGATTCCCCTTCCGTTTATTCAACCGATTTTATTGTTACGTAAGGTTTTTTGTACCTAGGACTAGGTTAGGTACCCTCGCTAATTATAGGTAGGAAGTCTAGTTTTGCACAATATTTAAGAAATGTGGAAGCGGGAAAAATTTATCTCGCTATAAGAAATTAAATTAAGAGAATTTTCGCGAGTTTGGTTTGACCTTGAACTTTGCTATTTAGGGGTAGATTTATTGCAATAATGGTTATAAAAAATTACTTAGGAAATGTTAAAGAAAAAATTAGAATAATTCAAAATATTATAAAATTAGACGCGATTAAAAAATCGTTGCTCAAAAATCTTAAAATTGCTGCCAAAGTAAATCTGATTTATAAAGTAAATTAATTTATTTTTTTAATAACCCTAGGCGATTAACGTTCTATAACTGTGGTTTTTTGTAGAAAATATAAAACCTCGGCTTGGTAATATTTGGAAATACACAAAAGAGCCGCTTTTAAATAAGCAATATTATTTTAAAATGAGGCTTGTAAAATTAACCGAATATTAAATTTTTTTCAAAGCATACCTATGAAAAAAAAGGCAACACGACAAACCCCAAAAAGGGTTTTCTAAATTATCGAACTATTATAGGTGCCAATAAAAAATATACCCATTAAAAAAGCCAAGCAAACACTTACCTTCATACAAAAATCCTTCGACCTTTTTTTTCTCTAAAACGGGTAGAATCAGGCTCTTTTTGAAAATGATTGCAGCCCGAAAGCCATCAAAAAAAAGGCTTTCTGAGCAACAATCAAAATCAGATAGATCACCGTCGTCGCCGCGCTTCTTTCTCGAGGCATCATTGAAGTCTTCAGGACGACATCAAGGACCAAACTAGGATACTAAACAGACCAAACTATTAAACTACTCACCTGGAATAAAATCACTTTTTTACTGATGCTGCAAAGGGTACGCGAACCGCCGATAAAAGCTAGGGGTTGAATCAGCTTGCAGTGATGCACTCGCTTCAAGGTACAACCCTATTTAAGCTAAGGGTTGCGAGATGATCAGCTGATCAAGCCGATCTGCCGTTTGGAAGTGGCCGCAGTTCCATTTGACCAAAGTCGCTCCGCCCAAATTTCCACACTTAAATGGGTTGGTTGGTGGCTTGACAAGCCTTTCTGGCTGTCCGTCTGTCACCTAGGTCCATGAAATAATTAGGGATGCTTTTTGGTAGACAGAGATATCTGTTTAATAAACAAATACCTACTCAGTAATGTACCCATCAGTTTTCGAATTCACAAAGACTTTAAACCACTAGACTGTGTTTGAATGCTTTTAAAAGCAACCACAATCGCGCCGGTCCCAGTTCCTCAGCTAACGCATTATCTTTGCTATTTTTGAAACCTTGCACAAGCCTTTTTATGGCTTTAAATAGTCATAGTTCTACCTCATTTTGGCATAAAGTTATTGTTAAAAAAGGCTGTAATACCTACCCCTAAAAGTTTAATCCTTTTGCATAAATAATACCGCCAAAAGCAAAAAAAGTTGTTTAGTTAGGGGTTGAAGTGGCATTGCAAATTTATAAGGGTACATGTCAAGATTGTCAGCAGAACTCACCTGTCCGTTGTATTTGCATAATTCAAAACGGGGGTGGAGCTACCCTTACAGTGATATACCTACAAATTATACGAAACGACGCTGGGCGGATTTGGACCATGCGCTTTGCAGACCGACGTCATCCGACGCTTTGGACGTCTTCGAAATTTGGTATTTTTAAATAAGGGTGCAAAAAAAAATACCCTTAATAAAAAAAAATTATAATATATTGAAAGATTTAATTTTTTTACTTAGCAGTGGCTTTTTTTTAAAGTTAAGCCAATATCAAAGTGCATTTTATAAGGGATGGTTAATTTTTTTAATAAAAGCGTCTAAAATTTGATACTTAATCCAGGTGCGCATCACTTTAAGCACCCCTTCAGAAGTTCAGTTTCAAACAATGCAAAATCAGGATACAATAGCCTTTTTATTTAAGCCTATAGATTCTTGTGGTTATTTTACTTTTGCAGAATGTTAAAAATTAAAAAACGCCAAAAACACATTTTTCTTTGTTGAGTCATTAGCACCCTTAATTTGCGCCCTGATTTGGTGTTTTAAATAATTTTAATCCTTGCAGAAAACATGTTTCTTGCTCTGGTTATTTTTTTAGACACTAAGTCCTTACAAACCTTTAAAAAAAAATATTTTTTTATAGCCTTTTTTTTTTGATAATTACAAAAAAATTATTTAGGGGTGTTTAACCTAGAGATAAACTCCCTTTTGCGCCCTCTTAAACTGGATTATAAATAAATATTACTTCGTCCTTTGACGTCGACTTATTGACACTATATTAATATATATAACCAATGCATTTTCCACGCATAAAAAAAAATATTTGTGACCTTAACTTACCTATACTTGGATAGATAGCATGTCGCACAGTTCCTTAGTTGATACGAGGCATTGATAAGCTAGAAGGCTGTGAAGTAATATTCTATATGGCGAATAATTTTTTTTGCTCTAAGGACCTTTTTTACTAAAAATTACAATTCAAACCTGCGGAGGGAAGTTACAGGTCCTTTTGGTGTTTTTACATACATGGGGTTGTTTTTTAGAGCCCTTGCGTACGTTTATCAAGTCCAGATTTTTTTGGGTAAGTTTCTATTTTTATTAATGTTTATAAAAATATATTTTTTTGACCCTGAGAGTTGACAGATTTTTTTAATTGTATTGGACATACATATGAATTTTATTCTCAATTGTTTTTTTGTTTATAATAATAATAATAAATCTAACGATGGCACGGTTTAATGGCACATTTAATTGTTTTTAAAATAAGCTAAACAATAAAATATGTTATTTCAGATTTTAGAAAAACCGCGACACTGCTAGGAATTTTTTTTTACCATGGGTAATTACTATATTTTTTTCATAAAGCAAATAAAATGCTCAAATAAATGTATGGATTTTTGTGCATATAATTTTTTAAAATGGACAGTACAATTTTTAAAACAAAATTTCATGATTGGCCTAACGTGACTTCCATGTTTCATAAATTAGGATTGATAGGCTCAAGCGAGTAAATATAAAATCATGAATATTTAATTCGGGCTAAATGATAAAAGTATGTACGTTTAATGAAAACGATCTTTTGCATATGCAGACAGGCGTATTCCCACTGCCCCTTAAATGATAACCCATCAAAATGAATTTCATAAAATTAACCTTTATATAATAATATATTTGGCTCTTTTTGCCCGATGTATCTCTTGTCTCGTCTTGCCAATAATATTTAGACACTAATTGTAATTGATATAAAATGTTTCACTTATCTTAATCATACTAAAAATAGAGTTAATAATAATAAATTGCGGTTATTAGGAATATTGTTTATAAAGCGCTTTATGTATTTATTTTTAAACAAAACGTGTTCGATCGTCAGTCGCCAAGATGTGCCCTATCATTAAGTAAAGTGGTCCTTTTTTTCGCACCATTAGTTCAGTTTGGGAGGTAAGCCACATTTTTTTTTTAAATCCTTAAATTCTTAAAAAAAAAAAATTTTAATTTTATTTTAAATATAAAAGAAGAATTTTGATTTAACATAAAAATAATAAGTTCGTTGACCAATGAGCTTTGTCACGAAAAATGTTTTTCAGATAAGTCAAAATTCAATTTTTTGGTAAATATTTACACACGAATCCTTGTGTGTAAAAACAAAAATTTAAGGCGTAAAATCTTTATTTAATATGACAGTTTGTCATGAAATGATTGCCTGATAAGTTTATTTAAATAATTAGCAACAATTAAGATATCTTAGCGGTTATGGAATCCGATCGAAATTAAAAACAATTAAGACCAATTTAACCATATTTAAAAAGATGAAGGAAAATTTTTAACAATTTCAAAATTAATTAAAAATAAAGGATCACGATTTAAAATTGTAAAAACAACAATTAACAAAGCTTTGAAATAAAAAAATTATAAGTCAGGCTAAGTTTTGATTTTAAGGATTTTTTATCCTTCTGAAAGCAAAACTAGTCCTGAAAGCCAATTTGCAATTGAACTGCACCAAATTTAGTCAATAATCATTTGTTAGTCAATGTCGATCTGCGATAACACCTAAATGCATTTAGAGGCATAATAAATAAATTAATTAAATCAATTTTGAATTCTAGTCTTCATCACCTATTTAGACGTCAATATCCCGTTTTAGTCAAAAGTTATACCTGCTGTATATTTTTCGTCCTTTGAAATAATGGACAAGTTCCAGTATAACAACCTGTTTAATATTCAAAAAAGATCTTTTTGAGAAATGTAAAACAGTATGGCATTGACAGAGACTTAGTAACCTTTACTTATTTTTTTAATCAAGACCAGAAATAGTTGCAGTTTCAAAATTTGCCCTTGTCACCAAATAAACGATTGCATATTTAATGCATCGGTGATCTAACCGAAAAAAAAATGTTCCTTTTTTGTAACCAAATCACGTTTTAAATAATTTATTAATGTGGTTTTGTTTTAAGCAAGAATAGAAGTACCTAATCAAATTTAAGCTATTTACAAAAACATATGAGAAAGGATTATAATTTAACGGATTATCCTTTAGCCTTAACTAATCTTAATTGTGGCAAACAAAAAACAAGGAAATCCATAAAACAATCATTTAAGTATGTAGTTCAAAATATTTTGTTTTATAACCTAATGTAGGAAACCGATAACAGATTTATTAAATTTGTCCTGCTTTTAAACAATGACACTGATTATCAAATAAGATATTTTTTTGTGCCAGTGACATATTTATAAATGTATAGGTATATTAAACACATTTTATTCGAAAGTCAAGTTACCTATGTCAAATTATAGTGACCCTTAAAGTTAGGTAATTTCATCCCTTTGTCGAAACTAAAACGTGTCATTTTACTTATTTAAAACTTTCTACAAAATACCTAACAACCTATTTTAACAACCATATTTTAACAACTATATTTTAAAAAAATACATTTTTCCCAAACCATTAAAATAATTGCAGATAAAATAACTAGTGGAACTGTAGAATGGGAGAGTATCAAAGCAGTACAATATTGGTGACAGAAAACACTCCTTTAAAAATTAGCAAAAAATCATGGAGAGCCTTAATTGCTTATTGGATTTTGGGGCTTTGCAACAATTACGGTTACGTTGTAATGTTGACAGCGGCTGATAACATTATCAGCAAAGATCAGACCGAAAAGGTGCGTAATATATATATAAAACAAATATATAATATACATATCCTGGCTGAAGGACCTCGGTAAAAATCTTGGTATCTTGGTACAATAAAAGCAAAAATATATATTTTTATTGTTTAATATATATATATTAAAATATATATTTGTATATATAACGTATTTTATAACGTAAAGGACAAAACTATATATTTTAATGCAATTTATTTTAGAGTGAAAAGCATGGACCCAGGGACTGTGTATATTTATCCACTGGGGCTATATTACTAGCTGACATAATACCAGCCCTATTTGTCAAGGTTACAGCCCCATTTTTACCCTTCTTCGTACAGTAAGTAGCGCAACACCCCTCGCAAACAAAATCATAAATATATATATTTTTTTAGCGCGCGCGTTGCTATCTGCGTCGTTTTTTCAGTAGTGGGGCTCCTCATGGTAGCATTTGGGGACTCTATAACTTTTTCCATAGTTGGAGTGGTACTTACAGCCCTTAGTTCAGGGCTAGGGGAAGTTACTTATTTGCAGTATAGCTCGTTTTATGATAAGTAAGTTTTTGTATATTTTTTGGTATTTTTTTAAATGTTTTTTTTAAGAAACGTGGTTTCTACATGGAGCTCAGGTACAGGAGGGGCGGGGGTAATTGGAGCTGTCTCCTACACGATAATAGTCGCCCCTTTGGGGATTAAGAACACCCTGCTGGTCATGGTGTCTGTCCCAATTATCATGGGATTAACGTAAGCAGCTAAAAATATTTTTTAGGAAAAATATATATTTTGTGGCAAATATATATTTTTTTGGGGGTGGTGCGTTATATTTTGGTGTTGTTTTTTGTAGTTTTTGGCTGCTGCTTCCAGAACCATCAACGGAGTGCGCCAAAATAGCAGAGATTCAAAAAAAGGTTAATGTTGAAGAAGTTAGCAATCCGAAAGAGGTTTTCGTCAAAAAAATTAAACTATTGCCTGGCTTGATGAAATTTATGATCCCAATTGGGGCAGTTTATTTGTTTGAGTACTTTATTAATCAGGGAACGGTAAGAACACACTTATATATGTCTATATACCCATATATTAAAAATAAAAAGTATATATTGGTAAAAAAAAATTATATATTGTTTTTTTCAGTTCGAGTTGATAAAGATTAAGGACGATTTTGTCGCAGTGGAGGACCAGTATCATTGGCTCCAGGTCGACTACCAAATCGGAGTTTTCTTGTCGCGTTCCTCCGTGAATCTATTCCATATAAAACACATTTGGCTAATGGCTGTTCTTCAACTCGTAAACGTTGTTATTTTTACCTCCGAAGCAATATTTTACTTTATTCCTAGTTTCTGGATCGTACTAGCCTTTACGCTTTTTGAGGGGCTTCTTGGGGGGGCTGCTTACGTTAATACGTTTTACCGAATCTCGTCCGAGGTGCCCGAAGAGGATAAACAGTTTTCTATGGCTGTGACCACTTTTGCTGATAGTATTGGCATTACTTTAGCCGGCATGCTGGCCATGCTGGCTCATAATCATATTTGTGATTTACCTTTGCCTTAAGGTAGAGGAAAAATGGGTATTTTGTATATATTTATAGATAGAGAACTGCAAGTATTTTTGATTTATATATGTCGTAGTTTTGTAGTATTATTTTGTGTTTGTCTTGAAATAAAACAAATGTTTTTGGAAATTAATTTGTATTCTGTATCAGTTATTCAACAAATATGTATACATACATTAATACCTTAATATTAGGCCACAATTATATTGTTTCAGAATAAAATAACTATTAATATAATATAAACAAAATTTATATACTTATAAAAAAAATTATAAATCAAATGAAAAGTTCATAAATACTTACATACATACGATAACAGAAATCACAGATAATAAAAACTTAAAAAAAGAAGTCTTAAATTCAGCATCAGCTGATCTACTAGATGCTTTGACCTTGAACACTCCAACAGGTCAAAAACGGTAGTGCCCAAAATTAAAACATCTTCAATACACACATTACACGCCAATCCTTAAAGTACGCTTTTTTTACACCAAACTTCTGTACAAGGTCATTTCCCAAGGTCAATTAACCAAGGTCAATTTCCCAAGGTCAAATAACGCACTTTAAGAATGTAGCTTTTGGACAAAGTAGCACGACAGCTCTAGCACAAAGAATGACACTAAATCCTTGCCGCAAAGAACAAAATTCTGCTTTTGATTTGTGCTAATTTATGTACCGAGGTATGTATACTATACTACGGTGAGGCAAGGCTTATGTGTCAAACAAATCGTTCCGAAATAATATTTCGAACACCATTTAAATCAGGTAGGTTGAAAAGGTACACTTTCATTAATATTAGGAATAAAAATTTGTTTTTTTTTCTCTATAATACCCTAAATACTCAGTTAACAGTCGACTTATTCGAGTTTTTAAATCGTCACCACTAGAACTAGATAAGATAATCATGATCACAGTATCACGTTATTATGGTCAAACGGTTAGTCTTTTGGTGTTCACTCGGTGAACTATAAGAACCGAGGGGGCATATGGTAGGGTTGGGGGTAGGTTGAATTAGGGGTGTAGCGACGATACGGTCGCCCCCCATCGCCAAGGTCAAGCTCCATTTCTTGCTGTTCCTAAACAAAGAAAAACACAATAAGTATCTTAATTTCAACCAATTTACCGATAAAACTAGTTAATAATGTCATTTAATAACATTTCTAAAAATTTTGCTTAAGAGGGTGTCTTAAAATTCGAAGGTCACCCTTGAAACCCCAACTTAGAGGGCAAAAATATTTTTTGTCTCCGATTACAATGAAACTCATTTTGTACACCACATTTTAGCTGTAGAATACAAATCTGCTTTTAGATTTTTCGTAAAAAAATGTTTTAACAAATTAGAGCACTTTTTCAAAAATAAGGGTGTCGCGCCCAAAGGCGCAGCTAAAAGCTCATAGCAATAAAACTAAAAGAGCTAGGACTGTTTAAGTGCCAGATTCGGATTCAGCAGATCGTTTTACATAAGAATTAATAGCATTCATTGGTGGCAAAAATTATTTGGCCGTGAAAATTAAAAAGCGAATATTTTGGAACCTTATTTCCAAAAAAGCTTAGCAAAATTTTTTTTGTCTCCGATTTAAATGAAACTTATTTTGAACACCACATTTTAGCTGTAGAATACGAATCTGCTTTTAGATTTTTGTTAAAAAAATCATTCAGGAAACTAGAGCACTTTTACAAAAATAAGGTATCGCGCTTAAACTTGCAGCTAAAAGCTCATAGCACCAAAACTAAAAGAGCTAGGACTGTTTAAGTGCTAGATTCGGATTCAGCAGATCGTTTTACATAAAAATTAATGGCATTCATTGGTGGCAAAAATTATTTGCGGCTGTGAGAATTAAAATTTAAAAAAGTGCTAATATTTGGACCCTTACCCCTTAGTTCAAAATGAGGTAAATTAAAAAATACAATAGAATTGCCTGGAAGTGTGTTATTATGCTTATTAAAAGGCGTAGAAACCAAATCTGCAATCTGTTTTTTCCTAAGTGCTTTTGTTTTTTTGCAAGCGCTGTTCAAAGTTGACCAAATTTTTAAAATTTAGTAAATTTACAAAAACGCCAGGAAAAAATTTATTTCGCTTCCGATTACAATAAAACTCATATTCTAGACTAAGTTTTGGCTGCAGAATCCAAATCTGCAGTCAGATTCCCAATAAAAAAATATTTGCGCAAACTAGAGCACTTTACGTCTTCCTAAGACATTGAAAAAAAACAAACCTGCAATTGGAGTTGTCCAAGCGCGGCGCTGGCCATCGCGACATCAGGCATTATATCCGACAGATGTCCCTCACTGCAAGAACTAGTCTCGGGCTGCTCATGCGCAGCAAGAAACGCCGCTGCAGCCTCGGCAGCCGACGGTAAGCGCGCAGGCGCTCTAGGGAAAGTCGACATGTGGCACATGACAGGCGCTGCAGAGGAACGCGTCACTTCCGGTGACGAAGCAGCCAACTCATCCACTTTATGCCCATGACAATTCTCAAGCATGTCCGCCACGGCGTCTGGAAGATTAAACTCGCGCACGACACGCAGCCGAATTTGACGATGGATCTCGTGCGGGGCGGATAACGGCATGTTAAGGGCGCGTTGACACCCTGGGGCTAAACGTAGTTTTTGTTCGCGCTTTAACATGGCAGCTAGAAGGGCTGGTTCGGGGGCAGGAAGTGCAGACGCGACGACATCGACGGCCGCAACTGAAGAACAGTGCCGTGCGTCTTCGACCATGTAGAGCGTGTCTGGGATGTCTAAGTAGCGCGCACGGCGCAGGCGCATCATCTCAACTTCTTGTACTAGCTGGTCTTCAACCTTTAAAACGCAAAAAACAGCCATTAGATTAGGAAAAATGGGAATATGAAGTTGTCCAGGAAGTGCAAGGTTTAGCCATGAAGATGGTGTCATAGGGCAATGATATTTTAGACATGTAATTGTGCATTCCTTATGAGTAAATGCTGAAAATTTAAGCCAGTTTGGATAAGTGGTTATTTTTTTAAAAAAATTTACGTAAGTCGATGTTTTTTTGAAAATGGGAATAATATGGAGTTGTCCTGGAAGTGCAAGGTTTAGCCATGAAGATGGTGTCATAAGGTGTTGATATTTTAGACATGTATTTGTGCATTCTTTTTGAGTATATGCTGAAAATTTGAGCCAGTTTGGATAAGCGGTTATTTTTTTAAAAATGTTTACGTCAGTGGGTGTTTTTTTACAAATGGGTATTTTTATATTCCCAAGGCAATTTTCCATGATAAAAACGTATTTTGAGACTTTTTAAAGTTTTACTACCAGGGGAACATAAGCAGATGAAGATAATAAAAAATTGACAATGAAAGTGTTAGCACATTCTTTGTAAATTTTTTTATTATATTCATGTACTTATGTTCTCCTGGTAGTAATTTTCTAAAACTGTAATCATAACCGATAGAAACGAAATTTACCAAATAGGTTTAGATGACAATCGAATTTGATTACAGGGAACAAAATGCGATAAATTAAGACGTATTCGGACATTTTTTGCTACTTTTTGAACAGGTTAAAGAGATGCAAGCATCTTGAAAAAAAAGGCTATATTTCTAAAAGAGGACAGGGAAAAAAGAAGTTAAAAAATCGACTTACCAGTACTTTGACTTCATCATAGTACGGCATAAAAAGTCTAGGTTGCACAAAAAGTCCATTATTCTTCCCAGTCCGTATCCAAGCGTTAAGTCTTAAATTCTCACGTTCGCCCCCAATCATATGGCTTGGTGGCGTACTGACTAGCCCCCTTCTTATAGCTTGATTGAGAATATCACTATTAGGAGGTAATATATGATCCATTCGGACGAGAGGCAAAAGCTCGCACAATATCTCTCGCAACTCTACGTCACTTAAGTCGCGCTTTTTTACGCCTTTACGCGCCACTGAATGCGCTGTATGGCTCACTATGTTTGGTTCTGGAAAAATAACAATGAACTTCTGTTTGCAAGAATAAGTGGGACTTACCTCTGTCCTCCATGCGTCGTATTAGCTCGTGCTCGCCCCATTTAAGAACGGATTGCAGCACCTCAAGTTCGCTGGCCTGCAAAAACGGACTCTTAAGAACGTCGACAAGGTGCGTCTTGTCCAATTGATGCAAAACCGGCGACTGTGATATGGGCTGGAACTCCTCACGCAAGAAATGCAACGCTTGTCGATGCACCCACGCCGATCCATAGGGCTGTTTCGCCCATTGCAAAACAGTAGGCAGTGTCTCGATAGTCAGGTACTCTAAAATTAAATCCTCGCACCCCTGTGCTAAGATATCAAGGTCCAAGAACCGTCCGATCTGGAACAGCTCCATCGCTTCTTCGATGAGCGACGGACGCGCGCGGCCTGTGTGCGCAAGCGCGTGCGCTTCGCCTAATCCGCCGCCGCAACCAGCGCGCGAGATTAGCGACAAGTCGACTTGGTCTAAATAAATGGCGTGCAGCAGGACTCTAGCGTATCGCTTTGGAATTACGGATTCGTCCAAGACTATTCGGGTGGAGATGTGAAGCGCACGCTCGGTGTGTTCTTCGCCGCTGCGTGACCGTCGCTGGAGTAAATTACGGAAAAACGGCGAACGCGCCGAGAGTATCGCTTTGTGACATGGTAGCTCGAGTTTTGGTCTAAAACCGTACTCTGAACTACCGGAATCCGGTCGTTGACAGTCCGAGTTGTCAGACGTGAACACAAGCGCTGCGTCCGCGTAATCCCCAGTCTCTAACAAGTATCTTAAGTCCGTTTCGAGCTCGTTCGGATTGCCAAACTCCTCACGCAACCTTCGGAGTAAATTCATGTCGATATTAGTGTCGTGCGGGCAAATATCGCCAGTGTACAAGTACCGCAATAACGCTGAAAACAACTGTACGTCCACTGTTGCGGTCCGAAGCTCAAGACATATCCTAGCGCCGTACCCAGGACAACCATTTAACAAATCGCGGAAATACGGACAACGAGCTGAAAGTAAGGCGCGGTGAATTGGAAAACAAGCGCCTCGGTAAACTAAGTCGGCGTCAGTGCAGTACTTAAAGTCGTAAAGCGCGGACAGGTCTTGCTTGAACGTTGTGGCAGGAGGGCGCGCCAATTCGGCTTGAACACATAAATCTTTCAGAGCTGCTAGGGCTTCGTATTCTTCTAATAAAGCAGCCACTTCAAGCGCGCTCCAATCGCTCACCAGCTCACGAAGCATTCGTCCGTGGTCCGAGGCTTTCGACGAGCGCCTACGTCGGATTAGCTTCTTTTTGAGAGTTGCGAACCCTGTCACCTTTTTCTTACGCTCCCTAGAGATTAAAATAAGATTAGACCCAGTTAAACCTCGAAATTTGAGGAATTTAAGAGCCATATGAAATATGGGGTAGTCGCCACGATCTACCCTCTCTATCTGGATAAGGGTTGATGATAAAAAATTCAACCAACATCTTATTTGTAGAAAATTTGACGCTCTACAATTTTGGTAATAACTCCAAATAGCGTTTGACGCACAGGGAAAAAGTTATTGGCCAAAAACGTGACGCGTAAAAAGTTAAGCTCACACGGGATCAATAAGGACTTTTGAGACAACTTTTACAATGTCACGTACCTGACGAGGAGGGATATCGGAGGAGTGCCATCGACCGCAAGGTCCGCGTTGGGTCCCGATGAAGCGTTAACTCCCATGACTCTCTGGCTCGTCTTATAGTCCTCCGACGGCATGCAATGAGCTCTAGCGATTAGCGGTGACGGCTGACGATCCAGAGCGGCGTCCCCAGGTTCGCAACCCTCGACGCTCCACCAACTGTGCTGCACTGCACATGGGAACAAACAACCAAAGAGGTTCATGGGCTAGGTAGGGCCGAACCTACCTTGCGACTGTTCCACGTCCACATACATCACCTAGAACAGTTACGATTAAGTTCTGATGGGGAATATCACAAGCTTAAGTGAATTTAGGGCAATGCTTTTGTCAATATTGATGTAAACAAAAAGTCGTGAAATTGGGTTAATTAGGTTTGCTCTACCAGAATTATAACTCACCTGGATTACTGTATTTCCATTTGATTTTAAGCATGGTCTAATGGTTTTATTTAATGCAATGTTATGGGTTTTACTAGGTTTACAGATAGTTCGTGTACATGTTATCCATCTATTATAAATCTCTCTCAATACAGTTATTTAAGAAGCCATTTTTGTTCACTCCGTTCCGCCAGATAGGATGAGGAATAACTGCTTTGTTTATGTGCCTGCACTTGCCAAAAGTAAATTAATCAATTCTCAAAAGGATACTACATTTTTATTTGATAAGTGACACAAATAATAGGCACTACACATAAGTAATTATTATAAACAAGAACAAATACTGTAGACAGGTAGATACTTATAATTCCTAGCCTATTCCTTCTATTTATCGCTCTCGCTCTCTTCAAATTGCTTTTTCAGTGCATTTGCGTGTCAGCGTCAGCGGCTCTTGCCTAGGGAAGTTCAAAGTAGGTCGATGTCCATCCAAACCGAGCTTTAGCCAGTGGCGCACTTTACCCCAATCCACCAAAAAGCCTATGCGAGCTTACGCGTAAACCAAGCTTTAGCCCCGACGCCACTGCGCTCTACGCCCTCAACCGGACCGGTTAGGCGCCAAAGCTCAGCTTTGACTCATGCGCACTAGAATTGAAGCCAACTTCACACCTGTCAACAATTTAACGTAACCTAGAAGATTATAAACAAAAACGCTAAAAAGTAAAGCACAACGAAAAAGAAGCGTGATTTTCTTTATTTTTTTATCAATTTAGTGTTAAAGCCTTTTGGAAACGTTGAATAGAACCACGAAAAGGTCTACAGTGGGTTGCCAGCTTGACACGGTGCAAAATATGGTAAGTTTTTTTAGCATCATTTTGTATTTAACACGCTTGTTAGTGATTTTTGTCGTGTTTGCCACAAATTGGAGTTAAATAAGGACTTTGGCATACGTTTTCCAAGTTTGGCACGCCATAGTGTGCCAAAATTGGGCTTAGTTGCTTTAAAATCAAAAAAATGCTTCTTGGACGCATTTTTTTTTTTGATAAAATATAAATTATTAACTAATTAAGAGTAATGGTTAGGATAAATCGTAAGGCATTGATAGGCACAAGGTACAAGTAGTCTTTTTATTTATAATTGGTGGGTTTAGGGAATTATTTAAGGAATATTGAGTTGTAACACCCACACCTGACACCAATGTGCGCTTGAGACGCCATCTAGTTTACAAATTTGGAAACGACAACAAACCCTTATCCTTTTTAAGGACTTTTTTATAGGATTGGCTTTTATTAATGGACATGCTTCTAAAAAAAGAACAGTACAAACAAAATTGTGCTTTTTTTTAAATGTTGTAATATTTTTGCACCCTTATTTTTAAGTTCTTAAGTTATTAGAAAAGGGCTTTAGTTGTATTTTTTGGACCACAATTACGCGGCCATGACGTGCCCCAGTTGTTTTGGGGTTAAATAAACGCTGCAAACTTTTTGTGCTCTTTTTAATTAAATGTTTTTCCAATGCGTTTAGCACGTTTATTGGAAATGGTTAATAAACAACCCTTTTCGAAGGTCTTGCCGGTGATATGAATGGTTTTAAGCGTACGCATGTTTCAGAACTCGTAAGGTGTGTAGATTTTGCAGGGTTGCTAAATAGAAATGAATGGGGACGGCTTTTAGCCCGGGGCTTGAAGTCGCGCGCACCCCTATCGACCGTTTCATCCCCTGGCCGCCGCGCTGAACGCCCGAGAACGACACCCTCATCGCGAGGGCCATGCAACACCATTTAGTTATTGCACTCTCTGAATAACACTTGTGTTACGTTTGGTAGTGTACGTTATGTAATAATATAATTCCTTGCATAATTCTTATATTCAATCATTCCTACAACTATTGTCTATACATTTAATCAATAGTATTATACAATTTTTTCGGTATTTTTAACGGTTACGTAAATTTGGTTCGTTACTCCTAGTTTGGCTTAAAACCATCGGTTATAGAAATTAAACAAATTAATATAAAACAACAAAAAAACAAGTGCAATCTTTTTATCTCTACGTTTACTACTTGCACCCTTGTGGAATTTACCCGTCTACGTAACTACTCACAACGGTTTGATCAGTTTTGCATTTTAATTATTTACTACAGCTTTTGGTAAGTTTATAACATTTAATGTATTTGTATTTAAAATAGAAGATATAAGGCTAAAAAAGTTCCGGTGTATATTAAGAGTGTCCACGTAAGGGCGGGGGTTGTTCGCGAGCGTACAGAACGGAAAGGGAGTCGGCCGTAGTGCGGCCGATCAATACCAGAGCTACCTCTGCAAGCACCCTGCAAATCCTCTAACCTCCCTAATACTTTATTCGAAGCTTTTTAAATTTAAAAATATTAATTACTATTTTTGAAATTTTCTAAATTAAGGGCGGTTTTTTTGCACACTTGGGTGGTTTGCAAGATTTATAATTCTAATAATAAAACATGCTTATTTAATTCAGAACCAGTTATTTTTGCCATATTGTTTGCAAATACCATGTGCTTTTAAATATCGCACCCTTATTTTGTTAAATGAAATGTATTTTTAAATCTAGTTTGGAAAATCTAAATTTATTCTGACTTTACGCAAAGCCGGTTTTGCCACATGCTTTTAGATTTGTGATATTTAAATAGGGGTGCATTTTAATTAACACCATTGTTTATTCACTTTTAATATAATTTAAAGAAGAAAATATGTCAAAATGGTCCTTTAAATTATTTTGTAGTGAATTTTAGCATTGCTTAAGGGTTGATATGGAAGGGTTAAGTTATTTAGAGCAAGAAAATTTGGTTTTAAGCTTTCAAATGTTGTAAATTCTAATATCAGAATTGGGACACCCAACACCTTACACCAATTATAACTTGCTTTACTGTTTCTTTTTTTGATTTCTACATATTCTGACCTACGTAAACGCGTGCTCCCCTTTTATTAGCACCCTTCTGTCCTATTGGATTCGGGTTTGATTTAAGAAAGTGTGCTACATATCCTAATGTAATGTAAAGTAGGACCTTAACTAGGGTGAATGTCCTCAGATCTGACGAGCTCTTTCCATCTGGTTGGTCTATCATGGCTAGACTTTAACTAGGGGGATTTATGAATTTAGGGGACAGCTCTTTGTATGCATCAGCTGTTTTGCTTGGCTGCTGCGGAACTATAGATCCGGTTTTGTGCCTTAAGAGGTGTGGGTGAAGTAAAGTTTTTATTTGGCACGCGAGTTTTTTAAATTTTGGTTAAGTTGACGTGTGGCGTATCGGGTTGGAATCTTTTTTGTGCTAACGCACCCCTAACATGTATATTTTAAACGTAGCTTTTTTGACCATATAAATAAATCGATATCATTTATTTAATCTGATATAGTATAGATAAATTGGGTCATACAGCAAGGTGCGCGGTTATTGGACGTATACCTCGAAATGCGGAAACGCGTGGTAAAATAATGAATTGCTAAAAATTAAAAATAGCGCATTTGTTAGGCGCATGCCCGACGAAGAAAAAAAATAAAATAGGGGAAGGGTGCACCGCGTGCAGCCGAGGTAGGCCGCATCCGTCCCAACTAAAAGGCATGTATGCTAGATGTGTGCTGGCTTATAACAGTAACAGTAGTTTTTATTTTCTTTAATTTTTAGTTTCGTTTTTGTTTAGTTTCTTATTTATTTTCCGGGACACACCACGTGCGTCGGGCATTCATTAATTTATTAGTTTATTTGATTTTACGTTCGGAAGTGTGACTTAGGTATGTTTAAAAATGTGTTGCGCCAAATTTTGTTATATTAACTAAACCACGGAAATAGATTAGCTAAGAAATAAACGCTAAAAATGGATTTGTTGTTATGCGTTGCCTAGCAACGGTGCGCTACCCTATTCAAATTCACCACCCTCGTCTCAAAACACCCTAACTTGTGATGTGCATATAAAAGAACATTTAAATTACATTGAACGTAGAGATTTAATAGTATTTTTTGTTTAAATAATGTGCGATTCTGAAGGCCTTTTTTCTTTGTTTCAGATTGTAGAAATAAGGGTGCTTTTTTGAACCCTGTAAACATCAAGTACGAAAAAAAAAAAACATAAATTAAGTAAACGAAAGCTTTAATAAAATAAACCTGAAATTTTATAAACGAAATTTTAACTAAGAAAACATATTTATTATCAACCAAAATTTTGGTTACAAAAACAAAAATTCCTCCCTACAAAGAGAAAACGAAAGCAGTCACCATTGAGGTTCTAAATAGTGACTTAAAAATTATGATGTCCAACGGATTAGATTCGGCCGTTGTTGGACAACAAAATGGGGGGAGCGGAAATCAAGGGGGGCAGGAGGAATCAAAAACTAATCTTATTGTCAACTATTTGCCGCAAACGATGACCCAGGAGGAAATACGGTCGTTGTTTTCGAGCATTGGCGAAGTCGAAAGCTGCAAACTTATACGAGACAAAGTTACAGGTAGGTCCCACAAAAAATTGCTTTACCTTGTAAGAAAAAAAAATTTCTCATTTGTCTTGGTCACAAGTAGTGATTTTGAAAAACTAATTTTTATGTTTATGTTAAAAAGCGTTATCAATGGTTATTTTAATTTAAATATTTGTCGCCTTACGCGTTGTTTAACAATGATTTTTTTAATTTAAAGAAACACTTATATTATTTTTGAAATATGAGTGTGCTCACATTAAAATTGTAGTAACTAGAAATATTTTAAAAGGGAATTTGTTGGAAATAAGCTGTGTTTTTATTTAATTTTTTATTTTTATTTAATACAAATTTTCTTTTAATATTATTTTTTGTTTACTTACACAATTTATTTTTTATTAGTTACCAATTATTATTTCTTATTATAGGCTTCGAAGAAGGAATAAAATTAGCCGACAACGGTAAGTGTTTAATTTATTTTTATTAACCCCTTTTATTTATCCAAATGGTCCAACAAATTCCCTTTGTTTAACAAATTTTTTAGCACCTAACATTTCGACAAAAACCGCGTGGTTTACCTATTTATCTATACATTTAGATAAATATATATAAGAAATATATTTATAGGATGCTTTTTTGAACTGGTGCCAACTTATAATAAAGTGTACGAAATTGATTTATTTTACCCAAATTTTACAACAACTCAAATTTAATTTTTTATGTTAACACTGTTCAATTTAAAGTTACGCAATTGGAGGAAGTATTAATTTAATGACGTTTCCTATTAAAAATACAAGCAAGTGTCTATTTGTGGTGGAAACTAATTTTTTGGACCGCCTTTGCTTTTAAATTTTAAACGTAAAAATTATGTAATATTAATTCTTAATTCAAGCTATGACGTTACATCCTGTGTCCAAATTAAATTGAGTTTCATTTTATAACTTTAAACATGTAGGTGGCATTAAAACAAGACCAAAAAAATAAACCTATAGATGCGCAGCGCATTAATTTTGGTTACTTGTGCGCAAATTTAAATGCGCGTGTCTTAAATAGGTAGTCGAATGTATGATTTTAAAAATAGGGTCTTGAAAAGGCATTGACACTCACCCTTTTATAGAAGGGTATCATATTTCTTTCCGTTTGTCTTTTTAATGATAGGTGGCTCGTTAAAAATAACCATTTTGTCTCGTAAATAAAAACCTGGTTTGTTAAAAATAAGAAATTGGTTAGTAGAAAATAATTTGTGTTAAATTTAAATCGATTCGATTAAAATACCTAGTTTTATTTCCCAATAATTCGGAAAACCTTGAAATTAGGTTTTGATTATAATTGTTGTTTGTTTTTGAACATTATTGTTTTTTTATTTTCAATGTTACTCTTCGGCAAACGTTGTGAATTTGCGCGTGTTGGCAAATATTCTAATTAAAAATAATATATTTGTTTTAAGCCGCCGATAACATTATTTTTTTCTATTATAAATATTTAGTTTTATGTGCAATGTTTACTTTAATGGGACTAGAAAAATCCAAAATAACCTATTATTCTTTGGGGGGCACTTTGTTTAATACGACTAACTCATGCATGTTTTTTTGTTGAACCCTATTTTTTTTTTTTAATTATTAACCATTTTTTTAACATACATTTTTGGGAATTTCTAACAGTTCCTGGGGTTATGACTAGTCCATTGCTTGCAGGACAATCTCTTGGATATGGATTCGTAAATTATCACAGGCCAGAAGATGCTGAGAAAGCAATTAATACACTTAATGGACTTAGATTGCAGAACAAAACAATCAAGGCAAGTTGCAAAAAAAAACACATATTGATGATTTTGCTACACCCTTTATTGATTAACCTAAATTTAGCGTTGCCTTTTCGTTATTCTTGTAGAGCTATCTAAATAATCACGCTGTCGAGTATCATGGTTATTGATTTTTTACAGTTTTGCGCGTTTGCCAAGGTTTCAGAAACTTCCCTTTAAAAAATTTATATTATAAAGAATTTAAAAGTGTTGTGCATGAATAAAATCTTAATCGCGTATCTTGGCATGCAAATAATTTGATCTCACATTGTTGGCGACATGATTTGGCACTTGCTGAGTTTAGATATTTCCATTTAACATTTTTAATTTTGGGGGGTTCTTTCAGGTGTCCTACGCTCGACCAAGTTCCGAAGCAATTAAGGGTGCAAATTTATACGTCTCAGGACTGCCAAAAAACATGGCCCAGCAGGATCTGGAGTCTTTGTTCAGCCCTTATGGACGTATTATTACATCCCGAATTTTGTGTGATAATATTACTGGTAAGCCCTTCGATTCTGCCCTTTATTTACTCGACAACTCTTCTGGTTGTAGAGAAATACCAAAGCTGCTACAAAGTCACAGTAACATACATATTTACATTGTTTTTATTGACTAAATATTAATCAGTAAATATTTTTTTTATGGTTTTTGAATGTAGTAGCGTTTATTATATAATTATGATTTTTGATATAGTTACTGTTCCAATTGGCTTAAGTATTATACCCAGTTTGTTTTCTGTTTGAACATTGGTGGATGAATAACATTGTTCTGAGTTAAATTTATAGTTTAAATATTTAGATTGGATATATTCAAAAACTAAAACTATTCGGACTGAAATTCAAGTTCTGCGTAAGTAAATGGGTCATTTATGTAAGGTGGAACTAAATTTAGATTGTAATTATTTATACAGATTGTTTCACTTGCGCTTTCCCGCCTTTAGAAATATTTTCGCGTCATGCAAAAATATTTTTATTGGACAATGTGAACTTCCACCGTTGTTTAGACAAATTGACATTTCGTATTGTATCTATATTTTGCGTTTTTCTCTTTCTCCTCCTAGTACGTCAATTTGTCACGGGGGCCGGAGAGAATTTGCCTGGTACGTACCTATTTTGCTTGTCTTTCTACTATAACAGTAACGCCACTTTGCGTACACCTAACCCAATATCTCATTGGTTGTTCTGTTATCGCGTTTCTTCAAAATTCACCCTTTTAAATATGGTACCGAATTAATAACCGCTAACTGAACGTACAAGATACCAATAGTCAATAGTCAATACCAAACAAACGAAATGCAAACACGCGCCCAATTATAAGAGTATGTCCTTTCTTTTTACTTAATAATTACCATTTTTACTCCACCCTATGCAGAAATCACAAGGAGCTTAAAAGAGGACTAGGTTTGACATCGCCATCTGCCAGAGCTCGACGGAACTATATCCAAAGTGTTGTTTCTCTTCCCAGTAGATGGCAGTTAATAATCATGTCCTCTTTTGGTGTTTTTTTAAGAAAGGATATACTGTTGTATTCTCTTTTCCAAAAAAAAGCAGCAGATTGCCCCCATCCCCCATTTCAAATGACGATTTATAACGAGGCGATCTTGGCTATAAATTTATTACCTATGATTTTTCTTATTAGTTTTATATCTATGTGGTTTTAGTTCGTTCAGTTATTCAGCTTTCGTTTATTAATTTTGTGTACCTATTATTTTTGCATCGTGGCATGTTAATAATGTTTTGCTTAACGTTTATTTTGTCAAGTTTATAAAGCAGAGCAATCACTGATATTCGATAATTACAGATGGATTTTTTGTCAGAACAAATCGCATATACTCTACAGTCTACAAAAAGCGTAACGTCTTTATAAAATATCCATCTGTAGTGTTATTGTTTGAGAATCGTACATAACCAATATCCTATCTATTGAATAAGCTTTGTGTGCATACCCAACTAATCAATAATCTATATAAGCGCTTATTAATCACCACCAATTCATTTGATTCAGAAGTTTGTTATGTACATTGTCAATGCGCCTTGCTTTTATGAAACTAACGCGCAATCGCCTCACACATGCGCAGTAAAAGCATGGTTACTCTAAAGCCTAAAGTATTAAAAGTTACTAAGCGTAACTTGAGTGATAATTTGATATAGGCCTTTCCAAAGGAGTGGGCTTCATACGATTTGATCAACGTCTCGAGGCTGAACGCGCCATCCAAGAATTGAACGGAACTATCCCCAAGGGATCAACGGAACCGATTACTGTGAAGTTTGCGAACAACCCTAGCAACAACAACAAGGCCATTCCACCTCTAGCGGCCTATTTGACGCCACAGGCCACTCGTCGGTTCGCTGGGCCCATTCACCACCCAACAGGGCGCTTCAGGTTAGAGTTCTGTTTGAAATTACGGGAGCAAAGTGTGTAAGTTTTTGGTTTATAGGTACTCTCCATTGGCTGGTGATCTTCTGGCCAACTCCATGTTGCCAGGGAACGCCATGAACGGCTCAGGTTGGTGCATTTTTGTGTACAACCTGGCGCCTGAGACCGAGGAGAATGTTTTATGGCAACTGTTCGGGCCTTTCGGCGCCGTGCAAAGCGTCAAAGTGATCCGCGATCTTCAGACCAATAAATGCAAGGGCTTTGGGTTCGTCACCATGACCAATTACGACGAGGCTGTAGTTGCTATTCAATCATTGAACGGGTACACGTTGGGCAACCGAGTGCTGCAAGTCAGCTTCAAGACGAATAAGAGCAAGCCCACATAGGTTACGCCCGACAAGCCGCCGGTCCAAGGCTAAAGACATGCGCGCGGCATCAGCGTGTTGACCCTTAACCCATTCGTTCTAGAATATAGTCATTGTATTTAATTTGCCTTGCGGGGACCACGTTATCGATCATTGAGTTTGATTCATAAATTTAGTTTTGTTGGTGTGAACCTAAGCGACTAGTCTACCAAAGATTTATGCAGAATCTCATAATTTTAAGTATTTAGGTTCTTTTCTTTAGAAGAAGGCGTTTATTTTTTTGGCGTGTACGTTTTATTTATTGTGTTTTGTAACGTGTCCACGACGTGGTCCGGTTAAGGCTTTTATTTATTGTATTGCCATAAGTATTTAATTTGGTTGTTTCGGGCGACACGCTGATTATCTCCCCCCTTAAATGTACTTATAATACGAAGCTAGTCAAAAGTGCACTCATTTCCTCATGTTTCCTTACCTTAAAACAAGGTGCCCATGTGCCATCATCATCTTATTTTGGGAAACACCCAAAGAATACATTACCTAATATCTAATATTAGCTACTACACCTATCTATACACATAGTATTTATTATTACATTTTGTATCCTTGTATTACTTCTTATAATTAGTATAATTTATATATTTATATATAGTGAAATGTGTAACAGTCAGGCTAGTCGCGGCCGTTACGGCCTTTGGAGCAGAGGTGAGGTGGAGACTGGTGGGCTCCTTACGGCCGTGCGGCCTTTTTCTTTATGTCTATGTTGTGTTTGCGGGCGCGCGATTGGTTTAAGCAGCCTCAGTTGCTTAAGAGGGCGGCGCGGAGTAGCCCGCTTTTTTTTTGTGTGTTTTGTGTTTGTCACTTTGCTTTATATTGCGTGGTTTTGCTTAAACTGCCTACCCAATGCGACGGCAATGCTTGGCGAGACCACCACCTTGAATATTCATTTATTTTAATTTTTTTTATTTTCGCTCTCTTTGAGCAGTATTATTTTTATTTCCATTTTGATTTATTAGTATTTATGTTCTATATTATTTATACCAGAGAATTCTTGATTTTACTTTACGACAATTAAAGTTCTTTTATGATTTATTTTTCTTGTTTTTGTTTATTTTCCGCCTTTTAGTTGATGCGTGTGGTGTCTCGCTCGACTGCGCATGCACAAACGGCGCGCATGCGTCTACCCACAAAATTCTCTACTAGCATAAACAATAACCAGAAAACATGACAATGTCTAGGGTTAAGCACCGCCCACAAACCTACCTAACCTATTTTCAAACAATGTTTTAATCAAAATCAAAGGTTAGATAGGTTTATGGCCGGCCAAAGTAGGGGAAAAACGCACAGTGACCGTAGCTAGCCGACAAACATTACCTAGTATGTAAATAGTTAGTTTATTTTAACCTACGCACGCATCGCTGAGCGTAACTTAGGTAGGGGGGCGGAGCCTAAAGAGGTCACGCCCACTCGCAGAAGAATCCTTGCTTCAGCCAGCATTCAGCAAGATCTTGACTGAAATGTACATACCTACAAGCATAGTTTTGTACCTACTTTAATGATAGTTAGATTTAGCTACAACCGCCTAGTAGAAGCAGATAGAACTCTTCCAAATTGTTGAAAATACGTGGTGCTACCTCTACCTAATGGCTGATCCGGCTTCAAGACTGAAGAAGCTTTAAAAAGCCGGATAACCATGCGCTTCTGGAATGGTCCAATCCAACGCACACGATGACGTGTAGGGCGGATTCTTTAGCGAGCGCCGACCTAACTTACGCACAGGCACAAATTTTCTACAAAACAAACTAAGCGATGTTCGTTCTTATAAGTTACGTAAGTAATGTTTGTCACGCTGCTTATGGAGGATTTACCTGGATTTACCTTTGTATGTACCTATTCTGGCCTAATCGAATATAGACTATTTCCATTTTTACAGAACAACGATCTATTTGAAATAAGTAGGTATTATCTATCGTACGTCAGCAGCACTTGCTTGTTTACTTCTTGTATTTAACCGGTCGGTCGTCGTTCGTTAGTAGACTAGCCGTTAGTTAGCTTTAGCAGTTATTCATTGTTGAGCTCTAATTCGCTTTGTCTTTTTGATATTATGTACCTACTACTTCTATATGATATTATTCATGAATTGATATTAAGTATTCAGATTATATTATCTAATTATTATAATTACGGATTCCGTGAGGCTCTGCCATGCGCAGTAGATGCCCATACTTGGTGTCCACTGCGCATCCAGTGTCATCTTTGTGTGTTGTGTAGATTATAGAGTAAGTGTAACATATTTAGTACATTAACTACATACTTACATTCATATTCCTATCGGTTATTTTCTCTAAATGTGTAGCTGTTGTGTTCGGAGTAGGTACGGTCAGCCGTACGGTACTGTACGGCCGTACTTAGGCGCGGACTCATCCGCATTCGGCGCCGACTAGGCCCATAGCTCAAATATTGTTGTGACGAGAAAGCATTCCATTTTATTAGATCTAATAGGTAACAACCCCGTCGGCAGTCAGTTTGAACTTGCGCAGTCGCTCGCCATACACTGTGGTGGCGTACTGCGCAAGCTCGGCGTAGGTAGATATACCGTGGTTATAAGTATTTATTATACCCGACCCTATGTCTGTTTTGATAAGCATTAGGTCGCGTTATTTATTAACTATTGATAGGTACTTAAATAATTTAATAAATAAAATATACTTGCGAGTGCAAAAGTTATGTACAGAGGTTATACTTATTATTAGGAAGTACAGTACCTCATAAACTGTAATTCATGCAATAACTTTATTATAAGAAAGTTGTAATTTTAGCTTTAGAGAATTAAGTAGCGAGGTTTGTACAGGCAGAGCGGTTCCAATCTTCTCTGAGTAGGTACTAACCTTGCACTGGCACTCTTCTTCTCTACCTATTCTCGAGTTTACTCGGGGTTAAGTACAGAACTGAGTGCTACGTCGAAGTGGGTGGATATTGCTGCCATAGTCAACATATCATGCCGTACTAGGCCGTAGCAGTACCTACCCACTTTTAACCATGCCATTACATTCTTAACTTAACCACACTAATCTGCATCTTAATCATCTTGGTCAGCTATGGACAGTAGAAGTACATACATGCGCAGTGTTGTGGGTTCTTTAGGGATGTTTTGCGCATGGTGCACCCGCTGGAACTGAACTGATTACCGGGCGGTGTTCTATTTCACTGTTTCTTTAGTTGCTAGTTACTCATCATATTTACGTATTATGTCTCGTTCCTCTTACTCTTTTATATATGTTTGTTGTCCTAATTGCTTATTGTCCAGTGTCAGATTGCTACATTTTGTGTGCGTTAGTTGTTAGTAAGTAACTATCGAATACTATTTACTTACATTACCTATGTTATTTCCATGTCCAATAATCATTTATGTTCGTATTTTAGTTTCTGGTGTATTAAATTATCCCATGTCTGGTTTCTTATCTAGTTTCAATTTGAAAAGTACATTTTGTTGTATGGGTACCTATCCGCCAGTCCAGAACAGAGAACCCTGAGTACCACTCTTAGCCACCAATGTACTTAAATGAGTGATAAAATGTGATAACGCAGCAAGTATGAATTAGAAAGAGAGAAACGAACCGTGGCTATGGTGTTCCCCAGGGCTCAACATCTGGACCCGCGTTCTATCTATACTTACCGTTTGTTTCACTTGGTTTGATGGTGTTTATAACTTATATACGGTCGTTATTCGGTTCAGGTTCGCGAGTTTGATTGCTCTCGATTTGAGATGGCTGTGCAAAGTACGATGATTAAAAATAATGACGGCGGTATCGATCGATAGGACGGTACCGCTGATGCCACGCTGATGCCCTGGCACTGGACACAATCTATTTACTAATCTCACTTTAATGTAGGGAAATAACGAAGCTAGACGTATCGCGTACCTATCTACATTTAGAATAAGAAACCATACATTTTTTGGGGGTGTGTAGATAGATCCAAGTTCCAGGCACTCGGCCAATTCCAGCCCTTTAAACATAGCTTTAATCTTAAGAAAAGACATTCTAAACGAACAATTTTTCATGCAAAACCTCATAAATTCATTAATAGACATACTGGAATCGATACCGAGTGGCGTTGTGATTGGCTGAGTGCCGAAATTTGACCATCCTAACATTTCTACACTTGTGTAGAATTATTCCAGGCTAGAAGTCGGTGTTACGCAATACCTATTTGTACTTTTCCATGTTGACAACTCAAAAACAATAAAATATTAAGCTACATATTTCATTCGTTTACAATCATTCCCTTTGTCTCTAGGTATATTTCAATTTTGTAATATATCATTGTATAAAAATAGATCCGATAAATATTGAAGATCGATTTTTTATTTTGTTTAAAACTTTCAAATAAACATCTATTGCGCATGTCCATATCGCATGCGCACATCCCAAACCCCCCTTTGCACAAAAAAGGTACGTATAAAACACCTCTGAACGGTAAGTACATAATTTCAAGGGTAAAACTGGTCTAATTATGGGATTTTAGAATACAATTACCCATAAAACCGTTCAACCCACGGTCTACGCCCATGTCCTTTGTTTAAACTCGCGTACGTAGCTTAAATTAATTATAAATACACGCTGCGCCATCTATTTGAGACGCTATGAACTATTTAGCTTGCTTGTGACTGGCTGCGCCATCTATTGCTTAACTTTGGAAGCACGACCGCAATTGCGGCTAATTTGAAATTAAATGCATAAGAGTTGTTTTTTAATTAATATAAAGTTAATAATTATGATTACAATCCATATTTACAACCAGGGGCTTTAAAACGTGTGAATGAAATGTTATTTCGTAGATTTGGGGCCAAAAGCTCGCTATTGTGCTTTTATTCATCAGGCCTTCGTTGTCGTAGTTTTAGGGGTTGTAAATTTGTTTTAAATGTTGGCCTCGCTTCTATATAAAAGCACGAGGTCGTATTTGATATAAAAGATTAAAATGGGGCACTTTAAAAAAGTTTTAAACTTTGTATGTCGAGTTATGCCATCTGTGTTTGATAGATGCAACTAATTACAGTGTGACGGAGCAGATGACTGAATAACTGGAGTTTGCCTCCCCAATGAACTGTCTGTTTAGAACGTCGCCATTCGATTGCATTATGTTGTATATAAAAATAAGTGTAATATTAAGTGGAAAAAGTAAATAATCACAGAATGGATGTACCAATACTCCTCATTTACTGTAATAGTCAAAGAAGCTTTTCAAAAGATTAATACGAATGAGTCCAATAATACAGCATCGGAAAACAATTTCATTTACCTCAATAATGCATCGACCAGGTAATGTTATTTACATATAAAAAAGTGCGCCAATTACAATGAAATCATTTAAATTACAGTATAAAAGAGCTGTAAAAGTAATTGTTTATAATTTTAAGTATTTGTTTCTACGTCAAATGTCACCCGAAAAATGGTGTTGACAGTTATGTCACTTGTATTGTTTTTGGACGCTTTTTACACTAAACCCGACGAAAACTACATGTAAACAAAACCTTGTTTCTTTTTAGGTGAAGCCCCAGTGCAGTTATTATGGTTTTTATTATATTAAACACAGCAAAAAAACAATTAATTAGAAGAAGTACAAGTGATTGACATTTCAATATCTCTTTATGATCTTTTTTAATCATGTTCTTGAGATAAACTAAGGAAAACTCTTGTGGAGATGGACAGGGTTGACAGGGAGATTCCCAGTGTCCCTATCACCACCTTGGCCGGGGTCGCCAGCCTTACAGACTGTGAGTAAAGAAGAAATTAGACCTAACCTAGATTTAAAGTGCGTTGGGTCAAAACAAAACACCATTAATTGTTGTCATTTGATATGATGGCGTACTGACGCGTTTATTATCATTTATGTGCTGTTGTGATAGTGTTAGTGTTAATTAAAATGATTTTTAGTGCTACCCGAAATGCCATTACCCACCCCTTTACCACAAACGTTGAGTAACAAATCATTGCTGTTTCATCCACGAGTGGCTGAGGAAGCTCAAAATTTGCTTGGTGTTCGAGACGAAATACTGGTTCCGCAGCTCGTTTACTCGTTATCGCAAACGTCCGCCGAACACATGTAAGTCTCCTTTAATTTAACCCAAATTGGGGTGTTTATTTGCGCCAATGTTGCAGAGAAGTGAAAGACAATTACGCTGGCTCAGTGTCGAAAATCGAGCAGCAGGATGGCATGCCAGAGCTGCTGAGAGCGATTCTACACACGAATTCATACGTCTTTTGCGGTTCCGGTAAGTACCATTCAGTTTTCACTGGACAAAAGTCCAAAATTTGGGTTTTTCAGCAACACAAACGAACCAAGTTGAGTGGAACAACAAAGAGCAGCTACAGCAACCCGCTGAAGAAACAAACATTGAGTACAACACCGCTCCAAGCGCGCCAGCAACGCCACAGTTTGATTTTAGCGGATTTACGCCCTCATTTTTAGAACCCCCGCGACCCTCAGTAATCACTGAACCCAATTTACCCCTCATTGTAAACTGCAATTCAAACCCTGCAGAATCAACAACTGAGCAGTTGCGGCAACAGCGCAGGCCGCCAAAGGGTAAAACCTATATTATTTCCCCAAAAAACAGTTTAATATATAGTTATTTTTAGTGTCATCCCCCAAAACTTTAAGTGACCAAGTGCAAAGTGTCGAAACCATAAACAATAACAAAACCGAACTTACAATGGACCTAACCGACGGCGAAAGCGCGCCAAAACTCCCAGTGCCAACAGTCCGACTGCAAAAACTATCAGAAGGCGATATAAAACTAATGCAAGAAGGTTTAAAGAAATTCACTGAGACTAAACCAAGCCTCGCTAAGGAACTAGGCATCAAAGCCGAAGACCTCGAATCGGACGACGAAACGCCACGAAAGCGCAGCGGGAAGAAGAAAAACGTGGTCGAATCAGACGAAGAGGAGTTTGCGCCGGATCAGGACACGTTTTCGGCTCTAGTGCGCAGCAACCGGAAACGCAAGAACCCGGTTAAGGAAGAAACAGTTGATATACCAGTGGTGAAGCCCAAGTTGCGCAGAGTCGAGAAGAAATTCGTTCCAGTCTTAGCCAAACTCTCAGTTGAGGAATTAATGGAGACCAATACGTTCCAGAGGTTCAACAAATCAATTGAGCACGTTTTAAAGTCAGCGGAAGACTTTGATGTCACTGAAATAAGTAAGAAGCCTTTTAGTGTTTAAAATCGATGTTATAATAATTGTTGTTATTGTAGCGGACGACGGAATGGTACAAGAGGAATTTCTCTTATCCCGAATTGTTATGCAAGAATTGTGCACCGAGGCAGCCAAACTTAAAACCCTAGGCGCTATGGAAATGATTCCAGTTGAAAAACTAATAAGACTGTTGAACGTTTTGGAAATAAACATACGCGGAGGCGATAAGGTGTCACCAATTTCTGACGTAAGTCTTTTAAGCGTAAAAACCACCTAATTTCTATGTTTTTTGTTGTTTTTTCTAGGAGGACAGCGAAAGTATAAGACAATACTGGGCCGAAACGACAATGGAACGCGTCATGGGCGCCGCAGACGCTTGTCTTGTCTGTCTTTACATCATGACGTCGCCAAATATGCCAAAACGTGTCTACCAAGAAGAAGTAATTGACCGTGTTGTATTATACTTGAAATACCATCTTCACAACACCATTTTTCCGTCGTTTGATTCGACTTATCGCTTGGACAACAAGAAAAAGGACGGTCGCAAGAAGAAAACTTCTGTTTCAGAGAAAGGAATACTTGTGCTTTACACCAAGATATCTGAGTTAGTGAATTTATTGGCAGAGCTTTTGAATATACAAGTTTTGACAGATACGTCCGTGTTGCATGCGTCGTCGATGGGCGTTTCGCCGTTTTTTGCCGAAAACGTCAGCGAACTACAGTTGGCTTGTCTTAAATTAGTTACAACGGTAAGAAAGCTTCACAAAAACATACTTTTTGCACTGATAAAACTTTAAAACCCTTCCAAAATCACTATTTAATTAACCTCTTAAGGCTGCACTCGTTTCGGGGACATTCCGTACATGATTTTTATTGTTTTCAGATATTTACGCGTTACGAATCGCACCGTAGGCTGCTCCTTGACGACATTTTGGCTTCAATAGCGCGTCTACCGAGCACAAAACGCAGTCTGCGCACCTACCGACTAAACAGCGAAGAGCATATCCAAATGCTTACCGCGTTAGTCCTCCAACTGATCCAATGCGTCGTCGCGCTTCCTTCAAACCTCGAAGGCACCCCAAACAAGAACAACAAAGACAAAGAACCACAACCCGACTTAAAACACGTCGACAACGACATACTCGTCTGCAACAAGTACGAAAAAGCCAAATCAATCGCTGGCACGTTTCTTAAAGTCTTCCTTAACAAATGCGGTAGTAAATCCGAGGAAATAGACTACCGCCCACTGTTTGAGAACTTTGTACAGGATTTATTGGCTACGGTTAACAAACCGGAGTGGCCAGCGACTGAGCTTTTGTTAAGTTTGCTTGGGATCATGCTCGTCGGGAATTTCTCAAACAAAGGCACTGATATGTCGCTACGAGTCGCGAGTTTGGACTATTTAGGCGTCGTAGCGGCGCGATTACGTCGCGACAGTGTCTTATCGCGCTGCAAATTAAATACAATCGACCAAATGATACGCGACATCAAAAACGAGGAGTTAAAAAGCAGCGACGAGCCTCCGACGTCTAAAAAGAAACACAACGCGCAACAAACTGATGAGGAGCGCACGCAGTTCCTACAAAAGGTGCTACTCGATTTCTTAGCCGTTAAAGCGCAATCAGATGAAGCGTACAAGTTCGCACGACACTTTTACATCTCGCAGTGGTACAAAGACGTAGTCATGGAAAAAACCGCCCTTGCGGCTGGCAAACTCGACAAAAACAACCACGTACGTCGCACCAAACGCGTCAAAAACGAGGACGAATCCTCCGCCGAAGAAGAGGACGAAGAGGAGCTCAAGGACGAGACGCCTGACCAGAAATACGCCGAGCAGTTCCGCGTTTTAGAGGAACAAAAGAAGTTCCTTATAGCGCGCATTAAACCCTTTAAAGAGGCGCTTTCCTCGGGTAACAGAGTCCAAGTGTACCAGACGTACATCGACTACAACAGCGCCGAACTAATCGCGCAGTATTTGGCGTCGAAACGCTTCTTTTGCCAGAGTTTCGACCGTTACCTTAAAGCCATACTCATAGTCCTTAAAGAAACATCAATTGCAATCAGAACAAAGGCAATGAAGTGCTTAACAATGATCGTAGAAGCAGACCCGTCGGTTTTGGGTAGACACGACATGCAAATCGGTGTTAACCACTCGTTTCTGGACCATTCAACGTCAGTTCGCGAAGCCGCAGTTGATTTAGTCGGGAAGTTTGTCTTGAACCGACCTGAGCTAATAGACAAGTATTACGAAGTGCTTTCGGCGCGTATCTTGGACACGGGAGTCAGCGTACGGAAGCGCGTTATCAAAATCCTTAAAGACATTTGTATTGAGTGCCCGGATTTTCCGAAAATACCTGAGATTTGCGTTAAGATGATACGTCGCGTTAACGATGAAGAAGGTATACGAAAATTGGTCATGGAGGTCTTCCAGAATATGTGGTTCACGCCAACGAAGGATTCGTCACTGCTTAGGAAAGTTATGAACATCACTGATGTTGTCGCGTCTTCCAAGGAAATTGGGTTGGAGTGGTTTGAACAGCTCTTAATCAGCGTAAGTACCTCCTCATTTTTTATAATTAATGCCTTGTAAATGTAATAAACCTTTTCTTGTAATGCAAAACGTCTTGAACTTAAACATGCCGCGTTTACAGCTCTTTAAACCAAAAGAGGACAAAGAAGACTCAACAAAAGTAATGACCGAACCACCAAAAGCGCTCCTTTTAGCCTGTCGCCAAATCGTCGATTGTTTAATCGAGAACATCCTTCGTTTAGACGAGACTAACGACACATCTGGTTCTTCCCAGCGCCTTGTAGCGTGTCTCACGACACTACACCTCTTCGCTAAGATAAGACCGCAGCTTTTGGTCAAACACGCCAGTACTTTGCAGCCTTATCTTGGTTTGAAGTGCCAGTCGCAAGGCGATATACAGATAATCACAAGTGTGGCTAGAATGTTGGAACTAGTGGTGCCGCTGATGGAACACCCGAGCGAGTCGTTTTTGGCGCAGCTTGAAGAGGATTCTGTGAAATTGGTCTTGCAGCAGACGCGACCGATTGTGAGCAGTTGTTTGGCGTGTCTTGGATCGATCGTTAACAAGGTATGTGCCTTTATTTTGCGTTTTTATCATGTTTATTATGTTTTATGTTGATTAATTGTGTTTTAAAAGGTGACGCGCAACTTTAAGCTAATCCGCGAGGTGTTTAACCGCTACTACGACCATTTAGTGCGCTTCCGGACGTACCTAGGGCAAGAAAACAACACCTACAGGCCGTATTTCCGCCGCGCGCTCTTCATAGTCGGACTCCTGTTTCGCTACTTCGATTTCCAAGACCCTGAAGTGTACGGCGACTTAGCGCCGGATATAAAGGACCAAGTGTATCAAACCATGATGTTTTATCTTCATTTGGATGATCTGGACATACAAGCCAACACTTTAAAGGCAGTTGGGAGTATTTGTATACGTCATTACGAGTTTATGCTAGAAACGGAGTTAAAGGCGTTTTACCATAAACTTTTAACGTGGTCTGACGCGCCGATCAACATGAAGAGCGAGGTTTTGGTCAACATCGAGAACTTCTTAGTTGAGGAGGAGAATCGTATGATACAGCGGGATCTAGAGTGTAAGTTCGCTACTAAAACTTGTTGTTCTAAAAATAAGGCTTTTATTTAATAGGGTCGAAGCGCTCAAAAGAAGAGAACCTAAAGGAAATGGGCGACGTGTCCTCAGGCATGGCAAGCACAGTAATACAAATATACCTCAAAGAACTCTTAGCGTCGTACCTCCACGCTGACATGTTGGTGCGGCAGCCAGCGTTACGCGTCATCCAACTTATTCTTCAACAAGGTCTCGTGCACCCTGTACAAATTATCCCTTATCTTATTTGCATGAGCAGCGATACGGAGAAACTAGTCTCTCATTCGGCGGACAAAGAACTCCAGGACATTGAGAAGAAGTATCCGGGTTTTATACACACAAAATCATCGCTTGGGATTCGTTTGTCGTATCAACTGCAGAGGATACTGCAAGACGATGAAATTGTTAGGGGGTCGAGGGTAAAAGAAGAAGGTGAATACCCGACAGCGCTAAACGGGTACTTGTATTCGTTGTTGAGGAGCAGCAGACAGCAAAGACGTGCCTTAATACTTAATATTTTGAAACAGTTCGACGAGCAAGCGGTAAGTTTTGCTATAACCCATGTATAATCTTTCAAAATCGTTTTATAAGACAAGAGAAAATATGATAATTCAAAAAATATACCACCTTTACCATGGGTAAGGATTGTACCCACCAAATAAAATAGTTATTTTACCAGTAAGTGTGTTAATAAGAGCGATTAATAAACGAGCGGTTTTAACAAGCAAGCGATCAGCGAGCTTGTTAATAAGTGAGTTTATTAATCGCCATTTAACATACGAACTGGTTACAATGCTTTTTCGCACATCGTAGATCATTATTTAATAAATTATAAAATAAAACAGTTATTTCACCAACTAAGAGAAACAATGCGTCGGCCATTCAAATTTATTAAAGTTGAAGAAGAAGAAGAAGGGCTGTCATCGAACTTTTATTAATTTTAAATAGAAAATAAATATCATTTTCTGAAAATGTGGTAAAAGGATCTGCTTCTCATTCTTTCCAACGGTAAATATTTAAAATCTTTAGGTTTTTGTTGCTTGAACCGTAATTAAAACTACTTTAGAATTTGTAATGTATAAACATAGATAGTAATTTTAAACATAGAGGAGCGTTACTAGGGACATGGTAACCATGCATTAATAGGGGTCATTAATCAACGATTTGGAGTGCGTTAATGAACGTCTTTAATAAACGATGTGCGAAAAAACAAATTAAATAATAGCAACTTTAATTGATCGATTTTAAACGCATAAAGGCATAATTTGTACCCCAAATGTATTTTTCTAGCGCACTACGTTATCATACATGTTGTACCTGGCTGATAATTTAGCGTACCTCCCTTATTTGGTACAAGACGAGCCCTTATTCATAGTGCACCACATCGACATCATGATTTCGGTCTCTGGGACAAACTTACTGCAATCTTTTCGTGAGGTAAATTCACTTCAATAAATTATTATCGCCGCTACGTTTTGCATTACTTTATTCTTTATATTTTGTGTGTTTTTCTCTAGGGGTTAATGCTAACGGAAGCGCAACAAAGAACGACAGTCGAGGGTGAAAACGGAGAATTAAATGCGGCGGGTATTTTGGTGCCGCAGGTCGCTGCGACCCATAATGCTGTCTCAGCCTTGGATGAAGATGACGACGACGAGGATGCGTTAGTGGCGCGCGTTCCTGAAGACACGCTTCATCTCCAAGGGTGTCTTACCGCGGCACAGGGGTGTCTACTTCTTCTTATGCTTAAGCAGCATATTAAAGACATTTATGGCCTTAGTGATAAGTAAGTTGCCTCTAAATTAAAGCTTAACAGTTATTGGTGTGTGTCTTCATCCCTTATTTTTGTGGTGGTTGAAAATGCTTTGTTTTTGCAGTAAAATCCAGCAATATTCGCCAAGCGAACCAGCAAAGGTTTACGAGAAGAATATTACGCGAAGAAGCAACGCCCATTTTAATCCAAGGGGGACGTTGCAAAAATTGAAGCAGGGTGCTCCTCCAGAGTATTTAGACGAAGAAGGGCGACGGGATTTGATTCGGCAATATTTAGATGTGAGTTTTTTACTGTTATTATACTCTTCGCAGACAAAATCGTCTGTAACGAAACTTGTTATCACGATAACTGAAGAACGGTTTATTCAATTGACTTGATATTTGGTACAAAAATCAATCTTGTTTAAGGGAAGAACCCTATAGTTTTTGAAACAAAATCAAATAATAAATAGAGGGTTGAAACCACCCTCAAAGTTGAAAAAAATTCATATTTCGCTTAATATCAGTTTTACAAAAAAAAGTATTCTTAACAAAATTAAAGCTTGCATTTTTTCCTATAAAAAAGCATCTAGTAATTTTTTTGTATCTCGTCTCGTTTACAAAAAAAATATATTTTAATTTTTTTAAATTAAACAAAAAAATAAAAAATGCACTTTTCTGTTCTAGTTCAAGCAGTTAATGCTGCAGTTGGATCCGGACGACCCGGATGAAGAGGATGGCGGAAGGGTGCTGGCAGTTTTGGGTGCGAACGCAACCCCCTCCGGTCACCAATCCGCCATTTTGACATCTGCCGACCAAGCCGCTCTCGAAAACTACAAGGTAATTAATTTTTTGCGTTAATTTTTGTATTGGGATATGTTTTAATTTGTTTTGTGTTGTTTTGTTCAGGATGGAGGAACACCGAAAGTGCCGAAACTGGTGATATCGCACAAGAGAGTGGAGAGTGATAAAACAAGGACCCCCCGATCGGCGCGAGTGCCCGACAAGAATAAAAAGCACAGACACAAAAAGAAGCGCAGAAAGTTCGTAAATTCTTCGGGCGACGATAGTGACTACAGTGACCCGGATTTTTTGGCCTAGCCAAAAACTTTCCAACCTAGTGCAGTGTAAAAAGTGATTAACTCTTTAAAAAAAGGAACTACATACCTAGAATTTTTTTATTATGCGTTTAAATACTACTTTTTTATTTGAGTTTTGTTGCAGGCATTGCTACGTTGAACACGCAGTAATTTCTACAACTTGTATAGTTTTTTGGTGCATTTTTTTTCACATGGCCTCTTCGGCCGCTCCTCCCCCCCAAAAATGCTTAAGCAAGAACAAATACATGTATGTTTGTTTGTAATGAAAATGTTTATTTATATTTGTAATGTTTTTCTACGCTGTAAAATATAGAAAAAAAACCTAAGTTATATCATAGTTAGTTAAAAAAAAGCAGTTACTTAAAACTCTTTATTATCCAAGCGTTAGCCTCAGTTGAAAATCATTTATTCATCATTGTTTTAAATAAAAACCATTTATTTAGTACTTTTTTAAAGACTAGTTCCGTTTAGTTCCACTTTTCGTTCTATTACCTTATTTGCTTATTTATATTTTTTAAAAAATAAAGAGATTTATATCCAAGTTTTAATTTTTCTTTATTGTATAAAAATAAAAGCCTTACAAAGGTAATAATAAATCAAAAATATAAAAAAATACGCGCGCCTGTTGTATGATTTTAAAACTTATTTCGGTTTTTGTTGTGTAAACTACATTTGTATTTAAATAGAATTTATATTTCTAGAAAATTGGTATTATTACTTATCCCCAAAGAACAAATAAACCCCTTTTTGAAAAAAAAAAAAAATCTGGGCACGCCACTGGTAAACTGGCCAAGCAAAATAACAACTACGGCCAACCTTAAGTCAAAAACTGAAGAAGAAGAAAACTTTGACATTTGACGTTTGTTTATTCCGCTTTTTTCCAAAATAATTTGTTTATTTATTTTTTGCTAATTTCTTTTAACAATGAGTTACGAAAACGAACTGTCCGCTCTAATAGAACTAAAGAAATTCTTCATATGCTTTCTCTGGTAAGTCCCCTACCTAAACATACCAAAAAATCATACTTTTATATCAAATTTCGTATAGCAAACACGACATAAAGGAAGCTGTCCAAGTAGAAACTTGCGGGCACTTTTTCTGTGTGGAATGCCTGGAGAAAAACAAGAAATCAAACCTATGCCCACAATGCAACGAAGTGTACGTTTATCCCGAGGACCTAAACTACAAGACGCATCACAGTTACGGAGAAATAAAAGAACAATACGACTCCATACTAAAATTCCTTGAAGAGGCTAAATCACAACGAAAATTCATCGTAAATTTCGTGGACTGGACCAATGTCAAAAGAAACAAGAAGGGCGAAACTGCTTTACACTTGGCGTGCCACAGAAAGGACATTGCCAAGGTGCGACAGTTAATTGTAGAAGAAAAGACTGACATTAACTATAAGGACTATGCTGGGTGGGCCCCACTGGTAAGTTTACTTAAAAACCATTAAAACAAGCCCTGAATAAAATGTTTAACAGCACGAAGCTATACAAGTTGAATCAGTAGAGATAGTACAAGAGCTTTTGGAACGCGGGGCTTTGGTCGACATCCCAGGGCAAGATTACGTGACCCCGCTACATAAAGCTGTCGTTTTAGGAAACGTTGAGATTTCTAAACTGTTAATTAAATACGGCGCGAGCTTACGATGCCTAGATTACGACGGACGCAAACCAGAGTAAGTTACAACACCCCAAAGCCAAAAAAACACCAATTATGCGTTTATTTACATTTTAGAGACTGCACCGAGGATCCAGAGTTCAAAAAAATCCTCCAAACAGAGTTAAAACCAGGAGAAATAGTAGAAGTCATTCCACAAATGTACGTCGACAGGAAAGTAGTGGTGTATTGCCACTTAATCGACGAAAAATACAAGAAACGTTTAAAGCAATGCAAAATTGCGAAGGTGAAGAATGAGTTTGATATACGTAAGGGCGATTTGACGCATTTAGTGGTTAAAAAGGAGCAGAAAATGTCGACTGTTATCTTGCACGCCATGCTAGAAGGACTTATTATCGTCACACAAGAATGTAAGTCTTTATTTTTCAAAAACAAGGCGTATAGTTTGCTTTTTTTGATATGGCAAATAGCTGAAAAAAATTAAAGACATTTGGTTAAAACAGTTTTTTGAAAAAGTGCCTTCCTTCGGAAATAATGGCTTTAAACAGACCAAAAACACGTATTCGTAAATATTTACCATGTTTTGTCTAACCATCCTTAAATTTTTACGATCAATAAAGGTTATTTTGAAATTTGGGGCCTCTTTTAAAATAGGCTAAACACTGGTAGTGTTGCATGTAATTTCTTTACCTTTAAGAATTTCGTAATTTTGTTTATTTTTTTAAGTACCCCAATTTAAGTTAAAACTTGAAAATTCTGAGAAACTACAGTTTACGAATAAACTGCCAAAAACACTCTTAATGTACCCCATATTTTTGCATTTCTTTTGAAATTTTTATGTCACTTACCACTAAAGTTTTTTGTCAAGTCAAATGCAAAATATGGGGTACATTAATAGAGTTTTTGGCAGTTTATTCACAAACGGTACAGTATTTCAGAAAATTCAGGTGGTATAAAAGTTTTACTTGAATTGGGGTGTTTAAAAAAATAAACAAAATGCTTAAAGGTAAAGGAATTACATGCAGTTTTTAACCCATATTAAAAGGTGCCCCAAATTTCAAAATGGGTTTTAAATTACCGTATTTATTACCTTTATTAATTGTATTGGTAAATATTTACGAATACGTGTTTTTGGTCTACTTGTTTAAAAGCCATTATTTCCAAAGGAGGGCACTTTTTGAAAAAACTGTTTTTACCGAATGCCTAGAATTTTTCCCAGCTATTTGCCATATCAAAAAAATGCGCTGACACCCTGTAGAATTGCCGCGAATTTTGCAGTTTAAGGGAGTTTTTTTACTTGTGCACTTATTAACTTGTATTTTACAGGGGTTGACGACTTAGAAAAAGGCAAATTGAACATCCCAGCTAATTTCATGTTTGACTCTGTTCTACACGACTACCCGTTCGCAAACATCGGTTTTAAAGCAGCTATGTTCAACAAATTATTCAAAAAACCGAAACTTTTGGACGGCATATCATTCTTCATTGATGGGCACGACAAAGAAGTCGAGATCTTTGGCATGAACTTCAGTAAAGAATCCCTCAAGAGACTGGTTACAATTGGTGGTGGGACATGTTTGTACAGATCTCCAGCGCCGCGTACTTTGTCCGAAGCCGATAATACGTTCCCGTTTCACGCACGATACGTTCCTGAGATGTGCGTAACGAATAATATTATCATTTTCGACGAGAATCAACCGCCAACGCTGAGATATAACATGCCGGAGTTGAAACACATGTCATCGAAATGGTTGATTGTTAGTATCGTTGCGTTTTCGTTGGATCATTTTTAGGTGTGTTATTTAACCTTTTTTATTTATTTTTCTTTTGGTATTTTGAAGCAATAAGCATGTGGTTGTGAGTTCTCGACTTTGAGAACCTAACATTTTGGGAATAGAAATTCCTAGAGCATTTTTAATTTCAGACGCCTTAAAGAGTTACTCTATTTAGGTAATAATAACGCCACAATAACGTTGTTAACTAGTTTCTATTCATGGTAATTTGTTACTTTTGTATAAGACAAATAAGACTTTCTAAAAACCAACTCTTTTATTATTTAAATTAAGTTACAAAACACTATTCAGGAGTCCACAGTTTGAATGTTCTATCGTACGAACTAGTCGCTATAAAATCACTGTTACTGGAAATATCAACACTCATTATTTTGCCATCATGCCCCGATAGCGTTTTTAGCGGCTGATACGTCCGATTCGTCCAAATTTTGGCCGTGTTGTCGTACGAAGCCGTAACCATGAAATCCCCCGCGTCTTTTTGGAATTTAACGTCGGAAATAAGATTAGTATGAGCTGGAATAGTGTAGAGAATGTTCCTTTTGCGGAGGTCCCATATTTTACAGGTATTGTCTTCACTAGCGGTTGCTATATGGTAACCGTTTGGCGAAAAATTAATTCCGATTATAGCCTTTAAGTGCCCTTCCATGAACATTATACAGCGCCCTGTTCGTAAGTCCCAGATGCGCCCAAAAGAATCCAAACCACCTAAAAAGAAATAGGGTTATAATAATTGAAGAAAACCTAATATAGACTAGGGTTTTTTCAACAAAAAAGGGTTTTTTTCAACAAAATATGGTTTTTTTCAACAAATAAGGGTTTTTTTTTCAACAAAAAAGGCTTTTCTTCAACAAAAAAGGGCTTTTTTGGCAAGATCGGTACATACCTGTCGCGCAAACAGACCCATCAACTTGAAACGAAATACAGTGCACTGGTTTAACATGCCCTTCCTGATGCAAAACCTCGGTACACTGTTGCAAATCCCATAATCGCCAAGAACTGTCATAACAACACGTTCCTAAAAACCTTCCCGATGGATGGAAATCAATTTTGGACACCCTGTGCGGTAAATGTCCTTCAATATCAGCAATAGGTTCTTCGCTTTTGAAGTCCCATAACTTAACCGAGCCATCAGCTGCGCACGAAGCCATATTGCAGATGGTTTCTTCTTGGGAAATCGTGGCTTGCGGGTGGAATACTATAGCCCCAACGTTGCAGGTATGGCCTTTTAGAGTTTGGACCAGTTCGCAGTCGGGGACGGACCATACCTTGCATAAACCGCTCCATGACGCCGTAGCGAGTAACTTTGAGTTTGGACTGAACTGGCAGAACGAAATAGGACGCGTATCGCCTATTTGACTGCTGTAAATGCCCAACGATTGGATTTTCTTGGTCAGTTCCTGTCGTTTTGCTGTTTTGGTGGCGCTTGGGACTTCTAGCAAGAGTCGCGCGTCCTCCAGGCGCTGTTTAGCCCGCGCAAGCGAGTAGTTTGCGATCCAGATCCGCGCCGTTCGTAGCGATTCCGGTCCCTCGTGATACCATGTCGTTTCCTGGTCCTTTAAGAAGTTCTTACGCTCCTCCTCGGCTTCTCTGCGGATGACTGTGTCCTCCCCCATGCGGCTCAGTAAGTCGCGTAAGCGACTTCGACGCTCTGCTGGGCCCTCGCCGAACAAACATATCGGCTCGCCTAGCTGACGCAAGTTCCGTTTTACCTCAGCATCGTCCGTGGATACGTTGATGGATCTGGCCTTCTTGCGGCGCTCGAACTCCTCCAGAAGCGCCTGTTTGTCTCTGGACATAGCGTCCTCCAGTTCCATGTACTCGGAGGAGACATGGACTTGGCCTGAGGATTGCGCCGGGGACTCCGGTTTCTCGTTGCTGTCCTCATCTTTGGTTTCCGGCTGTCGGCTACCTTCTGAGTTCTCCAAGGAGCCATAATGGATTATTTTCTGCTTCTTTGTGTATTGGATATCATCATCATCAGACATTATTTAAAACTGTTTACAATAAATCATAATACGTTTGTTGATGCGCTGAAATTTGAGGTTAGGGCACTAATTTGTGTAAAGCGCCATCTGTGGTCAGATTGTGTAACTGCAATGACAGCACGGTGCAGTTTCCTGTAGCGCTTAGGCAACCACGGCTACATGCGTGTATTGTTGGTTGCTTATGCTGCATACGTTCATGTGTTGACCACTAGATGGCGCGATATGTACTAGGATTGTAAAAAAAAACGCTAACTTCACGTCATTAGTTAGTTTGTTGTTCCAACGTGTTTGTGACTTTAAAGTTACAAATTTAAATGCGGAATAAGTTTTAAAAGGGGTGCTTTGGAGCCTGGACTCATGGCTTTATGTTGTTACAGTGAAATTTGTGAAAAAATCCGTAAAGGCGTAGAAGCATATTCTGGAATAGCAGCGACCTACCTACAGAAATGGGGCCCCGCAGTCAAGGATTAAAATACCGCACAAAGGTTAGTAAAAAGGCCTAATATTCGTTTGAAAAGCCTTACTGGAGTATCCAGAACATAACTGCAGTGTATTTTGTACAATAACATCGTATTAATCCATTTTTGCTTTTCTGCATTGGGTTCCAACATAATTTGTTTCAACTAAGGGGGTAAAATGGAGTACCTAAACAATACTTAGTGTTGGGTGCTTTGGGGCTATGTTTTGTCCAGAGAGAGTCTCATTATTGCATTTTATTTCATTTTATCTTCTGCTCTAACAAAACAGCAACAGGTAAAATAAAAACAACATTCGGTAATGTGTATTTCTTTATTTTTTAGTTTGGCTGCTAACAAAATGTATTTCCACAAATGGATCTCCAGCTAGGATCGAATGTACAGCAAGGACCAACTGCAGAAAGCTAGTTTAATGGATGGAGGACAATTATTACAGATAAGTGATAATTCTTGCCATTTTTCTTCCAAAAACGGGGCGACAGTGGCTTTCCCCCGTCCAGGGAAAGTCATATTGTTGCTTTTAATTTAGTTAAGGGGTCCTAATTTTAAGAAAGTCCAAACGCGTGATTAAGGGGTGTAGAAGAAGATACCAGATACTTGGGTTTCATTTGGGGGTCCGATGGAATCTTTTGTGTCTTTTATTTTGTTTTACCCTCTGCCCTCGTCTAGCTTTAAGGAAACTAATATTCAGTTTAAGAATTTGCAACATGGGGCTTTTTTTGTCCAGAGAAAGTTTCATTGTTCTATTTTATTAGGTTTTAGTCATTAAAATCATAAAATCGAAAAATAAAATAACCCATATTTAGTATTAGTTGTACAATATCTTGGAAAATTTTATTTTGTGTTCCGATAGAATTTTCCAGGTGCTCTTTTCTTATTTTATTTTCTTTCTCGTCACTTTTATGTTTAAATTAAGCCGTTTTTCAGCCATTTCGACCTTGTTTTCTCGTTTGATACTGCTTTTTTCCTTTTTCTAGGTTCTCCGGGACAGTGGGACCTAAAGCTGACAAAATGGAATAAATCGAAGTAGCCCCCTTATTCGGTAAGTCATTTTTGTCTTATTATTTGCAATTGCATGCAAGTTTTCAAACATTTAAAAGTTTTATCAAGGATTTTCGTAATTTTACAACATGTGGCGCCATCTGCTATGTTTATCTTGAACTAGTTACCGACATTACAGATAAACTAGTAGAGATCTATATTTTGGCTCACTACGCCATCTCGTAGTGAGTAGCCAAAGTTGTTGTGCTACTAAACGAAAAAAGTATTTAAATTTTATAATTAGTATAAGTTTTATAGTTTTAAATGTTTATTATTGTAGCACAATGGAAATTAAAGCTAGTGGAACTAAATTTACTCAAGAATGCCCTATCGCCACTGCAAGCTGGACGTCTGCCTGGAAGCTGAATCAAGAGGATCTTTTTTGGATGCAGAAAATTAAAATTAGGTAGGTTTTTTTCATTACGAAGTCTCGGGATCTTAATTTTTCTGTTATTTTGGATGATTTCTTTAATACAGACAGTTTTTTTGTGTGTTTTATTCCCTCACTACAAACTACAGAAAGGAATTGCATTTTAACGAATAATTCGCTTCTCTTATTTTTATTTGTTGTAAAAGTTATTTGTTTTTACAGAGAAGGAATTAAAGCCGATGGAACTTCATTTGCTGAAGGATTCTCAATCGCCACTGCAAGCTGGACGTCCACTGGAGGCTGTATCAAGAAATATCTTCTATTTAAGCATAAGCATAAAAATACAATACAATAATATTTATATTTTACATACAATTTTGTTAACTTTTTATGAATTCATTATTTATTAGCTTAATTATCCTGTTATTTTGTTCTGTGGGTTGATTTCTTTAATAAACATTGTTTCTTTGTGTGTTTTATTTCCCCTTCTCGAGGGGGAAACTTCTTCAGGAAGTAAATTGCATTTTAACGTATATAATCATATTTCTATCTCGTGTAATGTTAATGTTTGGCTAACAGTAAGGACTTGCTATACTTTTTCTTAATGTTAAAATGCAATTTGCATCCAAAATTTTTGGAAAATGTAGCCATCAAAAGTGGGGCCACGCAAATTTTTTTTTGGTTGGCTTATTTGAACTACTAACCTATATTCATTCGCTAATACATATTCCAGAGTAAATATCCTATAAAGCGGTTACATTTCAATAAATACTAGATGCTTTAACATTATGTGGGGTCCCTGTACCCCTTACATTCCTTTAAATGCTGTTAAATTCGAAAATACTCTTTAAAAGCGTCAAAATCGAACAGAGGCCAAGCAATTTTTGTTTAATTGGTGCATTTTAACTGGAAATCAACGCCTTATACTCAATTTCGCCATAAAAGTTAGTAGTTTTGGTTAATTAGACGAAATAAGGATAAATTACAACAAAATTCAAAAATTAAAACTATTACAGGGACCTGTAGAAAAAGGTTGGACTAAAAGTTGGCGAGTTGGGTCGTTGATGAGTTGGGTTGGACTAAAAGTAGGCGAGTTGGGTCGTTGATGAGTTGGGTTTGACTAAAAGTTGACAAACTACAATGGCAAAGAACTCGAAGGTATAGTTCATCTACTCAATAAGAGATGGCGACACTTAAATGGAATTCACCGGGACAGAATGTAACACATATTAAACCTTTGGTGATATATCTGCAAGGCATCAGTGGTCATAGTGGTAAAGAGTCGGCCTTCCACCACGAAGGTCCAGGGTTCGAATCTTGCCATCGGCAGATCCTTTTTTTCTTTTTTTTTATTTTGGATTTTTTTTCAGAGTAAAATAATCAGTCAATATGGCCAAAATCTATAAAAATTTCTTGAAAATAAAAATCAAAGGTTAACCCCTTGGATTTTTTTCAGAGGAAAATAATTTGTCAATCGGGCCTAAATCGACAGAAATCTCCTGAAAATAAAAATCAAAGGTTAACCCCTTGGATATTTTTCAGAGCAAAATAATCAGTCAATATGGCCAAAATCGCCCGAAATTTCTTGAAAATAAAAATCAAAGGTTAACCTCTTGGATTTTTTTCAGAGCAAAATAATTTGTCAATATGGCCCAAATCGCCAGAAATTTCTTGAAAATAAAAATGCAAGGTTAACCCCTTTGATTTTTATTTTCAAGAAATTTCTATCGATTTAGGCCATATTGACAAATTATTTTGCTCTGAAAAAAATCCAAGAGGTTAACCTTGCATTTTTATTTTCAAGAAATTTCTTGCGATTTAGGCCATATTGACTGATTATTTTGCTCTGAAAAATATCCAAGGGGTTAACCTTTGATTTTTATTTTCGGGAAATTTCTGTCGATTTAGACCATATTGACTGATTATTTTGTTCGGAAAAAAATCCAAGAGGTTAACCTTTGATTTTTATTTTCAAGAAATTTCGGGCGATTTTGGCCATATTGACAAATTATTTTGCTCTGAAAAAAATCCAAGGGGTTAACCTTTGATTTTTATTTTCAAGAAATTTCGGGCGATTTTGGCCATATTGACTGATTATTTTGCTTCGAAAAAATCCAAGGGGTTAACCTTGCATTTTTATTTCCAAGAAATTTCATGCGATTTAGGGCATATTGACAAATTATTTTGCTCTGAAAAAAATCCAAGGGGTTAACCTTTGATTTTTATTTTCAAGAAATTTCGGGCGATTTTGGCCATATTGACTGATTATTTTGCTTCGAAAAAAATCCAAGGGGTTAACCTTGCATTTTTATTTCCAAGAAATTTCATGCGATTTAGGGCATATTGACAAATTATTTTGCTCTGAAAAAAATCCAAGGGGTTAACCTTGCACTTTTATTTTTAAAGAATTTCTTGCGATTTAGCCCTGATTGACAAATTATTTTGCTTAAAAAAAAATCCAAAATAAAAAAAAAGAAAAAAAAGGAATCGCCGACGGCAAGATTCGAACCTTGGACCTTCGTGGTGGAAGGCCGACTCTTTATCACTAGACCACTGATGCCTTACAGATATATCACCAAAGGTTTAATAGTTGTTACATTCTGTCCCGGTGAATTCCATTTAAGTGTCGCCATCTCTTATTGAGTGGATGAACTATACCTTCGAGTTCTTCGCCATTGTAGTTTGTCAACTTTTAGTCAAACCCAACTCATTAACGACCCAACTCGTCTACTTTTAGTCCAACCCAACTCATCAACGACCCAACTCGCCAACTTTTAGTCCAACCCAACTCATCAACGACCCAACTCGTCAATGACTGACATCTGCGCTAGTAAATGCATCACCAAAGGATTAATATTATAATATTAATTGTATTTTGGACTGTCTGTCCAGTTGCGAAACCACATGCATGCATTAAGGGCACTGTAATGGTTGTATAATGATTATAGGTGTAGTTTTACCTCTGGATGACACATGCCGCCCCAAAGTAGGAAATAATTTCAAATTTCGTTGTAATTTACCTTTATTTAGGGAAAATACTGCTTTTTAAAGAGAAATTAGGTATTACCTTTAAACCGCTAGATAAATTGCACCGATTAGAAAAAAAATTGCGTGCCCCCTGTTTAGGACTTGACATTTTAAAGGTTTTTTCAAAAATAATTGCATTTTCAGGAAATAAAGGAGTACAGGGGCTGTACATGATGTTAATACTTTAATTATTTATTAAAATGCAACCACTTTGAAGGATATTTACTGAGGAATATGTAAACCAAAATAATGTAGGTTAGTAGTTCAAATGACACAATCAAAAAAAAATTTGCGTGGCCCCACCTTAGATGGATACATTTTCCAAAAAAATTTGGATGCAAATTGCATTTTAACAAAAAAAAAGTAAAGCAAATCCTTAATGAAGTCAAAAATTTAAATTATACGAGCTAGGAACATTATTATACGAAGAAAAATGAAAAATTATACGTTAAAATGCAATTTACTTCCTGAAGAAGTTTCCCCCTCAAGAAGGGGAAATAAAACACAAAAAGAAACCATGTTTATTAAAGAAATCAACCCACAAAACAAGATAACAGGATAATTAAGCTAATAAATTATGAATTCATAAAAAGTTAACAAAATTGTATGTAAAATATAAATATTATGCTTAAATAGAAGATATTTCTTGATACAGCCTCCAGTGGACGTCCAGCTTGCAGTGGCGATTGAGCATTCTTCAGCAAATGAAGTTCCATCGGCTTTAATTTCTTCTCTCTGTAAAAACAATTAACTTTTACAACAAATAAAAATAAGAGAAGCAAATTATTCGTTAAAATGCATTTTCTTTCTGTAGTTTGTAGCGAGGGAATAAAACACACACAAAAACTGTCTGTATTAAGGAAATTATCCAAAATAACAGGAAAATTAAGTACCCGAGACTTAGTAATGAAAAAAACTTACATAATTTTAATTTTCTGCATCCAAAAAAGATCTTTCTTGATTCAGCTTCCAGGCAGACGTCCAGCTTGCAGTGGCGATTGAGAATCCTTCAGCAAATGAAGTTCCATCGGCTTTAATTCCTTCTCTGTAAAAACAATCAACTTTTACAAGAAATAAAAATAATAAAAGCAAATTATTCGTTAAAATGCATTTCCTTTCGGTAGTTTGTAACGAGGAAATAAAACACACAAAAAAACTGTCTGTATTAAAGAAATCATCCAAATTAAGAGAAAAATTAAAAACCCGAGACTTAGTAATGAAAAAACCTACATAATTTTAATTTTATGCATCCAAAAAAGATCCTTCTTGATTCAGCTTCAGGCAGACGTCCAGCTTGCAGTGGCGATAGGGCATTCTTGAGTAAATTAAGTTCCATTGGCTTTTATTTCCATTGTGCTACAATAATAAACATTTAAAACTATAAAACTTATACTAATTATAAAATTTAAATACTTTTTTCGTTTAGTAGCACAACAACTTTGGCTACTCACTACGAGATGGCGTAGTGAGCCAAAATATAGATCTCTACTAGTTTATCTGTAATGTCGGTAACTAGTTCAAGATAAACATAGCAGATGGCGCCACATGTTGTAAAATTATGAAAATCCTCGATAAAACTTTTAAATGTTTGAAAACTTGCATGCAATTGCAAATAATAAGACAAAAATGACTTACCGAATAATGGGGCTTCTTCAATTTATTCCACTCCGTCCCATTTAGGTCCCTCTGTCCCGGAAAACCTAAAGAAAGTAAAGAAAAGCAGTATCAAACAAGAAAACAAAATTAAATAAGCTGAAAAAAGGCTTTATTTAAACATAAAAGTGACGAGAAAGGAAATAAAATTAAAGAAAAGTCATCTAGAAAATTTCATTGGGACACAAAATAGAGTTTTCCTAGATAATGCATAACTGATACTGAGTTTGGCTTATTTTATTTCTCGATTGTGTGATTTTAGTAACTAAAACGTTATAAAATGCAACAATGGGACTTTTTCTGGACAAAAAAAGCCCCGTGTTGCAAATTCTTAAACTGAAAGTTATTTTCCTAAAAGCTAGACGAGGGCAGAGGGTAAAACAAAATAAAAGACACAAAAGATTCCATCGGACCCCCAAATGAAACCCAAGTATCTGGTATCTTCTTCTACACCCCTTAATCACGCGTTTGGACTTTCTTAAAATTAGGACCCCTTAACTAAATCAAAAGCAACAATATGACTTTCCCTGGACAGGAGAAAACCACTGTCGCCCCGTTTTTAGAATAAAAAAAGCAAGAATTTTCACTTATCTGTAATAATTGTCCTGCATCAGGAATACAGTTATACTAGCTTTCTGCAGTTGGTCCTTGTTGTACAGTCGATCCTAGCTGAAGATCCATTTGTGGAAATACATTTTGTTAGCAGCCAAACTAAAAAATAAAGAAATACATGTTGGCAAGCAAATTATTCGTTAAAATGCATTTCCTTTCTGTAGTTTGTAGCGAGGGAATAAAACGCACAAAAAAACTGTCTTTATTAAAGAAATCATCCAAAATAACAGAAAAATTAAGAACCCGAGACTTAGTAATGAAAAAAACCTACATAATTTTAATTTTCTGCATCCAAAAAAGATCTTTCTTGATTCAGCTTCCAGGCAGACGTCCAGCTTGCAGTGGCGATAGGGCATTCTTGAGTAAATTAAATTCCATTGGCTTTTATTTCCATTGTGCTACAATAATAAACATTTAAAACTATAAAACTTATACTAATTATAAAATTTAAATACTTTTTTCGTTTGGTAGCCCAACAACTATGGCTACTCACTACGAGATGGCGTAGTGAGCCAAAATATAGATCTCTACTAGTTTATCTGTAATGTCGGTAACTAGTTCAAGATAGACATAGCAGATGGCGCCACATGTTGTAAAATTACGAAAATCCTCGATAAAACTTTTAAATGTTTAAAAACTTGCATGCAATTGCAATAATAAGACAAAAATGACTTACCGAATAAGGGGGCATCTTCGATTTATTCCACTCCGTCCCATTTGGGTCCCTCTGTCCCGGCGAACCTAAAGAAAGTAAAAAAAAGCAGTATCAAACAAGTAAACAAAATTAAATAAACTGAAAAAAGGCTTTATTTAAACATAAAAGTGACGAGAAAGGAAATAAAATAAAGAAAAGTCACCTGGAAAATTCCATTGGGACACAAAATAGAGTTTTTCTAGATAATGCATAACTAATACTGAGTTTGGCTTATTTTATTTCTCGATTGTGTGATTTTAGTAACTAAAACGTTATAAAATACAACAATGGGACTTTTTCTGGACAAAAAAAAGCCTCGTGTTGCAAATTCTTAAACTGAAAGTTATTTTCCTTAAAACTAGACGAGGGCAGAGGGTAAAACAAAATAAAAGACACAAAAGATTCCATCGGACCCCCAAATAAAACCCAAGTATCTAGTATCTTCTTCTACACCCCTTAATCACGCGTTTAGACTTTCTTAAAACTAGAACCCCTTAACTAAATCAAAAGCAGCAATATGACTTTCCCTGGACAGGGGAAAGCCACTGTCGCCGCGTTTTTAGAATAAAAAAAGCAAGAATTTTCACTTATCTGTGATAATTGTCCTCCATCCATTAAACTAGCTTTCTGCAGTTGGTCCTTGTTGTACAGTCGATCCAAGCTGGAGATCCATTTGTGGAAATACATTTTGTTAGCAGCCAAACTAAAAAATAAAGAAATACACATTACCGAATGTTGTTATTATTTTACCAGTTGCTGTTTTGTTAAAGCAGAAGATAAAATGAAATAAAATGCAATAATGAGACTCTCTCTGGACAAAACAAAGCCTTAAAGCACCCAACACTAAGTATTGTTTTGGTACTCCACTCTACCCCCTTATTTAAAACAAATTGTGTTGGAAGCAAATGCAGAAAAGCAAAAATGGAATAATACAATGTAATTGTACAAAATTCACTGCAGTTATGTTTTGGATACTGCAAGGGCCTATAACACAACTCTTACAAGTCCAACAAGTGTTAGTTTTTAACATTATAAAATCTGCAATTGTAAATTTTTATAATGGTAAAATTCTACACTTGTTGTTGTGTTATAGGCCCCAGTAAGGCTTTTTAAACGAATATTAGGTCTTTTTACTAACCTTTGTGCGGTATTTTAGTCCTTGATTGCGGGGCCCCATTTCTGTAGGTAGGTCGCTGCTATTCCAGAATATGCTTATACACCTTCACGAATTTTATTACCAATTTCACTGTAACAACATAAAGCCATGAGTCCGGGCTCCGAAGCACCTCGTTTAAAACTTATTTTACATTTAAATTTGTGACTTTAAAGTCACCAACACATTTGAACAACAAACGAATGAAGTGACGTTAGCGTTTAGCGTCTAGCGTTAAGTTAGGTACCGAACAGCCTACTACGTAGTTAAGAAGAAGAAGAACAGTCAGTAGCGCGAATTATTTGTTACCAAAGGGGGCATTTATTTGAAGCGTTTTTAAATCAATTTCAAACAACTTAGCAATGACTCAGCACGTCAATTTGTTTCTTTTTTAATAAGGATAGTAATAAAAATACAAGTTCTTGCCTTATAAAACTATTATTAATAAAAATCACAAAAATTAGTACAAGTGCATTACAGGAAACTGTAAACATACTAATGAAGTGAAGTTAGCGTTAAGTTAGCTTCGGCACAGCCAACTACGGACATTAACTAGTTAAGAAGAAGAAGAAGTGTTGTACTCTTCGCAGAGAATCCTAATAATTTCGTAAATATTTATATTTAACCGGTGACGTTATGTACAAAATGAACAAAAGCAACAAGAGCGGTGAATTTGGCTTGGCCCCTTTACGGGGACTCGACGACTTTCTTTTGGAATCGGCCAGGTTTCAAATCCCAAATATACGCGATTTGGAAAAATGGGGCAACAGAGTGGTCAGCAATCTGATGTATTACCAAACAAACTATTTTCTAACCTCCTTAGTTATTTTCATCATTGTGGGGTAAGTTCAGTTCATTTACTGCTTGCAAAACTGTTAATAATTGTTTGTGATTTTAGCATTATTCACCCAATTAAAATGGCCTGTGGATTTTTGGTAACAGTTGTTATCTTCATGCTGTTTTCGTACATTACAAACGAACGAGTTGCTGCTGCTCAATTCAAGAAGAAACACCCCATTGTGTCGATTTTGCTGATCCTAGCTGGTGGATACTTTGTAACCTACATGCTCAAATCTTTGTTGGTGTTTTACTTTGGAATTTTGCTGCCTATCGTCGGTACGTGGTTATTTTACGTTATTTTTATCTTAGACTGATTCATTTTTATTGTAGCTACTTTTATTCATGCTTCGCTACGTTTGAGGAACATTAAAAACAAGATAAGCAACAAGGTCGAGAATTTGGGGCTTAAGAGGACTCCTATGGGGCTTTTTCTTGAAGAACTTGGAATGGAGAGCGATTTATTTTGAAAATTGGTAGTTTAAGCTTTGAGAGCGCACCAAAGAATTAAATTACGTTGATTTTTTACTAGATTAGATTTTTGTATTGTGTGTGCACGAAAAGATTTTTATTTTATAGCTTTAAGAAATGATATATTCCAGTGTATTATACATATAAATCATCTTTATTAATTGTTTTCATTTTTGCATGTGATATTTATATTAAAATAATAAAGTTTAATTTCTCAGTACGTTTTTAATTTAATTTAATTTAAATAATAAAACACAGTAAATAAAATAACATTTAATAATTAATATTGAATTCATGATCTATCGAAAGCGAAGCTACATATTCTAAGCTTGGCACGGCTACTTTCGAATGTTCGCACATTATATTATACCAATTTGTACTAGTACCGTTTGTAGGGTGAAAATACGAGCCCCAAAACGGGGAGACTAGAAAACGGCTATCAGGGTGCATTTTCTTAAACCCAAAAGCACCTTCTGCTTCTAATTCTTCACAAACCGCGACAGTATCGCAATGCGAATGCACATTTGGCGTGTAAATGTCTTGCACCAAGTTATCCCCCACATACAAAAACTTGGGGTCCACTTTGTCGCAATTTGCTGTTAAAAACTTGTGCAAAGCATCCCAATTTCCATGAGTGTACATCCCACCAAGCTGCAGTTTGTTTTCTGGCACTGGACCAGTTTCCTCGAACCCGTTCAGTCCAATAAAATCCCTTTTAAGCGTGAAAAACCCTGGTTTTTTCGCGTACGTTACCACAATATCAAAATAATCCCTCCAGTCCTCTCCAAGGCACATTCTTGACGTTAAATTAGCGCTATCGGCGTAGCTCCCCGTAATTAAAAACAACAATTTCCCTCGTTTCTTTAGTTCCTTCAACCAGTCTAATAACTCTTGGCTACCCTTGTGGAAGTAGTTCTCCGGGTTTGATTTAATTCGTGGGAAATACTCACCTTTTTCTGATTTAAAATGGTCTCTGTTGAACATCTCCTGCAGGCCCTCGAGTAAATCAGGCCATATTGTGTAACCGGTCGTACTGCGCATGCCTGCGTCGTCCACAGCGTCCACTGCGCGTGCGTAGACCAAACTAGCGGAAATATCGAAATAATCAAGTAATGTACGCATTTTTTCGGCGTATGGACCGTTCCATGTGTGTAAAGGATCCTTTGCGAAGATGTCTGTTGGTTCCCAGTGCTTGTTTGCGTAGTATTTGAGTATTTCTTCGCGTTTTAAGAGGTGTGTGCCGTGGGATGCTTGTAAGATTTGTCCGTCTGGGGCTATTTTTAGAACGTTGCCTGAAAAGAGCGTTTTCAAGCGCATGTACTATGAATAAAGGGGTTTTCTTACCGTTTACGTTGTCTAGAAACAGTCCCTTTTGTAGGAAATCGTGGTCCACTGGTTTCTTTAAGTGTTTCTCTGAATAGCCCTTTTTGTTTACCATAAAATTAGCCAGGACGTCATACTCCATTTCCATCATTGCTCCGACGTTATATCTTGCTATTGTGTTGTCCAGATCAAAGCCAATGCAGTCATAATCCGTGAATTTAAAAGGTTTTCTCGTCGTGTGCATATTTCTACTTATTTTCGTGCAGTTTGAATACAGTAATATAACACTACCTTTGGACATACGGGAAAAAACACTGACACAAAGCATTTTAACTAAAATTCCCTAGCTGCTTTAAGTTGTACTAATTTCGTGCATTTTTTTTTGATGTATCGGCTATATTATTGTTGTAAGTTATCATTAGCTCAGCTGATTTGTGAACTTTCTTGACCTTTGGGAGATGAAACAGGACTGAAGTGAAGTTAGGTGCGTCAGACGCGCAGGTTAGGCGTGCACCCTGTTTTCGCGGGAAATTCAAACTTGCAATTTGAAATCTTGAATAAAACACACAAATTATACAAATTAGTCTTTATTGCGTGATTTAATAATATAAAAGTGGAAGATCTTGTTAGTTGAGATCAGAATTGAGGTTTTTTTTTAAGTATACAAAAATAAGGCCCAATTCTGCAAGTGAATTTACCTAATAATATACAAATAGGTAAAACATTGTAAATAATAAAGTGCACTGGATAACAAAATACTTTGTAAATAACAGTTTTGTCAATAAACAAAACCGTACGTTTAGATACCTAAATAATGTACATTTAACAACAAATTTTTGGCAGTGAAATTACACATCTAAAGTCTTGAATATAACAATTTTAAATACTATTACCACCAGTCTAAAAAACATAATATCATATGCGTGAGATGCTCTGGAGTTTCGACCATTGAGGAATGCCCAGCGTTTGGTATCAGCTCCAAAAAAGAACGGGGTAAAGTCTAAAACACACCAAAAATTATAGACAAGCTCCAAAACTAAGCCAATTTTAATTTACCCGTTCCATTTCGCATTGCTGTACCAAAGTAACTTGCTTATCTTGAAGACCATGAACCAAAAGCGTCGGCACGAGGATTCTTCGATGAAAAGCAGCATCACCTTCAGGCCAACACTGCCCCAGTTTAATATGCTCCAGAATATGGCCTGGAATGCTGGAATTCTCTTCGCAGACGTCGAAACTTTTGCCTCGCGAAGAATAAAGCAGACTTCTATTTACGCCGCAGAACAAAAGCGGCTCGAATAAAAGTCTGAAGCACGTATTGTCGGCTAAATCAGTCGTGTCTTTAGCAGGGGGGGCCAAGGGCGTAGGCCCTCCTCCGCTTATTAAAATAAGCTGCGATATTTGTTGTGGTCTATGTCGGTACAAACCAGTTGCCAAACTACAGCTTTAAGAAAAGTTTTAAGTCACTTACAAGGTACAGAAAGGGAAAATATTAAGAGACTTACCCGTAAGAATGTCCAATGAGGACACATTTAGCGTTTTCTTTCACGTAACGATCAAAAACAGCCAACGCGTGCACCATCAAATTGCTGAAACTGTACGATTTCTTTCTGTCTGGGGCTGAACTAAATCCATGTCCCAATAAGTCTGGGGCCACCACTTCGAACCCCCTGGCCAGCAAAGTGTACATCACTCTTTCCCAGACCTCACAACTGCTTCCAATACCATGAAAAAATATCACTAGCCCCTTCTTTTGCTGCAAGCCCACAAAAACACACATAAAACAAAGCACAGTTTATTTAAATCAATTTACCTTTTTGGCGTCGTGTTTACATCGTTTGAAATGACTAACAAGCTCTACTTCAGTGTTTTCAAAAGCCAAATTAATAGTAGGGCCGCCCTTTCTCGCCCCCATGTAGTATTCCTGAAATGCTTCTTGAATCGTTTCTTGTAACATTCGCTCAACGAATGTCTCCACGTTTGTTATTTTGTTAGGGTGAAACACTGGTATATTAGGTGCTGCAGACAGCCGCAATGATCTCCGAAACGAGCAGCTACAGTTTCCTATCTTAAGGGGGCGATTCCACTTCGTGAACCAGTATTCTTCCGACAGCGAATTTCGTTTTGATTTCTGCTCGGCCTTTCGATTTTGTACGTTGCTGTCTGGTTTAAAATGCATGCAGCGGATTCGTTCCTCTGAGTTAATAATCACGAACTCCGAAAATGGGGGCGCACTGGGTTCACTGGGGTAAATCGGATGTCGCAAATTAAATAAGAATCTTCTAGCGTTGTTTAGCACTTTTGTAAAGCAGCCACTGTTGGTAGTTTGTTGGGAAGACATAATTTCACTGTTATTTTTAATTATGCACTACGTTACACCCATATTAATTTAGCTTTACACTGTTTATAACCTATTTTACATTTGAATCACAAGAAAACAGTTTAACAAAGGTGAACTTGACAACAAGACATGTTTATTCTAACCATAGATCATCATCCATAGACGGCTGAGAGCTGATGCTTTCTATGGTTGATCCAAGTCTGTCCCGAGTCCTGCTGCACCCACAGGTCACTTGTTGTGGCCCCTGGTCAATAGGTGGCGCTAAATAGTTTTTTAACTTTTTAATAGTTTCCCGCCAATTTTTACTCATCATGGGTTTTTTTTAATTGCAGATTCGTATTCTACAGCACAAAAAATACGAAGAGAGTCTAACAGGTAAAGAAGATAACAAAAAATTGTTTGCTGCATCTTCTTATCTTATCGATAAAAAATGGACATTCAGAGTGATCGATTTAAGCTAGAATCCTAAGTATTTGGTAATTAGAACTGTAATGATAGGGTACACGATGTTAAAATAAACATATAAGACGAATAACAACATGGTATTTTTATTTCACGCCCTAAATAACCTAATTTTTCAGTAAATTTAATTTTTTTTACCTTCTGCGGTTTTCATTGGCTTATCAAAAGTCTAATTTAATTATTTTTTGATTAATATGATGCTTACAGTACACCTGTTTACTGTTTTTGCCGATTCACGAAAAATACAAAATTGAAATTTCACAAGTGTCAACCCTGTATATTTAACCTTCATTGCATATTTCGTCTTTCAACCGTTAAGTTGCTTGTGTTTGATTACGATTATTAATAGCTATAATTTTGGATATTTCTTTAAAATCAATTAGTAAGTACCTTATTTTATTCTACTAGTACATAATTAAAAGGATTTTAGTAAAATAATTTTCATTAACCAAAAAAAAAATTTCAAATTCACTTTTGCATGGCCTACTCGAGATAGTAAATTAGTTTTGGCATTGTAGTATTGCGTTTCTTGGGCAATGGCTTGGTATTAAGGTAGTTTAGGCAAATTTCTTGCCAATTTTAGATTTTGCAAAAAAAATTCTCGTTTAAACCGATTTTTTTAGTAAAGTAGAAGCAGTTGGGGTGCAGCATGTACTCTATTACCTAAAGCAAGTCAATTTTGTAAATTTTAAGCAATTAGGCACTTGTGATGGCACAATTTTTTTCGTCTGGTGTAAATAAAGACAATAGCTACTAAAAATGCATTACTTTGTAAAAATACCTGCTAGTTATCTAAATTTAAAGCCTTTAGCATGATTTAATTTGTCGTATAGAATAACAAAGCACAAAAAACGTAAAATTACTTATTCAGTTCAGTTTTTTGTTAATATATCACCCAGCAGTGAGATAAAAAAATGCGTATAGACAAATACAGTTATAATTACGAGAATTATTGCTAGTTTTTCTTAACGTAAGCACCTTATTTATAAAATCAATTCAATAGAGCCAAATTATAAAAAGTTTCGATTAAATATTGTCCTAAAATACAAGTACTGAGTGTTCTAAATTAAAATTTATTGTAATGGTTGCAGTCATGGTTAAACGAATCCCTAAGAGGTTGCAGTTGGTGTCACCGCCGCCCCCCGTGTCACCGCCGCCCCCCGTGCCATCTCTAATGCCCGTAACGCCGGCATCACCTCCCGTGGAAGTGTCGCCGATGAGATCACCACCAGGCACACCCCCCCCACCTCCAAAACAAAAACGTAAGGCGCCAGGGAGCAGAGACCGGCCAAGGGTACCACCGTCATCCCCCGCACCATCTTTACTGCCCAATACACCGCCTTCACCACCTGCGGCGGTGTCGCCAAGTCCGCCAAGAACATCAACACGTAAGCGGAAGGCGCCAGGCAGTAGAGACAGGCCTAAGAGACCCAGATGGGTACCGTCGTCTCCACCACCGCCAGCTCCAATGCCCGTTACGCCGGCATCACCTCCCGTGGAAGTGTCGCCGATAAGATCACCTCCAGGCACACCCACCCCACCTCCAAAACAAAGACGTAAGGCGCCAGGGAGCAGAGACCGGCCAAGGGTACCGCCGTCGTCCCCCGCACCATCTTTACTGCCCATAACGCCGCCTTCACCACCTGCGGCGGTGTCGCCAAGTCCGCCAAGAACACCAACACGTAAGCGGAAGGCGCCGGGCAGTAAGGACAGGCCTAAGAGGCCCAGATGGGTGCCGTCGTCTCCAGTGCCACCATCTCCAGTGCCAGTTACGCCGCCAAGCCCACCTGCGGCAGTGTCGCCAAGTCCGCCAAGAACACCCAGCCCGCCACCTCCAACACGTAAGCGGAAGGCGCCAGGCAGTAAGGACAGGCCTAAGAGACCCAGATGGGTGCCGACGTCTCCAGAGCCACCATCTCCAGTGCCCGTTACGCCGCCATCACCACCGGCGGCGGTGTCGCCACTGAGGAGATCTCCACGAAGGCCAAGGCCACCACCATCTCCACCGACGCCCACCCCACGAAGACCAAGGAGACCAAGCCCACCACCGTCTCCACCATCTTCGCCGACGCCCAGCCCACCACGTTCTCCGCCACGTTCGCCGACGCCTCCCAGCGCTCCACCATCTCCACCATCTTCGCCGACGCCTCCCAGTCCTCCACCACCACCACCACCCGCAGCGGTCTCTCCACCACCAAGGGTTAGACCCCCACCACGACGCGGATCTAGGGAGAGGAGGCCCACGGTTAGATGGGAGCCTGAGGAAATTCCACGGCGTAGACCTGGCCCAAGGGCAAGACGTAAGTAATCTGTAGCCTTGAGTGGTCACCCATCCAAGTACTAACCGAGCCAGACGTTGCTTGACTTCAGTGATCGTGTGACCACTGAGCAAGCGTCCTAGCTACTCGCTCCCTAAGTTTTCTATACATTTTTCTCTTAGTCTTATTAGATAATAATGTAAAGGTATCCTAACGCTTATTTTGTCGTAGAAATGACATTCTCAAGGTGGCTGAGACCAAATCCGCAGCACGAAGAGCCAATACGTAAGTACTTTGTCGACATATTACACCAACTAAACATAAATGTTAAATTAAATAAACGCTGTATTTTGATGTAGCTTGTTTTAAGTTTTTATGTTTTGTTTCAGCGTCTGGAGATGGATTTTATATAGTGTCGAGGCCAAGGGCAATAAGAAAATGTGCGCAGAACAACACCAACATCTGCGAAATGGCACCAGGGTTGAACTATCTACAGATCCCCCGCAACAAAACTTTTGAGCCCACCAGGAATTGGCCAAACATGGTAAGTACACATTACTACATCGTATATCAAAATGATTTAAATAAAGTTAAAAATCATTATGGCGTTTATTTAAATTCAAAATTTTGTGTTACAGCGCCGCAGATTCGTTATTTTAAATTTGGCACAGGGCACTATACAACTTACACGAGGAGGAATAACGGCGGTATACGACCAACCCACCGTGAACATGATTGTGCGAAGAGGTAAGTAACATTTATTTCACCGTTATTGTTTTATTTTTTCCCTACTATTAAACGGAAAGAGCATTACTTAAAACTTTTCTTTAAATTTCCAGGAGAGGAGTGCATAATAAAGGCGCTGCGAGGACCTGCATCCCTTTATATGCATTCAACCGGGCAGGTCGATGCACCCAGAGAGGCAGAACCATATTAGGAATATTATATAATAAGGCAAAAGGCAACAGGCAATGGCAACACATATATTATATATACACAGGTAAGCAAATGGGGCAACAGGCAGGCAACATAGGGCGTTTTAATTAAATTATTTATTTATTTATTTTAACAGAGGACAAGCATTTTAATTAATTTATTATTTTAATAATTTTAACAGAAGACAACACAGGCATTTTTATTAATTTATTGATTTTAATAATTTTAACAAAGGACATGCAGGCATTTTTATTAATTTATTGATTTTAACAAAGGACAAACAGGCATTTTTATTATATTTTAACAGAGGACAGGCATTTTAATTAATTTATTGTTTTAATAATTTTAACGGAGGACATGCAGGCATTTTAATTATTTTATTGATTTTAACAAAGGACAAACAAGTGTTTTTATTAATTTTAGCGGAAGACATACAGGCATTTTAATTAATTTATTGTTTTAATAATTTTAACAAAGGACATGCAGGCATTTTTATTGATTTTAACGAAGGACAAACAGGTGTTTTTATTAATTTTAGCGGAGGACACAGGCATTTTTATTAATTTATTGATTTTACCAAAGGACAAACATGTGTTTTTATTAATTTTAGCGGAAGACAGGCATTTTAATTAACTTATTTTTTTAATAATTTTAACGAAGGACAAACAGGTGTTTTTATTGATTTTAGCGGAGGACACAGGCATTTTTATTAATTTATTGATTTTACCAAAAGACAAACATGTGTTTTTATTAATTTTAGCGGAAGACATACAGGCATTTTAATTAACTTATTTTTTTAATAATTTTAACGAAGGACAAACAGGTGTTTTTATTGATTTTAATGGAGGACATACAGGCATTTTAATTTATTTATTTTTTTAATAATTTTAACAGAGGCCATACAGGCATTTTTATTAATTTATTGATTTTAACAAAGGACAAACAGGTGTTTTTATTAACTTATTGATTTTAACAAAGGTGTTTTTATTAATTTTAGTTAAAACTTTTAATATGAGTTTTAACAGAATGCTTTTAATTGTTTTTAACTCACGAGGCCTTCGTTAGAGCTAGGCCTCGTACTTTTTAAACTGCTTTTAGTACGATTTTATGTATCTGTAGGTAATAGGGCGTTTTGAACATATCCTGAAGATGTACATTGTTGCAGCGCATGTAAGTATCCTTGTGTATCCGTTCGGCTGATCAGATAATAGGGGGTGATGTCGAAGTTGTGGTTGCACCAAAAACAGACAAAGGTATATTTTAATTGAAGAAGTGGGAATGAACCTAAGGTTGGGCCGCCAGTGAGAGCAGCCTAAAAGGCAGCACTAAGAGAAGGAGCAGCATTGGGTGGGTTGCAGGAATGTTTCTAGGATTAGAAGGATCGGGGAAAACGGGGTGAAAGATGCTAGAGTCTAGGGTTGTTTCTAGCCCCTTTTCTTCTGTTAAGGTGTTTCTTCTTTGCCTTGAACTTTTAATTGTGGTAGTACGGCAGTTTGTTTGGACTTGCGGGGTGAAGATTGTTTTAGGGTATGCTTGAGTGATGGACTGCCGTGAAGCAGTGAGGTCTTAGTTTTTTTTTTCGGAATGAATGTTTGTTCTTTAGAGTGAGTGTTGAATGTTAGAGCAGCGAAGCAAAGCAGTATGTTCCAGAATGAATGGTTTATTTTTCAGGGTTTTTTTTAGGTGCAGAGTCTTGAATGAATGTTTCTTTTTCAGTGGTTTGAGTGTCGAATGTTAGATGTCCCAAACACACACACATAACACTTTTGATCATTTCAAAGATATTTCTTTTAAATTATTTTGCTCTAAGACAAATCGTTGGTACTGCAACGAAGTTAACACTACGTTTAACATTTTTTAAGTTAAACCAAGTTTAATTTTCAAGTTTTTAGTACGTATTATTAAGTGCAGCTTTTTTCGTCACGAAATGCTTCAATTAGTTGTTTTGATTTCTATTAGGACCCCAATAGATATCAAAATGATTATTTGAAGCATTGTTTTCATTCAGAACAACCCGTCTAATTTTTTTGGTTTCTATTTTAGGCCCCAATAGAAATTAAAATTATTAAAGCATTGTAGTTTTAATCTGGGACACCTCTGCCATTTGGGCGAGAGATTAAAATTACAATGACCGCGCGTTTAGTATGTTTTTAATTAGACTATTGCCTGGACAACAAAAGTTTAATTAATTTCCGTGTTAATTTCATTTCATTTAATTTTTTTGTCAAAGGAGTTGCACTTATCGCGTTTAATAATTTTGTTGGTAGCTTGGTTTATTCTTAAACTGTGTCAAATGTGGTGCAAACTGACTTGCGTTAGCAACAATTTGTTTTATGGTAGAAAACGTCACAAATACACATAATATACACAACACAAACATCTTCTTTTTTTACCTATCAAGCTAGTATGAATCTGGAAGCAAATGTAATGTCAGATGTAAATGTTAGATGAATCTTTTAACTTCAAAGTGTGTCTGGAGAGAAAATTAACTAGGGCGCCACTGTGGAACGTCACAAAGTTGCAAAGGCGTACTTTAGAAGAATTTTCATCTTGTGTATGTCCAACGATTGTCTTGCTACGACAATTAGAAGTTTAAGGGGAGGAAGTAGCTTTTTCAGATAGGAAACAGGTCAAGAAAGCCGTAGCTCTACTCCATGTTTTATCCTGTGAAAGTACCTGGTCCTAATGACAATTCTTTAAATGTTGCTGCAGCCCACTGTCGGACTTTGCTGTTCTTTCTCGAGAGGGTGCTGCCGCGGGGTTGTTCTCCGAGATTGGGCGGTCAGATGGGTTCATTCTTACTTCTTCAATTAAAATATACCAGAAGGATGTCTGTTTTTGTGTGCAACCATGACTTTGACTAGCCCCCTTAGATCAGCCGAGATAGGGTACACAAGGATCTACATGCGCTGCAATGATGTACATTTTTCAGGATATTAAACGCCCTTAAGGAAAACCTACAGAATTTTAATTGATTTTATTTGATTTTACTTGATTTTACTTGATTTTACTTGATTTTACTTGATTTTAATTGGTTTTAATAAGTTTTAACGGATTTTAAATTGAGTACAGTAAACTAAAGTAGTACTGTACAATTTTTTTTAATATTTTAAAGTCCTGTTCACCTTTTTTAATAACTTATTTTTTTACGTCACATTTTTAAAAGTTTTGCCTGTTTATTTTACCAATATGACATGTTTTTATGAGTCCTGTCTTTTATTTTACGTATACGACATGTTTTTAAAAGTCCTGTCTTTTATTTTACGTATACGACATGTTTTTAAAAGTTTTGCCTGTTTTATTTACCTATGCGACATGTTTTTATAAGTCCTGTCTTTTATTTTACGTATACGACATGTTTTTAAAAGTTTTACCTGTTTATTTTACCAATACGACATGTTTTTAAAAGTCCTGTCTTTTATTTTACGTATACGACATGTTTTTAAAAGTTTTGCCTGTTTATTTTACCAATACGACATGTTTTTATAAGTCCTGTCTTTTATTTTATTTATGCGACACAATTTTATAAGTCCTGACTTTTTATTTTACGTATACGACATGTTTTTAAAAGTCCTGTCTTTTATTTTACGTATACGACATGTTTTTAAAAGTCCTGCATTTTAATTTTACCAATACGACATGTTTTTATAAGTCCTGTCTTTTATTTTATTTATGCGACACAATTTTATAAGTCCTGACTTTATTTTACGTATACGACACAATTTTATAAGTCCTGACTTTTTATTTTACGTATACGACACAATTTTATAAGTCCTGACTTTTTATTTTACGTATACGACATGTTTTTAAAAGTCCTGTCTTTTATTTTACGTATACGACATGTTTTTATAAGTCCTGCATTTTAATTTTATTTATATGACACGTTTTTAAAAGTCCTGCCTTTTATTTTATTTTTACGACATGTTTTTATAAGTCCTGCGTTTTAATTTTATTTATACGACACATTTTAATAACTCGCCTTTTTTACCAACTTTTACTTCTACACATCACATTTTAAGAAGTATGTATGCCTGCCTTTTTATTTTATTTGACAATTTAAACAAAAAAAAAAAAAGTGTCCCATTTTTCTGCTAACATCACCAGTCCTGTTGCCTGCCCTAGCCTGCATTTGCCCTAGCTGTGTTTATGTTCCTCTTATGTGTTTTTTGCTGTTATATTTCGCTCTTCGTGCTGTACATGTTCTCTTCTAGGTTGCGGAGTAATAAAAAATGAAAAAATCCAAAAAAAGTAAAAAAAAAGAAAACCCAAAAAAATATTTCGTTTATCGTTTCATGTTTATAATGATTTTTGTTCGCCACATACTATTAAGTATGTGCCAAAGTTCCACCGTTGTGGAATTGGCTTTTTGTCTTGTTAATTAGTACCTACTAATTAAACTGGGCTTTGAACCCTATCAATTTGCTAACGGGGGCTAGCAAATTGATTATCTTTAGTAGGTATGATTTGTTTTTTGCAATTTTCGCATTAAAGCGTTATAAAAAACCCAAAAAAAAATATAAAAACCCAAAAACATAAAAAAAAACAAAAAAAATACAAAAACACAAAAAAAAATTCAGTTATTGTTCTTGTTCTTGAACTTCTCTCGTTCATATTGCTAATTTCTTTATATTTACTACATTGCTTCATTTTCATATTTATAGCGTTGTTCTTCAAGGTACTACTATTGTTAATGTCAATTTTTTAATTGATATTAACAATAGTTTTATCTTTTTGAGTATTGTTATTGTTGGGGTTAATTTAAAACGTTAACGTCAATCGTAGCAATTCAAATAAAATAAAAAAAACACAAAAAAAATATAAAAACCCAAAAACATAAAAAAAAACAAAAAAAACACAAAAACACAAAAAAAAATTCAGTTATTGTTCTTGTTCTTGAACTTTTCTCGTTCATACTGGTAATTTCTTTATATTTACTTCATTGCTTCATTTTCATATTTATAGCGTTGTTCTTCAAGGTACTACTATTGTTAATGTCAATTTTTTAATTGATATTAACAATAGTTTTATCTTTTCGAGTATTGTTATTGTTGGGGTTAATTTAAAACGTTAACGTCAATCGTAGCAATACAAATAAAATTAAAAAAAACACAAATAAATCTATTTTCCAACTTTGGGGTTCTCTTTTTTGCTATTTTGGATTATTATAAGTTGTATTACACATTTTAATAAGTGTTATTTTTGTTATTAGGATTTCTTCGATGATATATTTAAATGTATATTGTTATGATTACGCAAAAATGAATTAATTTACTAGTAATAGTTGTTCACGTTTAAAGTAGTGTACATTTTTTATTAGTTCATTTTTGTAGCCTGTTTGCCTATTATTTTGCCTGAAACTTATGTATCTTTTGTATACACGTTTAAATTTGTGTATTTTTTTTGTTAATTTGTTTTTGTAATTTGCTTCGTAATTTATTGCCTGCGTATAATGCCCGATATCTTCGACAAATATGCCTAAATCAACAACCAAAAAACATTGCATCGCCGATTCAATCCAACTACAACAAATGCCTTTAACAACAAACTTCATTTTCAACAACAAAGTGTTCCTCTCTTCAAAAATTATCATAATCCACGACAATCCATCTGACCACGACAAAAATTATTCTACACAACATCAACATACGATATGCCAAGTTCAAAAGTGTTTTAACAATTATAAAACCCATTATGTGTGTCTTAAAAAGTGCCTTGATTTAAATACTCTTCGAAAATCTGCCTTAAAAATACACTTGTGAATCTTAAACAGTGCTTTACTTTAATAAACCAAAAAACATTTATTAGTGCAATTCTAATATCTTCGCTTCGATGATATAATAATTTAAGAGAATAAAACTTCATAAAGAAGTAAATTTTGTATATATGTAAATAGATATTGTTTATTTTTCTTATAATAAACTGGCAAGTGTATTTCTTGTCATTATTCATTCTAAATGAATATTTTTGTGTATAATTTAGCATTAAGTATTATATTATTTAAAATTGCTTAACACGTTTAAATGTGTGTTTATTTATTTCTATTTAGGTATTAATTATGTTTCATATGTTGTGTTGCCAACAAAGATTGGTACAAATATCATTTATTATTAATTAAATACAAATTACCAGTAAAAGTGTTTTATTTTTCCTATCCTTTAGTACAAGCTATCCATTTCTATAACTAAACCTAAACAAATTAAACATTTAAAACTTAATTAGATGAGTAGGTGTTGATGAGTTGGGTCTACGACTGAGCAGTTGGTAAGTTGTCGTTGATGAGTTGGGTACGTTTACAGGACGACTTGGATCCAACCATAGAAAGCGTCTCCAAAAACATTACCACTTGTTGCGTGGTGGGTGACTGACGCTACTCGCGTGCTGTTGCAGTTGCCTATCTAGCGTATTAAAAGTTGTCTATATTGTGCTGGTTGGATTTACGAAATAATTCGGTCTTGAACTGCACGTGTGTTAATTATTTAGAGTGATTCGCACAAGTGGTAAGTACTAAGAAGATAGATAACATGTCTATTAGGGTGGTTTAAGTGGTTGGGTCCAAGAACTTATTTGCAATGACAAAGCAATAATGAGACAGAGAGTAACTTCAAGAAACTTGTAAATCTAGTTAGGGTAAGCGGCGGTAAGAGCTCTTTGTGGATTATAAATAATCACTTGTACGGCCTGGAGCATAGGTATACATGTCGGGTTTCAGTCTATTGTGTGGGGTTATGGATAATTTAAAGTGGGTAGATTTCGCAGCGAAATGCAGACATGGGAGCCAGTCCATTACATTCAGCGAGCGTTTTGTAGAAATTGTGGCAAGTCGTGTGGATAGACGATATAGTATTTTATTGCATCACATTCTCGTGAGTGTGGCTTCTGCACACGTGACAAATTACCACATTTACATGGATGTGTCAAGAATGAGCTGATCTAGCATGCATGCGTTTTGCTACAAAAGCAACTGTCTTTCCAGTATGTTTGATTCTTAAAAACTAGTTTTTGGTAGCAATTGTTGTAAGGTGTGGGGTGTTTACGAAAAAATAGCTGCGTGGACGGGAAAAAAAGGAGAATGAAAGTTGGAATTGCACAAGTTGGTAGGTAGATGTGCCTTCTGGGAATTTTCGAATCTTGATACGATAGCAACGGAAATAAAACGTATTTATTATTTCTTTTTGAATTATTAAATTCGTATTTAAACTTGATGTTCAATTTTCATTTTTTCTCATTCCAAACAACATCAATAAACTAATTTAATTTGAAGATTAATTTTGCTTTAGGGTCCTTGCGAAATTAAACTGCATTTTTCCAGTTAAACACAGTGTTTTAAATGCGCGCGGACACTCAGTATAAAATATATTCTGATTAAAGTGCGGAGCCAAAAAATGTCGCTTTAAATGCAGCCATAGGTGCTTAAGAAGGCCATAAAAATAAGGTGAATTCTCGGAGAAACAAAATACAGGGCTTAATCTTGATATATGATATGACAGGAATTCTGGAAGGACATAAAAAAAAACAACTTGGAAATAAGAAATATATTGCGGCTTTATACAGTAGCCGCAAATGCTCGAATGGATTTGCCCTTTCTTAGTTGTATGACAAACAACAGAGAAAAATAGGTTCGTTTCTCATCATCGCTCAAATATATTGTTATCCCTAAATGGGAATAGGTGCTGGATAAATAACTACGACAAAAGGAAACGGAAACTCTTCTTTTTGACTTGCTTTTAATTGCAATTTTTTTGAGATGCCTTTATATGTTTAACAGCTATTATAGGTAAGTACATTTTATACATGAAAGACACAAGATCTTTACTTTAGAGAAGTAACGTTTGAATTTGATGGATGGAGTACGTTGAGACATTCGCTTGAAAAATTAAGCCCATTCTTTATATTTATGTAGGTAGAAAAGAAACTATATTCGTTTTATCTTTCTAGGAAATAACAATATGGTTAAATTTTCCTCCACTTTACATTCTTGTTTTGAAAATCTTACAAAGAGAACTGGACCGAATTTTAAGTTTCCAAAATAGTTAAGCGCAATATTTTTTTTGGTATTGTAAATCGAGCTGTGCAAATCCTGACTGCAGGGCCTATTATTGGCCAAGCAAAGGTTTTGAACTTTACGTTTTTGTAAAGGTTGCTTTGAATGATTTACGGTTCAACTTTTTGTTAACTAAAATAGATTATCCAGATCTGAGCCACGGCAATCCATTCGTATTTTCATTTCAATTCATTTTTTTTATTTTCATTTCAGTGATTGCTAATCAAATTTACACGCCGCTGAAGTTAATATTTACTTAGAGCCAAAGCCTACAATATTCTATTTGCCTAGATTTGCCTACACTTTTTTTAATTGGTTAATCCAATCAAACTGCGAAACTAGTATCTAAATATTGTCGAGAGGTTGAAAGTTTTTTGTTTGTTTTATTTTACTGTGTTGCAAGTTCTCTGAAGTCATACCTTTATTATCCTGGTAAGTGCACGTCAGGACGAAGACCATGTCGCAAAATATGATTATATTGCTCTGGCAAACCTTGTAGCAGAGACGGTATACATGGGCAATTTTCTTGAAAGCCTCTTGAATGATACGCAAAAATGGAGAAAAGATGTGCCTGTCTGTATGCATATAGGCACTGGCAAACGTATGGTTATTTATTCTAAAATGTTTCCCTACGTTTTGTATCTTGCTTATCGAGTTATTAATTTTAATAGTACTCGTGTGCTGTTTGGTGGCAGCTGTAGGTATTTTTATTGTCAACGTAGAATCCATGACAAATTAAATTCCTTAACAAAAAAGAGAAAATAATCTTGTTTGACGCTTTTTAAAAATATTCAGAATCACACACAAGTCAACTTAATCAGAATAACAGTCAATGTGATGGGAAAAGTTTTGTTTTTGATTTAATTATTCGCGAGAGCGTGAAATGTAAATTATGTAAATGTAAATCGCGCCTAATTTCAAGATATTACGTTGTTTATTAGCATATGCAAAACTATTAGCTTTTTCTGGGGATTCATATACAAAGGGTTACACAAAAGTATGCCAATATTCTGCATAACTAAGACAATTATTTCCCAGACAAAGCTCGGTACGTTTTGAGCTGATGGATTGATTTGATAAATGTAGAGGACTCAGCTTGAGCTGGGGATTATCCTTCTAATTATTGTGTCCTTCAGGTAGGTAGGATAACTCACTGACCGGAAAGCTGTGTGGTTAGTAGAATAGGTATTCTGTAAGTTGTATAAAGCCCAAGTGAATACCTTATGACGTATTGAGGCTCGCTTTTATTTGATATCGCTATTGGCATTACTTCACTTTCATTATAAAACTAATCCGTTTCCAGTTCGAAATTCATTGTATAAAATCTTATGAGAAATAGCGCGGATAGCCTTAAGGCGTTTTAAAAACTAAACTTCAATCAGGAACATGTAATTCGAACTCGAATTTTCACAGTTTTCTGTTTGCTTTCTCCAAAGCTCTCATTTTCATTTTAATTTGCTTGTCACCTTTTTTAGCTTTGCGGCTCCAGTATATAATATATTTTAATTAAATATGTTGGAAATGAAACGTATTGCAGAGTTAAATTTTTGAAACGTCCTGTATGATTTTAAACCCTCAGGGAGACATGATGGCCCAATTTCGTTATTTCAATTTAGGTTGTTAATTAGAGCGCTTTTAATTACTTTTAGTATTGTAGACTAGATTTTATGTATTCTTAGGAGCTAAATCCTGGAAAAAGGACCTATGAAAATCTTTCAGGCATAGTAGTTTACGTGCATTGCTAATTTGGTATAAACGCATAAACCGAAATAGACTTTATGGCCACGTAAAGTAAGTTAACTGGTAGGTTTCCACTACGTCTAATTTGCATGGTCTGTGCAGTGTTAATCAATGGCTAAGGCGTTTCCAAATGCCTTTGATCTTCACCCTAGTTTGTTTATTCGCGCGGCCAAACTGGTTGACAGCCCTTTCTTTCTTCCTACATGCCGTTCCGTCGGCAACACTATATCTGTGTGCCACCAAACTTTTAAATATTCACGGCTCGTCCTAGCTTAGCCCGATACCCTTCTCCTTTCCTATCATTCATATAAGGAAGGACAACACGGCGCGGTGCGACGCTGATCCTTTTTATGCAGTTCGCAAACAACCCCTTTTAAATTAGCCTTGTGGATTGTATAATTTAAGTCCGGATTTTGGACGCAGTCTTTAAACGGTTGCAGATTAGATTTTGCTTAAAGATTGTCGCAGACAAATATTATTTTCATTACAGTTTTAATCCTTCTATTTGGTTTGTAAATCGACGCGCAATTGGAAAAGGAAGAACAACAGTTATCGCTTTAATTTAATATTATTCCAATTTCTTAAGGCAATAAACGCTTTCATTCCATATTGAAAGTAGACAGCCTAAATTTTAGGGGCAACTAAAATTGCGAATCTTGAACAACATCTGGAAAATGTAGGTATATCTCTTTCGACAAATGAATTACCAGTTAATGAAGGTAAAAAAATCAACTTCTATTGATCAAAGTATATACCCAAGTGTTTTTTCTTACAATAACAGATTTGGATTCTTTCACTTTCAACAAAAACTTACAATGTTAAAGTTATGAGGGTTTGTACTGTTTGTAGCTTGTTAAAAATTTCAAATAAAAACTTTTCTTATTATTTATCCTGCACAATACATTTTTTCCCAAGAAAATAAACCCAAAAATAACTCGTTATCACTTTTTAACTGTATGGCAACTATTGTAATCATTTTTGCATTTTTATATAAACTTTGTCATGAGAAAAATGTGTCCCTAATTAGAGGATTTGTAAGGATTGGAATAAAAACTCATTTTATATTCAACTGGTTTTATTAGACCGAGTAAGAAACAAATAACATATTTAATTAAACAATGCGTTGAGAACGTTTGTACAAGTAATAAAAAAATATATACTTATGCTTGCTGGAAAATATACAGACTGGCCTACTGAAAACACTAGAAGGCGCAGTCAGTAGCCCAGCTGTATACAATTAATTAGGGGATATTCGTTGACACCGATATTTCCATTTAGTAATTTATTATATATACTATAATTTACGCAAGAGGTGAAGATAATTTTTTTGCTAACCCCTGTTAGGTTACAAATAACCTACCTAAATATAGATTTAATTTATACGCTAGAATATTTGATAGGTTACAAAGCCCAGTTTAATTATTAGGTACTAATTAATCAAACTAATAAATAAACAAACAGAATATCACAAAAAAGCACGACTACGTGCAACACAATAATGGAAGTTTTAATATACATAGTAGTTCAATCATTTTACCCTCTTGGTTTTAAAGATTTAAAAAAGGTAAATGACTGGACTTTACAATATATTAATGGTGGAACTTTGGCACTTACTTAATGTAGTATAAATACGTGTGGCGAACAAAAATAATTGTTTGACTTTGAATAAGAATAATGAATGAGAATGACTTTTAAAAGCATTGTTTATTACTATAGATTTTATCAGATTCTACAATAAGAAGCAGAACTCTATAGCACTATATTTTTATAAAAGCGTTTAAAAAAAATAAGTGCTAAGACATATTGTACAATAAGCTTTAATTTTTTTTTCATATCAATCTATTTACATTTTAGATTAGGTAATTTATTTAACAGTTACGATAAACTAATTTTATTTAAATCGATAAGATGTTAGTTTAGGAAAACAAAATATATTAAATTATTTACATAATATCAAATGTGTCCAACAAAATTGGACACAAAAAGCTCTTGTAGTTGTATGTATTAATAAAAACGGTTTGTATACATAGATATACTTCTTTTAAAAGGATATGTAGATTATGAATGGGGACTAATTTTGTTGCCGATATTTGATGTCGTAATCATAGAATCTTAGATATGTCTATTTCACAAAAAACAGTGCAGGATCACAGCTGACGTGATAGGATAAAGGACCCATCTGATTGAAATGCTGACGCAATCTGAAACAAAAAGGTTCACAAAATTTCAATAACATATATTCAGCACCTGTTAACAGATAGTTCAATTTTATACCGAACGAAAATGGCGAATGCGCCGAGCTTTTGTAATAAAATAGCTAATTATGCATTTTTTGGGGCGATGATTTAAAATCTGGCATCGCACCTCGAAAGTTGCTTTCGTTGTAGCATTGATAGGGGCTTATTTAAAAATCCATCTCCGCTTTTGAGGTATACTCAAGTGTCTAAGTACTTACCTAGTCGGTATTTAAATTGTTGTACTAAGTGCAAACGCCAATGGATTATTCGTTTGCATAAAGCGCGGCGCCTTTACTCCATTTGCATGAAATTCATTACCTAATTTAGTCTATTAGCCAACAGTTTCATTTCTTCAGGGCTAAGATGCATATTTATTGAACTGGACGCGCGGTTTGTCAGACGATAGCATTTTTACATAATATGCAACTTTGATGTTCACAAAAGCTGCATTCGCAAATAATTTAAACGATACTCATAGTGTTATTGTCTGTCAGTCGAACATGCGATAGGAGTCATTGATTCCATAACCGAACATTATAGTAAATTTTACGTAGAAAATGTTTAAGTCGTACGTGTTTCAAATACGAACGGTTGATTTCTGAAAGGTTGGCGGATATTGAAAATTCGAAAATTATCTAAATCTTTAGATGCATGGCGGCAGATAGATCGGCGGCCGATGCAACGAACAGGTGGTTTGAATTATCCATTTCCTTAAAATGTTTATAAATTGCGAACGTACTTTACTAGCGCAAAAAACACCAAGAGCGACGAAAATCAAACACCAACTCGTTTAGGACGGCAAACACATCAAGTTTTCTCATTTAGCCGTCGACAGAAAGTGCATTTACTATTTAAGAAGTTTAAAAGCCACCAAGTTAAACATCGTAATGCAGTTTTAGCGCGCGCATGCGTTTAGAGCCTGCGCACTAGACATAGGAAATAAACTTGCAAGGTGCGGTTGTTTAAGTGCATAAAAACAAGTGATAAATGTGCAATGGGAAGTGCATGTGGGGTAGGTGCGACATAAATGATCTACCTGATGTTTGAGGACGCTTGTAAAGACCGAGATCAACTTCCTTGGGTTTGCTGATTTCCTGCTTGTCCGAGGACTGGACCATTACGACTTTGGGCACGCGTTCATCAGTGACAATGGTCCGACTCGTGTTGCGCTTCACAACGCCTGAAAGAATTACCCTTTATAGTTTATTATACTTAGATATTATGTAGCGCATCCTTATGAACAGTACAGAATTATTAAAACGCTATAATTATGTAGAGTGTTTATGAGTTGGGAAAAGTTTGAAAGTAACAACATGAGCGTAACCGTACATTGGTGTCAGGTGTGGACCGTTATTTATTTGCCTGTATTTTGTAACTTTGTAATTAATAGCGGATTATTTTGTGCTTAGACCGAGGATATTAGATGCAGTTACAGTCGCGGACGTTTAGGTTATGGCTGTGAATGAATCCAACCCTGGATGTGTGTCTGGAGCGGGCACGTAGGTGCGAGCAATGATAAATTGGGAGCATGTAGACTTGAGAAAGAAGCTGGCAACTTTAGGTAGCTGCCGTAATGGCCAAACTTGGGCCAAGATGTAGTCTTGCAGCCAAGCAATTCTCTGTGGTGATATTCAACAACAATGAAGGCCCCTCTGCCTCTTACGCTCTTACTTTTTATACGGCGTTACTTAGGCGGATAGATATACCTGTTCCCACCCAGGCCAAGCCGAGTCTCACCTTACGCGTGGCGCCGCGCCCGCTATACCAACCTTGTATAGTGCGTTATTTCACTTTTGTCTGAAGTCTCTAGGGCCAAACTTTAACTTTGCACAACATTGCAGTGTACAAATAACTGCCAACCTCTTCACTCAATTTACATGTTTCTAGGTGTATCAAAGGGAATTCTTCACACCTTTAACCTATTTGTTATTCTACATGCACCCTACAATTTATCGCATCATGAACATATGTACATTTAAAGTCTAAAGGATGAAAGTCCTAAAAAGGAGCAGGATAAGATTGGTGAAGGGTGTTGGCTGGAAAAATAAAAAATTAATTTATCAAATATGCTTAATCGAAACAAAGGAGATATTCGTGATCTTCGCATTACTTACTTTGGCCGGCGAAATACGTAAATAATTAATAGCGCTCGCTCGTACAGCAAAAGAACTTTCAGTAATCGCTTAATATTTTATTTTTCTCCGTAAAACTGCGATATAAAGGTACAAAAGTTAGTCAAAAATATGACATGCCCGGTTACACCCCATTGCACATAAATATTCAACGATATTCCTGGTACGCACTTTATTTTTACATTGAACATAAATCTAATCCTTGGCAGGAAGACAAGTGTCACCATGTTTTGAATTCAGATTAAGGATATTTATTTTTTATTTAACACCAGCGCAGCGTCAGTTTTAAACACCTATAAATACAGAATTCTAGTTTAGTTTAACTTACTTTCTTTTGAGTTAGCACCGGCTTTCATTTCTGTGGCTCTCGGAGGCGTCGAAGGCATAGGTATCTCTGAAAAAAAACCGCACAAGTTAAAGTTAAGAAATCGCTACTATTCTGAATAACACGTCTTGAGTTAGCTAGAAATGTAGAAGTTAAGTAAATTTGTAAGTAGGTATTTTAAAACTTATTTTGAATAACAAAGTAACTGCCTATCTAACTTTTAAAGAGCTACAAACTTGCTTCTAACATTTTTACCACATAAGGTTTTAAAATTTAAATTGCAAAGCGTTTAACAATAAGGTAACTGGAACTTACCGCGGTGAGCTTTTTACGATCTACAAACTAAATATTTTGAATTCTAAATCATTATTGATTCAAACCGTGTAGTATAATACTTAAAGAATTTTTTATCAGTCTGCTGCATTGTTCAGGATGATAACAGATATTATTAATTAGATTTCCCTGTAGTATAATATGGAATATTTTAAAAACTTTATCAGAAGGTATTGATGTTTTTGCAGAATGCTAAAGACATTTTGAAGGCTTTGGTCTCATAGAATGGTAATCGATAATTGATAGTAAAAGTTTGAGTTCATTTTGGATATAAAGCGTTTTCAATTGTGTTAAAACTTGCATAAAGTTAATTTACTAACATAGAAACTTTCTAAAACAATTATTATTTATTTACATTGCGCGCCTTCGAACTTTTTACACGCATTTAATTATTATTCGCGTCATAAAACTATGCACCCTTAAAAATAATTAAGGTTTGTAGGTTTATGTCTCAGAGCAACATTTTGTTTGGTCTAACGAAAATAGGCTAATTATTTCCTTCAGTTTGTTATGTCTTCGTTTAAATGTTTACGTTTTTAGCTAAGAAAATAACTCTATTTGCAAATACAGACGTCAACGTCACGGCAAAGATTTAAATTTAAGATAAATACTAGTTAGTTTAACAATCAATGCCAACTTGTTGTCTAGTCAACTCAACATCGTCTGCATTTTTAATCCAAAACCGCATTTCAAGAAGCTAAATTTTGCCTTACCTTGTCAAATTTAAAAACATTCTGTCTTAATTAAAAAAACTTACCATATAGACGAATAGAACCCTCAGTTTCCCCAAGAGAATTCTTCGAGATGCACCGGTAATTACCAAAGTCTGCAGACTGCAACCCTCGCACTGTGAGCTTCATATGAGCCCGATATGAGTTCTCAGCCGTTTCAGTGCCATATTTCTTTGTCGGAAGTAACATAACATTGTCATATACCCAGTAGCTTATAGCTCTTGGATAGGCTTCAGTGTGACAGTCAATTGTGACATCTGTTCCTGCAGGAGCACCTACGAGTTGATTGGGGACCCAGATCATTGGTGAAACTAAAACAATAAGAAAGACATTAGACAGGTGCGACTGAGCTATGTCCGCAGAAATATGGGTAAAATGCATGGTATTTCTCTATTATCAACAAACATTATGGCATTGAGACCTGACCCGACACGGGTGCTTTCTTTGTCGAGTCACTCAAGCCAAATCACTTCATATTTGGAATTCTGGACGCACTGGAATGCACTCCATTATAGACAATCGCCTGAACCTATTTGAGCCACGAAAAAGGGTAAAAATCGAATTGTTTACAAATAAAGTAGAGGTTTTATGAAACCCACGTAAGAAATATGGTCTAATACCTACAAACCTATCTAAGATTAATGTGATCGATGGACGAGGCTTAAAACCGAAATGGAATAATAAATAATTCCATCGCATCAAATTACTTGCAATCCTGTAAAGTTAGGTATCATGGCATTACAAAGAATGCGAAGGCGGAACGGGATGCATTTTTCTGGAACGGAAGTAAGCACGAGGTCAACTCAAAGTATTAAACCTGGTAAATGCTTTCGTCGTGAAACAGAACTGCGTCTTAAAACTGAAACTTTGTCGTGTCAATGATCGGATTAACAAGGTATCGGCGCGGCGGGGAGTGTAAATTATCTTATCAATGTGTATTTCGCTTTTGCTGACACTTAGGCATTTTTCTTCTAGATTAAATAATAAAGATTCCAATAAAGAAAAGTGTTGAGTCATTTTGAAATGGAAATTTGTTTGGGGACAAACACGTTGAATCGATTTGCTATTTCACTTATCGCTTACAAGCCATTACCCTTTTCTTATAGCATCCCTAGTTGTGGAAAGAGTCCCATTTGCGTCAACAATGGTACATGATATGTACTACATAAAGCAAATACTTATGATTAAACGAGTTTTGAACAACGCTGCTAGAAAATGTAAATGTTAGTGTATTTTTTGTTTATTTTACAATTGCATTGATATTTCCAATCTCATTCACATATATAATTGATAACGGCATTCTGATTTTTATTGCATGTATCGCTACAAAACTGTTTTAAAGCGAACTTGATATTTGCTCTTTTCCACCAAACATAAACATAATATGAATTTTATTTTCTTCGACACTCTTATTTTGCTTGCAAATAACATAAATTTGTAATGCTCAAACCCGTATCTATAAAATTGCTGCACACATTATTTCTCAAGGACATATCCACCTCATTAAAAACATTGCAAAAGTGCAATAAAAACGTTGATGACCGAATCTGGATTGCAGATCAGTGTATGGAAAGAGCAACTACAGTTTCCAGCACACCTACTGACCCGGGAGCGCAATTTAAGCGTGGTCTGACCAAACTAATAAATATGTAAAAGGCTCGCAATTCGGTCTGGGTCCTATAGTAGATACAAATAGCTGCTAAGACCCTGGTGAAGAGTGAGTGAGCCCGATGCCACTACTTGACGTGCTTGCATTCCCACAATGTTCCATATCCAATTTAAATTTAGCAAACAAAACTTAAACTAGGTACTACGTGCACACATTAAACGTCAAATTAAGTTTATGTTAATCGACAAGAAATATCATCGTTCTTTGATCAATATCCTTATTCAGGCGTATTGTTCTACCTACATATTATCCTAATGTCCTTATAGGTAAATTTTCTTAAATACAGGGTGGCAAAATTCTATAACGCAATGTAATTATGTCCGTTAATAAGTAATTATGTGTATTTATGAACAATAATAATTAACACCCGACGCGGTTAATAATTTAACCAATATTTTGCGCAATAAGTTTATTAATATAATTTGATTTTAGGCTGGTCAGTGCAGCATAGAGGATTGTATAAACAATTTCTAATTATGTAAAATGGCCTTATACAATTTATCATAGTTATATTTAATTTCTGTAGTTCAAAAACGGGGTGTCCTGCAAAAAAAACCCTTTTTTAGCTACAACGTCTTGCAAAAACCTTAAAATTTTTATTTCCGTAAGTAAAACTAACATAATTTTGTGCCTTTATAAATCATCTGACAATTGATGTCGGGTGTGGGTTTAAAACCACCCTGTACGAATAAATATGGTTGGAATTTATTTAAAATGATAACATACGGCAGCCCAGATAATAATATGCAAATACAACGCATAAAATTTAGAAAATTACATGAACAATATGTTGTATTAAAACAATAATAAATTGGATTAAACAGTGTTCAGTTTTAGCTTAGTTGGCGTAGAAACTCGGTAGTTACCTATTGCCTTAATCAATTTAAATTAAATCAATGTTTGGCAATCTAATAAACTTTGAGGACGTATCTGTAAATACAAATTGAAATACTACACTAATTAAATATTTATCTCTTAAGAAATGTTTAGGCTGTTTATGTTTTTATAAATTGATTAGTAGCTAGTTAGGAAATGGCGAAGGCGCACGTTAGAAAATGGCGAATGCGCCGGGTTGACACGCAGTGTTATTTTAATTCAGCGTTATACATGTGATGCGTCGACAAAACTAGGGTTTCTTGAGCTTCTCGAGGAAGTAGGTGAAAATTTTCATTAAAAACGGATAATTTAGAGCTCTCATGTGATTTAGAACTGAGATATGACGTCGTGTTGGCATCTCAAAAGTTTCTTAAGAGACCTCTAGCTCCATTTCAAGCCTTTCTACATTATAATATCCACTGCAGAGCATGCACATATACTTAGGACGGTAAATTATTAAATCGCTTGATGTAAAATATTGTTGTGAAAGATCCAGGCACTCACTGGAATAATAATAGTTGCTATCATATTGTTGCTATTGTTTAAAAATGTTCATTAATTAGAGCTTCATGTTAACAACGCTTGGATTGGCTTATCAATCTCCTGCTAATTATGTTTACAAAATTCAACTAAAATGCGTTAATTTAGTAGTTTAGATAATGGATATTACCCTATCTATAACGCAAATTGGATGCGTTCTACTTGGTACCTCCTTTCCAGATTCCATAAACGTTGCTGTATGCTGTTAATGCGTAATGTTACAATAATATAGGCATTAGTTGGGCCTAAAGTGGTTGCTAATGGCTTCCAGTCAGTGCATTTACTGCAATATTACCTGAGGTGTGCTACAATTAACCACTTTATTTAACACGCGTTGATTTAATTGCACCAAACGCGCATGCTCCACAAACCTGCGCTATTCAACATAAAATTGTGAAGTAATTTGTTCATTTTCATCGGGAAATAAGTATCGTAATGTTGAAATTGTGGCTCTCGGAGAACAAATAAAATTACTAGACTACTTTGTGAAATAAATTGTTGTCTGGTGAAATGCCAAGTTGACTAATGAATATATGCTTCAGCCAGACCAAAGAAACGTTACTTCAAATGAAATTTAGAATTATGTACTAAACAAAACACGGATTTTTTTAATGTCTTATTTTGTCGTATATAGACTTACATTCGACGTCTACGATAATTCTCTTGCTCACAGATGGTGGAACGCCATTTGTAGCGATACACAGATAGGCCCCCATTTCCGATCGACTGATTCGGGTAAGATTCAGTTTCTCTCCATCGTAGACGTTCACTGAAACACAATTACAAATCGAATGGTTAAAAAAATGTTTTCTATACTCTCTATGTAACGTAATTACATGAGGAAAAAAGAACGGTAAATTGCTTTTATTTAGCTAACTAAAATTTTCATTATATTGAATATGAGCTACCGGTGCTGAACTCAAGAGAACAATTCCAAAAGTTTGAATTAGTATTTTGGGAATTATGTATGCATTTGTTTCAATGCAGATAGTTGCGCGGTCATCAACATTTTTGCCTTAAATACAACATAAGTTTTGTGCTAAATCGTCCAAAAAACGGGTATGATTATTTAAAAAAAGTGTTTCTACTCAACTTTATTAGGCACGCTGTTAAATCCAAGTTTTTTATAAATATTTCATACTTGGCAAGGGGAGTTGCATAAAAAATTCAAGTGTTTCGTTGATTGATAATTTTAGTAGCGCTGACGCATTTCATATTTTAGAAAAAGGGTTTTAAAGCTCGTCTCGTCTGTTTTAAAAGTGTTTTTAAATAAATTCGTCTTCCCACACCCGACTCCATGTGTTGGAGGTGTAAAATAATATGTAAAACGTGAGAAGGCGTGAAAACCAGCTTACATAATTTAGTGTTTAGGTTTTGAGTTCATTTGTAACATGCAGGTTTATTAGAATAATTATAGGAGCATAAGAGTAAGGCATCAAGCATTATGAGCGACAGAAAGACAGCAGGAACGGATTACCGCATTTACCTAATGTCAGTTAAACCCACTGGTCCATTGTTTTTTCTTACGGATGCGGAATGTTGCTTAGAACACCCATCAACTATTTATAGTTTTTACACCATAAATTAAATAAATTTCGGGCGGAAAAGGGAGCTGTTATTTACAATGCTTGTCCGTTATTGTGTTACAAAATTTGTTAAATTTATTAGATAGATAAAGCTACACCTATAGGAGAGCAGAATCTGTGAAGCATATAATAACAAAGCTTTTGTACAGAGCTGATGTAATTTATAATCGCCTAGATACATTAAAAATTGGTAGGATATTCTGCGAATGAATAATTATAGGTCATTTAAGCCACAATGAACTTTTATCTTACATAATTGAAATTAATGCTTTCATAATAAAAAATTATGTTCCTAGCTAAGCAATAAATGTTGTCACATCGTCGTTAATTTTAGTTACAGAAGAGACGCGAAAATGGCGGATGCGCCATCATGCAACAAATTAAATTAAATAAAAAAACTTATCCGTGGCGCGTTTAATGTAATGTGAAATCTGCGCAATCGCTCGTGACAATGCAGATGCACAAGAGCAACTAATTATATTAGATCTGCAGATTTTAGCGTATCCAGATAACTAAATCTGACGAATATTAGGTAGGGCAGTCGAGGGCAACCTTTTCGCTCCTACTTTTAATTAATCTGGCAGTGTATAAGTGGTTATCTGATCGCCCTGGCTTTTATGCACCCTTTCTCAGCTATTGTAGGCTCCCTACGAAGTAGTTACCAATTCCTTTGCATTGGCATTTACCACACGTTGTCAATATTAAGCAATTCGATTAAAGCGCACCGCGCGAGGCTACTCGACCGCCGGCTGCCAGCCGGAGCATTTTACAAACTTTATACCAGATTTATATTATGTTGCAGGGCCTGTAAGTTTGGGGTATGGTATTAGCCTTTAGTCTCTGGTCTTTACCACACAATAGCTATCCATAAAAGTGGATAGGTAAAGAGTGGATGAAAAAGCGAAACTTTAATTCCATCATAAAACTCTTGTTTGTTTGATGTTTTGGTTTTCTACCTTAATTCCGGTTAAGTACGTTTGTTAGAGCGTTTTTTAATACCACAAGTTTTGGCGAAAGCGCACGCTGAATTGGCATGTTTTTAGGTGTAATTTGGTTTACCTACGAGCGTGCGGTAAAGTGCACTTTACCGCACGCATTTGCGTGTGGAAAGTGTCACTTTACCGCACGCTGTTACTTTACCGCACGCCGTGCGGTAAAGTACTTTACCGCACGCATAATAAGTGTTTATTTATTTTTTTTTGCTCGTAGGTAAAACGTTGTACCTAACACGTGCGGAAAGTTTCTTTACCGCCCTTGATGGCATGACCGAACTCCGCTTCGCGTCGTTCGTTCAACTGCCATCGCGTGCGGTAAAGTACAACTTTCCGCACTTGTTAGGTAAACTACTATTCTCTAACTGCCAAAATTGGAGCTCATGTAAGTCGGCGGTAAACTGTAGGGGAGTATGACAATAAACTAGACGTGCTCTGCGCTATACTTAAATATTTACCAGACAGGACGAGCAAGTAAGTAGTCACACAGGTAGACAGGCTAGCTACTGCATGCGGAAAGCTATAACTAACCTTTCTTACAACTCTCACGCTGACGTGACAGAGCTGTCCTGCAGGCATGCCACTTTTACGCCTTCTGTTTCCCTTACTTACACCATGCATGCATAAATTCTTATAATCCTGTCTTATATTTTACCTATATGCACTTTTAACCTTACGTAAATGCACCCAATTGACTTGCGGCGCATTCGCCATAATAACACTTTCTGTTGTTTTGTTATAACTTAGTTTATAACGCGCCGTTCTTAAATTGAAGTTGATTTACATAAAACTACGCTAATAAAACGTATAAAAATGTTGTGTTGTACTCTGAACATGATATTTTACAACAACAGCAATAAGAATGATGATTATAAGACGAAGTACTGCAGTTACGTATAAAATACTTTTCATTTTACCAAGCAGTTTTTTGTTGTTTGTGCCTAGTCTCATAGGAACAATAACAACGCAGATTAGGAGATACATCTTGAATAATAATGCTTTATGCCAAAACTCTTTGCTTTATCTATCTACTTTATCCAGAGGAAAAAGAATTTAAATTCCTGCTAGCCAGGACAATTATTTCTAGAAGGAGTCATAAGTCACTTACTTTTGGTTTTTTTGTTACGTTCAACTGAAATTGACTGGCCGTCTTCGCGTCTCCACATTATTTTAGGCGTTGGAAAACCATCTGCTTTACAGGTTAAACTTATGTTTTGATTTTCGCGGACTGCCACGGTTGACTGAGTGCTTTCCGAGTCAATTATATTTGGTGGTACTGGAACAAGAAAATTTATTTTTTAAATAGTCAAAAGAGGTGTTGCTTTTGTGACTTACCAACAACTTGCAAGTATCCAACTTGACTTATCATAGGATTCGTATTAACTTGACACATGTAGTAACCTCTGTCTTCTTGTTGCACGCCACTAACGTGCAGCAACCACGTTTTTGCGTTATCGTGCGATACGCTAAAACGAGCCACTCTTGAAATGACATGTCGGTGGATCGTAAGGATCATTTGACGATCTATATGAATCCATGCAACCTGTAACGAAAGGTCCTGTTATTAAAAAGTAAAATAAGTTTATTTAATTAAGGAGCGTGAAACTAGAGTGGTAGTTTCATTCGCTGCTAATTAGTGGGATCTAATGTAAAATGAAACGGGTTACCGTACTCTCCTGTCAGGGTATCACTGTAGAAAATAGTTAAGATAAACCGGTGCTAATTATTTAAATATTGGTTTGAGCTAGTTGAGCCAGTTTCGTGCTCTAATTGCGCCCACGTGTTTATTCTTATGTTATACAGGTGTCCCAGAATTGGCGCACCACCTGTATGGTACGTTGTTGGGGCATGCCCAGGGATCCCCAGAAAATTGTCAAAAAAAATCCATCTCATACACCCTCGAAGATATGAGGCCCCAAAGTGCTTTAAACGCTTATACCTTAAAAACAACAGCATGTATTAACGATAAATATGGTTTAATACAAAGCTGCAGTCTATCTTAAACCATTTCACCAATTTTTCTTCTTTAAAATGGTCAAATAACATTTTTAGAATCAATTTAATTTTACAAAATTTTCTTGAAATAAGCTGACAACAATGTCAATAAAAATCTAGTGCAAAAGTGTATAATCAAGACTCATGGATGGGATTTTTAGATTTATTTTCCTAGACTATGTAGTATTATCCTAGACTGTGTTGCCGAATTTAAGCAACTTTGTTCGCATTTTCCTCAATGAATATAACAGATGGATTTTTTTTAACAATTTTCCTGGAATCCTCAGGCATGCCCTAACAGCGTACCATACAGGTGGTGCGCCAATTCTGGGACAGCCTGTATTATTGAAATCCTTGAACACGTCGGTATATGTATTGAAAAAATGTAGCGTTGTTATTGTGAAAGGACAATGGAATAAAACCTGGGAAGGACTCAGGTAATACCTGTTAGTTTAAGGAGATTTCGAGAGCGTCTGGTGTTTCTTTGAACTTTAGACACTTTGTCAGATGTTTCACTAATCTGCAATGCATGACTTGATCATGTTGGCTGATGTCCAATACCTTTTCCTGATCCTTCCTGATGTTATATCTACCTATCGGCTTAGTGTCTTCGACTTATTTTGCACTTAGCTACCCAATTATAACCCTACTTCCTTAACCACGACGTAAATACTACTTGTTACTGAGAGATACTCGGCGGGATCGATGTATTTTTTAATTTAGGTGTGGTGTGGGGTTGTCAGTTGTAATTGGGTTTAGATCAAGTCGGTGCACCTAGATGGGCGCTCATTCTTGAAGATAATTACAGTTTTTAACAAAGAATGGTCAAAGCAAAGCTTGTTTTCTGGAGCTCGAGGGGAATGTTAGGTGAATATAGGTAACGAGCTTTTCTATCCTCGCGTCTGTCCGTCCGTCCGTCGTCCTTTTTCTTTCCTTCCTTCCTAGCTGGCCGCTAAGGGAAGCAGCTGATTCCGACGTTTGGTCACTGTGAACCGCCTGGGTAAACATTACAAAATAAAGTAATGTTTCCTCAAGCTTTCCAGAAAACCCATTTACTTTTATCGATTAAGTTGCTATGTTTGTTACAATTATCCTTAAGTTACTAACATTGGAATGGGCTATTTTAAATAAGTTTTCATCTTGGAAAAAGGCTCTCGACGAAGTTTCAAGAAATACGTAATTATTGTGCGCCTAAGTTTAAAATAAATCCTGTAGACTAGAAGTTGATGGCTCTGCGACATAGTTACAGTAACTTCTTGGCCATGTTAAAAGCCATTTAGAAACATGGTGACAAAAATCCTGGTTATCGATCGAGATGTCTAAAAGTTTAAATATTTATAAAGTTATTTTGGATATAATCGAGAGCGGAAAACTAGGCGCATGCAGGCGAAGTTTAAATAATTTTCCAAGCACCAGGGTGAGAAGCAGGCAGGCGCATATACAGTAAATTTACATGTTTTAACAACATTGTTCGGGCCGAAGGAGAATATCGCTGGAAGCTTGCCTAGTAAGGGAGGCTTCCCAGGACACCCAGATTGTCACTCTAAAGCATGTTTACAATTAAGATACAGTTTATTACCTAGGCTTCGCTGCTCATAAAAATGCATTAGGCAGGTTTATAAAGCCAATTTTGCGACGAAATTATTCTCCACTAAACAAATACCGACTCCGAAGCTTATTTTCGCTCCTACCCTACATTCTACTAACTGCGGCGCATTCGCCATTTTATTAAGAAACTTCCTTGTTCATTAAATACCCATTAACGAACAGTGTAAACTATGTTTGGCCTAGCTCAAGTTTGAAACAACGTGATGGTTTAAAGGAGTCGTAGAAATTTAAAGGAGGATAAAAATCAAAAAAACATAAATTGGCCAAGAAAAAGGCTCTTTAGTTGCAACAACACAAGCAAACGTTGGTTATAAATTACAAGAAGTGTTTGATAAAAAGTATGTAGGTAGCATGCTAAAGTCAAGACCGCAGCTGCAAACAGAGCAACCAACCGAGTCAATAAACGTCAAGTCACATTTCCTGCAAAACCATACGTTTTTTAACATTATTTATTTAGCTATTTACTTACAATTTACATCTGTATTCCTAACATATAAGCACCATATTTTAAAAGAATAACATTAACATCGAATTGACGTTGCGAACACGATCACAGTAAATATTTATTCTCTCGTTTACTCCGCGCGCGTTTTTCTAATTGGCATTCAGAATCTGGCCCAACTTTTTGCAAGAGATATACATTATTATGAAATACCTTTTTCCCTAATTGTGATGGAGGATATTAGAACGTCCACTCTGCAGTATGCAGCTTAGACCGCCAGGATGTTTTGTCTCCAACAAAGGCTATGTTTTTACCCACATTGGGAACAAAAAGCAACATTTCACGACACGACAACTTCATGGCTATTATGGGCCAGACAGACAATTACACATTGGAGCACGCGTGCAGTTACTTATATTGTTTTTTTTTACTGGTCGGTACGCAATTTCTTTAGGTATAGAGTTATGTAGAAGCGCACGCCAACAAGTGACTTTTTCGTGTTTCCCAAAACGCTTAAAGAACAAAAAAACCCGGAAAGAAACTGGCCGGCAGCAAAAAATGTCTCTTAAGTTAACGATGCTGGAGCAACTTGTTGATTATTAAAGAAATAAATCTTGTGGTTCACGCAATTTTTTCACTGATGAGGTTGGCTGTTGTAGAAATTTCTGTTAATGTAGGTTTCAGACTTGCCTGATGACTAAAGTTCTCGAGTCTGTTTCATGTAAGTAGAATACGGGAGCTATCTCACTATTAACAATGTTTCTTTCTCCTTACCAACCTAGCGTAACCTATAACTGTTAGAATGCAACGACCCGACAAAATCACACTGGATGGTATGCTTTCTGTTTCCACCTTTTGAAACAATATCATTTTTATTTTAATAAATATTGCCACCATGTTTTTCATTAAACAAAGTTTAAGCGTTAAAGAATGGAAGTTTATAAACTATAATAAATAGCGAAGTTTGTTATTAAACCTTAGCTTTGTATAAAATATTTACCTTAAACTTGAAAACACCTATTTATAGTCTTTGAAGGAGGTCTGTTAATTCATATTTTTATATCATAGCAACTTTGTAGGATTGGAATGCTACGTTTGATCTATTGATCAAGTTACAAAACTTATTATTCGATTAAGAATAAGTCCTGCTTAATAGGATTAAGGACTATAAAGACTAAAGTAGCGTAACTTAATATTAAGAAATGATATCACATTTATCGCGAAACTATTTTCTTTTAAAAGTGTTTGCTTATGTTAAAAAGCAAGCAACACAGCAATCTGTCTGCCTATCTTATCTTAAAATCTTTCACGTAGTGATATAGAATATGTATTAGAGTCAGGCTGTAAAAAAGGCTTTTATTTGAAGCGGAAGATTTTATGTATAAATTTTACTGCTACTTCGTGACTGCCTGAGCGCTAACCAATGTATGTTCAGAGGTACAACTAGATTTTTCCAAATATCTACTTTTTAATAATTCATCCCCTACTGAAACCGAATCTAGTTAGCATCTGGCAATACTCCTACAGTTAACGCAATCCCGTTCACGACCTAACAAAAAATGTACATACCTTGTACGTTCCTAAATTTTCGACGACACAGGGTAGACTGGCGTCACGTCCTAAGGCCACTGTCACATTTGGGATTGGCTCTGCGAATTTCGGATCGTCCGTCATAGCTGAAAAAAGAAATAACTTCAGTGTGTGTTTCTTAATGCGGCTGTGTACACAAATGTCGTGATTATGATTGAAAAGCAATTCGATATGATAAACATGGCTACTTTATAGCTTTACCTATCGAGCAAAGATACTCATTCACAGCAGGAAGCTCGCAATCTAATATTGCCGCCATAAAACACATTAAGTGGTCACTTGAAATATAAAGGATAGAATAACAACCACATAAAGTGGAAAAGGACTGCTTTTTTCTTTGCTCTTCGAACGAAATCGATTTCCTAATCTCTTTTGAGGGATTCGGTTTGCTCCAACCTTTCTACGTCTTCGTTTACCTAGCGCACCCATATACTCACCTCGGCATGGCTACTGATACTTATTTCCTAGTTTCTCATCCTCTTATATACCTACATAAATTCCTGGAAAAATTCGCGTTTGCCATAATTGCGTACTTATTTTTTGGTACCCATACGTAAATCTGCAAAAGTGGCTGGCAAAAATGGCTTCATACCTATTCCAGAATAAAATACAATTGCGCAAAGAAAGTATGAAATTAGCTTAGTGTGGTGTAAAATGGCGAATGCGCCACGCTTGAAGTTTCTTGTGGTTCTTTTGCCATCCGCATTCTCAAGCACATAATTTTATGGTCGGAATGTGCTCGTATACGGCGAATAGTTAGTGAGTAGACACTTGAAATGGGGCAAGTCAAAGCATAAACGTAATATATTAGAAAAAGCCTGCCTAGGTAATTAACCCAAAGTACATCTAGTTTGCAGCAGCACAACGTTTTACCGCTGTAATTCTTCCAAGAATAAATTTAATGTTTAAAACAAAAATTGCATAAATAATGTTATGATAAGTGTTTTCACGCGAATGAACAACTCGTCTGCGAGTAAACTGCATGGTTGGTTTGGCTAGCGACAACCACTTCTGTCGGCCGCTTGACGGTGAACCACTTCTGCTTTAAGTGTCCTTTCCTTACCTATACCTAAACACTCCATAGATCTAAATTATGTATGGACGTATTTACATTCGCTGATGGTAATTGCTTTAAAAATGCATGACGATCATAAACATTCAAAGCATTACTTTGACGCACTTTCAGAGACAGTTTTTAATCCAACTGTACGCTTTTTTCTTTACAAGTAACAACCTTCTGCATTGCAACTATTACCTCCACGTTTATAGCTTTTAATACTTTAAAAATGCTTTTACAATAAACATTACGAATTGAATTAACTTTTTATTAGGTATAACGCAAGTACAATTGTAGCCTGCTATCATTTTTGATGTTTATTTAACAAAAGGTCGTGAAAGCACCAATTTGCTGCAGCTTTTTTGATATTACAACCGAATGCGTTTTATTCAAAATAACTTTGAATATTTTTGTCATGAAATCATTGTAGCAGCGAGTTAAATTTTAAGATATGTGTCGCGTAAAACATGGAAAAAAATTGAACAAGCAGGGGCGTTTAGGTAATTGCTTACAGCGTAAAGCAATCATTTATTTGCGACATTCAAACTCGTTTAAGTACGTGTCCTAAGTTTTTTATATTGCCGCAACGTTTTAAATTGTTTTGCGACACTCGTGTCAATTTTAAAACTTACGCCAGTCTCACAACTCATTCGTTAATTATCGAAAGAACATTTTTTCAAGTCGCATTTTCTTGTGGTAGAGTCGTTTTTAAGGCAATAAACCGCGGTCATTTAATGAAATCGAGAACGCCTCAAGCATCTGATTTCGTTTCATCGACGCTTTCTGACAGACAGCTTGACGCGAAGCGACACACGTTTTTTATTTAATCCCCATCGATTAGGTTTTATAGGGGCATAGATAAGCCAAGAAATATGCTAGATACAAATTTGAAGTATACCCAAGACGACGCGCGGAAAACGAATCCGCAAGGATATTTACTATTTAGGTATGCAATATTTATCTGAATCCTTCTACTCTACGTTGAATCCTTGGTGACAAAGTGTTGCACATTGTGTATTCCTTTTTACGCCCTAAAATGTTTGTCTGGTTTTTTTATTTGGCTACGTTTGGGACTTGAAGAAAAACCATTTTGTTCGCTTAAAACCTGTAGGGTTATAGTTCAGTTGTAATGATTTAAATCTAATTTAAGTCACTTCGAAAGCACGTTAATGACTATGACTAATATTCTACTCAGTTCCTACCTTCCCTTATTTCATTTTGATTCCATCAAAATAATATTATCCCGCATCAAGGAGCAGGTTTAATTGGCAACATTTATCCTTTCGGTATGACAAAGAGTGTCAAATGCTGGGTTATTTTTATTAATTAAGTAACTCCGCGCTAATGACGCGGTATCGTTTTACCAAATTATGAATGATGGAGCAGCTTATAATTGTCTGATTGGAGCCCTAAGTTTGTGTTAGTTAGTATTTATATCCATCTTAGGCTGCAGTGGTCTTTTAAATGATTTTGTTTCCGTTGAGTGCACATTTGTGTACCAAACATTTTCTTCGGATTCAACCCGCTTTCTCAGCGAGCTCTTCCAAACTTTGAATAAAACTTCTACATGGTAACGATCTAGTCTACTGGAATAAATAGCAAAATTCTCTTTTATTTCCCATATCCTCAAAACAGGAGATATTGCAAACAGCGATTTGAAGCGACGAATATTCCTTTTTTTACATTTCTGATTTGCAAAAAAGTTGCCGCCGATTGGAAAATGTTTCCTTAGCCTAAACGTAAGACTTGGAATAATTATAATTTACTAGCAGTTAATCCGGAAAAGGTGCGATAAAAATAAATTTAAACTCTCGCCACATTTTAATTGTGCAACGAACTCATCTAACTCGATTCTTTTAAATTAGAAATCTAATTCGGATTCGATTGAAATATTTAACGCCGTTTCTAATTGCAAACAAAAGGAAATTATATCGCTATAAAACATTATAGTAGTTAAAATTAAGTGGTTTGAAAATGGCGGATTAAGCACTGCCCGGTGTTATTCATTGGAAAATATTATTCATAGGTGCAAATTACTTTTTAGTGGAAGTATATGTGGTGGACTATGGAAGTCTCATTAGACTGAATTTGGGCGACGCAGCCAGCTCGACAAACACGTGTTCCGTTTCCGGTATTTCTGCCTGTTTTCATACCTATGTTATATTAAAACATATTGTTATGACAGGTCTGGGACCAGCCAGAGCAGATATTTAACACACAGTGCTTATTTTACATATTAAACTCACCTACTTTAAGTTTTGCTTCCTTTTATACCGTATTTTTCACGAGCTGTTTCGTGTTCTTATAATAAAAATGCAAACTATGCCTCGCGGCAAAATAGGGGACACTTAAATTGGCTATTCCAGTGCACTAAACTGTCAAACTATGCAGATTGCAAGTTGCAACAAAAAAATGAAAAATATTTAGTTTTTAAACTGGAAAAATGTTTATTGTATTAATTCCGTGCAGGGTGGCTCGTTTTCTAAGTAGTTTAAAAAGAACAATATTGCCTCGTTCCTTGCGAAAATGAACCTCGCTTATGTGATCAAACTTCAATTACTTTAGACTTATAAATTTCCCTAGCATTTTTATTTGGTGCTTTAACCCCAAAGGTTTACCACGCGCATATGTAGATTGTTTCATTTCCTCCCTATTCACTGATACTTTAAAAACATTAGCCGGAAAGCACCTTTTTTATCTTACACCATTATGCCATTCTAACTTACTTTATATTAATATGTTTCTTTTATTTTTTAAACGAAAGAAACGTTGATCCTAATTGACGCTAAAAAACTAATCAGAAATTGTTTTAAAACTTTACGAGAAGTAATTAGGGTTTAAAAAGGATTAGTCAGAAAATGGCGAATGCGCCGGGTTACCTAATGTACGCGTTTTGCGCTCTTTTCATTAATAAAAACACTTTTCCTTTTGTGTAGAATTCTTGTAAGGGTACAATGCCAAAGAAATGTTACCCTGCACTCACCTGGCTTATACACCATGACCGTTTCTAAAACTGAAGAAGTAGGTAAGTAATATTTTAATAACAAAGCTCAAAAGCAACGTCCTTTTTATAAAACTTGTAATTTGCCTCAATGTACCAGTCTGCTCAGGATCATAAATAGCAGAACATGAATAGCGCCAAATAAATCAAACGTTTTGTATACTCTGCCTAATGATTTATACAACTAATTTTAAGAGGACAATTAAGTAGATAATTAAAATAGTTCCACCTGTTTAAAGTTACAGCAACTTTCTACAAAATGCGCATATAACAAACAAGATTTTAATTTACAAAGTAATGTTCACTGTTTCTTTTCCAAGCTTGAATAAAGAGCATTATTTTCTTAGAAGAATGTATCTATTCATTGCTTAGACAAGGAAAAACGGTTTGGGCAATAATATATACACATATTACTTTAATTAAAAATGTTATGTACAGCCTTTTTTTGTTGCAAGTTTGGTAAGCACACTTCTTGATTGTTTATTTATTAGGGAGTAAGGTAATTTCAGGGTGTAGTGCTACAATGTCTAAGTTTTAGTAGCGTAAACTGTTTGAAAGTTTAATAGCAATAATCTGCGGCTAACAGAAATGCGCACGTTATTCCTATGCATCTATACTACATCAATTATTGAGCTTGCTAGGATACAATTTGATTACATTTTTAGAAATGTTTTCGCAATTGCCTGCAGTGCAAATTTGCTAATGTTTTAATAATATGCCCCACAAACAAATCATGATGTTGAATAAGATACAAAGCTTTTAGTAGCCAAGTAGGACATACAGACGGACAAGCCGGACCGCATGTACACAAGCTCCATTGTTTGCTGTGTCCTCTCTAATTCTAACTAATGGAAAATAACCGCATCTTTTTAAGTGAGGCAATGCACAATGCATATTTACGCCACGGGCTTAAGCCTCTTTAAATGCTTGTGATGGTCATTTCAGGTTTTTTAATTCGGTGTGTAATATCCACTAAAAAAACCCTAAGAAAATGTACCAGCCCGAGCGGATATTTGTTAAATGTAATTTATACTTAGCGAGTGGAATTACCCTGCTTCTAGAACGTTTAAAGTATAAGGTTTTGTGAAGGATATAAATTACAGATAAAATATACTCGCGGGCTACTTAAAAAATGAAAACTTAAAATGCTGAAATAATTTATATTTCTTCTGAGACTAGCGCTGTTTAAACATTATGTTCCTAAGTTATGAAATATTTGCTTAAAACTTCAAAATAATGCAGAGCCCCTGTACATATTTCGTGTTTGCATAAATGACGAAATTAAAACATTATAAAGGAATTAAAATCAGTCAATTTTGTAACTATTTACCAAAAGCGTTTTACGACAGTGCTTTTATTCATATTTTATTCGACTGTTTGAATAAATTGAAAATTATGATATGGCTAATGCGATAAAACTTTTTTATTGATATACGCTATAAAATGAAATTTTATAAAATTTTAATTAATGACAAATTTAAAGTCATTAATTTTCATTGTTATCAAACTTTCTATTATGGACATGCACATTTAAAAAGCCTATTTATATTCTGGCAAACAGGCAAACCTATCTCCTAAAAGCCAACATTTTACTGGTGTATAACAATAAAAACAAATACCTCGGCCATTGTTTGTGTTGAAAACCTGGATGATCGTATAAAAATTGTAAAAAATATCATAAAGGCACATAAGTGGTTATTGGAAAAGGCTTTAAAAACATGTCTTTATGTAACCACCTTCAAAATGGGCGCTTTCACCATTTTACAAGCATAATAAAGACCTGAACAAAAACTTAACAAGATTCGCATTGCATTTGTTTTTGACAGTGATTCTGTTTGGCAAATGAATAGCACAATTAGAAATAATTAACAATTAGGCATTGTCAATTCGAAAACTATTATGTAAAGCATATTATTGCACATAATCAACGTTAGTTCTGTGTTAATATGATGATTATTTTGTGACAATAGGTTTATTATTAGCAAAACATCTGTCAGATACATGTTTGTACATTTGTAGGCACCTGACTACCTACCTTTTCGCGCGGCGGTTCACGAGTAACATATGTCACCATTAGATTCCCCCTTAAAGCTTATCTACTAACGCTAAATTATCACTGGATTTTGGTTTACCGGGGAACATGTTTAATTCCAGAGCAGAACATGCTTCATATCAAAACTAAATATTAAATTATTGCGGTTATTACGAATCTGATGTATGAACCCGTTAAATATACCCCTTGTTAGGCACGGAGAATATTCTACTTATGTAATAATTAGCACAGAATGAAAGTTCTAAATTTTTCTGCAATGTGCATAAATTAAAACATTTTATGATCTTAAGCCACTTGTTAATAAACTAGGCAATAACTGCCACATGAATATAAATATGTACTTAGGTTTTGAGTAAAAAAGACGTAAAATGCTTTGTACTTCCTCTTACGTCCTACGCGGGTTTACTTAAGCCCCAAGATTAGACGCTTTTATTTATTTCATTTTATGTACAAAACGTAAAAAAACCACGGCACGGCCATTACAATTTGCTTTCAAGTCTATGATGGTAGAAACGGACCTAACAAAATTTTGTTTGCCAGGCTCCAGAAGACATGTATCAGGCAAACGGATTCTAGCTTGATATAGGCTTCTCCAGGGAACATCACTTCTTTGAAATGTTACTTGGTTTGAAGATCGATACAATTAATAGTATCCGTTATATACGAAGTCTGTCGGTCGGACGGTCTTCTGATGCCAGCATGTTGCTGATTACTTAAGCTAGCCTAAGTTCTTTGTGATTTCTTCTTTCACTTTCTTTACAAGTGTTCTTTTATTAAACATGTTTTCGCTATTGTGTGGCCCGTATTTCATTCCTGCTGAATTACTGCCGAAATTGCAATTTTATTATTAAGTTTACATTAGGTACTTGCGTTGTTGTATTTTAATAAATCTGCAGCTTACGAAATACACCACCAAGACATCAAGTCAGAAAAGTTATTTGTAATTGGGTCATTATAATGTATGTATTATTAACCAGAAATGATGCATATTTTATGAAATGGTAAAGGCAACCATGCAAGGATCGGGTAAGCGCTGAGCCAACAGAGCATATCCGACTGAATGGATCCACACCATGTAATAACGATTGAGGTTAAGGGCTGCAAGGGGGCAGATTGATCTGGTCGCAGGTGTCAAATTCAGCGAGATTCATCATGTATGCCGGGCACGATTCGCACATTTCTAACCTAGGTACATACATATATGCACCCAAGCCAACTACTTTTCAAAAGACATTTATTTATCTTCTTTAAATGGCTTTCAACTTTGCGGTCAGGATCTTTTTCATAAACCTTGTGCCAACGTTTGTACAACACGCATTTTCTCCATAAATGTTAGACATCGTATCACTTCAGATGTATGTATAGTTATGTATATAGTTATGTTTATATTTAAACCTAGGTACTTATGCGAACATGGTTTTGAATAAAATGTTAAATTCATACGATATTTTCTATGCATTCCAAGTGTAACAATAAGCTCTGTTTTCCTATATTTCGCGAGTTTAACGTTGAATTACAATCATGCGATGCGAAAATCATTTTTCAACACATGGTTTTTGACACACGGTCATTAATCTTATATTTCTAACACAGGTCTTAAAAAAATGCAATTCTACACCCGACACCAATTGCCTAATTAGTTTACCATGTTTTGGCAGGATTAAAATATTTGTAATGCACAATTTATCTTGATAACTGCATTAAAAACGATAACGCATTGTTTACATCTAGTTACCTGTTACTTAACAATTACTCATACTTTAAGGTTGAATAGGTAAAGAAAAATAGCTTCTTTTGATCGTACGGCGTATAAGTAGGTTGACTTCAACCTCGCAAGCATACTGCACTGTTAGATAAGAAGTGGCACTTTAACTTTGAGCTTTTGCAACTTTAAAAACGCTGACGCTAAGAATATTTTATCCTTTCCACTTTAGAGATTATTAAATAATGATGACCTCAACGTGTATAATTAAAAACATATTTTAACGAGTTTATACAGAGTGTCCAAAAAATGGCGCATAAACGCGATGTCTAGGAAGCCCCAGAAAATTGTTAAAAAAATCTATTTTATATACCCTCGAAGATATGAGGCCCCAAAGTGCGAAACTTTAAACGCTTATATCTTAAAGATTACAGCACATATTAACGAAAGAAATGGCTAAATACAAAGGCACAATTTATCTTAAATTATTTTTCCATTTGTTTATCTTTTAAATGGTCAAATCACATTTTTATAACCAATTTAATTTTACAAAAATTTCATAAAATAAAGCTGACAACAATGATTTAAATGCAAAATGCTCAAGAATCTAGATGTATTTTACAAACTGTGTTGCCGAACTTATGCAACTTTGTTCGCAAATATAACAGATGGTTTTTTTTTAAATTTGTAAGGTTCCCTGAGAATGCGCCAAGAGCGTACCAATGCGTTTATGCGCCATTTTTTGGACATGCTGCAGACACAAAATGTTTTAATCTTTATAAAATTGATAACTTTTCTGCTACACTTGTGATGTTTTTGGAAATTCTCGTACCAGCAAGAATGATGAATGTGCTAAGATATTATTTATGCAATGCACAATTAAAAGCATTATTATACCTGTGCTAGAGTAAAACGTATTTATATCTATTACAAGGTTCGCTCTAGTGAACTGGCTAGCCGAGGTAGAAAAGGACTAGAACAGACTTACACCGCGAGAACTGTACCACTACCTCTACCTAATAAAACGTATTGTACACCAGGGAAATTAATATCAAGTGTCTTAATCCCAGGCCAGACTCTCTCGCTCCTCTACGAAGGAACAAAGCCGCCTCTACACGACTGTCAGCGAAAATGGCGGATGCGCCCTGCGTGTTGAGAAAATGGCGAAGGCGCCGGGTGAGCACTGCGTGTTAAATAAGTGGCGAATGCGCCACGCTTTTAGTAAAGAGTGTTAAAAATAAGTGGCCAGAAGCAGCGAAACGTGATAGCGTAAATGACCGAAGTAATGGGGAGTGTGCGGTTGATTTTGATGGATGATGTAATCACGGAGAGAACTGCTAATTTAGTGTACAGCAACATTCAAACAGAATCCTTCCTTGCAGACCACCTACACTTGATTATTTGTCCGTTCTCAGCGCCTCACAAATGAGTTTATCATCAGGCGTATATCTACACACGTTGTTCTGATAGACATGATCGTTTAAGCGGAATCGTATAGCCCTATTAAAATTATTTGCTTGAATCTAGACGAGCGGTACGACCAAATTAAAGCAAAGCGATTTGTCGTTTTTCAGTCAAATGAATTATTGTTTATGGTGTTGTATAATTATGTAAACCAGCATAAATTAATAATATTGGTTTAAATTTTATGCATCATCTCCCATGCAGTAACGCCAACCGAAATAATTTCGTCATACACCGCGAGTAATTACCTTTTAATTCATAACGTGATGAAATTTAAAATTACACCAAATGCTGTGGTTCACCCTGCGATATTTTGCAGAATTAATATGGTCAAGCTAAAAGTCATGTCATTTCCCAAATGGATAAAATAACAACACCACACCCAGCACACAAAAGCAACCATGAGATGACTATCTAAAATTTACGTTATAATATAACGGCGCATTCGCCATATTATGTGTATAAATTAACGACAATAATCTCTAATGCATTCTATATTGACAGATAAGCTTTAAGGTTGGTCTGGAACTTCATACTTACCTATACGTTTTGTGTGAGAAAGGCATTAAATCCTAGGACTTAACACCATATTAACTAAAGGGATTTAATAATCAGGCATTGTATTCTATTTTAATACTCTTTGTCAACAATTGAGTTCAGACATAACTAACCAGATTGCTGCCTTCTTGCAGCATCTTTATGCTTTTCAAAGATATACAAAGCACAATTACATTGACAGTGGAGTATCTAGCAAAACAAAACAAACCAAATAACAGTTAAAAAGTCCACGTGAATTGAGGTCCATTTTGAAAACTCTCGTTATTGAATATTTATGCATTTTGTGTAAGCATTTCTGTTCATTTCGGTAAAACTAAATTATTTTTGGCACTCATACGAGCTGAAGTTCAAACAAACAACATACATGACTATTTATTTATTGGAATGTTTACTCATAACAAGTGGCTTTTCAGTCATAATTTTTTAAACCAATCAATAAAACTTTTTATCGAACGTACTAATTAATAACAAAATAGTTTTAAATTATATTTCAAGCTCATAATAATCACGTATGAGTTTTGATTTAAATCCAACGTTATATTTAATTGGCTACTTTAAAACTTTTGACACAAAAACAAATTGAAATTTAAAACGCATATAGAATGACTAGAATTAATTAATTTTTCGACAACTGGTATGGATTTTATTAACCAATTTTGGTGTTATTTAAATATTTAACAACAACACAAGAAGCTATAATTTTATTAGGTTTTATTGCCTTTGGCGACGAATTTTATGTCAAGTCAATAAAAATAATAGTGCGTCCAAAGAAATAAAGAGAAAATTAGTTCTAACTATTGAGGACTGCATCAAATCAGAGAAATGAATCAGTTTTTTTTGGTAGTAACTTCACGATCGAAAAATTGAAATTTCATAATGCTCGAATAGAATATCGAACATGAAATTTTAGTAAAAGGAGAAAATATATGTTTAAAATTCGTTTATGGACGACAGCTGAGGGATATATCAACAGTTTAAACGAACACTAAAAATGATTTGTAGCCACTGAGGGCGCTCGTCTGATGCTATACGGTTACCTATTCGTTCACCCACGCCAACCCACGGCTTACTTCTTCACGCGCGCCTTTAACTGATCACTTAATTCACCTATCATTTCTATACAAAAAAATACCAATTAATTGTCCTTTGTCGTTGGGGAACAGATGGTGTCGGCTGGAATTGCAGATTTGTGCATCTGGTAGTTTTTGCGACATTCTAAGAGACAAAAAAAATGCCGACAATGCGAAATTGCGTGACTACTTATGAATCCAAAGGAGTAGGTATGTTCGTAAGGTCGACAGGACGACATATTGCAAAGAAGAGTCGGGTCGCTGACGTCACTTTTAGTATAATTTATATCATAGAAAGCGATTTTTAAAGTGCATTTATGTTGAAATATCTATCCATTCTTCATATATCTAAAACACATGGCGTATCAAAGGATTTTAAAGTTTCCTTGCGAGGAGCAGCACGAAATTTTAACCCCGTTCTCATAAAACTTGAGCTTGGCATGATGAAACAAATTTATTGTTGTTGTTTTTTGTTTTAATAACACTTTGCTTTCGGGGAGAAAATACCAACACTATTTCTAAATCTACAAATATTGCGGAAAGAATGGGTTCATCTTGTTAACTTTATATATATTATTTTATCTCACGATTTTGCTCTCTGGTTTTAAAAATATTTAATTTAGTTTTACTGCGAATATTTTTTGCGCTTATTGGCTGCTGTATTAATATTCAAATTTTGGTCTTATTATTCTCGGGGATGAGTTGCAACTAACAACTAAGGAACTAGATATGCCACGACAATGTTACCAAGCATTTCCATTAAGTTAATTAGGATAGGTATTATTGTTATCTATAATAATATTAGACGTTGCTGAAGTAAATTAGCAAATTTGCTTCGCTTGCGCCAAATATGATACCAACGTATTTTATAAACACGTATGTTGCTTCTCTTCAAAACCGAACCGAACGGGTGTCCATGAAATTGTATCACCTGTTTTTTTTACGCTTTAAAGTTAAAGTTAAAGCAGTTATCTACCTCTTGCTTCCACGCAGTTAGACGACTTCATTAAATTTCAAATGGGCCATGAATTAAACTTATTATTGCGTAATTAGTTGGTAAATTTTAATTGCGAGACGCAAGAGTTCATTAATTCTGTGAAGATGAAACGATCATAGTTAACGTTGCAATGTGTCATGGACTACTATCACAGTTGCAAATACACTAACCAGTTAACTATCCATTATGCAAGATACACTTACGATCCTACCACACAGTACATCAAAAAGTTTGGCCACTATTACTGTACAGGAAGTCCCCGAAACTAGTGCAACAAAAAGGACCCAAAAATAGACATAATGTCCTTTAAAAAAGTCTTTAAGAGGACTCATTTAAAAGTGCCCCTTTTTTTGTTGTACACTTTACAAGTCGCACGCTGTACAATAATTTCTTAAAACCATAATTTATACCAACGATAAAAATGCGCAAGGACCTTAAATAAAAACGCTGCTCGGCTCTGCAAAAAGTATTAACTGTCGCGTTGCAGTTTTGATACGCCAATTTTGTTGCTTTAAAACTTTGGACGCTGCTGCTCTAATTTTGTAACAAAATGGCATCTTTCCTGCATTATTTTTGTTAAATTTTCATGGGCAGTCTTTCGCAGGATATGTCATTAGAGCAAACTAGCATAGGTACGTGCCAAGCTATTCCAGGCTATTTTGGAATGCTATTAAACTGCTATTGATTAAAATTTCAATTCAGCCAGTTGTTGCATGCCTAAATAAAATTAATTTTCAAATAAATATACCTGAACCTAATTTTGAAAGTTATGAATTATTTTTTGAAAAACCATTTATTTTAATTGGCTAATTAAACGTAAAATGTGGTTTTTTGACTCTATTATAAACAAAACAAATTAAACACGTTATATCAATCAGTCTTGTAGGATTATTTTTTGTGGACGTATAGCTAGTAATTTTTAACACATTTTTAAATATACAAATCTTACATTTGCACACGAGAAAAAAAGTAATTAATTGCTTAAGCCAACAAAAACGTCTTGAAAATAAGCTGAAGTGGTTATTTTTTATTATAATTTAACTTACCTTTGCTAGCAAGTGAAACTATGTAGACGATTCCTATTAAAAGATAACGATTATGCCTTTTAGTTTTCATGATTTCAAAGTCTAGAGGCACAGAAAAAAAACTAAGTTAGGAATGGTAAAAATGAGCAAACATTTCAAAGCACGTTGCTTTTAAAACACGCGCGGCGAGCGTAGCAGAATTTAGGAACGTCGTAAACGTTTGAAGTCGCAATCGGCACTGCGCTTCCTTCCAAACTCGCGCGGCTGGCATTATTTCCATCTCCACTGATGTTGGTCCTTTACACCATATAAAATTAACAACTAGGTAATACAAGAAAATGTTTTGGAAATGAGTTATTTTTCTCTCTGGAGAGTAAGTCCCTTAGGAAGAGTTTCGTTGTTGCGACTTAGCCTTGGATGTTTTTTATTTTAGTGTGTAGGATTTTTCTCCAGAGAAAAACGTATAGCGTCAGCTCAACGTCAATCATTGATCAGGTATTAGGGAAACACTCAAAAATGATAGAAAAGTGGGTACTCACTTCTAAGAGATTAGATATTATATCCTGCTGCAAATCTTACACGTTCTGAGAAATTATGTTATCCTTGGATAGCATCTTCCGCATCCTGATGCTGTATCTGTATTTGCTGCTTTTATTTTATAGATATTTGTCGTCTGGAAGCCTAAATAACATCGAGAAAACCGACAATTTTACAGAACGCATTTGCTCGTTACTATCCAATCTAATCTGGACTTCTTTTGTATTTTTGTTTTATGAAAAAACGATGCATTGTTCGGTTATGTCTATTCAACATATTGATCGCAAAATACACAAGAATCTACTAGTAATAATAATAATAATAATAATAATAATAAAGGACGTATACAGTGGCGCATCCACCAAATTCTTTAAAGGGTCTTATATCTCCCAAATGTATGTGTAGTTTTGCAGACTACATGTACAGCGGTATAGCAGAATCTAGTATACGCGTAGAGCTACTAGATTATGCATGTTGGCGTGCATAAGACATGGTTGAGACCGTTTGGGTCGAGCGCGCGGGTTATGGGTTCAAATTGCAACCCTATTTCTACCCCTCTACTTTTGAATCAAACATTTATTCGGGTCGTGCTCATGTTAAGTCACTGCAGCATGGTTCTATTTCACTGCAAAAATGTTTTAACGGTGCACTTTCAATCGATTGACGGTGTACGTAAAGTGGAATTTTAAATAAGCCCTTTAAATGTACAGCTAGGCGCATCCGCCATTTTTGCATTGCCCCTAATGGATAATTTTTTTCTAAATCTATATTTAGGTAAAATTTAAAACAATTTGTGTGTATTTTCTTAGCTTGATTTAAAACTATCTACAGTAGAATTATCTTCAAGGATACATCTGATATATACCTCGGTATCCTGATCCTGAATAATACATTTAGTAATTGCGTTACAGGAAAGTCTATATCTCTCAATAATAAGTCTGGAAGATACTACTGCCCATTTTTATACTCAGTAAATAATCTATTAGACATTATTATGGCATCAATCTTTTTTTGCTTCCTTCTCAGTTTTTTTTTCTCGTCCTTGATCCTTCGTGTTATTTATTGGTTGCTTTTGCGCACCGTGCGATATTTAAGAGTTATTATTTGTTTGATGTAATATTTTTTTAAACTAATGCAGCTAAATTTTGGATCCTGCTATACGCTGATTTGATTTAATCAGTTTGTGCTATTATGAAACATTTTAATTAGAATGCCTAAGCAAAATCACGTTTTAGAATTTGTTATAAATAATACCTACATGTTCTTTACTAATTGTTGTAATTTTTTAAACTGTATAGATGTAAGCGTTAGAACTAAACCATATCAATTATCAGTACACAATGTCACTTAACTGATAACTTGTTGACCCTCTGATGTAAAGTGACAATTATTAACTATTAAAAAATAGTATTATTTAATCATCAATGAACATGGCATCGCATACAATGCTTTTATCTTTATTTTTTCTAACCAATTTGTTGCTACAAGCGTATAGCTTTCCTCTTGAGGAAGACCAAGGAAGAAGTGCGTTAAACACCCCTTATAAACCCCTAATTTCTAAAATGTTTTGTTGCAGTTAAAGTTACAGTTCTCAACGATCCACACGACTTAATTATTGGCGATTGTAGGCAAAAAAAGGAGCTTTTACATCAACAAAACATCGTAGTGAACAACGATGGTAAAAGTCATGTTAACGCCGAAATAAAGGTACGTTCATTTTGTTTAATTCCACACATATTTAACTATTGTTTTTAGGTAATAGTGGATGATAACAACGCCAAAATAACCTGCGTACTTGTCCTAGACAAAATAGATGGAAAAGGGGGCTATCCAAAATACACTGGGGGTGGAGTGGATCACAATTTCGTGACGTTTAACGTGACAACCAAAGCAGGAGAAGGTTTCGACTATTTTGTGAGAATTTACGGAAATCCGTCTAATGCAACGTCAACAAACTAGAATTAAACAATTAAAGTCGAAACTAATTATTTTATTATACAGTGAATAGCTATTAAATATTAATAAATGCTAACTTTACTTCACATGTGTTTGCTAATGTATTCGACGTTAATCCTCTTCGGAAAAGGGAGATTTAGATCTAGTTTTCAGAAAGTATTCACCACGAGCCCTAAAACAAATCGTACCTAGAAGTTCTCTCTATTAAAATTTGCCATTACTTACGACTTGTTGACAAAAAAACCTCCCATATGAGACGTTTCCAAACTACTACAATTACTCTTAATAAAGTGCGAGTAATCATGACATTTTTGCGCCAAGAACGAATCAGGACTAGTCAAGGATTCAGCGTAATACTCATACGAACGCGAATGCGCACAGGCACCATCTATATCCAAAACACACCCTGGTTGTTCCTCTCCCCCATTAGGGTAGTAATCAGCAGTTCCTATAGCTTGCTTAAACCCTAAAATCCTAGCTGAGGTGTGAATAACGTGCACAAAAGTTGCGTCAGTTTCGTCTAAACGTCCTTCTGTGTTGTCGAAACTAAAAAACGGTTTCGCAGGGTCCAGACCTACGATATGGTCCACTGGACCTACCGCTGCTTGCACCTACATTTTTTATACATTATACAATAGTAAAAGGGTTTTTAGGTTACTTACCGTCGAGCCAGCTTGTCCACAAACGTGCGCGCCTAGGCTATGCCCAATGAGGGCAAAACTACTCGGGGCAGTACCGTACGCTTCAATAATGCCCACGATGTACTCGCCAACCACCTCGCCAATATCTGGCACCGCGTCTTTGGCAATAATGTAATTCCTATGAGCTGGACCGCTCCAGTCAACTACAAAGATATTTACGGCAGCTCTTTGGTCGTCAAGAAGAGCGGTACGCACAAGTGTATTCATGTTGCTTTTGTTGTTGTTGTTCCAACCGTGTATTATAAAGACTGTGAGTTGTTTCGGGTCGAAAAATGAGGCTTGGAGCGAGAGGACGTCATTTTCGGTTATCATGAATGGCTCGATGGGGTTTTTTGGGGTGAAGAGATAGTAACTTACGTCCTTAAGTTGGGCGTAAGGAGTTATATCATCGGAAAGGTCTTCTTGCAACAATTCTTCCACTTTTGGAACAATTCTTGGTTTAGTTATGCTTTTAAATTAAGGGTTTTTGTCCGGTACTTACAAGGAAGTGCTGCGCAAAAAGTCAATACGTATAACACAAAAAACTTATACATAATTCGATTTTTTAATACATATTGAGACTGTTTTAAGTACTACCTATTTATATCCATCTTTCATTGTTTTGTATTGAGATAAAATAATATTTTGATAAAAATTACGACGGCGAATTAGCAATACGTGTTGTTACAATAGTTTTTTAAGTATTATGTCCGATTAAACGATTCTCATAAGCCTAGATTATGTGCCATAAACGTTTAAGTTGTTTTTAGCCCTTTGAAAGTGTCTTATTAAATTGTATCACAACTTATCAGGTGCAATTATGCAAGATTATACATTAGATACGTATTGCTAAGAGGATACTGGATTACCCAATTTAACATAGTGAAACATGAGTAATTGCCATTGCTTCGAGTTACGATAGGTGAAGGCCCTAAACACGACAACAAACAACATAGATTTTAGGTCCTGAAGTCAAATTTTAAAGCCGCATAAAAAAAATACTCCCAATGTGCAAACATTTACCAAACAAATAAACCAGCCTTTTCTAATTAAACCTGATCGAATCGAAAAACCCAATTAATCAGGTGAATTGTGTTTACCTACAGCACAACATTTTTATTTTATTAAACTTCCTGCCCTGTCCAATACAATTTGGTAATTTCCAAACATTTAAATTTTTAAAACTTTTAAAAGTACTGGTAGCGCCACCTATTAGTCAAAAGCCACACTAACTTCAAAACTGTATACTGATTACAGTGTTCTACGCGCCACCTACCCAGAATTTGACACTTCGTAACTAATGTCGTAAAGTAAACAATATCCTTGTTTTAGTACAAATAAGCGTAATTTTAGCAATAATACTGCAATGTTCTAAACCAAAAAGCACAAAACGCTTAAAAAATGAGCGGGGCTGTGTATGGCGGCGGTAAACACCCACCTTCCAGTCAAAAAACAACATTTTAAACCCTTTTATTGCAGACGAGGTTGGTGCCATGGTTTTTGATTTTGGCCACAACTCCATAAGGGCTGGATACGGGGGCGAAGACAGTCCAAAACTGGACATACCATCAACAGTAGGGACGTATCTAGACCCCTACGACGGCGCCAGTAAATATAACATAGGCCTTGTAGCTCTGCACGTTAAAAAACCGGGTAAGTGTTTGAACTCTTGCGTTAAACAGAGGAATAAGATCGTTTTGAGACTAGGCATGGAGTTGACTTCGTTTCTCAAAGACGGCATGGTTGAAAACTGGGACATATACGAAAACGTCTTGGACTACTTATACCACAACGCGCTTAAAGCCGTTCCAAACGATCACCCTTTACTTCTAACAGAACCACCGTGGATTACGGCCCCTAAACGCGAACAAATGGCTGAACTTTTATTCGAAAGATACAAACTTCCTGCGTTGTATTTAGCCAAAAACGCAGCTCTAGCGGCTTTCGCCAACGGACGCCCGACGTGTTTAGTCGTCGACAGCGGAGCAACACATACTTCAGCGGTTCCAGTGCACGATGGCTTCGTACTGACGCAGGCAGTGGTTAAAAGCCCTGTTGGGGGCGATTATTTGAGTAACCAGTGTCGGAATTACTTAATGGAGAAAGGAATTGACATAGTTCCGGCGTGTATGGTTGCTAATAAAGAAATTGTTAAAGCGGACGATAGTCCTGTTTGGAAGCGCCGCAACATGAGAACTAAGCTTACGGACTCTTGGTACAACTACATGGTTAAGGTAAATGTTCTTTTTAACCCTTAGACACGTCAAATAAGTTCGCGTTTGAAATTAAACAAAAAAAAATCTCTTTTATAGCATAATTTACAAAAAACAGAAAATGACGACTGGTTTCGATGCATTACTACATCATTATCAGGTCTAAATTAACTAAATTTAAACTACAAGTATATACTCTAGTTAATTTTGTCTCTAACTTTAAAACTGATCGTTATTTTCCTGTTTTTTTCTTTAAAAAACCTTTTTTCTGCACAGGAAGTAATGCAAGACTTTCAATCATCCGTTCTACAAGTCGCGGACACGCTATACGACGAAGAAATAATAAAAACAATGCCAATGATACACTACGAATTCTGCAACGGTTTTCACAAGGATTTCGGCGTTGAACGCTTTAAAATACCAGAACCTTTGTTCAACCCAACGGCTGGTGCTAAAGCTGGAATTCAACCCATTTTAGGAGTTGGCCCTTTGGTTACTACGAGCGTTGGAATGTGTGACATAGACATAAGACCTGTGAGTTTGATTTTTTTAAAAATTAAAGCCTTGTGAGCAAAATAACGCTTTTTTTTAGGCGATGTACGGTAGCGTAGTGGTAACTGGAGGAAATTCGAATTTGCAGAGCTTTTCCGAACGTTTGAATCGAGATCTAGCGGCCAAAACACCTCCAGTGAGTTTTATATAATTATAGTATACTTACCACAAGCAAAAATCTTCTTTTTTTCAGCTCATGATCTATAGTTAATTGTCTTTTATAATTGTTTCAGAGTATGAGGTTAAAAATAATAAGTGCGTCTGGTCCAACTGAACGTAAATTTGGAGCTTGGATTGGGGGGTCAATTTTGAGTTCTTTGGGGACTTTTCAGCAACTTTGGGTCTCGAAACAGGAGTACGAAGAAGGGGGTAAAGCAATTGTACAAACTAAGTGTTTGTAGAGAAAATTTGGTTCCTTTTACTGTCAGTATTTTATTTTTTAAGTATTTTTAATTTTTGTGATATGACTACGTTTCTGTGCTATATTTTTTTGTATATATATATTATATAGTCGTTGTTTCGCTACATGTTCCTATATTAAGCGTACTTAATAAGAATTAATGTGATACTTGTATTTTTTAATGAATTCTTTATGTGCCAATCTGATATTTAAATAAAGCGTTTTAAACCTAACTGTTTTTTTATTATTATTGGCGTTTTATTATTATTATTATTTAGGTGGTGGGGTCGGTGAAGACACTTTAGGGTGGGGTAAATAAAAGTCATAGTTTTTACAAGATTTTTTTTTAATTTGAAATAATTCCATTCAGTCTTTTTTAACATATAATAGTAGATAATACATAACTATTAATATTATTGCAAATGCAACCAATTACATACAATATCTATATAGTGCACACACACACTTTCAATCCTAGTTAATAGCCTTGCTAGCTAATATTTACATTATTTTGTTGGTTGAGAATGCTGCGTATTTTGCATGATTTATTATGTGACCAAAAAAGCAACATTAGAACATGGAATACGTACATACATGGCATAAAAACAGTCAGTAAAAAAATAACATGGTAGTTAGAGTGGGTAACACACATTACCGATGTTAAGCGTAGTTTTTTTCGGCGTGCGCGCGCACTGTGCGTAGCCACGCCCACCTCAGAGGGCGTGGCCATCGGAAAACACTACGCTTACGCATCTACTAGAACAGGTTATCAGTTTTGACCACTTAAACATCAATTCTGCACTGTTTCATGCTGTCCACGCGTTTGCGGACGGTTATCATTACATTTCGTTAATTAATTACATACCACGGAACATTCTTGTTGGACAGACATAAAATACCTAATATAACACATCAAACAGGGTATATTCTTACAATTTAACTTAGCCTTTAAACCACAGATATGGAATTGTGTCCTTGCAACGTATTTTTTTGGTTCATGATGATCAGGTTTGATATGCGCAGATACAGCACCTTTTTAACTAATATTAAATGATGTAAAATATACGTTGCTAGGAGGATTAATAAAACTAGTAGTAAAAAATAAAGCTCTACAGTATAAAAATATAATACACTAAATTAAAATGATTTCGTTGACATTCGAAGATAATTAAAAGAATCTGTGGTTTACAACGCAGTTAAATAAACGTTACAGCCAAACAGTGAATTAAAACTGACAGATATTTAAGGCGACAGTTTCGTTTTAATGCGTAGCAGTACGCACATAATTAAAAAAAAACAAAACAACGTAATTTGGAGCGTAAAACGAAATTGTCGTCTCTTGAGTAAAGGGTATCCTAATTTCGATGTTTTAGAAAGTTACACCTATTTCCAAATTGGTTATTAACCGTTTATGAAACAGGTGTAACCGTCTATTTTAGAGCATTTTAATCTGGCGCAACTGCCTTTGCCTTATCGTTGCAACTTATAATAATTATTGCTCTAATTGACTTGGTTTATTTGTTTCGTCCAATTTAATTTAGGATTTGAAAAAGTCAAATAACGCAACGGCAGTTACCATATTTTTCTATCTATGTAGGTATGCAATGGTGTTTATTTTTTTTTTTGTTTGAAAACATTAATAATATATAGTACAGAAAATGTACACAGCCTTTTTACACGTACAAGTTTCATACTGACAATCAGTGTGGTGATTGGAGAATCGCAAACAAACATACATACCCTGCTATCTCCCTCGATCTCCCACGGAAGACAATCATTCTGACTGATTGCAATTAACTAAATATAAAAATATAAAACTGTACAAAGGTAAATACAGGGTGGTTGTACCAGTTACACAATCATCTCATTAAAAAGCATTCCATGATTAGTAGGAGCGCGTTGGCGGCGATGCACGCATGCGCGACGCATCGGCGCAAACGCGACAGCGAGCACAGGAAAGCATACGGAATGGAAACATTTACTATATGAGTTAAAATATAATACAGCAGCTAGATTAATCCTGGAAGGATGGTCCAATTATTACACGGTCGACAGTTAGGCTGAATTCATCACACTGCGCACAAACAATAACACAGTGAATTAACGGAACAATACACCGAACACTGAACTGTTTCTGAACTGTTTGTCAGTCACATAGTCTTTAGGGGTAGTTACAGCCCTGTAAGGGAATGCTTTGTTTCAACATATACATTGAACTAATACAACTGGCTTTTTTAATGGTAACTTCTAATCATGCACTAATTAAAGCAATTAAAAATACAATCCATGATTTAAATAATACATAATACAATAATAAAAAAGCAATAAAATGAGTATTAATACAATTTTATACACGATATAAATAAAATCTGGTCTAAAAAGCGTAATTGTATAAATTCTGACAAAGGCAATAAAAAATTTGCAGTGGGTAAAATTAATAAGTGTGTAGATAAAATATAAATATAACAACAAAATGAAGTATCTACATATACAAAAAAAAATAAAATTTAAAGCTCACAACACCCACAACATCTAAGGCCGATTTAACGAATTTTCGCATCATTAAAAAGGACGCATTTGCCTAAACAAGACAAGGTGCGATTACAGCATTCCCTTGACTGATAACTTTAGTACTAGGATATGTATTGGGGGCAGGGAGACGATTAGGGCGATTGGTATCAGCAGGCAAGTTCTTGGGCTGACGGGCGCAGCGTATTGTAGTTCCGAGTGGCGCCGGGGTGCGTCACATCCGGCTCGGGCCAATATCATGGCTGCCCATCAGCCGCCATTATGTTATGCACCTGCTCCAACTTGTATGCCAAACGTTGCTTTTGCGAGAACTCATCTTCTTCCAACGTTACCGTTAACTGTTCGTTGTATTTCTTGGCGTAGGTATACAATTCGTGGAGTGCACAATTCGTATTGAACTCCGTCGTGTGTAACTGCAAAACGTTTTCGTCCTTTAAATTTAATGCACAGAAAGTGATAAGAAACGGAAATAAGTAATCAGCTTCAAAATTAAGCAAATGCTTACAATTCAGCTGCCGAATTAAGCAAATGCTTGCGATTCAGCTTCAGAATTAAGCATTTGCTCACAATTCAGCTGCAAATTGAAGCAAATGCTCGCAATTCAGCTTCAAAATTAAGCAAAAGCTCGCAATTTAGGCAAAAGATGTACTGTAACTTACCCTAGATTCTTCAGCCAACATAGCGTTCATATCTTGATCAGAAATAGCAGGCATAATCTTAATATTAGAGTAATAGCTCTCAACCCAGTCCTTGTAACATGGAATGTCTTTGGCGTACAGTAGTTTCGAACTTGGTGAATCTTTACCTATAACACAAACCATATTAAATACAATTCAAAAGGTTTCTTGTAGTTACAAACCTAATCTATGGTCAGACGTAGAACACGAATCCATAAACGTCTGCGCTACAACCGATAGACACGAATCCACAATATTCGATTTGTGAATATCAAACACAAAATTTGGATTCTTGATAAGGTTGACCCAGAACCGCAACGGCAAAGAGTTGCTCTTCCACGTGTGGACGACCTCAGGATCGGAAATACCATGTTGCAGCGCTTGATCGTCCAAGAAATCAAACATGTACTTAATGGCTATTGGTAGAGCGGAACCTCGATGCGCTGTACTGAAGATCGTTTCGAACAAATCATCTACGAACTTTTGCAACGTTCCTTTTGTGGCCAAGAGTCGCGTGAGATAGATCTCGGACACCATTTTATTTCCACGTTCACCCTCTTTCGGGTTCTCGTTGTCGTGGTGCTTCACCAAATGCCAGACTTTAACCCCTTGGTCGTGGTCATGGTTCAGCGGACTAGTTGCTCGACTTAGGGGTGGACTTGCAGAGTTAAACTTGCTTATGTTTAACGTTTCGTACTTGTGAAGCTTGTCCTTTTCAGGGAAGATCGTAGCGAAGTTGTAGATCGAGCTTTGCTTGGAAACGAGATTAAGACACGCCCCGTCGTGAACGCGGTAGTGCTGTAGGGTGTTTTTGCGCTTCCAATCGCCCTCGATTTTGGTTGTGGAGTCCTCGTCGTACAGGATTAAGCGACCTGATTGTCCTGTACGCCACTCTGCAAAAGAAAACGGGAAAATTAGGTTGTTTATGAGCTTTTGCTTAATTTTGAAGCTGAATTGCTAGCAAATGCTTCAATTTGAAGCTGAATTGCAAGCAAATGCTTAATTTTGCAGCTTAATTTCAAGTTTTAAAGCTTGTCAATTGAGACTAAACTCACCAAGGTCCAAATCGTCCTTCCTAGGCCGTTGCGAATGCGGCGTAGCTCTATAAATCGCATCAAGCGACTTTTCCTTAACCTGACTAATGGTATCACAATCCAGCACTTTAACTCCTGTGTTGGTGTCCGCTCCGTGATCAGGACCTCCAACGAACATCGCTTGTTGCGAAATAGAAACGTAGACCGTCTAAAACAAAACAATTAGCACAAAAAAGGACAGAATGAGGTAGTACAAACCATTGGCTTGAAGTCAATTGATTGTCGGATCAGTTTTTCCTCGCTTAAGGAGTAGCGCGCTTCTGAGGTAACAGCGTCAACTGGTCCTTTGTCTACTTGTTGTTTTACGGCTCTGAAAAGCATGAATAATGGCTCGCCGGCGCACTCCTTTAAGAACTTGTATAAGAGGAATGTGAACCAGGCGCTGAGCATCTTTTCCGCTACGCTTTCAGTCCTTCGTAGCAATAATTTGGGGTGACTTTTGCCTTCAATGCACTTCTCAATCAGCTCGGCTAGTAATGTCTTGAGGATATCGGTGCAGTACTCCATTTTACTTTGCAGCGTGACCATTATTAAGGACGCGACGTTGACGCGATCGCGCATTGAAAAGTAGCGATTACTTTCAAGAGTGCGAATAAACAATAAAAGGAATGTCTTGTTCATTATGAGCTGGCCGAAGAGTCGTAAGCCTTTCTCCTTTCGTAGTAACTCAGGCTTCTCCCATTGCAAAACGATATGGTCATCAACGTTAGGAAACAAAATCTTCATAGCGTAAGTACGGTAGTCCAAAAACGGAATACCACCAGTCGTTAAATCGCTCGTAAGGTCCGTCATTTCGGTCTGCAGCTCGGCGAAAGCTTCCTTACACTCAGCTGCGACTCTTAATTCCAAGATGTCCATTTGTTCCTGCATGTTTTTGAGGACGCGATTACTCTCTGTTGATTTGCGTCGATACGCAATGAGGAAAAATATAAACACGACGAATATAACAACACCAATGGCTATGATGACGAAAACCGTTGTCTTAGACAAAGGACCGTTGGTCCCTGATGGAGATGAATAGGATAGCTTTCCGATGTTGAAGTTTAAGGTGCCGCCGATTATTACAGTTACTTCTGGCAGCTCGTCTTTTAGAATTTCGCCGTTTTGGAATGCTGGAGGTTGCACCTCGGGCGGGCGGCATGTTAATTGTGCGCGGGATAGAGACGTAACGTTGCAAAAGCTGTTTCCGATTCGGACCTCGACGTCTGATTCTTGGCAAGCCCTGTCTATGTTTTGACCCTGCAAAAAACACACACAAACAAGATTATTAACTACTTAATGTACTGGATGATCTGTTGGCTAAATTAACGCGTAAAGATTGAAGAATACTTACGATAATGTTTAAGTAGTCTGACTTGTAGTACTTAAGCTCTTGGTCGAACTTCTCGAAGAATGGGTTTGGGTACAATAAGAAGTGTTGAAAATTGTTGTTCATTGTTAAGTTTTGCACTCCAGAAACGTTGTCCATTCGGAATCCGTACTCGAGTTTAAGCGGGGTGTCTGCGTTTATTCGCGAATGTTCCGCTTCTTCAATCATTGGGCTGCTGCAAACCATACTTGTGTTGCTTTGGATTGTGCATTCCTGTTTAAAAACAAACGTTATTGCAAATGTTATTAGTTAAAGCCTAAAACGCATGAAATATTACGCAACTTTGCAAGTTATTAGATTAGACACTTGGGGAAAGAAATACTTACACTGACAAACATCTTCTGTTCGTAATAAACATACATCTGCGGTTTTTGTATATACGCCAAATTCTTTCCTGTAACCGAAATCTTAATCCCTCCTGCCGGTATTCCTTTTGGTATTTTATCCTGCGTGTTAACACCACTCTGCGCAGATTCAATTATAGGATCATCAACGTACTGGAACAACTCCTTTTCGTAGTACCGGTCGCCGTTATCAAACCTCATGTGTAATTTCTTGGGCGACAAGGTATCTGACGCGCTTGTACTGCACAACGCTTGGTTTTGATCCGTACTCAAAATCCTGCATGGCGTGTTGCCTAAGAAAGCTTGTATGTTGCTCCCAGCGTTCATAAAGTTGCCGCGGATGTGGAGCATAGTCCCGCCGGACTTAGGTCCGTACCGCGGCGATATTCCGGTGATTACAGGGTCCACGAATTTGTAACTGTGCTTCGATTCGCCGCGGTAGTCTTCGACACGGACTACGACAGGACCTTGACGCGCTTCGCTTGTTCCAGGTCCATCAACTTTACATACGATTTGTTTGGTTTTCTTGTACAGGTGTTCGTATGGCTCGCAATTGATTCCAGCGACGTTTATACCGCGGTAGATGTCCAAGAAAGTCTTGCCGAGGTTAATGCCTTTGATTGTGATGTTGGTGCCGCCTTCCCATGGTCCAAGCTCAGGGCTGAAGGACAGTACCTCGGGGTTAGGGCATGTTTGGCTGCGGTTGAGCCAAACGGACGAGCCTTTTTCGCATTGGTCTTTGACCTCGCAGCGATCGGAGGACTGGCACCAACCACAGTCGTACTTCTCGGCTAGCGCGAGGCACATTCCGCAGTTATCAGCCATGTCCTTGCAGCGGTAGATCACTATATGGACATTATCCGGGTTGTCTAAGGGTTTAGAACCGCCCCAGATTACAGCAAAAGTCGCGGTGATGTTCGGAGCACGGGATTGGTACGAAAATTCCATGGCGTCGCAGTAAATAGTGTCGCCTAGGAGTTGTGCGTTGACACTGGTCACTCTTCCTTCGATGTTGAACTGGCAAACGAAGCGGGTTTGGACTATGAACTGTCCAATGATGTGGACTTTTACTTTGACTTGTTTTTTAATGCCGGACGCGACTAGGATCTCAGGGGAGTTGCCAACTGTCGCGTTTATCGTTGGACAAAACGCTGGGCCTGAGCGGTAGCTTGGACCAGCGCGCTGCGCAAAATAAGACAGTTAGTTTAAATACGTTGTAGATACGCATAGACTTACGCTTATCCCAGTAACCAAGATGTCGTTCCGGCAGTTTTCTGCCGTGTCATGAGTGCACCTGTGTCCATCAACGCACCAATCGCACGGGAACGACGACGAAACGCATTGTGTACAAGAACTATAAGTGTTGCAGTCGAAAAACGTGAAATTCGTCGCCACGAAGTCAGGTCCAGACGTCATGCGAACGGATAGCTTGGCCGTGAAGTGATCTACAAGAAACCACATGAACAAATACGCTGAGTAATTAGAGATAAATCTTACGTTGTCCTTGTGGAATAGAAGGAAGCAAATCAGTCCTAGGGGTGGTGCAATTAACCCCGGACCCTTTACGGGTGGCATTTGTTATCAGGGTTTTGTCTAATGCGGTAAAGGCGCACAAGAAATTACCAGATAAACTTGGCAAATTGTCGATAATTAAATCCAGCTAGAAACGACAAGTTTAAATTAAAAAGGGGCCGACGCCGCCGCGTTGAAAAAATAAAGTTTTTAAGTGGAAAAGCGTTGTTATTTGTGGAAAACTAATTAAATACACACCGTTCGAGCTGTTGTTCTTTGCAATTGATTAGGGATGACGCTCGTGATTGTAGTGCACCTTCCGCTTTTATAACTAATCCAATATAGCTGATCCTTGGCCGCATCCTGACAATCAGAGCGCAGGCTGCACCTATATTAAAAAATTAATTAACGATTCGTTTAAGTAAACGTTCAAAGAAAAACCAATCTTTGTTATTTACAACCACGATCGAAAATGAAGAGCATTTTAAATATGCAACCACTTAAAATCGTTTTAGGGATAATAAAAGGATGTATTTTTCCCTTACGGGCAAGCCAATTGTAGGTCCAATTTTAAAAATTCCCAAAAATATTTTTTTTGTGCCCGATTACAATGAAACTTATTTTGTAGACTACTTTTTGGCTGTAGAATACGAATCTGCATTTACATTTTTCCTAAAAAAATGTTTTTCCAAAATAAAGCACTCTAAAAAAAATTCCTAGGGTGTCGCGTTTTGAGCTGTCTTTGAAAACTCGTAGCATTAAAACTAAAAGCGCTGTAAATGTTTAAGTACCAGATTCGGATTCAGCACCTTGTTTTACATAAGCATTGATGGCATCCATTTGTGACCGTGGCAATTAAAAAACTGCGAATATTTAGACCCATACCCCTTGGTTTAAAATGGACAAATAAATTTTGAAAAAATTAAATTGCCTGAAACTGTGTTTTTAAGTTTATTAAAAGCCGTACAAACCAAATCTGCAATCGGTTTTTTCCCAAGTGCTTTTGATTTTTTTCTAGAGCTTTTAAAAGTTGGTCAATTAAAAACTGAAAATATTTGGTTTAAAATGAAATAAATTTAAAAAAAAAAATTAAATTGCCTGAAACTGTGTTTTTATGCTTATTAAAAGGCGTACAAATTAAATCTGCAATCGGTTTTTTCCCAAGTGCTTTTGATTTTTTTCTAGAGCTTTCCAAAGTTGGTCAATTAAAAAAGTGAAAATATTTGGACCCTCACCCCTTTTAAAAAAACAAGGCAAATTAAAAAACAAATTAATTTGACTAAGACTGTGCTTTTTTACTTATAAAAGGGCGTAGAAAACGAATAAACAATCAGATTTTTATTTATAAGTCCTAGAAAAAAAATTGACTTACTTGTTTTCGAGGGAGCACCATCCGCAATAAGGGTCTTTCGCCCCAAGACATTCAAGACAATTCCTATACACCCGACATTCCTCTACTTTGACTTTGGACACCTTCTTCTCAGTCATGACGTATAAATGCGCGTAATTATTATTGTAGCTGTCAAAATGAAGGTCCGGATTGATTGGCGATCCCTCCTCAATTAAAACATCCCCATACTCCAGCGCTGTAGTCTTCGAGGACTCAACAACCACTTTCTTAAGATGCCCAGAAGCCGTACCGATAAAAACAACGGTAAAATCGCCAGTTGAAGTGGCCGCTACGGCCGTCAACCGGCTTGGAAAGAGTAAAACAGGGACGGCTTGAACTGCCATTTCACCCCCTAGTGGGGTGTTCACGTCTAATCCACAGAAATCCTCGTCAATTGTTTGCAGTTTCTGAAATTGTATGTAATGTTTGCTTTCGTATTACAACCACCCACTTATTGTTAAGATTGATACCAACAACAGTGTGTGGGAAAATGCATGCTGCTTGGTACATGATTTATCTGAGACACACTTCTTCGCAGTTATTATTTCTCAACCCTGATTTTTAATTAAATAAGTCGAAAGTTAGATAATTCGCTTGGTTGCAGTTGCAAGAATGTCTCAAGAGGATCATATCTCTCAGGTGGACGACCTTATATTACTTTACTTCGTCGGAAAGAATTCGAACATGATAACTAATGCTTTTCTAAGAAGCTTTACGTATTCTGTTTCTTTTTAGCGAAGAGGCGAAAGTGCAAACAGAAAAATGCATTCGGCTATCAAACGGAACTGTCTGCAAACATGTCGTTGATAATTATTTATAACTAAAATGCATTAAAAACAAATAAATAATAATAGACTAAAGGAAACGCGACATGAAAGAGAAAATAAATAAAAACGTTTATGAAATATTAAGTGCTACCTATTGTTATTATTTTATCCTCAAGACAGAATATTTTTAAAATCAATATTCGTCGGACTAATGAAGAGGGACAGCATTAATATTTTATTAGACAGTCAGTCTGCATTACTTATAAAAACCTAAATCTAATTAAACCTGCTAACAAAATGTATTTTCACTAGAGAATAATTAAACCAAACTATGCAGAAAAATTACCATTCTCTATTTATCTAAAAACACTCCTATGCTGTTTCAAATTGTCATGGTCTAATCAGTACACCTAAATTTTGGCTAAAATAAAAAATAACTTACCGTAGAGACACACTGATGGCTCGGCGATATAAAATCAAGTCCTCTTTGGCCAATCCCACCAAAGCAGTTTTTAATATTGTGCATAAATTTCCTGCGAATAGATTTCAAGGAATATACGCAAAGCGCAGATTGACTAGACGGCTTGTTTGGTGAATTTGGCTCGCTCGCACTGAACACCGCAAAAAGAACGTCATCCTGGGCGGTTATCCCAAGATCCGAAGCCAAATCTGAGCCGGCTTTCCCTACGTAAGCTGCTTGTACTAAATTGAAAGAACGCCCCCCTTCGCTTGTACAATCAATCGGGATTTCTGTATACGAATAGTAGTTCTCGTCGTCGTGACAGACCTGCGAAAGGAAATAATGCCAAAAAACGCTACATAAACGTTGAATTGCGTCGTGCGCACACGACATAAGTGGGGGAAGTGTTAGCGCGCGTGCGCACGACGCGAAACCCCCAGGAAACTTACTCTAACAAGTTTGCTGATGTATTGACTCGATGTAGTGTGTTTCATCTGCGTTGTTAGGAAATAGCTAAACCCTTTAGAAGCAAAACCGTAAACATAGTTAATGGGATATCGCTCCCGTGCTAAAGAGTTGACAAACATTCTAGTACCAGTCGTAACGGCGGTTTGAGCAATCGAAAACATTTTGTCCTTTTCCAAGGACCGACTACTGACAGCCGGTACCTCAGAGCGATATGGGGAGCCCAGGGTAAACGTGACCCCAACGTACATAACCTGCAAGAAAATTAGTTATGGTAGATTTATGTAAATATAGATTATGCAGGTTTAATAGAGCGACGCTTTGTATTTAATTTACCGGCGGGTTCGTTGACGACATAATAGGTAAATCGGTACAGTTTCCGAAATGACAGGTTTTAATTAATTAAATTGTCACACTATCGTTGCTTAGAAACCTGCATAAATTAGAGGAGACTAATAAAAAGCCTTATTTAATACAGATTCGTGAGAAATGATCTGTGCCGTAAAAAGTATTGAAAAATGCACGATTAATTAAATCAGCTCATTACTAAAGTGGGAAATCTTTTCAGCATACATGAATGGACGTACAGCAACTTTTAATTGACAGTCTGATAATTATAACATGCATAAGCGTATTGAAATACAGTTGCACCATTCAAACACTTGAAATTGTCACCCCTATAACAGAGGGTGACCGCCAGTGGCCGGGAAAAGGTAGACAATACTTCAGGCAGTGTGTCTGACTAATCCTCCTACTAATATTATAGAGTAGGTTTACGTCTGGCTCCCACCGTTATTAAAACGGGGTATAAATCGAGTTTATAGCGCGCGCGGCGGTCGTTACACTTTTTTCAAATTACATCATTTATTTGGCATTTTTCTTTTGAACCGTTTTAAGGGTGCTATTGGATTTATAGCCTACACAGATTTCATTACTTTGAATTAGGTTGTAGCCAGGCAAGTATTCAAAAAATGCTTTGAGCTTGAAGGCCGATTTATAGAACGTAACATTCACTTTACTTCCGCTTTACTTCGGCGTAACTTAACCGAAAGTTAAATAAAATACATGGGAATGTATTGGCATTTATACTTCACTTTAGCGCTACTTTGCTAATTTATTTAGCTTTAAGTCGTATAAAGTCGTACTAACTCGAGACCCGAGCTTGGCCATCATGCGCAAAATTTGCAAAAATGGGATATTCACCTTTATTGTCAAGGGTAGTGATTATGGAATATCGCTTCGTACGTTACCTTCTTATGTAGGTTTTGTACGAAGCGATATTCCGTAATTACCGTCCAGGTGTTAATTGTCAGAAGTCGCGAGTTCAGACACATGCGCTTTACTGATCCCAATTTCACGTAACTTTGCAATCTGTAAATTAGGTAAATTTGTAAAGTTAAGTGGAAGTGAAGTTACGCAGAAGTAAAGTAAAAGTTACGTTGTATAAATCGGCCTTGAGCTGTAGGAAACGCTTGAATGGGTTTAATCCGTACCTGTGTGACAGGGGGTCCAGGCGGGCCAGGGGCAATGAAGGCAACGGTGGAGGCCGACGCGTTGTTGGCCACAACGGCCTCCCGCACCTCCTTCGTGCCCGCGGAGATATTCTGCAGATCCCGTACGGAGCAAATGCCCTGGAATAAGCTTCCACACGCGATGAGCCGACTGGTCGTGTAATCGATAACCAGAGCTTTGTTAACGCTATCGGTGAGCTTCTTGTTCACCGCTGCAGTGCACTCTAACACCGAACACTCATCAGAATCCAATTCCGGGCCGGTTTTCTCCTTCGTGGTAAGCTCCAAGTCGGGCGACAGTTGGTAGAGTCGATTGACCGCGCCAACGAAGACGCGGCCCGTGTTTTTGTCCACCACGAGGTGGTTAAAGGCTTGCACCTCGGGATCGGAGAAGGTGAAGAGGATCTCCCTGGCGGCCGCGGCTACGGTGATGGCCACAGCCGCTAGTATTAGCAGAAGAGGTAGCCGCTTCATAGCAGCTCAATTCGGGACGAGGTTCACGCCATCAGTATTTCTGCAAACAAAACATGGGTTTAGTATTGCGAAGAGTCTAGTTACAAGCTTTAAAACCTGCAAACACGCACAATTCATTTGATATTATTGTTTGCAGGAAATCTGTATAGGGGATCGGATCAAGTTTCGTTGCGAGCTCTGAATTATTTTCCTCGTAAAATTTCGACTAGACGCCGCTGCAAACTGTTACCTTCTTAAATTTGCACAATTTCCATAAAAACGTCGCTAAAAATAATATCATTGTGGTTGATTTGCAAATTTGTCACGATTTTCTTTTTAAATTTAAGCGTCTCATAATTTTCGCCGGGAAATTGGCGATAAATCGAGACGCGACAGGACGCAATCAAATCTAAAGAGCCAATATTAGCATACTTTTTCTCGCAGTAAAACTACTCGGTAATCTTAAATAAATACCCAACAGATGAAAAACGTGCAAGTAAAGTTACTATTCGGGATTTGGAGCCAGCTTGTTTTTCAAATAAGCCAAGACACCTTCTTTAAGCTGCTAGGCTGCCTCGACTCGAGAACAAAACACTGCAAATACCTATTTAAAAAAGAATTAATCAAAATACCTACTTTAATTAAGTACCTATCTCGACTATGGTATTTAATAAAATGCAAATTAAACAATAAATAGAACTGAAAAGGGTGTGTCAAACCAGTTCAACTAAAAATGAACAGGAAATTTAATTTATGTTTTATAACCATCAACATTTTGGAAACCATTTAGAAGAGCTTAATTTTGTTTTCACTCAAAACACAATTAGCGCATCGTGATGTACGATTTCTAATTGGAACAAGGATAATAAAAATCACGATTTCAAACTCGACACCATTCAAAGAGGCATTTATTGCTTTCGAAGATTACGACTTCAAATACAGAGAATGAATTGTATTAAGGTAACCAACTGGCTTCCTGGCGGACCGATGCAGTTTCTCAGAAAGCCTTTCAAAACATTATGTACTTCGTGTGTCCATTAAATACTTGTGAGCTTTTCAAACGTCTGCGAAATATCCAAATCTAAGCAGTATAAAACAACCGTTTTTAACAGAGAACGAAACCTAATTTTTAAAGTTTAAAATTTAGCATACAGTGACATTAAACTATCAATCATATGTATTGTTGCGTCCAATTGTTAAACATCTGGTGTTCTGACCAAATGAATTCGGTGGCAATTTTTACAGCGAAAGCAACTTTCTCCCGCATTGTTATTTATTTACAGACCACTTCTTACTTGCGAAATGGTTACGTTAAGATCAATAAAGAACAATTCGCCACATCCGGATGACCGATCCAAACTATCAGTAAACAGTCATCAAAGTATAAAAATACGTAAACGAAAACTATAAATAACTATGAATAAACGCTAGAAGTTAATTAAATATTTAAGAAGTGTACGCTTTTAAATAGATCAATAGTTTTATGCGGACGTTCCTTTTTAAGTTATTTACTGGGCATTTAATATTTAAGACGATCTCGAGATGTAGAAGTTTTTCTAATGGAGAATGCATGTGTAGTAAACCTAAATGTTTTCGGAGCATGTAAATAACGTAATTACTTCGGAGAATTTATTAATATCAAAAGATTGCAGCGAACCGGAACTCTATGCTAGTCGTGTACGATCAAGTTATTGAAATTTTACAATATAACACAGTGTCACAAATTTGTATACGTGTATCACAATTGAAGTTGAATGTCTCATTCCTCTTAAATTATATCATATTTTTCATTTCCTTTCGAGTTATATTAAAATACAGTTTATTTTATTAGCCTAGCGCAACATGTAGCGTCTTCAACAATAGAAGATAATTTTGAATAATCAGTGAATGCAGACCACGATTGATATACAAACAAAATTTTACTCTCGACTTGCAAGTCACAGTATAATCCAATTATTTTTCTCGCTCGAAACGCCTTCACAAAAATAAATGCCAAATTTAAATTAAACTACACGTCCAAAGAATTTTGCTGTCATTGAACTTGCAGCATAAGGTGTGAGAAAGTCAATATAAACTATTTTCTTCAGATAATGATATTGACTTAGAATAATCATGAACAAACGCGATTAGATAGCTCTACATCACTAAACAACAACGCGCATGTCTGACCGACATGCGCACTAAGCTTGTTGACTCGCCAACCAAACAAACAAACATTTAATAACGCACAATATCACCAAATTAAGTGAAAAGGCATGTCGCTGTCCAACCCAATTAGTATTAAACCTTTGTCAGAGAAATATTTAATAAACAACAACTGAAACAAACACAAATTGAAAAACAAACATGTGTCACAACAATGTTTAAGGGTTATAAATTAATTCGTGTTCCACAAAAACATCAGCTGATGTCTCCAAGGGTCAAAAATAGCAAAGAGATAACATGCCGCAGACAAGTAACGTTCTTTAGTTCATTGGGATCGGTCCTAGACCCCATGCTATCGCCACTTCATGGTTCTGGAGCCCGTTTTACACTCGTCTTGCAAATTTTGTTGCTCTCGCAAATATTATGTACTCCAGAACTTGTGGCTTGAAAGAGATGGTTTTTATTTTCCTTAGGGGAAGGATGGTTAGTTTACGGGCTTGTTAAGTTGATGCTGCGAAAACTTGGTGCAATTTTGCGGAAAGAGTTGCAATTAGCGAAATAACGTAGTGTTTAAGTTGTGTGTAAAGCGGGCTCGAGCATTCGTCCTTTCTCAGGCCAGGCTAAGCCAAGGTATTTCCTAATATCTAAGAGAGACAATATCGCCCGCGTACAAAACCGGTTCGTACTCTTACGACTGAATGAATCATTTAACAAGTCATTTAATTAGTTTTCTACGAGGTTTTCTCGTATTCTTTCATTCTTTGAAGTTGCAATCATTGTAACAAAGCCTCATAATATTACTTCGGAAATAATCTAACTAAAACCCAGTTAAAATACATACCTTTAAAGTGTTTGAACCTTCAAATTAACTCAGTATGTTGATTAATACTGTGCTGGTAAAAATAAGATAAACTCGTAGCTTAGGAAAGAATTTACCAGCAAAAAACAAATGCTATTTTAATTATAGCTTTTGCTTTGCTATACGGTACGAAAAAAAAAAGCACCAGGCATATAATTTAGAAGGACGGTATGGTTAAGTCATCGTGCACAATAAATTCGTAAAAAGCCGTTTCCGTTATACTTTTAACATTTCCAGCAATTATTTTTAAGTACTCTATAAAAGAACATACACAAAACTGCAAAACACACAGCGTAAACTAAATCTGAAAGCCCAACATAAGCATAGCCCCAAAATGGGGTACAAAGTTTAAAGCAAAAAAACATACACAATGAGTCAATAAATAATAGGCATTAACAAAAAGTCGGCGTTACGCTATGAATACTAATCATTTCGCAATTTAACACACAAAAAACATTGTGTGCAACAACATTATGTTATGTTTTGTTTCGATATAACCACTAAATACAAGAGTAACAACCCCAACAAATAAGCCTAATTAAAACATGTTCAAAAAACCTCATTTTGAAGCGCAAACGTGCAGTTGAAATCATTTGATTACCTAAAAAGAGGAACACGCTGTATCCTCGAGGTTACAAAGAACAAAGATCATCCTATTCGCTATAGTTCAACGCTGAAGATTACCAATCATGCCTCACCAATACGATGCGGAAACCATTTTCGACTTAAATTACGTTTTTACCATAATGGTAAGACTGCAATTAAAAATTAATAACTATTCGATTCGCGCGCTTGTCGAAAGCAAGCAATTCATTGTTAATTATTAATCACTAATTAAATTAATGCTCTGACTAAGACTAATGCATATTATAATTGTTTTACCGAGAATTAGCAAAAAGAAAAACAGAATTGCGACACTGCTTTCCTGTTTAGTAAAAGTCACATGTTTTTACATTCTTTTATATTATTTTAATCAAGAGTTTATTTTTAACGCGCTTTATCTACAATAAAACAGTACAAAGAAATTGTACATACAGAGGTTCTTAAATAAGATATAATTAATAATTTTTGTCAAAACAAAGTTCTATAGCAACCTGCTATTAAGGTGGGTTTGGAAAACAAATTCAATTAGTTGATCCTAGCTAGCCTGTAGCTTTGGAGTGAATCCACTAATTAAGTTACTTTATGATAGCAAAAGCCAGAGATTCCAAATCCGTCCAACCCGTCGAGTCCGCGGCTTTGCCTTAATTTATCAAACTCAATTAGTGTGGCCAATGCGTCAATAGAATTCGAGTTTAAAACAAATCCAGGCAAGGTTGACAACCGTATCCCTTTGGGCGAAAATTATTTGCTCAAATCAAATCTGTTCTTGACACCAAGAAGCTAAACATCGGCGTACAAAAATGAGTATTTCGACACACAGTAGTAAGATTAAAGCTCTAGATAAATAGGTGATTCACTTAAAAATTTGAAACTTTGTGTACCTTTTTGTTGTTAATGCTCGTATAGGTACTGTTTTAGTAAACATGACAAGTATTTTAAATTTAAACATTGCTAGATGACCTGAATGTTTGCGATTCCACCTCGGCCGGCATGAGAGAGCATGGGAAACATTAAATGTCATATTTCAACTACGAGTATTTCACGTTGCTAGTAGTTCCAAGACCGACATCTAAAGAGTAGAACCACGTTTTAATTTACCGGAAAATTATGGTTAGCTGAAAACCGGCTAGCTTTATTTTCATTTGAAGCATACTTTGGCTAGCTGCTAGCAGATATACTGCTTAATAAATTTGCAAATTAGTAAACACGAAAAGCGCTGTTTTAAAATTAAAATAATATTTTGTTTGAATTCACCTGGCCTCCGCGCCGTGAACATAAAAGCAACAGACTTTATGGAATAATTACCTTTTATTTTCTACTATGCAAAAATTAAAAAATAACCAACCAACATTGCATTTTTTAATCTCCTAATTCAAGAGCCATTCAAAAAATGCTTCGTTTTTAATATGTTAAATAAAGTGGGAGAGAAAATCTGTATTTATTTACCAGAAACATTTTCTTTGAAAGAGCATCCCACCGACAAACGTTTAATATTCAAATGGTTGTGTAAAAGATAAAATACCTGGGCATTTAATTTGGTAAATTCAACGAATTAAACGAATATTTTGTACGAGCTTATGCCCATTTAAAGCTTAATTAAATATTTGTATGTTTTTTCCAGTATACTATATGAAACAAAATACAAACCAAAGCGCAGAGTAATAATTTGATTTCAATTCACCTATATAGACTATAAAGAGAAATTCCGCGTTTGTTACTTCGTTCTTGAGTTTCTTACAGTCAGGGATTTAAAATTAATATTTAGAATATTCTGTTATTTTATAAAAGCGCACGTAAAACGAGAATTACGACGGGAACCTTTTAGTTTGCAGAGGATTTCATGGTAATTAAAGACTTACAACTTCTTACATTTTGGATTGTTTAAAAAAATTGATTTGTCTTTTGTGTTCAAAAAATAAAACAAAGCTGTTGCCTAAAACGATCCCGAATGACAAATATGGCAGGCAAATTTTCTGGGTGTCGGCACTTCAAAAGGCCGGTCATTTCAGAGAAGAAATCATGCCTTCAAGGTTGAACCAGAAATTCTATTAATATTGAAATATAGATATCTTTACTTGTATTCTAGAAAAGGTCAAGCTAGACTGTAGTTATATTGAGAAATTCATTTGTACACGTTATTATTATTAGAGAGATAGTAGGCGGTTTACAAGAGTTTGTATTTTATTTGCTTTTTGTAGAAGCGTAAATATTTTATGTTGAAATTTACCGCATCAAGCATATAAGTAGATTCTTCCTCATTACTTTTATTTTACTCGTTTTATTTTCAAACTACTTGAGTGACAAAAAACTTTTATATCATTAGGGTAACGGCTCTAAAAAAGGCGTCGATATATCAAAGGTTGCTTTGCTTAATTTATTTCTGATTGCTTATCAATCAAATTTTGTAAACGAGTCCACTAATATAATCATTTTGAACAACACTACTATACCTAATCGAACTTTGGTTTAAATAAATAAAATGTCATAAGGTAATGGCTATGTTTGACATTTTAAAATCGATTTTGTTAAAATGCAGTTCCATTTTAACTTTTACTGCTTTTCTAGGTGCCTAAAAAAATTAAATCCTCAAGCAGAATAATCGCTAATAACTTTAAACAAAAGAATTATGAATTATAAACAAATAATAGCTCTCATTAATTTAAATACTGTGTTATAAACATTTGTTTTAAAACCAAATGGGGCAAAAAGTGTCGTTGGCAATGAATGTCGTAAAATTTGTCAATAAAGCCGAATTATGTTATAATAAATTGCTCCTTTTTATTGCCCTTCGTTAAAAGTTGACGACTGTTTATAACAACTTATTAAGACTAGAAACTTAGCTTATCATCAAATCCCTTTTTGCCTTTATGTTATATTTATTGCAGATTTAATAAAAAAGGAAACTACGACTAGTAAAATTTTAATCGTCGCCCCCTTTAAAAGGGTTTTTCGAGGGGGTGTAGCATAAGGTACCTAAATGTCATGCAGGATCTGGTTTTTCTTGCAGGTTATCGAGTCAATAAAGTTTGCGTTTACACAGCAAAAATTGATATAGCACGGATAAAATATGTAGTTGTTGTAATTCACAATAAAAAGCGTTATTCACGATTTACTCGCCTTGTTGCAAGCACAAACCCTGCTCCTTAGCTAGGTACAAGAGAATTAGAAAGGTTGCAACCAGCAACTGACAGCTATAATTTAATAAAACCCTGAAAATATTCGGCTTACCTAATTTATGTTCCGTCTATCTTAAGGTTTACAGATGCACAAAATCAATTGTTCACTTTAACTTAGTAATTTACGAAGATTTCACTGAATTATTCACGGTCTATACACATATGTCACCGATCTCATAAATAGGTATTCACTTTGAATGATACACTAAGTACACAATCCATCTGTAACTTATTTTAGGTTAGAATCCGATGTATTGTATTGTTTATTGTACTTCTTATTGTTTTTTCAACTCTAATTAAGTATGTAGTGTTTCTTGCGGTTTTCATACCGTCTTTTTTCCAAAACAATCGTTTTCATTTCATAGTAACACAACACTACATTCCAATCGAACCAAAATGACAGCTTAACAAAAAGTGAAGCTTAGATCACCCCTCCCTGTGAATTTGCTGTGTTTTCTTTTGACAGAAAATGCGCAGGTCTACCATCATCAACCAAGAGAAACAGTCCTACCAACTACACACATAAAATGCACAAACCAAAGAAAGCTCCCAAAAGCCCCCTTTTTTGATTTATCGCCTAGGTTGCACCCTGTCCCCCATGTTTTTCCAAAAAAACAAAAAAAAACCTGTATTCAACATTATACGCATACAAGACAAATACTTAACCCAAATAAACATTTAAACGCTTGAAATACATGTAGCTATGGTCAAAATAACATAAAAGCTCTTAAATAACAAAAATTTTAATAACTTTAACAGTTTAAAACTTTTAAATCATGATTTCAAACCGACGCTGCCATCTAGCGTCACAATCCTGAACTACTCGACCGACACGAACAGGTCTCGCGTTTGGTTCCAAGCTCAAACACTAGATGTCGCTTTATATCCTAAAATTATGAAAGCTGCAAGTTAGTTCAGCTTTTGTCTAACAGATGGCTAAATACTTTTTAAACTTTTTTAAATGTAATTCGGACTTATTTCTTCGTGTTTTGTATTATTAATAAATGTCTTGACCCATTTGTGACATCTAAATGTCACTTTTATTGGGATAGGGAATGGGGAAAAGGTCGAATAATTTAATTTTTTACGAGTGGTGACTTTTAAAAATAGTTTTTTTGGAAGCAAGTAGCGTTTCTTTTAATAAAAAGATGTCGTGCAACCGTGAATAAAAATTTAACCCTAACTAGGTCCAAGATAAAATCTAATTTGAATTCATGGGTTATAGTAGAAATATACGTGTTTAATTATAATCTGACGGGACGGCGTCTCAAGATATCTCGGTATTTGTTAGAAATAGCATGGTTTTAACCTTTTTGTTTTCTATTTGTTATGTAGATGAATTTCCACGGTTTCCTGAAGACTGATTTAAGACCTAGGAAATAAATTATGTCTGTAACTGTGTAGGGTATATTTGTAAATAGTACAGCACGTGCGTAAAGCATAAATGCAAATCAAGTAAGGCGTTTACAAATGCTATGAAATTAGCACCTATCATACAAGTAAGTGATAGTAGTCACGCTTCTTTCTTTAGGGCCATTTATCAAGGCTTGAAGCAGCTAGGAGAATTCTTGAAGGTTTGTTCCACGCGTCTTTACACAAACAGAGTTTAAAAGCTTTAAAAAACGCGTGTTTTGTAAAGACTGTGATATATTTTATAATAGCATATTTACCTCGACACTGCAGCATTAATTTAGACTATTTTTTGTCTACAATATTAATGGTTTTGTTGAATTATGGATTTTCAATTTCGTGCTATTACTTCAAATTCATTTACGTGCCGAAAACTTATTTCCAAGATTCTTAATCAAAATTTTTTGACAATACTTCATAGAAAAGTTTCTAGAAAAATGTTGTTATGATTACTGAAGCATGAAAATTTGAGAAAGAGCCGAAGGCGACCTCTTATTTTAAGCGTAAGGCGTTTATAGCTTTATGATATTTCATATGAATAAAATAAAATGTCGTTTTAAGTTCCAACGAAAGTTTTAATAGAAAACTTTCAAACTACTCTACATTTCTCATATTTGGTTTTGAAAATCTAAAATATGCTTATTTGAGAATTCTGTGAGGCCACTAAATAAATTATTTTGACCCAGATTTAACAAAACTTGTACATGAACGAATCGCACTATTTTAAACCGAATTGTTTGGCTGCTACGTGATCAAAATGAGTTAGTTCAGCTGAACTTCAACCATATTTTATAAATGTCTACTGTGTACGCACGCGCGGTGCACATGCGCTCTAGAAGGTTTTGGAAATCCATTAACAAAGGTTACATCACATATGTCATTCAATAAATTGTTAACGAGTGAACAATTAATGGCCTAGTTCTTAACCTTTCTTTAGAATTGTGTTTAATGGTTTAGTTATTGATTGTAAATAAATAAAATAAAGCACCTTAAAGAATGGCATGTAATTAAATGTCATCCAGTATTAAATAGGACGACTGTCACAATTAAATTGTGAAGAGATTGCTGTGTTCGTAATAAATTTATTTAGTCGAGGGAGTGCTGTAGACTACAGAGTAATAACACTTTACCTAAACTTTGGCAAAGTATCGAAATGGACAAATGTCAATTAATGTCAAATATTCAGTGGAAGAGAAATCTATACCTTCCAGTGTTTGTGTAAGTTACATTTGGCGAGTCGGGGCCAGTCGGTGTTCGTCGCGCGACGGTGATATCCTGATCCTGAAAACTCCACTCAGTTGACTGTTAACTAGCAGGACTTCTGCACTGAATTATCCTTGCAGAAGCGCTCGAAGTTTAAATCGCGTTTTTTAAAGGCGCTCGTGTTCGTTAAAAATGGTAATTAACGTAATATAAATTGTGAAACCAAGCAAAATACAAGGTACTATTTATATTTTTATTTGTTTTTATATATTTCAAATTTCGCAAAGCAAACTTATTGGATACAAAACTTATACATACGTGAGGGACCAAAAGTTGAATTTACAACTATATAAAATGACATATTGACATCCCAAGGAAACCAGAGCTATTTTCTAGGAAATATTTATGCATATAAATACATAAATTGTCCGCTCCTAGGCATTTGTTATAATGGGACGAAATAACTAGTCCTAAATAAATATTTTAAGTGTTTAGGGTTAAATTGGCCTCAATGCCCTCAATATTCATTTAATTAACACCCTGACCATTGTTTTGATATTTCAATAAATTCATTATGATGATTTAATACCTTTCAGTAATGGGCTTTATTTTCAAATAAGGTATTATAAACTGATATTATTTTTGTTAAAGGGTTTTTATTTAACAAGGACTTGACGTCGTTTCGCGAGGAGGATTACATTTAGCATATTGAAAAATAATGAAACAAAGAAGAATTTTAAAAGTTTGCTTCAAGGCTTTTGTAAAAAAACAAACGGATTTTTTTTACTTGATTGGTTTAGAAAAAATATTAAATATAGAAATTAATTCCTTTAGTGTACGTTGTAGTATTTAATGGTAGATTATTTATTTAAAAGAAACGAGTTCGTATATTTTTTAACATGGCACGACTTTATTAATGTTGGTTAAAAAAACAGACATCAGTTTTTTTAACGTGCATTTTCTGCAAGATTTAATTTAAAAACTAAATGTTCTTTATTTTAAAACGCAAAATATTGTATCTTTCATGTAAGTAATTTGTTTAAGCAAGCCTTAAGGCTTTTATTTAAACAACTACTTATGTACAGAAAATTTCAAAAAATCATTAAAAATAACGCCATTGTAAATCGACCAAAGAAATAAAATTTATTGCGTGGTAAAAACTGAACAAATTTTAAATTACTGCAGATGATATTTGGATTATATTATACAACCCCTTTAATAGGGGTTTTATATAACAATAAAAGACACATTAAATATGAATAACTTTTACAATATCCTATACAAATATTAATATCAAGGATATTATGACAATACTTAACGTTACTGGTCATATTGGACGGCCCTTAAACTTTGTCAAATAGGGGTTGTTTGTTTGCAGTGCTTTTATTATATAGAGTGTTTATTCCTAGTTTCCAAAACTACCAAAATACAACTTCAAAAGAAGTTATATACCTCCTAAGTTGTATTTTTATGGGGTAGTTAATGTTCAACCCCTTGTGCTTAAGACCTAAGGGCAAATAACTTAACCCAAAATTCCTGTATAATAGGATTAAGGGTGTAGTTAAAATCAGGTGCTAATTTAATCCAGATGTTGTTTATTTAGAAGATATAAACAAAGTTATACTAACGACGTCCATATATTTCAGGGTGTTTCGAGAAGGGTTTAGAATTTCATTTATACATCTCCTTTTCAAATGATGCATGTTGACTGTCATACTAATATTAGTTTTAAACCCAAAGATAAATTTGTTTCAATGCACGTAACACGATTTTTGGACTGTATGAAATATTTAGAGTAATGCAACCGCGCTTTTGTTGCAAATCGGGTTGCAAATTGAGTGTTCAAATTTGCGTTCTAATTAATGAGACTGGTGATTAAGGTTATTTAGTCCACTAGGTATCTTTTATGATGGCGGATCTTTCGCTGAAATGAATTTAAATCAATATGCTTCCTCCCTTAAGGCAAGATGTAAGTATGATACTTAGTTAGGCATAACGTAATTTACTAGCAAATTTATAACGTGTTTAAACAAATTTAACTTGCAATCAAAGTTACTGAGTTCATATCCTGAGGTGAGAACATATTTAATTATTTACAGTCATGCCTTTACATATTTTATGTCAATATACAGAATGTCCCAAAATTACGTATAATGCTTCTCTTGGGTAAGTTTTGCGTGAAAATACCAATGAATATTTTCATTTTTATTGAGTGTTTGTTATTGAACTGGCGGTGGCTATACCTCAACCCGTGTATAATATACGTTGAAAGAATTTATTATGTTTTAATGTCTTGGAAATGCTTCGGCAATTTCACGCGTTATATCGACTATTTCGCATCATCAATTTTGCTCCCTTATAATTTAAAATTGCTTCGGAAGCAGAAATGGCAAGAATTGTTAGCTGTATTCGTAACTTAACTCGTTAAGGCTTTTGAAAGGCTTGTTTTCACGTATGCATTTTTGACATTAAAGCGCGCACCTTTGGTTAAAATTGTGTACACGTCAAAAGAATAAATTGCGTTCGTCTCGTCCAGTTTTCTGTAATTGCTATCTGGCAATTTCTTTCGTAACGAAACTGTGTTTGAAATGTGTTAAAATTGATTTATTTTCTAATCTTTTCCATTTAAGGAGCATTTGTGTTAATCTATTCTTACAACAAAGGTTCAGAACTTCTTCAATCCATTAGGCGGTAGTAAATAAAAATTTCATTTCCAATATTATAACCGAATTTGCTTCCGAGGCAAATTCCTGTAAAAGGATTTGTTAGGCCTTTGCCAAACTTTTATTAAGTTGATACTTTATTCTTCAAAGCAGTTCAGTTATTAGGCCAAGTAAAAAATGCTCATTAAAAACAAAACGAGGCATTATTTCGTAACAAAATAAATTGAGCGATTACCGCGGCTAAATTGAGGTAAACTTTTAAAAGTTTATTATATTTTTAGTACAGGCTGGTTCCACTCAAGGTTTTTAAACAATCCGCAATCCGATCTTTCCGTTTTCCTATTAAAACACAGAATCGAGTTGCGTTGCGAGTTTAAAGTGCTATGCTATTTTAAATCCATATCAATTTATTGTCAATGCAATTGTTTTGAATACGAAATTCAGCGCTGCACTGGCATTCACTTTAATATATTTTAATATTTAATTGGGTTCTGGGATATATTTTAAAGGAAAATAATTGTTGTACGTAATTATAAACGAATTAACAAACTACCTACTTCTAGTTAATGGTAAAAATTCTCATAAAATATAAATTAACGTGCATTAAAAACTTGTAAAGCGTATGCTTGAAACGGTTTTTTAATTATACTTTTAATAAAAAAGGCAGCCAAGATAATTAGGCTAAAGAGGGCTAGTTTTCCAAACGAAGAAATTAGGCCAAATTTAAATATCTGTTGCCTAATAAGAATTATCTTTGAAAACGTATTCTCGACCAAGTATGAATATCCACCAGTCTAAATTTGATAGGAGTCTATTTCAATTTGCATGCTTGGTAAGGCAGTGTTGTGGTGGAAAATAAATTTGCATTTAAAATTTTATGTGCTTAGGAAACTTAAAGTTTCGTCCGTAAGGCGTAAATCTTATTAAAATTCAATCAAAACGCCTTCCTATGACGTGAAATTAACTACAGAATACTTAAAAATTATAAATTAGCCAATAAATTATACATATGAAGTAAAAACGTCCGCGCTTTTCAGCTCATATAAAATCACGGCGACATATAGTCGCCAAATATTAAGAACGCCGCCCTCATGTTTTGTTTACTTTGCAAAATACAAACACTCTATTAATACGCGGTAAACTCGTGTATTAATTTTGAGGTAGAACGTGCTGAATATCCCCAACAAATTGAATTCGGTATAAATGAAATTGGAACAATGTTAATTCAGATGCTTTGGTGTCGCGCAACCAGATTAACTTACTTTTTTTTCGCTGTGTGTCATAAATATCGCTCATACGTGGCGGTTACCTAAGCGTCGCCGTGCCGGCCGCATTGAGTGATTTATTCACATTTTCGTGACCACTGCCATCCATTAAACAAGATGATTTAACCACGGAAGAAACCGAATCCTCGTGAGAGGACACAGCTTTAAGGCTCCCTTGTCGAATATTACGTCAATTTACGTACTTACGCAAACACAAAATTAAAAAAACAATTCTAAAGTCACATGTAAACGTGCAGAATAATGCACTAATACTTCAGAAAATGTCGTTGAATAAAATGCGGTCTCTTATCTTGATTCATTATTTTTTAATTTTAAAAAAGCATTTCTCCGTCTCCACATTTCTTTAGAAGCATTGCTTTGCTAGAGCAAAAGTAATTACCCTTTTACTTGGATAAAGACAATTTCACTGATGAAAGTATGTTTATATAATGTTAATGTCAGCTAAAAATCCTAGACAACATCAAATTAAATATTAATGCAGTTTCACCTTGGATCTTTAAGATTTCGTGACGTAGAGGTCATGATGGCATCGCATTAATCATGAAGACAGCTCTTTATTAATTACCTAAATGAGATAAAACCTAATCAAGCCTTTTCAGCACTTTAAAATAAATGTTTCAGTGCGTGTTTAAGGTTGGTGTACTTTTACAAAAAGCTCTTATTTAATATCGAGGACCGCCGCGGTTTATGCCCATCCTTTTGTTTGTGTGACGTCAGGTGACAGATGTGGGTAATTAAGCTTTTGTTACAAAATTATAAAATAAGGTAGCAGACACACAAAGTTTAAAAATATAAAACCACTTCGGGTTTAAACAGACAGTTTTGAAGTCATAATCAACCGAAAAACACAATTACAGATAAAAGTTTAGTCTGCATCGAAGCAGAAGAGTTACAATTGTCTTTTAATGGAAAATACAAGAACACTACAAGTTTAAAAAGTACCTTAAAAAGTTCTTGTAGAATATAACCAGTCATATATTCTATGATCATTAAGCAGTTATTGCCTCCTACGGGAGCTACAAAATAAAACTTTTTATTTTTGTTTGCTACACTACAATTCGTTTACCTTACTTTATCAGGTAATGCTGTATATATTTTTTCTAGTTGACATTTAAAACGCTAAGTAAGATATTTCAAGAAACAACAATACTTCATTGTTTAATTTTCTTTTAGGTATTATTCACAATGTTGTTTGTGCTAGTTTCGTCGTAAAACGGTAAAAGCAAACAATGTCCAAGTTTTTAATTAAAATTTAGCATTAAAAATAAAAAATAAGTCCTGGTATAAAGCTAGTTTAAATAACGAACGTCAAAAGGTATTTTTCTTTCATTAAAGATTTGAACTGTGGTAGTTTTTTAATTTGTGTCAGCTTTTTGTTGTTTACTGTTCCTGATGCAATGATTAACTGTACAGAGAGTATCAGTGTACATTCGACTAATTTTTAATTAAATATGAATCAAGAACCGCATATAATCTAATTGACAATGGAATATCAGCTCAATTAGTGTTAGACATATCGCAACGCATTATTTAGCAATCTTACTGCATGAACAAATGCTGCCTGTGCATTGATTTGACACTGTACGATAGCGTACGAAGGTACATATACATGTATAGATAAATCTTATACAATTTAATTATCAGTCACCATACCATTGTTTGTAGTTATGATATTTCCTTTTATTATGCTCGTATGTTTTCTATGAGATTATTCCATTAAAAGATAGCAGATTAGGGAACGAATTTACCCAGCTTCACGACCAGCATTAAGCTAGTAAAGTTTGTAGTGCAGGAAGCACCCGTTCTTTTTTTAATAACGTTGCAGGATGTTGCTGAAACACGCGCAAAAATAGTTCCTACAGCCAAATCACAACTAAACATTTTATTGCTTGTTGCTAACCTAAAAAATCATTTAATAGTATAGAAAACTATGTTTTTATGTACAAAAAGAAGTGTAGAACACAAATCTGCAAACGGTTTTATCCCAAGTGGTTTAGTTTTTATGCTAGAGCCTATCAAAGTTCACCCAAATTTTCAAAAATGCGCAACAAAAATTTTTGCCTCCGATTACAATAAAACTTATTTTGTACACATTTTAGCTGTAGAATACGAATCTGCATTTGGTTTTTTTCCTAAAAAAATATTTCTGCAAACTAGAGCACTTAAAAAAAATGTCGCTTTTGGAGTTGCCTTTAAAAGCGCATAGCAAAAAAACTAAAAGCGCTAGAACTATTTAAGTACCAGATTCGGATTCAGCAGCTCGTTTTACATGAGCATTGATGGAATTTATTTGTGGACGTGACAATAAAAAAAATGCAACTATTTAGACCCTTACCCCTTGGTTCAAAATGGGGTAAATTAAATAATAAAAATAGAATTGTATGAAAATGTGTTTTTGTGCTAATTATGAGCTGTAGAAACCAAATCTGCAATCGATTTTTTTCCTAGTGCTTTTGTTTTTTTTTAAAGCTTTTTAAAGTTGACCAAATTTTGAAAATTTTCAAAAATGTTTAACAAATTTTTTTTGTCACTGATTACAATAAAACTTATCTTGTAGACTACGTTTTAGGTGTAGAATACGGATCTGCATTTGGTTTTTTTCTGAAAAATGTATTTCGCAAATTAGAGCATTTTTAATACCAACTTTGAGGCCGTTTTTTGGCACACTAGCAACAGTGTTATTTTTAAACGTCTGTTGTATTTGGTCTATAATATTTGTACGTTTTAAGTAAGTGTATTTCTTGTGTGTGGCATGGCATATAAATTTTAAAATGCGTCGAGTTTTCATTTCACTAAAAGTGTTTTTACTGAACTCTTTTTTAACAGTGCTTACGGAAGTTTCGATAAATAGGTAAGTAAGTGACGAGTTGTAAAAGAAGCAAAAATTTAATATTTCAATATTACTAAAGACAAACAAAGATGGTGCGCCAGGCTAAAGAGAAACGAAAGCTACAAATTGCACTTGTTTTCCTTTTGCCAACAAATTGTTAGATAGAAAAACATTTTCTTTTATGTCGTTAGACACAGCACACAAACAAAAGGCCGCCAACATTTAGGTACCTGGTCAGGGCCACGTTGGTCGATTGCTTAATCTGGTGGAATCGCGTTAACCGTTTGCAATGAAGTATCACTTTATTTTAGTTCCGTAGCCGTGTTTTTAATTTCGCTGTTGCACTCTTTTCCTCCTCCCTTTTCTAATGTTCCTTTAAATGCAAATACCGCAAAGGCTCATGCTGATCCATTCGCCGAAACGATTTATTGCACCATCTATACCAAACAAAACCTTACTCAATACATTTAGGTTCTTACTTTAATTTAAACTTCCCCATTTTATACAAGACCGTCTTCGTGAAAATATATATTTGTTTTATTATTAAATTCTCTAGTCTCTCTACCAGCTCATCAACAGGCCATGCGTGTCGACACCTCAGTAGCCTCCCGCTTAAAACACATTCTATAATATGGCGAATGCGCCTCGCTGCGGTTGTAAATGGCGAATGCGCCGGGTAAGCACGCCTTTGGCTTGTCATATTTCATCAAAACTGGTCTATCTAGAAGCCAGGTCAGGCATTCGAATAGCAGGATGGATATATAGTAAGGAGAAGCGCAAAATAAAGTTTTATTAACACTTGTAGAAGCCGTCAAGCTTCGCTCACCTACCCAAACCCAAGCACGTCATTCCTGAAAATCTGCAAGCGCTCTCCAAAATGAGATTGCACATTCGTACAACTGCTCGACATTGGAACAATTTACAATGTTTTGCCTAAACAAGATATGTGTCTAACAATGTAGTTGTTGCGCGCATTGATTTTGCTCGAGAAGTTTTGTGCGGCCCAGTCAGATTTGCATTTTACGTTAATGAGTAATGTTATACCTGAATCAAAAATACTGATGCTTGTAACAGTAATTAATTTAATTATTTTGTTGGGTTGTGTACAACATTTTAATTTTAAATTAAATGCACATAAAGGAAAACATGCAGTGGTTTCACGAGTACACTGGCAAACAATGGTTTTGTCATTTTAAATTTGAAATGACGATTGCAATTCAATTATTTATAAGAATGCGTAAACCCACATTAAAAAATACATTTGTATAAGCATGTTTTGTGCAACTGAGTGTTTATTAATTAGCTAGAGTCCTTGTATAAACATGTCAAAGGTGCAAGATAGACGATCGCTATAAACATAGATAATTAAGAAATATGATTCAATGTCTAAACGATAAATGACATTTTGTTTTTACTTGCAATATGCATTCCATAAAATATGGTTTCAGTTTTACGTAATAAATCGTTAATTTGTATAAATCACATCTTAATAATTCACTCGACTATAAAGTTTGCGGCGAAAACAGCATTAGTGCATTTACCTGAATTATGTTATCGTTTTTCATTTACCGCGAGGATTAATACCCTTTAAGATTAAATAAAACTTTAAACTTTACATTAAGAGTACAAAAAGATTAAACGAAGACTAAGTACCTTACACAAACTAACGATTTAGATTAATAATAGAATAGTTCTTCGCCTGTTTAAAAGCATGTTATTTACAATTTTAAACAAGTAACTATTTTAAATTATCTATCGTAGCATATTGACTAAGAACAGTTATGAAAATTAATTTATTTACTAAACCAGAAATTCTCTAAAACACAAATAAGGCAAAATGTAAAGCAAAATAATAGAAATGTATCAACACAGCAAAAAACTTTTGATAACATTTATACAAGGCAAGAAAGTTTTGCTTTACAAAACCAGAGGAATCTCAAGAATGGGATAGCATATTTTTTCAAGGCAGATAGCAAGATATTTCTTAAGGGTTACGCAATGTATAATATTTTAGCTTCAGCCTTTGATTTATTTCAGAACGTATCATAAGAGAATGCGTAATTTTTGTTGCCATTTCAAATTGAGTCATTTTCATAAAAAGACCGCTGCTCCTGACTTAATTAAAATAAAAGCATGCTGATAGAAATCACACGCACTCAAAAATGGCTGCTTTCTGCTCTGGTATAGCATTAGCGTCAGGTGCCAGCCAGATTATTAAATTATTTGCATAACAGGTATAGTGTCGATCGACTAAATCGCCGACCTGACTTTTCCCCGACAAGGAATTAATATTAAAGCCTCTACTTTTTATTAATAACTTTCTCGCTTGAACTAACTATATATTTTATACGTAGCGCGTCAGAAACATAAATAACTATAACGCGGTGTTAATTAAACAGCGAATTAGCGCGTAAGTTTACCTAAATTATCTTGGCGCACTTGGCAACATTACGTAAAATCATTATTACTGCAGAATTTACGCCCCTTATTCAGATATTTCCTACCTGACACCTAATTATTAGGCTCAATTTTAACCGGCATAAAATATAAATTTAAGTACAAAAACAATAATGATGCATTGTTAAAGTCTTAAGACCCAATTTAAAACTCGTAGCTTCATATTTCAGGAATGCGGCAAACTTTGTTGTTTGTCAAATCAATTTTACCTATAAGCAACTATTTTATATGTGTAGCAAATATTTCTGCACAAATTTCCGTAACAGTTCTTCGTCTTTGTCGTAGCGACAGTTTCGTGCAAACTGGTCTACTTACAGCTTAGCAAGCTAATCATTCATTATTATGAGGTTTCCGTTGTAAAAAAAGGCACATCAAGCAAGAACTGCGCTTTGAAGTTTTCAAAATTGCTTCCCTTAAATCATATTTTGTGGTGCTTTAAGCTAAAATAAAGGCGCTGCTTTACAAAGCTCGCTAACATTCTCCCTAATCTGATAAACATCCAATATGTAATTTAGGTGACATTATACGCCATGTTTGCAAAAGCTATTACATCAAATTATATGATATTTGAATTCCACACACAGAATTTAAATACAAGATAGTAATGACAATCATTATTCTTCCCAATTGTAAATAATCATAAATTGTGCGTTTATTTTCAATGTCCAAATAGCCTCTAATTTATTACAACAACAATATGTTAAAATATGGAACTTTCTCTCGGAAGTAAAGCTTCGATTTTATAACTAAAAAAGAAGTTTCAGGAGAAGCGGGCTTAAATAATTGAATCCAAACAAACTCAAATAAACCAATAAAATGATAAAGCACTCTCTAATCCTGAGTGTTTTAACTTATACTTGGCTTCTGCCAGGCCATTTCGCGTCACGCTACGGACAGAAAATATCCTTTGTACTTAACTAAATTAGTTAAATTGATGCTGCACTCGCCAAGGCACTGAAAATAAAAAAATTACACGTAGTGCTCGCCCGGCGCATTCGCCATTTTATATCAAGGTTTAGTATAATTCGTAATTTTCTAACCCGTTATTGTGCAAATGGAACACAAAGAAGCATAAAACCTCATTCAAAAATATCTTAAATAAAGTGGAATTTATGTATTTTAAGAACTGCCTAAGGTAAAGGCTGTTACATAAATTTATTAAAGCAATAAAATGCTTAGAATTCTAGAAACTACGAGTACTAAAATTTTGCTTGATGAAGGTAATTGTTTGGTGCATTCAAAACTTCAGCAGTTCAGTATATGCATTTACGTTGAGCGGCAAATGTTAAAATAATTTACTTTTTACGTCCTGTTGTTCGAAAAAGTCCGGGCAACAAATGTTTGTCGCTATTGAATGTTAGTTATAAAACCGGTATTGTGTTCACTTTGTTTGTTTGCTCGGTTATTACTATAATTAACTATCAAAAGATGGGAAAAAATGCTGCATCTTTATTTAATACGACGAACAGAACTTCGGTATTATTTAATATATAAGGTTTTATATTCTTTCAATCAAATAAATTGTGAAAGCATTTCCGTCCAAAGTTTCCTCTGAAGTTGTTTATTTGTTGCCTACAATCATAAATCGGAGAAATTCTTTTATCAATTGGAAATTGGTTGCAACTTTTGCCAATTACGTATTATAGAGGAATTGAATTGACAAGATTTACAAATTAGTCGACAAATTATATAGCATTTGTTATTACATAATTCGTGAAATATTTCCACGATATTTCACAAGCGGCTTAAGAAAAGCGCGAAAACCCCTAATGTGGTTTTAAATAACGCTGTAATAAAAGGATATATATGTACTTTGTAATGTATTTTTAAGCTTCTTTACATATGCATTATGTATACAATCGGTCGTTAGTTCTTAAAAACCATTTCATTTTTTATTTTCTCTTTTTCAGAAGCATGCGTTGGCGAATATTGGTGCTTTGGATATTTAGTAATTGGATTAACGGTAAGTGTATTTTAAATGCATTTTTCCGTTGGGAAAAAGCGCGCAAAATTATAATATATTATATAGTATTGACTCCCAAAAGCCACTTCTTTAGAATTAATTATTATTGTTCATGAAAACGGATTTGGTCGCTGTATAACCCAAATCTACTTTACTAGAACCTCAGCTTAGAGATTTGTTTGACTCTTCATGGAAGCTCATTAACATTTCAATGGAATCTGAAATACAATTGAGCATGAGAGCTTATTATTAATTTAATCGGGAGCGACAGCGGCGCAGGAAGGTTTCAAGGATTGCGTTATCTTAATAAATCTAAAATTATCATACGCTTTACTTTTCCAATGGCGCCTTCGCCATTTTATGCTGACCCGGCGCATCCGCCATAGTTTAAAAAACCATTGTAGTTTAAATTGTGTATTTAAATGAAGTCTGAACCGGTCGAGGGATTAATTGAGTGACGTGCGACCTCTAAATCAACCAGAAGCGACATTTTAGCAGATAGAGTCAGGTTAGTTGTCTGGCATGGCAATACGCCACGCTACTTCAGCAGTTAAATAAATACAACTCTTCCAAACCCCTGCGACAAACGATGACAAAAAGTATAGGATTTATTATGGTTTGCAGTTCATCGCAGACCCAACCAGTGAAATAATGTCATTCTACTTCATTAAAACCACGTTAAAATTTTTAAATTGCCCTCTCAAACATTTCGCTTTCCAGATATGCCTAGTTTTACGCGAAACACATTTTAAATTCCGGTTTATATTGAATTTTAAGTTGGCTTTATTTATGCAAATTACCCTTGTGTATATTTATTAATTCAAAGTATTCATTTCTTTGCTGTTGCTGTTAATTTTTTTGGATCCTTCATGTTAACCATCGAATTAAAACGCCAAGTTTAATTCATATTTTAAGCTGTCATTATGTATTCAGCGCATTTTTAAAAGGCATTTTTACCTCAAAATGTTTATGTTATAATAAAACAATATTTTCTTTAAATTTTGTATAATACGATATGGCAGTGTGATTTTTTGACATAAGAAAAAAAAAAGAATAAAAAATTTCCACCAGTTCAGAAGATTTTATTGATTTACCATTTGTATGATAACAAAAAACGGTATAATTCACATAAAATAGGAGCGTTAAACATTAACGATCAATTAAGTGCAGATATTTAACTTAACTATTGTACAAAAAGTTTAGGTTTTAGGGTAATCGAAGCCAATGGCTATTTTTGTAAATAATTTACCTACAAATTGCTAGACATCGATCGACGACGACGGCAACTCTGCTCCAGTGATTACATAGACTTTTCCTGCAGAGTTGCTATAATTTCAGCTTATTATTTTTGAAATTAATACGATGTTTAATTAAAAACTGTTTGAAAACAGTCTCTTATTAAGCATTTATTAAATTTTGTACAAGAGCAAAGTTACTCAACATAATATCAAGTTTCAAAAGCTCAGCATTTATTTAGATATTTGGGGTCATCAGGAATATCGAAAGGGAACGCACAAATCTCGTATTCAGCGCAAATACGTGCAATCCAAGTTAATTTCCTTCACTATTGAGCACTAATTCTACTAACTAGCTCAACCCAAGTAGAAAACAAAACAGGATTTAAAGTCTTAACGTCGCGAAGATCGCTTTATTAACCTCTTCTAGGTGTTAAATATTTAAACTTTACTGTAAAATAGATAGGTGGAAGTCAATATATGACCTACTTTGAAGAGTAAACAAGCCAAATGTTAGATTGATGAAAAAACTCGTTCCAAGTGATAAAACATAAACATCTGGGATCTGAATCTCTTTCGGAGGCATCAATTTTTGCATCGGCGGCGTGGGTGCTGATGCTAAGCGGCTTATGAAGCATTTACATCTGGCTATCATTCAATTTGGCGCCGAGGCGGTAAAATACGTTATTTACGAAAATGGCGAATGCGCCGGGTCAGGCACTGTAAACCTAATTTAAAAAGGTTATGTGGGTCACCCTGTATGTGAAGGTAGGGTAATAACTCAAGGCGAAAGATAAGAAGTTAGCGTCATAATTATTAAAAGAGTTTTATTCTGTTTCTCTCGAGGTTCCGTAAAACGTTCTTACAAAATGTTTTATCCGAGGCAACCGCTCGTTGTCCGGTCGACGATAGTACTTAGGTAAAGCTACTCCAAGAAAAATAAAAAGGTTTTTGATATATGTAGAAGAAAACCACTAAAATACCTACCCATCCACTTTCCTAATCTCGCAACTTAACACTTTATTCCCTCTTTAAATTCCCACCAATAAAATTATGACTAAAGTTTTATTTCTATGGCAAACTTTTAAAATAATTATTATTACAATCAAATTTATTATTTAAATATGGTAATTTATTAAAAAGTTACGCTGTTGAAAAGTACATTTTAACATAACCAAAGCTGAGCTCTTACAATTGGGCAGGCGATTCGAATTTTAATAAAAAGGTCTTTTTATTACGAAGCAGTTTCGTATATTAATTAATTGCATGGAACTGTAATTGGCCCCGAGGGAAAGCGCAAATTCTTCTAACAATAAATGCTGGCTTCTATGTTGAAGTCTTTTCGATTCGGCTCCTGTATTTGCATTATTGTTTTTTAATAAAACCAAAACCCAAATCGGCTTATTTTCTCACCCAAAAGTACAATATAATATAAAACGTAACACGGGTGCTTTTTATGAAGTAATAAAAACCGGAGAGGTGCTAACTAGGAATTTCGGTGCCAAATCCACTCTTACACTACCAGAAAAGGAACTTACAGCATAAAAAAACTTTTTATCTACATTTTTATTACGTTGCTGCACTTATTTATAATCATAGAACTTTCGATTTTTCTTTCCTAAATTGCTAAACTTGGCCTGTAGTACAATGGATAGAAAAACAAACTTGCAAGTTTACAAGGTATTGTATTCAAAAGTTTATTCAGTTTGGCAACAAGACGTTAAGTTTTTCTTATGTGAAAAAGAGGAATTATGCTGTGGGAGGCAAAATAAGTTGTTACTTAAAGCTTTTGAGGATTAAAACCGTTTACCTGTAACGCTGAAATAAACTTAAACGAAATAAAGAAACGTCTTTGAATGTCGCTTATGGAAGTTCTTATGTTGGAGTCTTTGAAAGTTCAAACGTAAATCAAATTTTAAATATTTGCTGTGTGTTATATTATGCGAGATTTAAAATACAGCGTGTCACGTACACGTTTAATTTTGGCCTGTCTCTAAAGTTAATTCTTAGACATCATAAAAGACTTTTACTTGCGAGAAGTCTATTTGCCAGATGTTTAGGTCATATTAGGAAATTGCTGCAGCTCCGGAGACATGTCAAATATTTATTTTCTTTGTACGAGCAGCTAGATATAAAATTTCAGTACGTCTGTTAAAATTATTTTCAAACAAGATAAGCATTGTCACGATACACGCGCGCGGTTCAGACTTATGTATAACAAAAACCAATTGAACAACCTGCACGGTTTTTATTTGCATGATTAGCTTCCGAAACTCGCACAAAGAAAGGAAACTTTATTGTTTTCGATAAGACAGGAAAAGTGGAAAATGTCAGATCCATTATTTTCTTAGTGAGCTTTCTTTGGATGATTTACGACTTTTTTATCTACATATTAATATCCAATGTTGTGCTTCAAATTGATCTTTACTACTATGATGTTCGCGCTTAATGGATCATTAAATTCGTATCCATTTCTCTACTTTCAAGCTCTACAATGAATTTATATAAAATCATATATTTGCTGCAAACAGCGCTGCGCTTTCGATAAGTCTTGTTTTTTTTTTCGCTTGATTTATTGAGCGTTTTTTGTTGGCATAAAAAGGAGTTTAACTGTTTGTGTCAAGTAAAATAAAATCAAATTGAATCATAGTAGCAAGGTAGTTTTTGTAGAAAAACCGTAGTCGATAAATCAAGTAAAACATTCAGGACCGTTACTTGGAGAACCCTAAAAAAGGGGTCTTAGTCCAACGGGCATCATCAGTGGTTATATTATTTCTGTGGCAAACCTATCCATAAAGACAGGTTAGACTTATGAATGTAGGCCGAGCTAATGGTCCTCTAGTTATTTATTTATAGCGCGAAATACGTTTTCCAGAATTCACTAACCCAAATACGCAAAATTTGGGTGGAATGAATTATGCAGACACTTTGCTTATGCAATTTTGTGTCTATTAAATTCTCTTTAATCCATTTGTTCATTAAGTGTGTTTTGTTGGTGACAAACGCTATTATATGGGTAATTTATTATTCAAATTTTCATTAACGACGTTAAAATTAAAGCTAACAAAAACAGATTGATAATTTCATAAAATACCCCACACAACATCAAATATTTGCTGTATGCTTTTTGTTATCAACCATACGATAGGATTAATTGCAAAAAATCCATGTTTAGCTACGTTCCTACTAAACATAGTCGAGTTACCAAGTTAAAGATTTACTCTAACTTTCTGGAAGATGAAACTATGAAGCTATAGTTAAACTTCTGTGCTGCGAGCAAGCGACATACAACTTAATTTAAATATTAATTGAGTATACGACAATCTTTCACAACAATGCATTTTGCAATTTATCTGGCAGGTGGAAGACATTCCGGAGCCGGAAACTTGGAGTTTAGCTAAATAAACTAGCGGCGCATCCACCATTTTATTTAACACGCGTTGCTTACCCGGCGCATCCGCCATATTCGTTTAATTTTTGTGACATCACCTGTGTGCGTAAAAGAAGCGTGTAAAAATGAATGAATGTGAGACATTTAACATCGCAAAGCAAAAAGATAAGCCAGGGAATGAAAGCAAGCCGCGACTTCGAGTAAATCAAATTTTATCTGAAGTGTAAAATATGTATATTTTTGTCGTGAGCACACCGACTCTAATGCCTGATAAACCCAGCCGTTTTTAATGTGGTGTTTTCTCTTTGCGTATACCTTTGAAATATCCGCTGACAAGGTGCAAACACTGAAAAAAGCGGAACGACTAAAGAAACTGAATAGGGAATTTAAGGATATTCAAGAGCAGAATTATGAAAGCGCGCGGCCCGAAGGAAAAACATTCGATTGAAAACGGGCTGCTTTAACATTAACCGCGAATATTCTCATTAAAATCATTTTTTAAACTTTCCTAATTTAACCCACCTATAACAAACAAGTTTTTAAGTTTTAGGTATCGTGAATAAAAACCGACAGCCTTTGTTTTCCCTAATGTTTTTACAGCTTTATTAAGTATGTTTTTATTGGTGAAAGTTTCAAACGCTTCGTAAAATAAATCCCTAATCTGCGCCTTCACTTATTTTTATACCGAAAATGTTGAAATACTTGAATTTTTAACAACGTCTTGATTATTTTAAATGTTCGTAACTTTTTAAGCTTTTAAAATAATGCTTTAGGACTTATAAGGTAACTCCGGAAAAAATGCCTGGAGTTTAATAAACACCACTGATAAAATTGACTTGATTTTTTAATATAAAAATAAAAACAGGATTCTCTATTTAAATGTAAATAAATGGGGCATATTGTAGCGTTTAATTTTTGGTAAAAATGATTTTTAAAACGGTTTTATTTACTTTTAATTACTTGTCTTATGCAAAGTTTACATTTAATCTCTCATTTTTGTTCGATAACTTCCGCAAAATATTAAGAGAACTTGAGTTAAACTCTCAAACTCCTTTTTGTTTATTTTACTTTTTTAATTACCTTCATTTCCACATCAGTTAATATGACGATTTTTTAATTAAATTAAAAAATCATTTATTTGCTTGTGCAGAATTCACCTCCCTTAAACACATGTGCACCCTATTTACGTTTCACATTATTAAAAGAATAAACCTTGGAACCATACTTCGGGAGCGTAAACTTCACTAAAACATTTTACTTTGAAAGTGTAAATAATGATTTAATTAAATTTTAAAAACTTTATAAAAGTTAAATAACGTTATTAGTCATAGTTAGTTTTTAATGGTTTTTTAAAAACGCATTTTGTATTTTCAACGCTGCTTTCACCATTTTTTTTTTCATTGATTTATTTTCCAGCTAGATTATCTTATTTTCAAAGACTTGGTAGAGTTCAGTACGCTTTCAATCAAAATGCAAATTTAAAAGTCTAATGAAAACGAATCCCTGAAGTATCTAATTGAAAACTTTGTCCAATAGGTGTTCAATTTTTCAACACTTTGTAATGGGCTGCATTGTTAAAGAGGCACTATCTATACAGAACAATTAAAACTTCATTAATTAAAGTTATGAAACACGTGCCAGAAATACAAGCCTTTGATATAAAATGGCGAATGCGCGCTATGTGTTAAGGAAATGGCGGAGGCGCCGGGAGAGCAACACGTGGCTTTTACAAAAATGGCTTGGCGGCTTCATAAATTAATGTAACAAAGTTCCAAAGTTGTTTTTGCGTGGAACAGAATCAATTTGACCATAATTTAGATTTTATTTAAAGCAATAAATTAGTACGAAGCAAAATTGTGGTCCAATAGGGTAGGACGAGGAATGACTATAAATTCACTTTGCAGAAATTACCTTCACAGAAATAGTTTAAATTTCTAAAGAGTATTGAAAGATATTTTACGTGCGCTATGAAAGCTACTCTCGGAAGTAAGACCATTGTTATTAAACGTTATTTATTTGCGATTTGAGCTGGCCTAGGTAAGCTCTATCCCCGCACATATAAACTTTTTGAAGATAAAGCTGTAATTTATTAGTGGAACAAATCACGTGGGATCTAATAACACAAGTCGCTTCGATTGGAAACCGACAGAAAGACAGCCAGCCAACATTATGATGCCAGCCGGTTCATAGAAAGCGCCTAATTGGAATCACTGATTTTACGTATTTGTAATTCGGCGCTGGAAAGCAATCTCCCTTGAAGCTTAGTCAAACAACGGCATAAGACAATGCATCCACTAATGTAGTCGATGCATAACAGGAAGCGGGCTACATTTACCAAACATCACTCACAACATTTCCTTTTACAATCAGCGTCCGAAATATTACACCCACTTTTAAAAACAACATCATACCAGAATTACTAGACAATTTGAATTTACTCTGCATGGTAATTCAGATAAATTACCATGGTCTTTAATGATGGTGACAGAATTTATAAACCATTTGATCATTGGAGTGGTATGTTTAATAACAAACAATTATTGAAAACTAATTTCATGGTTTAGTGCTCCAATGAAATTCATACTAACTAATAGGACTATAACTCGATGCACTAGATCAAATACATATATATTACAGTTTACTATCAAGGAATATGCATTTTTAATTTATATTACAGCAGTGCGCAGACTCGTAATAATTGTTTAGGAAAGGGGTTATTAGTGAGATGAGCTATATCCAAGGTGTAACAAAGTGTAAATCAATGAGGAAGCAATCGATTGAAGATCGTATGTTACGTAAGCCTGAGCTAAATATCTATCTACCACATCGGTTGGTTGAACAGGAAATGCATTATTGTTCTCGGGATGGTCATTATTAATCGTTGAGCTGACCGCAACTGACCTTTATCTTCAACAAGCTTATATATTCCATTCAGAAATTTCACATAGGAGCTGGTTTTATTGTCAGCCCGTTAGCTTTTGATACACTAAAATGAATTTTAACCTTTCAGAAAAAATCGCATAAATCCCTGGAGAATTTTGCATCACAAAGAGTTGGCAACTTATGTCGTCTTTTACCTCCGTCGCAATCTACTTCTAGCTTTCACAAACAATAAAGGACCATTTTAGAGCTGCTTCTTTAGCATACATTTTTGTTTACCAACAACATTAAAGTTATAACTCAATGTTTTGTTTGGTTTTAACAAAAAGCTTGCCACCAATAATGCAAGGTTTGATTTATTAGCAATGTAATAATTGTGTTTATTGACGGCGTTGTTATGAAATTCAAATTGTTTTGCATGTAACTTCAGCTGCATAATTGCGGTAAATTTAAAACAATTATATTTTATGTTTTCTATTAATGTAAAATGAACAGAAAACATTTTGAATTAATTATGAGGCAAAAATCTAATTTAACTTTGCTTTAATAGCGTAAAAATATTATAATACGAAGCTAACGTAGTTTAATTTTATGAACTTAGTTTTAGCTAACGTTTGCTCGTATTTATTGTTAAATACTTCAAGTGAACAAAGATGCCTGTTTAGAATAATAATATTCTATCGATCCTGCTAACATCTAGAACAAGCAAGCTTTGCTTTCTTTGGTACAATACGGATATTTCTTGTTTACATAACATATTTTTCATTACGCCCTCGTTATTTACGGTTTAAAATGCACTTTGGCAAACTTATGCAATGCTTGAGGTTTTCACAAAAGTGATGAGACACTTTTTCTAAAACCATATTTCTATGACGCATTTCATAATGTGACAACCGTTTATTACCCACGTAGATTAGAGACAGAAGCTGGTTAATTTATAAATATAAAACGAACATTAAAAATGCATTTTTAAATTATTAATAACTCTTTATTAATAGAATTAGATCGAGTTCAATCCGAATATAATTATGCTTCAAATAAAATTAAATATATATTTATCCACATTTTTATAAAACGATTACTGCATTCATTTACGTCAAATGTACATCAACTATTTGCAACAAAAAGTGGTGAATAATTCCAAAGTTTGCACTGTTAATAATTGACAAGCATTGATCCGTTGCTTGTTAGCGAACAAAAGTTAAATAGTTAATCTATTAACTAGCCAAATGGACAAAACATGGCATCTTTACAGCTTTACCATGATATACCTACTGCAAAATCGATTAGGCTTTAACACAGTACAGCTATTTTAATCTACAAAGTAGAGAGTCGTGAAACTTAGATGAGTTTGTTATATATTTATGTGGGGCCGCACATAACCGTCTTCGCCCGTGGTTTACTGGTCGGGCAGTATAAAAATACATATCAAGAGCGTTATGAGCATGCTTTACTGTAATAAAAAGGACTTTGAAGTTAGCTATGGACAGTCAGACCGGCGGCCAATCCTCCCAGAGCACAGATGACAATTAGATAACATCTTTACTCCACGTCCTTCGAAAAAATTACTATGCTGCTCCGTGATTTCTGGCCGAAGGGCCAGAATATATGGCGGGTTGGTTTATGATGATTCGCATACATCTTTCCATTTGTTTCGGGCATAAAAATGTTGGCTTGGGTCCAGAGACGTAGGGAGTAATTACTGCCCATGATAAATACACTTACTCACTGTGCCAACTCCTAAGAAATTTGCATTATCATTAATTAGAGCTTTTATGCGCGGTGAACTATGCTTTAAACCAGTATTTTTCCTCCAATTTAGTTTAATGAAAAAACTTGTTTTCCGAGCTGCGTACGCCAAAAACTAACTTTTCGGAACTTTAAACAAGATCACTTGGGGCCGTCCATTGCGTCGCGCATTTTATTCCTGCGAAACTTTGAATATAAGTATTAAATCTGAGTTTTAAGTTACACGAAATAACGGTCCAAAGACTCTGCGTAATTAATTTGATAAAGAAAATATTTCGTTGGTATATGAGAAACTTAAGCATTAAGCCGCGGGCAGATCACTTATTTGAAATGTTTATTTCATAAACTAGAAAACTTAAATACTGCCTAAACCGGATCTAAACGTTGGGTTAAATTTGGATTTCCTTTGGCTTTTCGCAGTCAGGTAGAAACTATTTAGGTTTCCGAGAGACTGAGCATTTTGAAGGTAACCCAAAAACTATTTCATAACGCGATTCTTTAAATTTTGTTATAACGCACTTAATTAATTTTGTTTGCAGTTTTTTTGGCAATTACGTTACATAAACAATAATAGTTATATGGCACGAAATTAAAATTAAGATAAAATAATATTAAAAACAAAGCTATTTAAACACATTCAAGAAGAAAAAAAATAGGCATTTAAGATAAAAACACACAAGGTTTTTCAAAAAAGCAATTAAGATAGAACACACATTATTCAAAATAAGAGCAATTTAATAATTTAGACAATTAAAAAAGTGCAGCGCAAAACATTCTATAGCTATATATAAAAAGCAACTGCTTATAATTTTTATTTAATGTATATTTTTACAATGACTAAACAATTTTTGGTGTTGTTGGTTTTCGGATGTGTGCTCTATGCGGATTGCTTTCCAAAATCAGTAAGTCAAAGTTTTGTTGATTTTAAAGTGTATTGACATTTTTAATTTTTGTTAAGGATACGCGTTTTGAAAAAATAGTTGGTGGCTGGTATCCGAACTCTCCTGTCCCATATCATGCTGCTATTATCAAGGGTAATGATACCTTTTGTGGTGGAACTATCATTGGACCAAGACATATTTTAACTGCTGCCCATTGTTGTGTTAGTCCAAAAGGGTAAATTTTTTACATTACAATAAGGATTCCTTATAAATTAATTTCTTGCAGAGAATACCGACATTTTCAAGGAGTATCGGTAGGAGTTCTAACAAAAAATGAAGTACTCACAAATAAAAAGGCAATGTATCGTATTAAAAGGGTATTTATCCACGAAGATTTTGAAAGAATAGCGCACAAGAGTTCACCATATGATATTGCAATTATAGAATTAGCAAAAACGATAAAACTAAATAAAAGATCAGTATATCCTATTGAAATGGCTGAGGCGGACAACCTTAGTTACGAAAATAACGTGATATTTGTGACTGGTTTTGGATATAAAGATACAAATATGACGCTTCCAAGTGGACTAAAAGCAGGGGTTTTTAAAGTAGTTCCGAAGAACCAATGCAAAATAATCTCATCCTCTCAAATGTGCATATCAGGTATATGGGGTACATCAACCGCTTGCAATGGAGACTCTGGTGGACCAGTTGTGTCTAAAAATCGTCTAATTGGAGTACTAATTGGAGCGATAAAAGGTCCTAATATTACATGTGGGTACGGGTCGCTTAATAACATTGTTAAAGTATCCTCATTTTTACCATGGATTAATTGCCTTAAGTCAATGCAACATTGTCCAAAAGCTAAAATGGTATATCCCTAATAAACTAGTATCCTTACTTTGATTGAATAAAAGTAAATGCATCCTACAAAAGTATAATTATAAGCTTTTTATTTAATCTTTTAGTTGTACAGTTAAACAAACATTTTAAGGTTATCCAAAAATAAACCATAAACGCGATAGTACGCTCTTGGGGCATTCTCAGGAATCCCTAGAAAATTATCAAAAAAAATTCATCTGTTATATTCATCAAGAAACAAGCAAACAAAGTTGTATAAGTTCGGCAACACAGTTTGTAAAATATATCTGAAAAACTCATCTAGATTCGGAAAAAGATCGTCACCGAACATTTTACGAAAACTAAGTATTTTTATTTAACTTGTCTGTATAAGAGGCCATAAAATGAAAATTGCATATGGCTCTAAATTGCTATGTAGATTTGTTTTATTTGAATATTGTGTAGTTATTTAGTAAAAATTGTAAAAATGCATGTAAAAACTTCAGCATGAATAAAATTACAACGAGTGTTGTATTGGGCGCCAAAGTGGCGGTCTAAACTCGCCAATCAGATAAACCACTTGATAAATAAAAACATACCAATAGCACTTTTCAAGCTTAATCATACGTTTAGAGCACTCACGTGTAATTTTACTTAAAATTACTTAATTTAGAGCAAGCCGATTGCTCTGATAACTGCAACACTTCACAGAGCCCTAGTTGCCAATAACTAACTGCTTGTATAATTTCTTTATCGTGTCGCTGGGTGCTTTACCACCAACTTTTTTGCACGCTAGTGGCGCATTCGCCATAGTTTAACATTGGATGCTTACCCGGCTCCTTCGCCATATTCTTCGAATGTTGGCGCATCCGCCATAATCTACAAATGTTATTTCCCATCCTGAAGTATGTGGTATTTATTGTGCGCAGTCTGTACTCGTGTAGATTTGTGGCTTATAATTTGGAAAATAAAGTAACAAGATAAATACGTGAAGCAGATACGTCGTTTCCCAAATAAGGGAAACATTTCACATCCTTGTATCTCATTTTGGAACGTTAAATTATCATTCTCGGTTCGTACTTATACTTATTACCTCTATGATAATACAAATACTCTTTTTTTATATAAGTATATTTTTAATCAAAATTTATAATGCGTTAAGTTCGTGAATAGATGTAGACTATCGCCAGATGGCTAATAGGAAAAGCTGCTGTGCTTTAAACAAGAAACATGTTTCTCAAATTAGAAATTCGAAATTGGGTTAAGTTGAGTTTTGATAATCCCCTGAGAGTTGGCAGCGAATGGTTTGAACATTTTTAGCGTGCCCATCAAGAAACGCTTCCTTAAATTCAATAAAGCCGTAAACAAACACAAAACTAAAGTGACACGAGGTTAATTTATAATTTTAGTTACATCATTCAATAGTATATAAGAAAATCCTGACCGTTTGCGTGCAGAATTAAATTTGGATTTAATAATTGTGGGTAATGATTCAATTAATATTTTTGACAACGCAATATGTTATAGTTGCTGAGCACATGCAATCTATTTCAGTATGCTCATTTTTTAGTTTTAGAACGTAAAAAGTTGGCATCATTCCATTGCATTAAATATTAAGTGCCTTGAAAGTGTGGGCCAAGTTTATGCCTCAAAAATACACTAAATAAAAGACATTGTACATATAATTAGTCTATATTTTGCACTAAATTTCTCGCTTTAAAGTATAATTTACTAGCAGTATTGGTCGTTTTCTAGATAAAACCATTAACTTTAACCTCCTACAGCGTTTATTGAAATGTTAGGAATAGCAGAATGATAGGAAAGAGCAGGATCAGCAGAGACAATCTATTTAAATTCACAATTAGAAATGATAAATGTGAAATATTCAAGTACTTCCAAAGTGCTTATTGTCTCAGACTCTAAACAGTCACATAATTCGACTTCTAAAGGCAAGTTGGCACAATACCTTCCAAGCAACGTTCTTATCTATACCACTAAGGAGTAATAATAACACAAATCCATACCTATAACGTTTGTTTTAAGCATCTTTCATTGTTCATCTACCGGCTTAATTGCTGAACTTGAAATCTAATATTGTACGAACTTAGTCAAAGGACGAATTCAATATTTTCTATTATTGTTCAACAACCGCTAATGTTATAGCAAGTTTTCAAGGATATCGACTTATTGTTTCACAATTTTCAAACAAACTAGTTGGCTAAAACTTTCGAGGATAATATTAAATGCACGTAATGCGCGCTCGACTCATTCGGATTATACTAACACGTAATCGTGGCGCATCCACCATTTATACTGGATTTCCAAAAAATGACGCATAAACACATAAACGTTGTTGAAGCATGTCTACAGAGCCCCAGAAAATTGTTAAAAAAAATCTATCTTATGTACCCTTGGAGATATAAGGCCACAAAGTGCAAAACGCTTGCTGAAAATGGCGAATGCGCCGGGTGAGCATCACATGTAAATAAATGGCGAATGCGCCGCAATACAGAACGTCCAAAAATGGCACAAAAACGCGATGGTACGTTGTTGGGACATGTCTAAGGAGCCTCAGAAAATTGTTAAAAAAAATCTATCTTATGTACCCTTGGAGATATGAGGCCTCAAAGTGCGAAACTTTAAACGCTTGTTAAAAATGGCGAATGCGCCACAATACCAAATGTCCAAAAATGGCGCAAAACACGATAGCACGTTGTTGGGGCATGTCTACAGAGCCCCAGAAAATTGTTAAAAAAAATCCATCTTATATACCCTTGGAGATATGAGGCCTCAAAGTGCAAAACTTTAAACCTAAATGAAAATGGCGAATGCGCCGGGTGAGCATCACATGTTAAATAAATGGCGAATGCGCCACAATACAGGTGTCCAAAAATGGAGCATAAACGCGATGGTACGTTGTTGGGGCATGTCTATAGAGCCCCAGAAAATTGTTAAAAAAAATCTATCTTAAATACCCTTGGAGATATGAGGCCCCAAAGTGCGAAACTTTAAACGCTTGCTAAAAATGGCGGATGCGCCGGGTGAGCATCACATGTAAATAAATGGCGAATGCGCCACAATACAGAATGTCCAAAATGGCGCATAAACGCGATGGTACGTTATTGGGGCATGTCTAGGGAGCCCTAGAAAATTGTTAAAAAAAATCTATCTTATATACTCTTGGAGATATGAGGCCCCAAAGTGCAAAGCTTTAAACGCTGGTTGAAAATGGCGAATGCGCCGGGTGAGCATCACATGTTAAATAAATGGCGAATGCGCCACAATACAGTATGTCCAAAAATGGCGCAAAAACGCAATGGTCCGTTGTTGGGGCATGTCTAGGAAACCCTAAAAAATGTTAAAAAAAATCTATCTTATGTAACCTTGGAGATATGAGGCCCCAAAGTGTGAAACTTTAAACGCTTATATCTTGAAGATTACAGCACGTGTTAACGAAAGAAATGGCTAACTACAAAGTAAAAATCTATCTTAAATTATTTTACCGTTTGCTTGGCGTTTAAATGGTTAAGTTAAATTTTTATAGCCTAACAAAAATTGTATGAAATGAAGCTGACAACAAAATCATTATGATCTGCATTCAAAAATGTATGCTCAAGAATCTAGATGTATTTTTCAAACTGTGTTGCCGAACTTATGCAACTTGTTCCCATTTTCTCAATGAATATAACATTTTTGACAATTTTCTAAGTCCTAAAAATGCTCCAAGAGCGTACCATTGCGTTTATGTGCCATTTTTTGGACATTTTGTATTTACACGTAGTTCTTGCCCGGCGCATTCGCCATTAAATTAACACGTTGCGCTTTCGCCATTTCCTAGTCGTGTTAGCACGTAATCCGGCGCATCCACCATTTGGCAAACTCTGATATTCTAATTCAGCAAACGCCTTGTTGAAGTTAGCAGAGCGTGCACACATTAATGGGTTGTGGTGACATTAGAATATTGTTTATAGGTAGAATAGGTAGTTGTCATCATGCAGCCGGCAACGTTGCCACGTCGTCATGTCCTGTTAAGTTAACAGCGGAGTGTGTGATTGATCCGACCGACTAAAACTGGGCCGTTTGACCATGTCACTTCGATGAACATGCAGATTAGGATCAGAGGCTGTGGAGCCTGTAGATATTTCCCCTTTTACATTGAGAACGGTATAATAACGAAAAATGGTTCCATTTAAGACGAACATTCATGATGTGAATGGCAAAAAACGCAATTTATGAAATGAAGAAATGAAATTACTGCGCTCCGTTAGCGTTAACATTAAGACAAATATCTCTATTAAAAGTTTAATGTTTTTGCCGCCCAATTATAATATAAAACTGCTATAGCTTTTAACTCTTGCTTCTCCTTAATTAAATTTTATTGTCCTTTCCTTGCTTTCAGCCATTCAGGACTCATTCAGGTTGGCCCGGGTGCCTCTATGCAAAGGCAAATATTATTAGTACCCACTTCAAACACGTTTTCAGACTGTTTCGAGTTACAAAACGCAAACTATGCTTCTAATCGTATTCAGCATCTCTTCCCGTTACATATCTAAGTAAATATTGCCATTTCTGTGATGAGTTATGAACTCCGCCGCCGCCGCCGCCAGAATATTTTTTTTTTCGTTTACCTGTTTGAAATTGCATCTTGATACACATCTCTTTCGAATGGAGTCCATTACAGATATCGGAAAGCAGTTAACGCGAAAATATTCATCCAGATTGCATTATCGATATTGCTTTGCTTTTTGGCGAGATGATCCAACCTCGAATGTGAATTTCAGCATTCAAAATAAAGGTGTTTTTTCCAGTTCTGAATTAAAGTCTTTTTGAATCCATCTAGACATCAGATAAGTTAATTTAGGTAGAGTTTGAATCCACCTTAATGCTTCCAACTTTGTAACTTAATAGGAAAACAAATTATGCTTTCAAGTGGTAACAATTTGACGCCTATTAGGGTGGCCCAAGCCATTAGCAAAAAATGGCGGGAACAAAGAAATTTATGGCGATGTGTGTTTGCAATTTGGTTATTCCTCTAAACTATAAATTTCCTTGTTCGTATATACGAAAATAAATTAAACGAACTATGGAAATTTACTTTTTAAATTTAAAACATACCCCAGTTGCTAATAAACACAAGACCTGTTGTGGTTGGTTTGAATATAAAATGGAACAAGCATTTCTGTATACATTTGAAGTACAATTACAGTTTTTCTATTTACAAAAAACTCTTGTGGTGCTTCTAGTTCAACGTTACGAGCCCACGCGAGGCATTTGTTGGAAAACGGGTAATGAAGACTCAAAGTAGAAAATATGTATTATATTGTAAACAACTCTGTACAAAATATGATAAATGACAGCACAAAAAGATGGCAATTTATCAATGACATAATTGTTGTATACATTTATCAAGCATAAAAAGCTATATGTAACATTTACTCAAATCCTTTTTTTATGAATAGATGTCCATATTTCGAAATCAACAACTAACGCGCGACATCGATTCCTTTGTCACCAAATGTTGGTTTTAAATTTGATAATTTAAATTAAAAAAAAAATCGCTCTACTTTTAACTTAAAGAATTCAAATGAATAATTTCGTACAGTCAGACTGATTAATCTTTCCGTAAACGATTTTAAGTGGAAGACACCCGTACCAGTATGATCTCTACCCTTAGCCAGGCAAGATAAAGTGACCCTAATGTATCATTCTATTTAAACTTCAGATCTTATTTAATTATTAAGCGAAACCTTTCCTTATACATGAACTCTAGTTCTCTTTCAGGAATGCTACAAAAGCATATGAAAGTTGATGTAAAAACTCTTAAAATTTCAAAGCATCTAAATTAAGCTTTTTATTTCGCGAATGCATATTTAAGGCCAGTTTTGTTTGATTCTTTAAAAGTGCTTATAAGTCACAGAAAGTGCATCTTTACGCTTAGTAAATTGGTAATTTATTTAAACCCCTAAATTCGAAACGAAACACTGCTAAATATTTAACACCAACCTTTTTATGCCTTTACTAACGCTTCCTAACTTGGCGCATTCGCCATTTTTTTCTGTAGCTTTAAATCAAATTAAATCAATTTATTTAGCAAACCCGATTATGGTTTAAATCAAATAAAAGTGAGTTTTTAAACGCTGTTAGTGGAAATTATCGATTTGTAACGATATAATACCTAATCAAACCGAAAACCAAAATGATTGAAAAAGTGGAAATGGGTGTAGTCTATTTAATTTTTAATTATAGTTAGTCATCAAGCAGATTATGTAGTAATCGGATATATGGACGATGATAGTTATTTATATTCATTGTGCCTTCATCAGATCAAGCAAATCTGCATTGTATTTATTTTGTTCTTATTTTCCAACTTTAATTTGCGTTCTTGTCAATGTTCACAAAGAATACATTTTAAAATGTAAATCACGGTTTAATATTTAAATTTTAAATATACAAATGTATTCCTCCAAGAGAAATACAATCCTTGAATTACTTTTTAGGTTTCTTGTATTAGTATAAATTACTCTTAATCAACAGATAATTTTTGTATTAATCTACGTTTTAAACAAAGTTTCTTATACGCCTCGAAATCTTACTTTAGGTGATTAATGTAATATTAAGCTTAAATGTATTTAATTTAAAATATAATATTAAAGCGCTTTAATCTGTGCATATGAAAATTTTAATAAATCCCTTTGATGTAGCTTTGTGCCAACATATTATTTTCTGAAAAAAAGAGACAACCATTTTTTAATCTCAATATTGTTAAATTTATTTTTTTTGGAAACCACGTCTTAAACAGATATTGCCTAATATAATATTCCATTCTAATCGAATTGCATTAAATCCAGCCTTTTATTTGCATAGCTTTGTTTTCTGGAAAAGCGTATTAGTGGAGTTTATTAAAAAATTATTTTTGTTCAACAAAAAACCCTCGATTAGTACAGGTATCTTTTTCTGTTTAGTTCAAAAAGCTTGCAGCCCTGAGGCTTGACTTTTAAAAGCAAGGGCATACATTCAGTGTATGTTTAATCAACATAAATATTTACAAACAAATAATATAATGTACGTTATTTAAACAATAGTGATAACAATACAACGAGATGGTTTTTTAGCTCGTTAAGAACCGTACAGGTTTTCAAACATGGTTTTTAATGAAGCATTCATGCATAACTTTGTTTTGTCAGAGAATATGTGCGTAATTAGAGCACCTGCTTTGGTAGCCAGTCAGGATTACTGACAGCTTGATTATGGATCGTTAATAAATCGTCAAGTTTGCGGTAACACCTCTTAGCGCATAACCTAATGCTCCTAGGGCTTCTTAAATGGAATATTCGGGGCGGGACCGTGCCTAGCAGGAATGAAATATGATATATTTGCAGAATAGGAACCTAGTGCGATAAGTAAGGCTCCGGAAAGGATGCAACATTAGATCGGAAATTCCGAGCCGTATTTTACACTTCTGTCTGACCTAATGACTATAATGACACATACTTGCTGGTCGCGAAGCATTTTTATCCAATAAACGAAGAAATTAAATGAACTGGAAGCTCCTAAAAGCTGCCCACTTCTACTCATATAATGGCAAAGCTAGCGGTCCAGTAATTAAATGTTTTTATCCGCCGTTTGGCGCTATCCATGATACAAAAGGTCTTTTGAACAACAAGATATTTAAAGTGCTACCGCAACGTAACACTGTATTGATTTATTCCCCGAAAATGTCAGTGGGAAAGTAGGTACAATGTTGAAAAATCACTAAATAATTGCGGCGTTTACATTAGTACACAAAGGAACCATTTCTGTTTAAAGTAACAAAACTTTAGCCAATTTTGCGCAGCAGTTATGAAGCCCTATTTACGGAAGGTTGGCGCAATCTTATTTAAAATTGATCAACAATTTTAGACATGCAAAATCGGTAAAGAATTATTCATTCTCTTTGTAGTATAGGTAAAATGCTTTTTTAATTAACTCACACAATCAGAAAAAGTTTAAATGAATTTCCTAAATATTTTAAAAACATATTAGGGAGCTTTATTCAAAAGCGTTAGATATAGAAAAACCCTTGCGCTCCTAACATCAATGAAAAAGTTTGGAAGCATTTAATTTTGTAATTCAACATTTTATTTTATACATACAAGAGATTTTTATCTGTTTCACAAACCACGTTAGCTCTTTTGGAAACTTTTATTAAACTTTTAAATTTATGGCTATGCATGATTTACTTTTTAAGCAGCATTTACATTTAGCTTGGCAAAAACAACTTGGCGGATCATCAAAGTTAAACATTTGTTGATTTTTCTGCGTCCAGTATAGTGTAAAAAAAAGATAGATAATGTTAACACGGAAACTTCGTGTCTTCACACGTCGGCGCTCGTACGTATTTCTAATCGTACAAAATTGAACGTTTGAGAAGCAATTTGAACTAATGATTTGTACGAAATGCGAATGAAGAAGAGCGCTTAGATAATCGACTAATTTATTAAACGTCAAAATAATACGTTTAGTTTGGTGAACTGAGCTGCCGAGTTTGGAAAGTGCAGTGCGGCTTGAAGTAGAAGTTCTCATTTTTTCCTTTTGACAGAACTGCAGTGGAAAAGCACAAAGTTCAATCATTGATTCGAAAGTTTTATTTTCTTAGTGCTTTATACACGTTATGGAACAATAATCGTAATAAAAATTAACATTCCGTGTAACGCGCCATTCGTTGGCTTTTTCTCTTGTAGCTCTAATTAAAGAAAGCTACCTATTAATTAATTTGAACAATGTGAAGCAATTTACAATCATTTTCAAAAGGAATTTAAATTTAATTATACAAGTTATCATTAAAATTGTTTGAATACCGCGAAAGGCAACGATTAAGATGAAAAATGGCAGTCTTCCTTTTGTTATTATCATTTAATAAATTCTAATAATTTATACTCGGTTCAGTAGACTTATTTTCCTTAATTAAGTAACCTAACCCAACATTCTTTGCGTTGGCGTGAATGATTAAAAACAAGGCGACATAGGGACTGGTGGGAAATTATAAGTATATTAATTTCAAGTAGCATCCAAAAGAGGATTTTCTGAGCGCGTTGTGCTAAGCCCAATTAAGTGTCTCGTAAAGAGGCTTGCAAGGAGCGAGCATCAAGATACACCAAGTAGACGAGACAAACCCATACCATACTACATTTTGCCCAGTGCTTTGATCTTGATCCGATTAAAGTCTTCGACCTTCATTTCTTGTAAGAAACTGAGCTGCTAGACCAAAACCAATGCTCAACTTCATGCCTGAATTTTAACCGCGATAGAATTCAAATAGAATCAAAGCCATAGGAAAATGAAGTGCTAAAAAAACTTGTCTACCGCCTACACAATTCTAGAAAGTCAAGAATTTAAATCAGGCAGGTAAAATGTTCAGGACTTGAGTGTCTAAATATTCTATCTGTTTAAAAAATAATCATGACCGACACTAACAAAATTTATTAATAATGTATACCAAAAAAAAGCGCATATTACTCTAGGTATAAAAACTTTTTTGCTGTTAATACCCTCTCGAAAAAACGAGCAGCGTGACAGAAAATGCACTTTAACCCCTTTAATAATGAAACAAATTTAATCCGAAAAATATAATGAGCGCAGGCATAATCGAGTTTTTTTGTTGTAATTAGATTTTAATCTCCTTTAGCGATTTTTGCGCCATGATTATTACGTTAAAGTTAATTGGTATCAGAAAATTCATATTTAAGGAATTAGCAACAGAAAATGTCTCGTGACAGCAATATGGTTGTTGAGGAAAAAACTTCCACTAACAAAGAAAACTTTATTGGAAAGTTTTATCAAGATTATTCATTATTATTTAGTAGCATACATACCATTTAGCATGTAGAATAAAGTTTGTAGTAATGGTATTGTGATTTAAATCAAATTCTTTTGGAAGAACAAATCTAGAGAACGAATAACTCAAGTTAATAAAATTATTACTACAACCGAAACCAGTTGAATTAGCATTTTTGTGGCATAAATCAATTTCTCGGAAATTAAATTCTTGACGTATTTATTACTGTTAATTTGTCTTAGTAGAATGTTTGACAATTACCAAACCTAAGGAATGTGAGAAACAATATTAAACTATTTAATTTAATTTAGTATGGCAAAATTGATGTACTTCCGGCACCGGAAAGTGCAAAATAATGAAATCTAGTCTCGCTAACCTCCAGAAAATGAATAAAACTTCCCAAATAATAGTTTCGAAGACGCACGCTTGCCTTCTCAAAGTTTGATCTGTTTAAAATGTAAGAAACGATTTGTACGTCTCGCAAACAAATAAAGCCATCTAGAAGGTGCAACTCGTAAGTAGGATTCAAGCAGCATAACTTTGCTAATTTGGGGTTTGACTCCTGAGAGAATGGGTTTTAAATTGATTGGTCTAAATGGTTAAACACAGAGCATAATGAATGAAGTGGCCTGTTTCCAAACTAGTCGATCTAGTTATGGACGAATATGATCCTGCACCGACTAATATGTGTATCCCAGGAGGATGACCAAACGTCAAGGACTAACCTAGTCTAGCAAATTACCCAGCTTAAGCAACTGTTTTTCCGTAATTATACTCTGTATATATCTATTAGGGATAGCATAGCAACCAGAAAGTTATCAAGTTGCTATGCTGCTATTCATTCACAAAGGGATTTATCTGTGTAACGTATAGGGGAAGATTAAATTTACTTTAATTACACTTCCACTATTAGCTGTAATTAATATTCAATTAATCAACTTGTAAGATAAACGTCAAATCAAACTGAGATACGTGAAATACAAATGTCCTTACTTGGAAAAGCATGCGAAAATGGCGGATGCGCCTTTGAGTTATCATGAACTCAAACAATGCATAATTGGTAAACAAATTTAGATCCTTTTGAATAATTTGAAGTTCCTGGGGAACGGATAATTACCTTACAAGCAAACTTTAACGCCGGTGACCGCCAGACTTGATTTAAACGTTTCAAGAATAACAAAATCCTAATCCCTAACAACGAATTTTTCTGCATTAGTATGATAAATTGAAAAAACAAAGAAACACAAAATCGATGTTAGTTGACAGCTACATGTCAGTCGACTCATAATAAAAAATACAAGCATCGTGTAATGCTTACGTAGTTTCAAATATTAACCAGAACAAAGCTGCATTCTCAGAAATTGCATCGACATGCAACTATCAATTTACTTTCCCAATAAAAAGGTATTAAAGCCGTTGTTTGGAATCGATATACTGGCGCGTCCTATCACGATTCAAAATTCCGTGTAGCCCCGTATTTATCGCTAATTATTTGCTCTTTTAAACGCAACAATCACCCAAATAGCGACGATTTATGAAAACAATCCTACGTTTGTTTACCGCCCGCTTAAAGGGCTGGTTTTCATTCGCAAACACAGCTGAATGAGTCTAAAAAAATATGAAATTGATTGTAATTAAACTACCTACTCTAAAGCGACAATGTTTGTTTAAAGAAACCAATTTGGGGCATTATTAAAGTGATTAGTGTCACGTCAAGCCTTTTGATACTCCAAACTTCGTACACAAGTTTGACCGTACGGCAGTCAGAGGCGCGAAGTTTGACCCACAGTTTAAAAACTTTAAGCCATGTATTAACACTTCATTGTTTTTAGTCGAGATTACATTTTATTGTGCGGTTTAAATGGATAAGGTGTTACACTCATCAGTGCTAAACCATACTAATTGAGGCTAAAACTAAAAGTTTAAAAACATCATGAGCGAGCAAACCACAACCGCGCGGAATTGCAATCTTGCTAAAGATACTTTAATAAAACGTCCATAATGATATACGGCACTTCGTTAAAACTGGGATTAAACTTGGTCTTAAGTTATCTACAAATGCTTAGGATTTATGCTTGTTGAACACGCCAGAATATATTATTTAGACTAAACCGGTGGACGTGCCAAAAACTCCATACGCTTTTGTTAATTCCTAAACAAAGAATGGCTGTGCCAGAACGCGCATGATCGAAACGCGTGCGCAGTGTATCTTTTTATGCGGATACACTGTAAATATAGTATGAGACAGTAGCTTTAAGACTGTTTAATAAAGCATTCCCAGTAGAAATTGATTTGCTCTATTAAACGTAATATGTTATGAAGTCTTTCGTTACAGAAACTTTATTTTCCTGGAGCATGTATGCTTATAACAAATATTGTTATAGTGTAGCAACACACTGCACATTTCCGATATCTCGATTCGTCAATTAGTTTCGGTATTACTGCCTCTCTGGTTTATCAATATTTATTTTATTATTAAGAAATCGAATCGCACTAAAATAACAATGGAAAAGTAAGTAACAAAAGGCAAACTCTTGCCACTGAGCTTAATAATTGAATTATTTCAAATTCACGTTGTATTCAAAATGGGCATTAGTTAAGGTTGGCTACATTTAAAAAGGATGTTTTTTTTATCAGAAATTGATTCGTATTTGACTTAACTTTAATTAATTGTTTTGTGCTGAAGGATATGTATTTGTGATTGAATAAGTCTGTACGCAAGATGTTTGCGAACGAAAGGAAATTGAATTTAAGTAGTATAAACTTATGTATTAGAAAAGTGTATATGTTACTGCAGGATTTGGTAATATATCTTCTGCTAAGGAATTTAATCGATTAGTCGCAATTTCGGTGTACCAAATAGAATAACAATTTATACGGTAATTTAAAAGGGGTGTTCAATCTTTTTGTGTCAATACGGAATCTCGTCCTTTTATTTATCGTCTTTAAATAAGGACTTCCGTTTACGTCCACAGCAATGAGGATCAGTTTTGGAAATTAGACAAAATGCAATGTTAAGTGCATACAAATCGACTGAACTTTTTATTTGTCGACTTAATTCCTGGGAACATATAACACGAGCCGACATCTCCATTTTGAAAGTAACTTTCGAAAGTAAAATTAAAATTGATGATGACTGTTTTAGCTTACGGGTTTGAAAAGTTGCGCTATATGTTTTAATTTTTTTCTTATACTTTTGGGAACTTTAAACTGATATTAATGAAAAGGGAACTTTGCAATCCGCATTAGCATAACGTTCTTAGTTAATTTTGTTGCAAAAAAACGTTTTGGCTATATTTGCTTGGAAGTAGTAGAGGAAGGAAGCATCGCTAAATACTCTGTACTTATGGGAAACTTAGAGATAAAATGCGGAACTAATAAGTGCTTTGTACCCAAGCAACAGCGTTCAAAAAGCAAGCGCTGAATAGAAACGACGTTTGAATTTGGCGGTAAACTTGCCAATATTAAAACCCCGCTTAAAACCCGATCTGTCCCGATCAATACTTACTAGGAAACCTAAAACGACCAACAAAGTCTGAAAAATAAAAACTTATTTAATACTTCACCATGAATAAAAATAATTTCCAAGTCTTCTGTCATTTCCCTAAAGGCAATTGAATTTTTCATAAAGAATAAGTTTCAATACTTCATCAATACATATTAAAAACACTCTTTGGAATAAATGTTGAAATTATTCAATTTAGCAACGTTGCATTTTTAATAACGGTTATTGGATAAAAATAATGACAATCCAGATTCACGATTAACAATGTAGTTATTGAGCAAACAACTTTTTAATTGAAAATTTGACACAAAAAAATTGTTTCGAAACTTTTAATAAAAACATACATCATTAATTTTGTTTAAAATTTAGGTATAAAGATTTAATATACATTTGAGGCTGTCAATTTAACAATTCAAATAACCTGGCTATTACAATTCATACAATTGTTTCCAGAACTGTGAGTTATATTATTTTCGCTCGGTTTAAGTGACAACCACTTTTCTCTTTACTCCTTTAGTATTATTTAAGTCTTTACTATACCGTCTGTGTGTCAAAGTGTTACTGTTGTGAAGTATAGTGTCTGCGGCTTAAGTAAATAATCTCAAGAGTCGGACTTTAGCACTTCTAACTCGGCGAGTATAAAGTTATAAACACGGGTCCTATGTGTGTTTGCGACATACAGGGCGGCATCCATCTTCATCAGATAGTTTGCAATCATCAAAGCTTTTGATGTTATGCGTCTTTGTTTCGTCATGATGGATGTTTCGCTTTTACCATTTACCTAAGCGCAATCTGCATAAATAGTCCACAAAGCTAGCTTTCAACAGACGCTTTATAGAAACAACAAAAATTATATACTTGTAATTAGAACCGCGGTAATAAGTAACCAACATCTGTTTGGTTTATAGCCAAACTGTTTCATTAAAACTTTGTGAGCTTAAGTTGCTCGGCCAGGTTATATTACTTTCCACTACATACTTTGGTGGATTTATCGCACCACTATTATCTGACCTTAGTGAAAACAGTTGTCAATTAACGTTTACTTGACGCGTAAGTTTGTAAGGGTAATGTAGGCTTTTGATAAATGCGAAATATGGGCGACGAATAATTTTATGGCTGTAGCTGACAACGGCTTTTATTTAACGGCTTGATATGCTCAGATGTTAATTGTTATTGCTCGCTTTTTGGCTTTGGGAAACAATTAGGCACTGATAATACGGCGCTGAATACACCTTAATAAAGTTGGTAATGAAGTAAAGTCGGTCTTTATGCTGCGAGATGGGAAAAGGGATACAATACTTGTCTAATTTTGTTGTGGTGTTATCTTAAATAAGCGCCGATTAATACAGCAAATTTAGCCCAGATTCACATGTGACCTTTAACCGCAACAAAAGTTGCTTCCAACCTCTAGCTCTTGAAGTACAAATGGTTACGAGTCTAAGTATCTTACCTTGTTGAAAAATACGAGCTGGGCAAAGTTGGCAAAAACTTAGAGTTCATAAGAATCCGCCGGAGAGAAACTAAAGCCAAGAAGCAATTTTTCTGGATTTTCCTGGAGCACACTAAATCGTCTAGCAGTTCGAAATAAACGACTTAAAGAGCAGAAATATTCTAAAATTTCTTTTCCCGTCGGACGCAACGGATTTCACACGTTCTCTTTGTTGCGCTAACATCATTGAATAGAACTGAAATAACATTCAAAGTATTTGTTGACGACGACACTTTGAACCTGGGTAAAACTAATTACCGTGGGTTTAACTCTTCGGCGAGCGGATGTGACAACCTACAGTGTCCTTTGGCAGGTAGACGCCGGGTCTTTCTTTCACGGACTTGTACTCACAACGTTCCCGAAGGCGCATCATTTTATATTGTTAAAGCGTCCTTGTGCATGACGATCATTATTCCGCATAAACTTGTTGGAAACTTGGGTAAATCTTAGACCGAGAATGTTACCTTAAAAGTCCTGACAGTAAAATATTAAGCATAAAGTTTTGGTGCACCTGAAGCAAAGGCAATTACCCAAGTTACTCACCATATAATTGAGAGAAACACCATACGTTCTATACGTTGGAGGAAAACTGATCACGGTTCTAAGGTCGACCCCGCAGCTACCCATTATCCTTCGGCATTATCATGGGTTCTCTATTATTTAAAACAATTTTCATACATCCATTTTAGTAATTAGCTTTAATACTACCGCGTTAATCACATTATAGGATTTTAATAATTGTTGCGTACGAAACATTATGCTTAAGACTTTGATAACAATCCTAAGCAACACAGTTATTTTCGGTCGGTTTAACCCTGCGTATATACACTGAAAATAATATTTTTATCACATGATAATGGGTAAAAATTATGGGTTTTTGTTCCGTTTCAGAACAGCGTGAGCTTCACGTGAATTTACCGTGAACCTTAGGCAACATTTTCAGAAAAAAACCTATTCTGTGCTCTCTTTCCGGATGTAGTAAGCGTGAGGTCCGGAAACATTCAATTTCCCTTTACAGATGAAAAAGTTAAAATCTTTTTCACATCAGACATTTTACTAAAAAAAAAAACTAAATTCCACAAGTGAAAATGTTTTGCCTTATCATTGAATGGATTTCGTTTGACACCGTCGCCGCGCGGTTAGTCTCAAAGAAACTAGAATTTTATTTTTCGTAATGTTGGTTAATGAATCTGTCATCTACGAGTTTTAATTACCAAAAGCAACACTATGTAGTTTCCAGTGTAAATGTTTGTAGTGTAATTCATAATTAAAAAATACAAGAAAGCTTATTAAATTTCATATTTTTAATTTACTTTACATAAAGGAAACTACGCCCTAGGATTTTTATTTCGCAAGAGAGCCTTGTAAGGAATTTCAATTCAGTTCCTTTTGTTTTTACGTCCTGAAGCAGCGATGCCGCCAGAAGTCATATATCAAAATTCGAAGGAGATGACCGATTTAATATTAAAAAATTCCACTTAGCCGGTCATATGAATTCATTCATGTTGGGATGAGCCAACCAACACATCATTGGTATCTAGTTATCCATCTGGGGGTGCATATAAAAATCCATAAAACGCTAAGAAGGCTTTGATACCGACGGTCGACGTCGTTGTGCTTTTATGGTCGCTTTACTATTCACCACATTATCTTTATTATTATATCAATTTCAAATTGGATAATAACGTTTTTGCGGAATTGGATGACCATCGTCGGGAGTAAATTGCCGAAGTTGTAATTACGTACCAATAATTGCATTTCTTGCGCACTTGTTTGGGTATCTACTTATTTATTGCCTTAGATTATTCTCCTAATTTGATTTAGAGGTTTTAATTGTTTTCGTTTCATTAAACTGCGATAGATATGACACAGCAAATGACCATTGATTCACCAGTAAGGAAGGGCTTAGTATATCAGTTTGTAAAGTTTCAGGTAGCTGTAGAAGATGGTCCCCGTGCGGACCGGCTAGGGGGCTGTATTTGCGACTCCAGTCGGAAGTTAGCCCGTCCGCCCGTCCCCATAAATCCGCTCAAGAGACATAACGTATGCGAAGAACAAAGCCCATCCCGGCCTCTACTTCTCAAGACGTATTTACGATGCTAGCTTTGTTCACTTTCAAACTCAAGTGAAAATTCATTTTCCGCGCAAAATACTACTTGTTTTTGTCTACCGCCAAGTTTGAAATATAATTCATTAATTCTTGCTTGAGCATAAAACCAAGCAGGGCGATAATATATGTCCACCAAGTCTAATCACATAGTTTGCAAACATTTCCTATCGTACAAACGACCGCAGGAGACTATATTTATTGAGCGATAAAATTGTCACATTATCCAATATTATAGATATCCCACAATGAGGTGCCAGTCATGACCGTAATCACGTCGATCTATCTACCCACCTACTTTAACTAATATTTCAATCAGACTAACTGCAAGAACAGAATTCATATGAAAAATGTGAAATGCAGCGTACCAAGCAGTGTACAGCTGTTTCAGGATATTTGTCCCTCATCAGCACTGCGTAGGCCCTGCCTACATCTCCATTAATCATATGAATGCTTGTCGTATATGTAGCTAGCGAGTGGATAATTCTTACAGAGAGATGTAAATGGTCTTAATAATATTTCAATCATGCATTTTACTGGAAAAAACCTTGAGTCAATTGTGCGCAATTACCCAGTGTAATTGAGTATGAAATCGTTGTTGTTAATCTAGGAAGAGATGGTGTAAACATACCAGGCTCACCCAAGTAATTAAAACAACAAATAATGAATAGGATCTATCTGATGGTGTTTACGCAAAGATTGTGTATCTCCATAGGTCGGGTACACAATATGTGTCTATAGTATAGCCTGCAGGTTCGTATTCTATCCTATGCTATAGAATACAACATCTACTTCAAGTCCAGATTTACGTAGGGACACTTTTAGAGGCCCATTGGCCATTTCATGATTGTTACTTATTTCCAAGTTACGCACTACGCTATATAAGCTCTCTTTGGTATGTGTTTGGGTTGAACATTTTTACATAAAGATCAAACGCAGTTCGTACAAACGAAATTGTCCCTTTCTTGATGCAGCGCTGGGACATGCCTTATTGGCTTTATTTTAGAATGCTCGGAATACTTAAATTTACAAGCGGGAACGTACAATAATTACAAAGAGATTTTTTAAGCGCGCTGAAAATGGCGAATGCGCCGGGTAAGCACACATGTAAATAAATGGCGAATGCGCCACAATATAAAATGTCCAAAAATGGCCTTAATCGCAATGGTACGTTGTTGTGGCATGTTTAGAGAGTCCCAGAAAATTGTTAAAAAAAATCTATCTTATATACCCTTGGAGATATGAGACCCCAAAGTACGAAACTTTAAACATAAATGAAAATGGCGGATGCGCCGGGCCAGCATTCACATGTTAAATAAATGGCGAATGCGCCACAATATCAAATGTCCTAAAAATGGCGCATAAACGCGATGGTACGTTGTTGGGGCATGTCTACAGAGCCTCAGAAAATTAAAAAAAAAATCTATCGTATATACCCTTGCAGATATAAGGCCCCAAAGTGCGAAACTTTAAACACTTATATCTTGAAGATTATTATTATGATTCATTGTTTATTTTGTTATAGATCGTGGTGAAGGAAGCGAGCACAAGCCGCATTATTGGGAACAACCATTTGCCCAACCGTACTTCGACAATACTACGAAGAGAGAAGTGACTACCACTGTAGGACAAACAGCCCATTTACATTGTCGAGTTAGAAATCTGGGTGATAGAGCTGTGAGTATTTAGAAAATAGGTTCATACAGGTTCATTAAAGGTCAAGTATTGTTTCATGCAATGAAATAAGTCTTTATATACAATCAGACATTAGCTATGAATTTCAAAGATAATATCTAGTATGGTTCTACTTCCGAGACACCCTACAGAAAGATCTTTGTAGTTTGTACTTTGCCGCGTCCTCTGTGAATGTCAACGATGTCTTCAAACTACCTCATCTCTTTTATTTTTCATTAGTACAAACAAAACTACATTTTACTGAGTGCCCTTGAGATTACTATTGCTACATTACGTCGTCTCAAGTGAGTTAGAACCCCGGTTGGAATTAATTGGAAGGGATTTCGCAAAATATCGGTTTTTAGCTGTGTATATATTGGTAATGTAGATATCGTTTTAGAGCGGATTCAACGAAGACATATATTTGTAGTTGTATCTCCTATTCAATTTTCGATAACATTGGCGAGATTTATGTCATTCCAGGCCCAGACTCTTTGATTCCCCGCAAAAATGTCAACCGTTCTCTACAAAAAGCTTTGTATTTGTGATATCGCTCGTGGTAGAAACTACTATGGTATGTGCTTCAATTCAAAAAGCTTTTATTTCTACAACCTTTTAGTAATTTAATGCATTTTCCTGGATTAAAGTTGCCTACAACTTAAATTGCACTGCACAGCAAACACTGCTTTTTGTTATATTTTTACTTGTAACATTGCTACCAGAAAATTTCTATTTAAGCGCGCGATATTGGATTTTTTTGTTCCATAAAATTGCCTTATTAGGCAAATTGGGAACTACAACAAAACCCCGATTTATATATAAAACTCCCATATTTTATAAATGCAGAAACAGAAATAGGAAAAAATATGTATTTGGAACGCGAAACATGCAAACGATCTATAAAGTGTATACTTACATTGAATTGAAACATAAAATAGTGAAATTATCTACGAGCATTTTCGTCATAATAAAATTTTAAACTCCTTACCACTCTCAATAAAAAGACATCACCATAAAATATATTTTTCCCAACCGTTCGTAATAAATCATAAAATTTTTAGTACACTGAAACAATTCAAGTAATACATTTTAGTTCATGTCGATAATTTAACTCATATTAACAATAAAATACGATTTAATTAATTTATAACAATTTGACCTTACCGCATAGAATAAAATTTATTTGTATTTTATAGAAGCAATAATTAGATGTACTGTTTAAAGATTTGACCTTTCGCATGCAAATTATTCTATGAATAAAATAGTAACAAACTTCTACAATAAAAATAAAATAACCAGAGTATAAAACGGATCAATCGTAACGTTAGTACTAAAACAGTTTATGCGTGATAAAGTTTAGATAATTGCAAAATATAATTCTGAGAAGTAATGAAGCGTGTTCTATTATATATAAAATTTTATTTAGCTTACGAACAGAGTTTTTATGGCAATTGTTAAATTACCCATATTAAGTGTCATGCATTTTTACAAAATTAGACATTTTAACAAACATTTTTCGCTTGCAGGTATCCTATAAAATAAACATAGGGTTTACGATGTATTATTATTAATATATGCAATTCTATATTTTGACGCTAAAGTATCCACTTTGTAATGTAATATCTAATTAATATAGCGTTAATTAATCACCCGTGTAATTAAACACCAATATTTTATCAGCGTGTATTTATTTTTCATGGAATATTTATTTTATGAGTTACCATCCGGAAAAAACGGGCGGCTTAAATAAAAACTTCCAATTCCAAATATTGACTTTTAAATAAATAAATTACGTATAAATGTATATTATCAAAAAAAAAATTACAACAGTATAAATTCTTTACGTTAAAATGGTATTAAGGTATGTAACCTTTCAAAAGTTTAATCTAGTACAAGTTTCTTAGAATGTATTTAAAGATTTACAACTTTTTTCCGAACTACTTTGAACTGATTTGATTCTTAAACTCCACCCTACAAAAGTACATCAAATCAAATTTTCATCCATTAAAAAAGTACACTTTTATATACATTGTATGTGAAAAAAAAAACTATATTATATAAATTGCTATTTTATTGATTTATTTTAACTAACAGTTCGAGTCCGAACTTTTGATGTTTAAATTACATAAATGTTTTTTAACAAAGTTATTTGTCGAATGGAGAATTGGCAATACGAAATCGTTGCTTTGCTGTTTGTTAAAATATTTTAATTAGCTGATAAATAGAGGGCTAATTAATGGAAATTAAATTATAATCGTTATGCGGATTAATTGATTACTAATACAAAAATGCATCGCTTTGTTTTCAGCTGAATTAGCTCAGTAGGACTTTCGTATTACTGCCTATAAATCAGTAAGCCAATTGATGACTCGCCACTTTATTTGCAAGTACCGAAGACTGTTGTGTTTTTTCGTGTTAAAATGTGTTAAACACAGCGAGTCTAGTTGTATTGATTACTTACATGTTGCCGAAGTAATACACCTCTTCATGACTCATGAGCGAGATTCCCTTTTTTGCCGATTTACCAAATTATCCTTCTTGATGGAAAATAGCCCAGCTAAATAACCCAAAAGGATTCTAAAAGTGACTTAGTCAGTCGAAATGGCGTGTAGGGATAACAATAAAAAATGAATAAACCCAACCAAGGGTCATTTTTCCATTTAGATAAGTCGACAAAACCCTCCGCGGCGGTTGGTTATAAACCCACTTTGAGAATCTAATCAAATTCTAAAAATTGTTTCAAATTGCATCAAGGATCTTAATTAAGGAGAATTATTGTCATGACCATATGTTTTCTCTGAAGCCGGTAGTAAAACCTATAATTTATTCCAATAAAGTTAAGTCTTGAGCGGAACTAAGATCAGGAAGAGTGTTACGTTCTTGTGCAGATGCATGCATCCACTGTAAACTATAAAGTTTATGGCCGTTTCAAATTCTACAATTGTAACTGATTCCCTCTTTAATAGGTCCGAGACTGGTTTAAACTTTCTCTGTTATTTGCTTAGGGCTTGTCTAGCATTAAATTATAATAATTAATCACAAGTGTAATGCTTTAAACATATTTATTGTATTTAATCATAAATAGTATGGACAAGCTTAGCGTCAAAGGATTTCCCCAATTTCAACTGGTTAATCCAAGCAAAATAAGAGGAAACTCTTGTGTGTACGTTATATTTTCCAGCAGTACAAAATGGAAATGTAACATACGAAACAACGCCAATTAAAGTATTATTAAATACAACAGGTCCACCTGAATCTCCAAAACAAGCCGATGTCGTGTTTTTTAATACGCCCTCAAGACATATTTGAGAAAACTTTAAAAATCCGCCGCATTCCTCATTAGGGATCACCGTAAACTGACCAGATTTTAAACCTTTTGGAGAGTCTGTGTTTTCCAATCCGTTTTCTGAACCCCATCCGCTTACAGTGGCTATTTTTCTGTTGTATGTTATTGCATCATCTTGTGCTATATTAATTGGGTATGCGAAGGATTTGTTAAATTTTATGTTTTCTGTTAAAAACACTATAGCAATGTCGTTGCCGTAGTTCCCGTCTATGTTGTAGTATTTGTGGATAACTACTTTGCCAATATCGTATATTTTTCTGTTGTTGTAACTTTCTCCTTCGCCTATTTTGTGAATCCCTACTTCTACATATTGTAAACCAGTGTAGTTCCTGCAATGAGATTCTTAAGAGTGGTGTTTTTTAAAAAAATTATGGCTTATACCCTTTAACATTGACACAGCAATGAGCCGCTGTTAAAATATGTCTTTGACCAATTATGGTGCCTCCACAAACTATACTACCCTTAACAATAAGGGCAGCTTGATAAGGAAGGGAATGCGGCTCGACTTCTCTTCCATCTACTATTTTTTCAAAATGGTTTTTCTAACGAAAAAAAAACACTAGACTAAGACCATTAAAAAAAATATGACTTACTGAAGGAAGGCAATCTACATGAAGTAAATTCACACTAAGAACTATTAGGATAACACACCAACCAATGACAAAAGCCATGTTTAAAACTGAGTAAAATTAGCGAGTTTAAAAGTCTTTAAATAGGGAAAAAGTATGGTGCTTTAATAGCTCAAATTATCTTAATGTTTGACGCAATATCAGGTCATTTCTTTAAAGTGTTCTTAGTTTATTTAATTGTTTTTTGTTCTAATACATTGTATATTTTAATGTTTATTTCGTGCCATATGTTAAACATAGCCAAAGTTAATATTGTTAAGCCTTGTTTAAATGCCCATATTTTAAACTTTGATAATTTTTAAATACGTATAAGATAAGGTGCAACCTTGTTTTTAATATTCGTACTTTGCGTTTGTCTAAGTGAAAATGGTGGATGCGCCGGGCCACTACTCCGTAATTTTTTAGTTGCTGTGGGCTTGGTGCGTAACGACCTAATTATGGTTTTTTCGTGAAGAAACACAAATACATTTCTCTTAATTAAAGCCGCATTTGACACACGACGGATGTGCCAACGCCGCTCACCATGCATTAATCTAATTTTATAGTAGGCGTACAAGAAAGAAAGTAATTAATGTTTTTGTTATAGGTGTCCTGGATCCGAAAACGGGACTTGCATATCCTGACAGTTGGCATCTTGACCTACACTAACGATCAGCGCTTCCAGAGCTTGCACACAGATGGATCTGATGAATGGACACTGAAAGTGACATCTCCGCAAACAAGAGACTCGGGCATTTACGAATGCCAAGTTAGCACTGAGCCTAAGATCAGCGAGGCATTCAGACTCAATGTTGTAGGTATGTACCGTGTCAAACAACACAATACGTACCCATGTTCGGAGGAGCCAACCGGCTCTAGTTTTATTTCCGTTTTTCTCGTGACGACTAAATCTCCTTTTTGGAATGTATCGTTATAGATCCAGAGACTGGGCCTTGCTCTAGTCTGTCCATGACACTTTATTACGCTATAATTCCCGCTTTATTTTCGTACAAGAAAAACACTTCTTGAGCTGCACTGCACTCGCTAGGCTAACTATTAATACGCCAAATTAACATATTAGGTCCTGTCGTTAAAACAATAAATAAGTGCTTTTTGATATTGTCATGAGTTTAAGAGCCTTTGTGATATATTATCGATATGTCGAGCGGTATATAGTGAATCGAAATCGCAGACAAGCAGATCTTATTTTAGTAAAATTGTGTCCTATAAAATCGAAAAGACGATTTGTTTCAAATGTGGATGGCAGAATAAAGTCTTTTTCTAGGCTAGCTATCGCCTGTAATTTATCATATTTCCTTGTGTTTTACGTTTTTTCGGATGTCAAATGCGGTTTATAAAGTTGGCCAAAGCTGAATGCGATTGATTAAAAAACGAGTATAGGGGATGAAGCATGTTATACCTTTATTAATAAATGTGCTTGTGGCCCCTAAAAAGGGGTTAACCGACAGGATGATTTATTGTGTTGGAGAGGATAATAAAACGCCTTGAAATATTGCTGCTATTCGGTTACGAAACCGAGTTTCCCTTGTGATTGAAAAATATGTAAATAGCACAATCAATAAGTCATTACACCTGTCTACTATCCAAGCAAAATAATTGCATACCTAATCAAAATTTGTTGTTTCAGTATCCAAGGCAAAAATTGTGGGCAACCCGGAGCTTTACATTAAAAGCGGAAGCGACATAAATTTGACGTGCGTCGTGTTACAAACCCCAGAACCGCCGAGCTTTATCTATTGGTACAGAGAGGGCGACGTTATCAACTACTCCCAAAGAGGGGGCATTAACGTCGTGACCGAGAAGCAGACACGGACCAGCCGACTTTTGATCTCAAAGGCTTTGCCCCAAGACAGCGGAAACTACACTTGCTCGCCGTCAAGCAGCGATGCGGCGAGCGTTCTGGTGCACGTCTTGCACGGCGAGCAGCCAGCAGCCATGCAGCACGGCAATAATAACAGTGCTACCGAATTAACTGTTGATGTTTTACTATTCACACTGGTGCAGTGCTTTGTGTTTCATAGGTGAACGACTCAATGTAATGCAAACTCAATTTGTTAACAACGATTAAAGCGCGGCGGCTATGTTTTTTTCAGATAGATGTACTTTTGGTTCGTTGGCGCATTCTTTTCAATTTCACGAATCATCATTTAAATTGCTTTTTTAGTTTGGTGTATTATTTGCTTACTGATGGCACAAATTGGCCAATAACTATTAGGCGGATGAATCGTTTATTAAAGCACTTAATTCGTTCTAAACATGAAGAAATACTATTAGTTTTTATTTTGTAACAACAGTACAATACATTTTTGTACCGGTAACAATTCATGTAATCAGTTCTAGAAAACTGTCACGCCCTTCTTGTTGGATACCATACACTGCAATAGTAATCACCCTATACGTTCAATTTATTTCATTCATTACAACAAACGCCCGGTTTACCCCCCCTCCCATTAAAAAAAATGTACATACCTATCTAAAGTAATTCAAACCGACCACTTGTATGTTTGTGTACCTATCTAACTGTTATATCACTAGTGTATATAAAAAAAAAGTATTAGTTGTAAATATAATGTGAAGCAATGTATTAATAATATATTATATTTCTTCCCTGATTATTTTCGTTTTATTTATTAAATACCTATTTCCTCCTAATATAAAAGTTTTATAATCAGTCTTGGAGTAAACTCATAAAACTTTTATCTTGAATAATACATCATGGAAGCGACAGCAATTATTTTTAATAAATGCAGACAGGTGTGAAAAATCGCACCAGATAAAAAAAAATCGACGTTAATTCCTGATACAACCATTTTTGTTGCCTAAATTACCATATCTGCACTTTTATTAAACATTACCTTATACCTTACCCTATTCCTAATCATTAATCATTAAGAAAAACACTTGAAAACCTTCTTAATCGAAAAAAAAACTAATTATATAATTTTTTGCACAAAAAATGGCGGATGCGCCGGACAAGCACTTAACGTTATTTCGCTCAAAACAACGTAATTCCCAACGCATTTGAAAATTAAATCAACCAAATCACATATTAATATTTACAGAAATCTCATCACATCAATATACCATAACACACACTTGCGCCTAAAATATTAATTACCCATGATATCCTTTGAGTCCTGCCTAACCGCGCCATCTAACGGTTACGCTTTGAACTATAAGCGCTGTTACAGGACGATACAGATTCCTGCTTTAATTGTTATGCCATTTTTAAGAGTAGACGCTAGATGTCGCGCCTAGTTCCTGCGTCGCGACGCTATAATCAATACTTGCGCTACAAAAATCCTGCAAGAGTCCTGTAATCTTGTTTGTAACTTTAGAGCTTGGAAAAGCGAGGGCACACAAGGGAATTTAGCATGTTTTCATCCACCCTATTTGTAATTAAATTAGTTGCAAATCGGACACTAACACAGTTGAATTTGTTATCACTTAATCGATTGGTTAGATTAAATACTTAGTTATTTTTGTACAGGCACTTTAGGTTATTTAATTAAGATATAGAATGGCTTTTAAAGGCTGTGGCGTATCCGCCATTTAGTTGAAATAAAAACCAAATACAGAAAATATTATAAATTTTTATTATTGACGTATATTTAACAAAATTAAAGCAATATACACATAGGATACATACTTAAAGACAAAAACAAGTACACAATATTTACTGGCTATAATATACAAACACTGAAGCAAAATTCAATAAATATCGTGTACTACCACCAGCTCAAAAACACCCAATTTATTATAAGATCTTCTCTTTCGTGGTCAACCCAAGTGCTTCAGCATGTTTTCGTGCCTTAAGCCGCAAATCCGCAATGCTGGAATTCTTATGAGCCGCTGCTAATGCCGCAAAACCAAGCGAATACTGCGGATGACACAAGAGATTACTGGTACCACCACCAACCGTTACTGCAGCCGCGTACTAAAAAAAAACAACCCTTAAAAAGGCTTTACAGTTAATAAAGAAACTTACCTGCGCAGCGGACAAGATGGCGCTGTCAAAAGCCGAAAAAGCGGTTCCTGTTTGGGGGTAGTTTGATGTCGAAAGACGCTCGTACGAAGGGAGGGTGCTAGAACCAGTGGTTGAAAACCCGAGACCCCGTAAAGCGGCTACGTTAATGTATGGAACGACACGGCAAGGTTCGATTTGCGGGGTGCAGGGTGGGCTAGGGTTGTTTAACATCATCCCTTAAAACACAACACAATTAATGCATGGATTTTTAAGGTGTATTTTTTTAAGCTGTACTTATTAAAAAAGGGGTGCTTTTTTTATTTTTATATAAGATGTAAAGACGCATTTGTGTGCACAGTGTTGTGAGGTTTTCCACCCCGTAAGGGTGTAAACGGGGCTTTAGAACAGTTATTTAATATTTATTGTAGTGAAATGAAAATCAGGTTAGTTCTGTATTTGCAAATTTAATCTTGGCAAGCTCAGCGGGGTGTTAAAAGATGCGAGGAACTAAGGTCGACACTCTCGACATAATTTAGTGACCCCAAGAGGGGTTGTAGCCGCCCGCCACTGGACCGTCTCGTCAGACGTGCCCACCATCCGGAGAAATGAGCCCCATGGGGAATTATTTTCATTTGATTGAAAACTTGCTCTTAGTTCACCGTATTTTTTTAGCGCAGCATAATATAAACTCGATTATGTACCGCAGATTTACTGTGGGGTGAAATGTATTCGTAGGGTCGGTAAGGGTTGTTGCGCATGCACAGTTTGGTTTGAAGATCATCTCAGTACAAATTGCTGCCTATTCTAAATAATTTAATGTTGTAACTAAGATTTATTGCTCTGCAACAAGCACATCTAGCGCGTTACAGTCAGCACATAAATTTCAATTTTTTTATTCTTTAATTGTCAAATGTTCTTGTGTGTTTGACCACGTACCTTTCTGGATTTGGCTCTCGTGTTTTCGACATTTGGCTCGCCTATTTTGGAACCACACCTGAAAACAAAAAAATGCTTTAAACTAATTTTGCTACAGAAATAAACCAAAAGACACAATTTTGCATCTAAAATTGACAGTCCTTTTTTAATACTTCTTTGTCATAAGAGTACAGGATACGTATTTGTCCCGTGTGCCTAACCGTTTACGAAAACTATTAACCAGATTGTGTGCAGTTGTATAAAATGCAAATCAGTATAGTGATGGAGCTGTGACCACTTAAATTAAATTAAAATCAATTCGCCAGAGTGCGGTTACTTAGGGGAAGATATTTTTCTAAGTTTCTGCTACGCTATCAATCAGACTTAATACATCCCCGAGTCGTTAATCTGCCATCTAATTGATGTTATTCCTTTCCCTCTTAAATAATACGTATTCATTATCGAATTACTTACTAATGTCAGGCTAAACTTGCCTAATCGCCTGGAACGATGTATTGGAAACTACCCTTATCTTGAGACTGAGTGGACTTTTATCAAGTGGCGATACATCAAGTTAGGCTTTAATATTTTAAGTGCGATGGTCACTTCTCGCGTCAAAAAAGACATAACTCTAAATCACGCTGGACTAGGGAATAAACAACCAGTACCTGCACGCGGGCTTCGCTTAGTCCGAGCCGTTGGCTCAATTCCTCCCGCATAAAAGCATCAGGGTAGTGTGTTTCGTCAAAAAGCCGTTCCAACTCGTTCAGCTGCTCCAAAGTGAAATTCGTCCTTGATCTTCGTTGTTTCGTCGTCACCTTCAGCGAATTGCTAAGCGAAAATCCATGGTGTCGCAGCGCTTCGTCCTCGAGCAAACTCCTGTTTTTATCGCACCCATGTCCTGCAACAGGATTTGTTTATCTGGGGGTTGTAAAACTGTAAAAGTAAAAATCAATGCAAATGAAATAATAGCAATAACGATGAGCTTTCATAAAGGGGCGTTGCACCACCCCGTGCACTGTAATGAGATAAAGGTTTTTGTAACAAAATTGGAAACAAAATCTAAATTGGATTGTACCCCCCCCTGTTTTGATTTGATTCAATTTTGTCGTTTGAATTAGCTGGTATAGTCAACAAACTTTTATATACTAATGTTAATTAATTAAGGTATAAGAAATGGTATGTAATTAAGTAATCAGTTCCTTATATCTAAGGGGTGAAATAAACATTTTATAATTTGTAAGGTGTTTCTTAAGCACTTACTTAAAAGTAATTAATTTCCTGGGGCTGAACCAGTTAACAAATTAAAAAGGCGGTGTAAAAAACTTAAGCCCACCCCTTTTTTTACAACCCTTAAGTCTTAAGTCTTAAGTTTAATGCTATTTTTAATTTTATTAGACGTAAAGCAAGTTTTTATTACTGATAAATCTCTTGAGTACTATTTGCAAAAATGGCGAATGCGCACGACAAGCATTTCTTTCTTGAAATCAATGCTTTATTTAATAATGTCTTTTTTGGCAAATGTGTGTATTAGTCAAAGCCTTGAGACGAAACGTTTGTGCCGTTGTCGAAGCGTAAAATCAATACAAATTGGCAACTTGATTATATAAAGTAAGTTAATAAATAAACAGAGTGACTGTAAAGTTTGCGTAAGAATTTGCAAATCGTATTAGTGACTCGGCTATATACAGCTACATGTTAATCAATGACTAGTAGAGGTGTGAAGTTAGACTTGCTTAAGGGTAGGTTAAAGCTGCAAGAGGGGTGAAGCGGTTAAAGTCTCCCTAGAGACGAATTACTGTAGACAACACTCGAATTTAATACTGTTCCTCCCGTGGGTAATAAAACCATCTCAAAATGGAGCTTAGATTCATTTAATTCCATTAAATTAATGAAAATACAAAATATGCTCTAACGGTAATTTAAATGAAGTGTTACAAAATACTTTGAGCACAATCGCTTCTAAGAAAAAGACCTTTATTTAAAACATATTTGTACCAAAGAAAATCATTACATGTTTTTGAATTTGCGTCCAAAATTATTAAATGCGATGGTACGTTATTGGGGCATGCCTAGGAATTTCTGGAAAATTAAAAAAAATCCATCTGTTATATTTATTATGGAAAATGCGAACAAAGTTGCATAAATTCGTCTAGCACAATACATCTAAAAATCCCACCTATAAGTCTTGATCGTACACTTTTGCATTAGATTTTATTGGCATTGTTGTCAGCAAATTTTGTACAATTAAATTGATTATAAAAATGTAATTCGACCGTTTAAAAGATAAACAAATGCTGAAATGGTTTAAGATAGACTGTAGCTTTGTATTAAACCATTTTTTTCGTTAATATGTGCTGTTATATTTAAGGTATGCGCGTTCGAAGTTTGCACTTTGAAGCCTCATATCTCCAAGAGTATACAGGATAGATTTTTTTTAACAATTTTTGAGGGCTCTGTAGATATTCCCCAACAACGTACCATTGCGTTTATGAGCCATTTTTTGAACACCATATATTGTGGCGCATTCGCCATTTATTTACATGTAAATGCTCTCCCGGCGCATTCGCCATTTTCAGCGCTTAAAAAATCTAGGCATGCTCCAATAACATACCGTCGCGTTTATGTGCCAATTTTTGAACACTCTGTATAATTAACCTTTCAACAAAAATGGCATCAAATATTTCTGTTCAACGATTTTTGGGAGAATCTGTCAGAATTATGGAATATTCTGCAAAAAATATTTTTTTTTGTTCCAAAACGTACAAAAATTGGCGAACACAGTCCAAGACAGTCAAAAATATTTTTATTTCAATATTTTGCCTCTTTTTAGTGGGCTGGAACTCCGTCGGGTTGCAGCAAAGCAAATCATATTTTATTCAGTCCAAATTCAATTATTTAAATATGTGGAAAATTGTGTTTCAACATCTTGCCATTTGGGGTTGTTTTGCCTAAATTGTAATCCTTATAAGGGTACAAAAGTGCCTTGATTATTTTTTACTTTTGCACCTAATTTAATCAAAAACAAAAAATAGGATTTTTTTATTTTTTAACGCATTTTTTGGGGTGTAAAAAGTGATTTAAAACGTGTTACCTATTTTGTGTCCATTATTTTCTTTTAAGTCCTTGTCTTCGACGAAAATCTGCTCCTCGTCGTCACTCCCGTTGTTTAAAATTGGTGATTTGTTTTCCAGGACGCGTAAATCCATACTAATTTTGTCGTTATTATTCTCGCTTTCGTTATTTTTACAACCGGACATTAATCGTAAGTCAACTCCGATACTATCGCGCTCAATATCAATATCCGAAATAAGCCAATTTTTCGGTTTTTTCGGCGGTTCGTCCTCCGGCACCACAGTCACTGGCGCAGGATCTTCCATTTTCACAAGAACTGGCGAAGGACTTTTGCTAAGATTTAAACACTCAGCCGTGTTGTTATTGTCAAAGGACTTACTAACAAATTGTTTCAATTTATCCATTTTAGTGTGACTATGTGTAGCTATTCAAATCGCAGGATAACTGAAATGTCTTTTCAGGACCTGCTGTTGCTATGGATACTCAACACTTCCGAAATGGGCTGGATTTGCGTCGAGCCACGCCTTTTGGCAAATTAATAGCGGGGTTAGATTGGCGCCGCAGGATCACGGGGCGGCGCTATCAGGATGTACATTGCTAAATAGCGGCACTTTATATGTGCTGGAGGATAATTCAATAGCATTTCCCTAAATAGCTGACATTTTTATCACTTGTTTTTCGGAGTTCCATAATTATATAGATTTACGATTATGAGAAAGCGCTTTCGAACTTTATGATAATTTTACTTACTTTGTCGCTAAACACATCATTACAACTGATGTTAATATATCAAACAACTACAACATTTTTAGCGCTTACTTAGTTGCGTTGTTCCAGTTAAAAAACTTTAAACAAGACTTTTGGGGTTGCTCAGATTTGAGTGACCCTTGATTGTACAGCAAGCCACTAATTCGATTACATCCAATCAACGGGCGGAATGTTTGCGATTGCTTCTGACAAGCGAGACTACAATAATTTAATATAGGACCAAACCAACAATGATATAACGGCGCTGTCGAATTTTCTATACTGTCCAATCACTAATTATTGAAGTTATCACAACATTTTCTCTTCTTATATATCAAATATTAGCTAATATCTTCGGTAACATAAATCAGATTTGACGGATGTGGACCTTGATTTGTTCGACTTATCGATTGATGCAATTTGATCAAAAAATTTTTTTAGCGTTTCACTAATTTTTTTTTTATAAAACTCCGTGCCTTTGAGTAGAGATAACTTTGGAACTAGATAAGACAGGAATGATTTAGTGCCAGATTCGGATTCAGCAGCTCATTTTACATAAGTATGGAAGTTTTCAGGCATGTCAGTATTTTTTTAAGAACGTGGCAGTAAAAAAACTTGATTTTGGCCAAAATCGACAATTTTTTAAGGCCTACCCCTTGCAAAAAAGTGAAAAAATTCAAGGTAACCGATTTTTACCAAACATTCTCTGTGAACTATTTAAATGCTAAAAACAACAAAAAAATAGTTTGTTTTTTCCTAAAAGGTTTGGTTCAATTTTTTAGGCAAAAATTAGCCATAAAAATTGGAAAAATAAAACACACAAATATAAAGAATATTTTATTGAAACAAGATCATGTGCCTCATAAATTTCCCTTGTGTTTTCCAATCTAAAATCATCTAAAACAGTGCATTATACCTAATATTAATTCCCTAAATGCTAAATTATCATTTATTATTTTTATTATAATAATTGCTTATAGTAAAGAGTTCCATTCGACAAAAATAATTATTTTATTGGTCCCGCTTAAAGGGTAACCTAAATTGTGCCATAAATATAGTCGTGTATGTACAAAATCAATCATAAAATTAAAACTATTCTACAGTATAGAGAAAAAAATGTGAAGACTTCTTGCTTGATTGATAGTTTGAGTATAGAGAAGAGTTTTTATTGTGACATTAGGTATTAAGTTATATTAGGTCTTTAATAGAGACATATGAGCTTTTTGTTTATAAATATTGATTATTGTAGTACCCAATTTACAGTAAATCACAGATAATTTGGTCTTCGAATGCAGCACAGCTTGCCCATGTTTTTGTAAAGGACGTGTTTGGCCCTTGACCCCGTCCAATGGCCTGTTGGTTCTTCAGATAAGGCTGATTGTTGTTCTAAAACACAATGTATATTATGGCGAATGCGCCGGGTTAGCTAAAAACTCACCTAAATTAGTTTCTTGCTTCGGCATGTATTCCTGCATCTCTTTTAATAATTTACAAATCTCCTGCGAGTCCTTGGCTATGCTGTGGACTTCCTCTTGATTAAAATCTGGTGTTATTTGTTTGCATAGCAGGATTTGACTTATTACGTTGCCTAAGTTTGAAGGACCTGATTTGTTGTCTGTAAGATAAAAAGAAATATTTAGTCAAGGTTTGGCTTTGAGCGCCATCTACGTAATTCTGACAAACTAAAGCCAGCAGCGCAAGGGCGTCGCAGGACTAGGACTTTATTATCCTTTAGTTAGGATGTTTAGTTGTGAGAGTTTGGGCTAGATGGCGTAATCGTAGCGTTTTGAAACAAAGTAGCTGCAGCGCATTAAGAGACCTGTCTCGTTTTCCTTTTTATATTTTTCTCATGTAGTTAAAACTCAATCAATAGCTTTTAGGCACATTAGCGCCAATTGAGTTAACGGTTTAAATACTAAACGGTTTTAATTTTAGATTTTAAAACCTGTATAAGAATTTTTGCTTACCGTAGTAGCCCGACATGTCCATGGGTATCACCTGGACTAACCGAGAACATTTTGCCAATTCTCTTAGTAGAAGTTGGCACATAAAAAATAATAGTACCAGGTGAGGGTTGTCGGCCGGGATTCCTTCAGCATCAACGGCACTAAAAAATTCAATTTATTAGTCAAATTCATATCCTAATAAAATTTTTACGGACATCCACTTAAGAAATTCGGAAAGTCCAGCCTAAACTGCGTGAAACAATAATGTTTTACGACAGATATAGGTCAAATTCGCATTTGTTTCGCAAAAAATTGTCTCGCTTGGTCCTTTCAAAGGATCTGTGCAGCAAAGCACTTTAACCAAATTGTCCTTTCTCTTTGCTTTTAAAGGCTTTCCCAGAGACACAATATCGAAATACTGACTTAATCATTTTTTTGCCCGTATTTGGTTTATTGATTGATAGCAACAGTTTGAAATGGCAAACGGACTGTTTATTTAATGCGCGTTAATGGACAAGCGAGAACGCATTTAAGGGCTCTTAACAACACAAAATTATCAACATTTCGTTTGATGCAATTTATTTTTGTACACAACATTTTTAAGCTACGGTTTTTTAACGAGTATGTTTGCCATTTACATTGGGATGGGGTAAAAATTGAAAAGATAAATTGAATGCATAAATTTAGACAACAGGAACGTTGTCTTTAAGTTTTGGATGTGTTTCTAGCTTGCCGTAATAACTCTAGAGATTCGAAACATACACTTTTGGAAATGGTATAAAAGCGAAATGCTCATGTGAATACCTCCATTTCCTTTGTGACAAAGAATTCGAAACATAAATTTTTAAATCCATGCTAAATGAATGCATTACTTTTCCCTAGGTACCAGTCACTCGCTTATACGTATTATTTAATAAAAGGTTTGTCAAAACCAAGAGTTTTGTTTAACTTAACAAGTAAAATATAAAGTTTAATTTAAAATTATACCTACCACCGTAATTGGGGTAAAATTAGTTGACTTGTGCTTTTGCAAGTGTCGACGCAGTGCCGACGTAGCTTTCGAATTTTTTCTCGAAGCTCTGGGCAGTCTTTACTTTGGCCGATGTGTATTAGAAGATCGCGGAATAGTGCCAGTTGCCCATTAATGTCAATAATAGCCTGGAAATACATGTATTTACAAAATTTAAGCACGTAATGCGATTATAAAAACAACTCGATGGATAGCGAACAAAGTTCGTGATTCTCAAAGTATCTCTTCACTGAAATTACCCATACTAAAATTTAAATTACAAAGTTAGGGATTCAATTCGGAAACTCTTCCATAAAAGAGCCATATTGTGATGGAAACCTGGCACACCGTATCTGATTCTATCAAAACGTCAGCTTAAAACTTATTTTAGTTTCAAGGGTGTCTGATTATGACACATGAAAATAAATCATAAAATCACGACGTTGGATGTAATTAACTAAAAAATTTATTTTGACGGCAATTTGTACAGCACGTAAGTTTGATATACATCTGACGCATAAAAACGTAAATATTCCACCTTTTTTTGTTGGCTTTTGTTTGAAGAAACCACCCACTTTGCCACATTAAAAAAAACAGTAAATTTGTTACTCACGAATACTAAATCCATTACAAGTTAATGCACACAAGAAAAACTTTTATTGATTATTTACAGTTTTTTAAATAAGGTGTAATAAATTTAGCTAGGACAGGGGTTTAATGCTTTTGTTTTTCAGCTTAAAGTTTTGTCAGTGTCGTCAACACAAAATCGCGTTTAAAATATAATTAAGTTGAGCTATATAATTACAACTTTATGTGATTGTTTGCGACTTGGCATCAAATTTATTTTCTAAGCTAAACAGCGCTAATTTAAAAGTAAAAGAGTTCCTGCCATTCTAATAATTAATTAGCACGACACCTTAAAACAAGTGTTTAAAACTGTTGTCAAACTTTCATGCTTCTTCTTATGTCTTATCTAAATTAGGTTATGTTTACACCTACCGCAGTAAGATTAGTGGTGTCCGCGGCCCGCGACATGAGGTTTAAAACCGTCGCGGTCTACACACCGGCTCGGGTTCACTAAACAAACCTGTAATAATTAACTGGCACAAAGCGCATGCAGCAAACCTACCTACCAACCGATCTTACTTATTCCCGCCGTTTGGCGTGCATGCCTTCCTTGCGTTCGTCCTGCAGTTCGCAGGACTCGACAACTCCCGCTGGAAACACGCTTTGCACCCGCGGTAAATCACGATACGCACTAAAACCTAACGCACTACCAAACCACACGAAATTTAAGACAAATACAAACATAAAACTACCGCATTTACGTAGCGCAATGTCTGATTTTTCATGGCGACCCAACACCCGCCACCATACGTTGAAGCGTTTTAAAATTGAGGATGTAAAACGTGCCTCGCGTATTCAATTCAGTTTTACTTCCGTTCTGTACTATGTATGCTTTTGAAATAGACCTCATTAGTTACAATTAAGTCATTTCTAAGGACTTCATTAATCAAATAAACAAACTGTCGCGCACCTAGGAAAACTTTGTTTTAGCAGGAAAAACATTTTTCTCTTCAGGTTTGTAAACAAAATTAGTTTATTGTGTTAATTTTGGTATTACTCCAGGCTACGTTTAAGCGAATTAATCTTGCGGAAATTGTCGTATTCTTTTAGAGTTTTTTTGCTGCAATTATGTATTTAAATTTTATTCATTACATTTTTTTTTAATAGGAGCAATTAATAATTTTCTTTATGGTAACATTGTGCTCTTAAAATGACATGACATCTGTTAATGACATACGTGCGGTTAGGAGCAGTTTCTCAAGTTTACTTCTTGCTTACTGAAGTGTAATCCTTATAACTAAACTTGTTTCAGTCGAGTGTTAGTTGGCGTTATTCCCAAGGACTTTTCCAGTGTTTGTTTCTCCTGAGAAATTCGTTTCCAGAGGGAAAACGTCGTGGAAAATGTTTTATTAGCAATAGGTTGTTGACGGAAAACCTAAATACCTCTACAGCACAGATTTTTACCCTCAGCACTTTTATATACTTATTTAATTTTCGTTTAAGCTTATTTTCCCATTTAAATGCAAAAGTTCTTTCAGGAAATGTTACGGTGCAAATATTTACAAAACAAAAGAAAACAGTGTATAAACAAAGGATTTATGTACTTAGTTACTTTGTCCTCTGACCTAGTTTTTAAAGGATTACTCTTGGAATCGTCAAATTGTGTTTTTGACACAACTAATAAATTTACAACAAATTGGCAGTAAATCATTTCATTCTGTATACAGGGTGAATTTCTTCAGTGTTTTTTGCTCTCCAGCAGCAGTCTAGTTTTTGCACCCTTATGCTAAACTAGCAGGAAATTAGCATGCCGAGTTCGATAACTCGTCGTGTGACCCATTTGCTTCTTATTAAAATTTATCCAATTATAAATCAACAGTTAAAAAACTACAGCTGGGTCAGAATTTTATGTAAATCCTTTAAAAATATGACTAGACTAAAGCTAGACTAGCTTATGAAATAATAAAGAGAGCAAAATACATTTTGTCCGCTCGGCTAAGCCAAACCAGATAAAGCTATATTATGAGGATGATCGAGACCTGAATTCATATTGAAAAGAAGTCATTTGGAACATATTGAATCGAATCCTGATAGTTCTTTGTTAGAGAAAATTAAGGTCAGAATACCTACGTTTCAATATACAATAATATATAGTAGCCTTATTAAATTGTGGCCGCAAAAATATGGGTTAGCTTTTATTGAATTGTTTTATTGAATTTTTAATGTCGTTAAGTGGCAATAATAGGTAAATAGTTATTACCGTTTTATAAATAAAAATACATCAAAGTAGGTATAAGACATTAAAATCGATTTGTAATTAAAAGCTAGAGGGAATTTGAAATCTAACTAGAGCAAATCCTAATTACTTCTTGGCGGAATGAACTATTTTATATTATATTAAATGGACACAAATCCCTAGGTAGTAATTAAAAATAGTGCATGTTCGAAAAATTAATTAATTTTTTTTTATAATAATCAATGCAGGGGATTCAATACTTTAAAAGCTCATAGCATTAAAACTAAAAGAGATGGAACTTTTTAAGTGCCAGATTCGGATTCAGCAGTTCGTTTTACATAAGCATTGATGACATAAATTGGTGGCAAAAATTATTTGTAGCCGTGAGAATTAAAAAATAAAAATAATGCGAATTTGTGTACCCTTACCCTTTAGTTCAAAATGAGGTAAATTTAAAAAAAAGTAGATTTGTTTAAAACTATGTTTTTATGGTTATAAAAAGGCGTAGAAATCAAATCTGCAATCAGTTTTTTTCATAAGTGCTTTCGTTGTTTTTCTAGAGCACTTCAAAGTTGGGTAAAATATATAGCTATATATTATTATAGTGTGTTCTATGAGGTAACAAAATTTGATGAAAAGGGGTGTATTCAGGGTGTATTCTATTTAAGTATGCCAATTTCGGGTGAATAGCACCTATGGATATCACGGATGAATAGGCACATCATGTTGTGCTTTATGAATCCACGTCGCTTCTCATCATTTATTGAAAGCTCTGCACGACCTCTAGCTATTTACTTTTAGTAATACATTTTTAATTATTTTTGGAATATGCAATCTTTCTCAGAAGTTCTCTTCAATGGCTCTCGTCCTGCCACTTTCAAGATCCTATTCACACTCTTTAATGTATCTTTTTTTCCAGGTTCATATCCGTTTTTCAATAATGTTTGTTTTTTATTTATATATATAATATATAAGTATATATGGAAGTGGGATATATTGTGGGTGGTTTAATAAAAAGAGCAAGTAACCCATCATTATTATATTTGTCAATAAAATATTAAAAAATATATTATAAACTTAAAGTAACAATAAATATAGAACGGTCAACCGCAGCAAAATATTCGTAACAAATACTCCACTGGGTTAACACTTTTTATAAATAAACCCCATTAGTGTTAAAAAGCAGCAATAAAAAACCATAAACGTCTAATATGTTAAACCAATTATAAAATTACAAAAATGCTTCACGCACCATTTACAATTGCTTAAAATATCATTATTTACATTCTAACAAAACATAAAACATTGACGAATTTAAATAGACTTAAACTAAATATTATCGATGTATAATTTTTAAAATACCTAACAAAAAATAAATGCAGTAGTATTTCTTTTGGAATGTCATGAATTTAAACAAAAATTTGCAGTATAAGCAGATCTATTTTATATTTTAATATATCACACAACTAAGTTGATAGAGAGCACAAAAGATATGATTTTGCTGATGACAATATAGTATATTGCAAATTTTTGACGGAACTTGTATGTATATCCTCTAAAGCTGTAAATAATCTTGAATCACAGTATATTATTAAATTAAATATTTATCTACTAAATAGAATATATTAAAAATATGTATAAATTTGTACACTTCAATATAATTCAACAATTTTTTATATTATGACAAATGCATTTAAATTTAGTGTAAAATAACAATGAAGCAGCTATTATTCATTAGAAAAGGTTTAAACCCTCCCTTAAAAGTGCCTTTACAACCCTTAACAAACCACAAAATTTAAACAACGTCTTTTAACAAAAAAAAATGTATTTTTCCAAATTTGCATTATAAAACATTTTTTAAAGGAAATGGTTCATTTCAGGGTTGAAAGCCACTCTTAAATTCTTTATCTCATAAAATATAGAGTTTCTCGGATTTACCGTCCAATGAATTCACTGCATTCGCTTTACATAATATGGCACTTCAGGATGCATTTTAAACTTTTCTAATTAAATTAAAACTTGTTTAAAAGATATGCCTCGTAAAAGTGATCCAGTCAAAAGGATAAAATGCATCCTTTGGTGTGATATTTTTTATTTAGAATAAACACACATCCACTACTGTACTGTTTAATAACTAATTAATTTAATTTAAAAAAAAAAATATTGGATAATAAAATTCGCAACACATTTAAGCACCTAGGTATAACGGGCGGCCACGAGCCAAAATATTATGCCTCAAGTTTTTAGGATATGAAATATTTAGGTAACATATCACATTTTGTTAGCAGCAGTTTAACAAAGGGCCCTCGAAAGGGCGCCATCCAAAAGATCTGATCAGTCTAATACAGTATCTGAGAGAAATCAATTAGCAAAGGACGGATAGAATAATATAGCGAGAACTTAGGCTTATTAAATAGGCCTGAAGTCTCTACACTGTTCCAAAATTGCCAAAAAAACAAAATTAAAGCTACAAAATTAAAAAAAAACAATTTAAAAAAATATTTAAAAAACACTTTTCTGTACGCCAAATTTAAGGGCGCACCTTAAGGCGCCACAAGTTGAGTAGAGGGGGAAAAGTGAGATATTTAAATGAGGATTAACCTCCCGCAAACCTTAACTTAATATCTCAAACCGTTTTTAAAACATCAGCCAAAAACTAAAAAAATGTATTTTTGCTTAAGAGTATTTCTGCCCCTTAAGTACTACTGGACGCTAAATAAGAACAATTTTAAAACAGTGCCTTGAGTATTATTGTTAGTACTGTAAGACTTGTAACCAAAACGACGAGAAAAACCACCCTGCCAGAATACCAAACATAATTAATGCAAGATAAACATTTTTGAAGATGTAGTTAGTTATTTAATCAATAGATGGCGCGCAAAACTACTCCTAGCGCCATCTCTGGTTAAACCTGTCGTTTTAATCATGTAACTGCATTTTGTAAAGGTTAATATTAATTTTCTAAGCGCAAGCGTACTTTTTCATTAACTTTGTATGCCTATAGGTAAACAGTTTCGTTTTATTTGTTAATAATTGATAATTCAATTTGAAATTGTGTTAATTACCATTGTTTATCTAATTTTCTATAGTCTAACATACAGTATTGCTTGGTATAACTACGAAAACGATTTGCCAATAGTAGAAACGGACAAAAAAGGTTAGAGAGCAACAATTATTGGTTATAATCAAGGGACCCATTAAAAATTAAACAAAAACAATGTCAAAGGCAGTAATAAATGCCGTCAACAAAACAAGATATGCAGATAAGAATACAGAAAACTGTACTATACAGGAAACTGTATCATAAAGAAAACTGCATGAAATAAAACATAAATTAAAAGCAAAAAGAAGAGGGCCAGTACCTACGCAAGCTTTACTTGTCTTGGGCCCCGTTAAGGCTGCCGCAGGGGTCGTGCTCGCTGCGGGAGGGGATAGGGCTTCTTCCCCCACCACCACTACCCCCACTACCAAGCGCCATTCGTTGCATCTGTCGAATCACCGTGGTGGCATGATACGCTTGCTGAAACACGTAAAATTGACAGTTAAGCGTATTGCATTACGTCAAAATGGAAATAGACATTACGTACAGCGTAATTACTACGTAATGGAACGTAATTACGCGTAATAGAACGTAATAACACGTATTGCACTACGTAGTTTAACTATTTTGTAAGTATTTTGTTTTTAGTGAGTTGTGGAACGTATTGCAACGTAATTGCTACGTATTGGTTACGTTGTGAGCGTATCAGCGTACTTACCTTCCAGCGTGACTTAGCGAAATTCTTTTTAAGTTGTTCTGACACAGTTCCATGAATATTCTTGTCACTGGCCGCATTTCCAGAAATCCTGTAAAAATACGCTTGTAACTACGTTAATTACGTTTTTTTTTAGCTTACCAAGGATGATCTAAGGCTTGACGACAAGTAAAACGTTTTTCCACATTAACACACATTAAGTTTCTAATAAAGTCTTTCGCTGAATCACTTATTTCGTCCCAGTACGGTGAGTCAAATTCAAAATCGCCTAAAAACCAAATTTTAATAAATACGCTGAAATAAGGAGTGTTGTTGCCTGAGGTGAGTATACTATTTTACCTTTTAAAATCTGCGCGAAGAGATTTGCGTCGCTTTCGTCATAGAAAGGCGGATAACCACAGAGTAAGATGTACGAGATTACGCCTATGCTCCAAACGTCGACAGCTTTACCATATGGTTTTTGTGCCAAAACTTCCGGTGCTACGTAACCAGGCGTACCACATGCTGTTGCCATTATTCCGGAATCCTCCATTTTAGAAAGACCGAAGTCACTTATCATTATTTTGCTGTCTTCGTCTGGACTGTAGTAAAGAAGATTTTCAGGCTGTAAGAGAAATAATATAAGATTGAGTTGTTTTAAATTTTTTGTGTGTTACTTTTAAGTCGCGATGGACAACCCCTTGTTCGTGCATATAATCGACAGCTTCAAGAACCTGTCGCATTAGATGAGCAGCGTCCTTTTCTGTATAGGATCCCTTTTCAACGATCCGGTCAAATAATTCGCCTCCGGTTACTCTAAACAGGCAAAGTTTATATTAGGATGTTATGTTTGCAGTAGATAAACAAACTTACAACTCCATTATAAGGTAGACCTTCGATTTATCTTCGAACGTTTCAAGCAGCTGCACAATATTAGCGTGAGTCAACCTGGAATTTTTTGCAATTAGAGTTATTCCAATTTTGGGCCCTGATAATTATTTTTGTGCTTACAAGTCGCTGTTTGGTTAGCAACTATGAGAAAATAATTGCATTTTTATTATTATTTAAAAAGGTGATAAAATTGGCCAAGTTATAATTGTTAAAATTGATTAATAAAAAAGCTTTTAGTCAACCTAGTAAGGGGTATAAATTAAGTTGTAAACTTGTAGCGTGAGCCATTTCTATTACTTTTAACATTTAACCGGTTTCTAAGCAACAAAAATGTATAACAATTAAACTATAAAGAAAAAACATATTTTTATACATTTGCATTTAATTATTGCAAAGCAAAGTGCGTCTCACGCAATAGTTCATGTTATGTTTTTAATTACAATAAGGCCGACTCTGTATAAGTTTCGTATCTTTGAAACATCATTACGTGCGTTCAAAGCCTTTAAAAATACGTGTCGGCTTGACCTCTAACCTCTAGATAAGGCAAAGAAAAATCTATGAACTAATAGTTTCTATAATATGTAACATGGACCGACATTAATGAATGAGTAATTACTAAACTTTAAAGGAACACCAATGCCATAAATAGCGCTAATTGTAGTCAATATTTATGGGACACAACATTTAATTTGTGAGCAACAGGTATCGGACAAATTCCAATCGATGTTTGTAAAGCAAGAGAGAGTTCGCTAAAATATTATGACATCATTAACGGACGATCGCCCTCCATATAAACAAACAAAACTTTCTAAAAATAATGTACCTACCTTCGCAAAACTTTTATTTCGTTCTCCAAGGAGTCTTCCTTTCCTTTCAGGGCCTTTTTGTCGATGATTTTAACAGCATGCAGTTGACCGGGGCGATCCTTGCTTTCCGCCAGTCGGACCACTGAAAAAGCCCCGCTAAAAAATAGGTTAGATTGTTAGAAACACGTACTGAGGTGCACTGAAGCGAGCAGATGATGGTCTGAAATGACTTACGTGCCCAGCAATTCCTTCAAGTAATATTTGTCTTCGAGAGAAGGCAGCTTGTCCGCATCTTTTCCTTCCTTTTTGGCCTTTTTTTCCTTTCCAAATAGTGGCATTTTGCTTATTTGCTAGAGCTTGCCTCGTACATAAATATTGTATTATCATAGAGTGTAAGAGCACTATTCGAGCACTTTTTTGACGTGTTACCGAAAGGAAACCATCGACACTTATTGTTAATTTCACTTAATTATACATTATCGCAGGTTTTTTCGTTTTTTAATAACAAAATATGATACAATCAGAACATACAACTTAGCTTGACTGCCCTGAATTTAACTAGTTGAGTAAATGCGGAGCACGGAGTTCTGTCGTGCAGGAATGTCCCCGGATTTCAAGGATTCCTGCTAAACTCCGCAGAAACTCCATTAGTTCGCGGTTAGTGCAACAGATGGCGCTACCGTACTTTTTAACTTTAAATCCGATTTTTTTAGAATTTTGGATATTTTTGGGTACAAGGGCTATTATTTGCTAATGCAAACAAGTTTATTAATAAATTGCATGTGCAAACAATGCGCAGATAAGCCATAAAGTGAAAAATAATTACGGAAAATTGGTTTATTTGCTTATTTCTTTACTTATAATAGGTAAATCACAAAATGAAATTAAAAAATTATAAATTATTAAATCTAATAATAGTTAAAAAATTAATTATTCTTAGCGTACAATTTGACATATTCGTTGACTTTATTCCTAAATTGTTCTTTCGAAAGACTGTACATATCGGCTGCTTCTACGTTCAAGGGGTCTTCAAAATTTAATAAGTCCTAAAAAAAGGCCTAAATAACAAATTTAAGCAAAATAAAACAGGCACTTACGGTAAATAAAGCATGGAGGCCCCAAACAACATCGTTCAATCTACGAATTGGTGACCAACCTAGGCCGTCGACACTGTGTTGGCGCAGCAAAGAAAGACAAATCTCGCCTGTTTCCGAAATATTGGGGTGCCAAAGCTTTGTCAGGCATCTTACTGTGGGGGGCTACAACAAAGCATCAGTTACAGCAAACTAAAATAACATAACCAAGGGTACTTACAACCATGTTATAATCTTCTGTGACTTTCACGCTAAATTTAAAGGTGCCCCCTTGCCAAAACCCTTCAACTGGTTGTACAATAAGCGTAAAACAGCTCAAATCATTCTCGTTTTCATATTCTACGGAGCAGTTCGCTGGGAGCAATTGGGCCATCTCTTGCGATTCCCTAACCAACAACTTATCCCGTATTGAAATTCGATTTATGGGCCCAGTTGTCTCTTCTGGCTGTTTTTTTAGGCGTTGTGCTAGTGTCATCATTTTTGTTAACTTTTATTTTAGCTGTTCATTATCATTTGGGGTAATTTGTTTATTATTTTGATCTCTTTGACGTTTTGGCTTACGTCATGAAAACTCCGTGCCAGTCCGTGCCATGCGTCATCCGGTTGCGTCCGGTCGGTGTACCGTAATGTTAAGCTGCGTTCACGCTAATAAAAATGCAAATAGCGTTCTTTTGTAAAGTTTATTTGACTAAATTAAAATGTACAAGTTATTAATTATACTACAACGTAATTCAGCAAAATAACGTTAAACAATAAAATTATATAAGAACAACACACATATTCTAGTGCAATTAATATGTAAACCTTACTTGTCCACGTTTGTTTTTAAAAAATAAATAAACAAAACAAATCAAATAAACAAAAAAAAATTAATATCCGGGAAAATAAAAGGAAGTATTTAGCATACCAAGGAAATAGTAACGTTAATGCCCAAATTGCCGTTGTCAGCAAAATGTTGCGCTATGGAATTGTCGAAAACTAAGCAGTCAGATCCCATTATTGCCGAAGCCACTCCTTCGTGGCTCGACCTGGGCATCGCCTCCCAAATAAGTCGCCTTCGGTTGCCGTTTAACTCCAATCTGAAACAAAAACCCCCAATAAACACCAAGTTTCGAAGGACCAACCGGTCCTTCGAACCGGACGGACATCTTACCTATACGCAAAGTGTTCGGCTTGCTTGCGAGATCCAATAAGTTGCACGATCGCAAAAAACTGCGTGTGCCCGTCGCTTTTCTCCTGCTTTTCCAGGACTAGCATAAAATGGTGGCCAAAGCAACTTTGCATCATAACCCAATCGACAGCCCCTGCTAAATTAATTTCAGTAGCTAAGAAAACTATATCCTCTCCGTTTAGCGTAGTAATGTTCTTGTGGGCGTGCTGTAGATGAACCATGACCTTGTCGAGTTGACCTTGCCACGAGCAGGAGGCCCCAGGACAAGGGCAACTATAAGGTCTAAATTCGCAGATTTCTTCGTGTTCCGCTTTTTCGTTCAACCCCAAAGAGATGCGACACCCTGTGGACTTGTGTTTACAAGGAAACATTAGGTTGTTAGCCACCTTTTCCATGGCTAAATTTCGTATATTGCCTAAAGTGCCCCTGCATGTGGGGCAACATGATAGTTTGGGTCTGCAGCTCGCGCACACCAAGTGTCCAACTTGGCATTGCATTATTGGGGGTAGTACTACTTCGAAGCAAACGGGGCATTCGAACAGGGCGGCTAGTTCGTCGGTTAGGGTCCCAGGGGTGCCCCCCGGTAGAACGGGGAGCTGCCCCCCACCGCTGGAGCTCGAGGATTCGACCAATACGCCGTTTAACGTCCTTCTCTTTTGATTTTGTGCCATGTTGTACAGGAAAGCTTTCTAAAAAACTATTGCGTATTTAGAAAGATAATGATTTAAAGATACCTGCATTGTAATAACATGTTTAACATTTTAATATCTCGACATAAACATAACAAATTGGGTAATTTAAATTTTAAGTAGGGATCATGACATGATTTCGTTATTTAAAATAAAACAGCGTACTCAGCGTGTAAGATAAAATTTGTTTATCTCATTTTGAGCAAACGTAGGCGGAGAAAACACAGTTTTTTCCAAAAATATTGCCTTAAGCTCATGAGCCATTTTTTTACTTATTTTTTTAAAACGCATATTTATTTCCAGCACTTTAATCTTATGCTATTGTTATCAGCAACTAACTAGGTACCTATTTGCATAAAGCTCTTAAGGAAAAATACTTACATTGTTTTTATATTTACAAAAAATAGACCATTTTTATCACCAGTAATTATAAGTAAATAGTGTCGGAGTGAAAATTTCTTTTTCGCCTAAAATTTGTCAGTATATCCATCGTCATTTTACTGGTATAAAAACTAGTTTTTTCTTCAAGAAAACGCTAAAAAACCAACGTTTTTGTAAAAATTCTTAATAAATTTCACACTGCCAAAGTCACCACACTTCGACTGTCATGATGGAAATAAATAGTAATCATAGACATGTTACGCAAAGGAAATAGAACCTAAAGTGATTAGGACCTGAATTAACTCAAAACATCAAAAGTTGCTACTACTTTAGGCAAATAAAACCAAAATACTAACAAATTCCTTATTAACAATTAAAAAGCACTTAAATATTAATAGAAAAGCTCAGAAATAAAAAAAATCCTAATCCATTCGCAACCTGGTTACGTCGCCAAAACGTGCCTAAACAAAAGCAGAAACTGTTTTACCGACATGATGCCGGTAAAACAGTTTTCTTACTGTCGGTATCAGTGACGTTTAATTTTGGTTTGCAAATGGCGCATACTGCTGTCAGAAAAAGTAAATAGGTGCAATTTTTCTTTAACACCCCAGTAATTTTCATTTTTCAATTACAAAAAGTAAACGTTATAAGATGCTATAACTAGAAAACCACAAAAAATGGAGTCAGGAATAGACATAGATTCGCAGCAGGGGGGCGAATCTGACATGGAATGTTCCGATACCGAATGTTTTGACGATTACGACTACTATAACGTACCAGAAGACAACGACATTGAACAAATCGACCCCAGAACTACAGACCCGGAATACTTCATATGTGATAGCTTACTGGAGGAAGAAGTCGAGCGATTATTAAACGAAACCGTGGAACTGCTAAGCAATAACTTGCAAATTACCCCTTCGCTGGCCAAGGTAAGCATAATCCGCTTTGGAAATTAGTGCAGGATTAAGGGCGGTTTCATTCAAGGTCCTGCTCCACTCGCAGCAATGGGACGTACCTGAAATAGTGAAGAAATACCGAGACAACTCATGTCTATTACTTGTAAATAGCAAAATTAAACCACCAATCGCGCCTCAAGCGCTGCCCTTAAGCCGGTTTATGACATGCCCTGTTTGCGTTACGTCCCAAAGCGCGGAGAAGTTCTTCAGCCTTTCATGTGGCCATTTATTCTGCAAAGAATGCTGGACCTCGCACTTTGAAGTACAAATCAACCAGGTATTTAATTAACAAGGTTCACAACACAAATTGGGTTGTATATAACGTTTCGTAGGGTACATCGACTACAATAAGCTGTATGGCGCGAGATTGCGTCGTTTTGGTGCCAGAGGATTTCGTCCTAAGACACATGGCGCGTACACATATGCGGGAAAAGTACCAACAGTTCTGTTTTCAAGATTACGTCAAGTCGCATCCACAGTTAAGATTTTGCCCAGGTCCGAATTGCCCTATAGTGATCCACAGCAAGGAAATCAAGGCCAAAAAGGCGTCTTGCAGTAAATGCAAGACCGTTTTTTGCTTTAAGTAAGTTTCCAAACGCTTTTTGTGCCCTGAAATATAAGTTTGTTGTCCCTAGGTGCGGGATGGATTACCATGCACCAACCGAGTGTCTTATAATCAAAAAATGGTTAACAAAATGCGCTGATGATAGCGAAACAGCTAATTACATCAGCGCTCATACTAAAGATTGTCCAAAGTGCCATATTTGCATTGAAAAAAACGGGGGGTGCAACCATATGCAATGCTATAATTGTAAGCACGATTTTTGTTGGATGTGTTTGGGCGATTGGAAAACTCACGGCTCGGAGTATTATGAATGTTCACGGTATCGGGAAAACCCCAATATTGCTCATGAATCAGTTCACGCACAGGTAAAGCTCACCCTAAACTTTCCCTTAAATTAAATCTCATTTCGTTTGAAATTTGCTTTATTATGGGCTAAAATAACCAACGTATCTTGTCCACAGGCTCGCGAGGCTCTAAAAAAATACCTGCACTACTACGAGCGCTGGGAAAACCATTCTAAATCCCTCAAACTCGAGCAGCAAACCCTGGAAAAACTAAAGGCGCGCATAAACGAAAAAGTAATGTCAGGTCTTGGGACATGGATTGACTGGCAATACCTCTTTTGCGCTGCTGAGCTCCTAGCAAAGTGCAGATATACTCTTCAATACACATATCCATACGCTTATTACATGGATACAGGCCCACGAAAAGAACTATTTGAGTACCAGCAAGCTCAACTGGAGGCCGAGATTGAGAATTTATCGTGGAAGATAGAGCGCGCCGAAACGACAGATCGCGGGGACTTGGAAAACCAGATGGACATAGCGGAAAAACGGCGAACTACGCTTTTAAAAGACTTCTTAGATGTGTGATATTTTTCGTGTGTGATTTTGAATTAGCGTAGTTTATTCTGGCAGCTGCAATATTGTACTCATGGCTCCTTATAAAATGGTTGAGCCTTTATATGGCTCCAAATAATGTTGTGGGGCGACGAATCTGTTGCAATCTTCAGCGACTCCAACCAAATTAGATAGTTGCTATGTGTTTTATTATTTATTTAACGCATAGTCCTGTTCATATTTATAAAGTTTTGATATAACTTAGTTGTGGTTCGATATAATGTGTTTTTTACGTCAGATTTGCTTGTATTAACATTTCTAAAGTAATAATGTATATTAATAACGCCGATACTGTAAAAATTTATTTATTTTTTATTTATAATAATAAATTTCTGAGAAGATACCTTTGTTTTAATTACCCTAAACTTTAAAAGTTTTGAAATTCGCGCCATATTATGTATTAGTTTGCTACTGCGCATTTAAGTCCAAAGCGCATGCGTCACGCTTGCTTCCGATTGCGTTCGTGTAGAAATAGAAAAAAACTACGACAAGCACTAGCAAAAGTCTTGAACCTTAATGTAATTGTTTGTTTATAAAGTTTTGCTTTTCTGTTCGTGTTATTTGTTAAAAGAGGCTTTACTAAAGTTGAAAATTAGCCCCTGCGTGTGTTCTAGAAAATCGTTTGTACTCAATTGACGTTCCCCAAGCATCTAGTGTTGTATTTAGATGTCCCCGTTGTGTTGTTATTAATCGTACATACACCAATTTAATCGTCTTAAGTGCGTCTTTATTTATTTAAAACTCCAACAATAGCAAAAAATAGTCTGTGATAAACCAAGTAATATTGCAAAAATGACTTCTAAGCAACGCAAAATCGCTGTAATGGGCTACAGGTCAGTAGGTAAGTTCGAGATAAGATAAAGACGAAGGCGAGCTTCTTTTTTATTCATTCGCAATCTTTTTTGCACATTACGCCTTTCCAAATGGTTTAAATTTGCAGGAAAATCATCATTGAGCATCCAATTTGTCGAAGGCCAGTTCGTGGACTCGTACGACCCCACAATCGAGAACAGTATGCCCCCAAAATACCCCCCAATACCCAACTAACCCCTTATTTTCTAGCATTCACCAAATCAACTAGAATTAATTCGCAAGAGTACGAAATAAAATTAGTCGACACAGCAGGTCAAGATGAGTACTCAATCTTCCCTTCGCAGTACGTTATGGACGTTCATGGATACGTTTTAGTCTACAGCATTACAAGCATTAAATCATTTGATGTAGTTAAATCCATTTATGACAAGCTTCTCGATATGACTGGAAAGGGACAGTGAGTTTTTTGTTAACTCGTGCTTTTTTGGTGTACATAACCTTACTTTTTAGGGTCCCCATTGTGTTGGTTGGGAACAAAACTGATTTGCATATGGAACGGATGATTCCTACTGAAGAAGGAAAGCGTTTGGCCGAGGAATGGAAGGCCATATTCTTGGAGACTAGCGCCAAACAAAATGCTGTAAGTAATTTTTTTAAACACTTAAAAAAAGCAGAAAAACTGTTTTTTCTGGGGTTTTGACATCAAATTCTAATTAAACTGCATGTTTTCCTGAAGATTTGCCCAAAAACCCGACGTTTTTCCGTTGATTTTAAGCATTTTGGGCGATTTTTCGTTTTTGTGACATAGGGCACTTTTTTGAAAGTTGCGACACTTTTTTGAGAGTCGCGACACTATCTAAGCTCCGCCCACTTCACATTTTTCGAGGTTTTTTTTCATTTTCTGTTAATTTTAATGCATTTTTAATACATTTTACATGGTTTTGTAGTATTTTTTACAAGTTATGGCTTTTTTTCAGTCTGTATCCGACATTTTTCACCGATTGTTGATGGAGATCGAAAAGGCAGACGGGAACATTAGTGAAAAATCAAATTGTTCAATTTGTTAATGATACTAACTTGCTAAAACAATAACCTAGTCTAAAATAATTGAGATTTTAAGTTTTAAAGTTATAAAAATAATTTAAAAGAAAAAAAGTAGGTGTAGAATGCACCTAGTTTAATAATTTTTAATATTAATCGTTTTTGTCTATATAAATTAATATTTCTACAGTTATTTTAAATATAAAATGTTTGTATGTTATTTATAATTTTACTGTTAATTGTTTTACTGTACAGGGTGTTTTTTGTTTTAATTATTTATTAGGTTTAGCTTGTACTTTGAATTTTAAAGATTGTCTAAAAAATCAAAACTAAAAAAAAGGAAACACCCTGTATTTTAAAATTCGTATGTATACTTAAATCGGCTAGTTTTTATATTACATAAGAGTTTTTTAAAGTTTTGTATTACCAAATAGTTTGATCGTAAAAATAGATTCTCTTTCAGATTTTTTTTAAATCTGACGTTCTTTCTGTTTTGTTCTATAGTTATTTAGTTTTTCTGTTTTTGGGTACATACAAGCATAAACACTACTTAATAATAAGTAGGGAATTAGTGACAAAACAGAAATTTAGTGTAATTATTGTATATTTATTTATATTCAGTGTTTTATCATATTTATTATGATCTGTTAAGTAAAGCTGCTAGGGGATTATCTTTGGTTTAAAAAAATCAACTTTTCTAGCCTCTACCCCCAAAAAAACAAACGCAATTTGTACCATTTACCAAATGTGTTTCAAAAAGCTTGCAATAAAAAGTTGACATATCTTATTTATATTGTTTCTTACAGTTCGTTCAACAAATGTATTTTTTAACCATTATTTTGAATAAAAACTTATTCTAAACCCTTGTTTTATTCTCAACCCCAAAAAAACAACACAGTAGACAGTAAGAAGTTTATTTAAACAAATAGTTAACAACAAAAGTACGAACATACAAAATTACGCCTTTTTTGGTTTTGGCTTACGTTTAACAGCATTGATACTTTGAACTATTTTATCAATGTCCGTGTTATCGGTAGGATAATCATTGGCACTATGTTTCTTAACTAAAAAGCTAGGAATATTAATATTTAAACTAAACCTATCTTTAACCAAAACTAAAAGTTGTTCAATGTTATATCCGGCCACCATAAGACTAAAAATAAGAACAAGAGTCCACGCAGACGTTTGTTTTATATTTTGATCCGTAGCGTTGCTCTTCACCTCAAACTCAAGCTGCACAAACTTAAACGATGAATTTGCCACAAAACTTTGTGGCTCAGACGACCATTTTATGGTCGTACTTGCAGAATCCAGCTGGACGACGTAAGATTTCCCATCATTCGGTATTTCGGGAAGGTTGACCAAAATCCCGCGGTCGTAGTCTTTCTGGAGCTTTAAGTTACCAGTGTCGACCTTTATTGAGTGTAAAATGCTTGATGGGGAGCTTTTAGGGGATACTTTAATGCGTAAGGATTTGTAATGATCTGGATTTTGCGTCAGGACTTTTACGACGACATGGGTTTTTGGTGCTTGACGAAAAACTGTGATTTTTAAGTCTGTTAAGTCCGCTGTCACACCCTGAAATCAGATCAGTCATTAGAATTTGTCTAGGTGCTTTAGTTTTTTTGCTAGAGCTTTTTAAAGCGTCAAGTTTTTTAAATTTTGGGTAAAACTTTGAATTTGGTATCAGGAGCATAGCAATATGAGAAGGTAGCAGTATTACAGGTAGTATTACATTTTTGAATAACTTTTTCTGTTGCTGCGCTCCTGATTGTTTTTTAAAATTGTTGTGCAAAATGTTAAGTTAATTTTTTTTTGTCTCCGATTGCAATGAAACTTATTTTGTACACCACTTTTTGGCTGTAGAATACGAATCTGCATTTAGTTTTTTCGTAAAAAAATGTTTCAGCAAACTAGAGCAATTTTACAAAAATAAGGGTGTCGCGCTTAAAGTCGCAGCTAAAAGCTCATAGCAAAAAAACTAAAAGCGCTAGGACTGTTTAAGTGCCAAATTCGAATTCAGGGAATCGTTTTACATAAGAATTGATCACATTCATTGGTGGAAAAAATTATTTGGGGATGTGGCAATTAAAAAGCGAATATTTTGAAACCTTATTTCCAAAAAAGCTCATCAAAATTTTTTTTCTTTCCGATTTAAATGAAACTCATTTTGTACACCTCATTTTGGGTGTAGAATACGAATCTGCTTTTAGATTTTTGTTAAAAAAATATTTCAGCAAACTAGAGCACTTTTTCAAAAATAAGGGTGGCGCGCTTAAAGTCGCAGCTAAAAGCTCATAGCAAAAAAACTAAAAGAGCTAGGACTGTTTAAGGTCTAGATTTGGATTCAGCAGCTCGTTTTACATAAGAATTGATGACTTTTATTGATTGCAAAAATTATTTGTGACCGTGACACTTAAAAAGCTGCGAACATTTGGACCCTTACTTCAAAATAAGCTGAATTTTTTAAAATAGAACTGCCTGAAACTGTCTTAAAATAAAATTACCTGTTTGTTAATCACATTAGGCAAACTACGTTCAATATCAGTCCCATGCTCCAAAAGCCTTACGCTAAAATCGTACGAACAATAAGGCTGCAGTCCTCGAATTCTAAAACGACCATCGCTTTCTGTGACAGATTCTTCCGAAAAATGGCTACAATTTCCAGTCCCAATGGCGTAAACAATTATATTTTCTTCAGGACTAGCGTTTAGCGTAGTTACGCGACCATACGCACTGTACGCTACGCGTTTACCCCTGGAAAATCATAAAAATTCAAGTAAAGCCCCAAAAAATGGCTTAAAATAACTTACACAAGTTGTACGTTCACAGTTGCGCCCTCCAAAACATTAATAATCTTGGAATTGGGCTCGAAACTATATTCTTTCATCATCGGTCTTAGGTAGTACTCGTTGGGACTTAAAGAATGGAACGAAATTTTGCCGTCTTTGTTGGTTTGCAAGTTGCTGCGATAGCTCGAGCCGCCAGACAGTGAAAGTAGTGCCCCCTGTAAAATAAAACAAAGAATAATGTCCCGAGTTGTAAGCCAAAACGTTTCTCCATTGATTTTAAACAATTTAGGTGATTTTTTGCATTTTGAGAATTTTTTTTTTTTAAACGCTTAAAAAAAGCAGAAAAACTAGTTTTTGTGGGGTTTTATCATCAAATTCTGGTTAAACTGCATGTTTTCCTGAAGATTTGCCCAAAAACCCGACGTTTTTCCGTTGATTTTAAGCAATTTAGACGATTTTTCGATTTTGTGACATAGGGCACTTTTTTGAAAGTTGCGACACTTTTTTGAAAGTCGCGACACTTTGTAAGCTCCGCCCACTTCACATTTTCCGAGGTTTTTTTTTAATTTCTGATAATTTTGATGATTTAAATGAAGTTTTAATACATTTTACATGGTTTTACGGTTTTTTTCACGAGTTATGGCGTTTTTTCAGTCTGTATTTGATATTTTTCACCGATTTTTGATGAAAATTGAAAATGCAGACGGGAACATTGTTGAAAAATCAAATTGTTTAATTTGTTAATGATACTAACTTGCTAAAACAATGACCTAGTCTAAAATAATTGAGATTTAAAGTTTTAAAGTTATAGAAATAATTTAAAAGAAAAAAAAAAGGTGTAGAAAGCACCTAGTTTGATAATTTTTAATATTAATCGTTTTTGTTTATATAAATTAGTTTTTGTGGGCCTTACCTGAAGTGGTGACTTGTCAGCTTCGTCCAATACTTCGACGATCACCTCGGCTAATTTGTGCGCTACAAAATTGCCCTTTTCGTCTGGTCCGACCAGCACGTAACTTTCTTTAACTGCGCTTATTTTGTACGTCTTTGACGCATCCAAAGGCGGAAAACTATACGCCCCGGAAGAGTCCGTTTCGGTCGTTAATTGTTCGCCGTTGTCGGCTTCTAAGGTTATTTGCACGCCAGGTATAACTGGGGATACTTTCCCTTTGAAAACCTTTCCTTCTATGGCTTTAAATAATACGCCTAAGTCTGCACAATCGGCTTTTGAGCTTACTGATTTGATTGGAGGTTCAAAGTACAGAATATCTGAATGGGGGATTATTATAGCGCTAGTTTCTGGCGCTAAGTGAACCTCTAAGACGTAGTGGCCGTTTTCGTACGATAAAATATGCTCAGTTTTGTCGCCATCGATTTTAACTGACGCAGTAACATCGCCTAGTTTTTTGTTAGATGAAATCAGGATGCGATTTAAATGCTTAGCAGCGTTTAGGAACAATTCGTTAACGCCAGATTGCGTATCGTACGTTACTTTGTTTGTTTCGTACGTATGACAGCTTTCAAGCTCAAAAACGTACGAACCGTGCTTTTCAACGCAGTACGAAGCACGCCCTTTGGTTATTTCTAACGAAGCGCGACGAGTTTCGCCTGGAATTTGGTACGTTACTTTTGTACTGTGGGACGAAACAAATGTTAACGAAAATCCTGTTTGTATAAACGGTGGAACGACCTGTGTCGCGGAATTAACGACAATGCTTTGCGTTTCAGATTTCCAACACAGTTTATGCGAAACTAGCACAATATCGTACGCTCCTGGGTAAATATCATTAAAGGTGTACGCGTTACCACTTAATTTGATCTCAGCGTCATTCTCGTCGGCTCCACTTTGCCGCAAAAGAACCTTAACAAAGGCACAGTCCTTTTCACTTAAGCACTGTACAGTTCCGCTTAATTTCGCTTTTAATCTTGAGAACGTAGCGACGTTAAGGTTCTCGCTCGACACGTCGATTTTTTGTACAAGCGGGAAGAACTGCATGCCTTTACTGCGGTCGCTTGCGCTTATTTGAACCTGTATTTCGTATAAGCCTTTTGGGACGTTTTCGCAAAAGATACCGGTTTTTGGATCGCTCTGTACGTCGCGTAAGAACGTCGAGCCGATTTTTACGATGCTGACACGCTGCGACGTTTCGCTTATGACCTTCCCGCATATCTTATACGCGCTTGGGTAAATTTCTGGTAGTTCTTTAACGCCAGGACTGATTGTGATAGTCGTTTCGTCGAAAATTAGGTTATCAGCTTCGATTTTTAACTTATACGAACCGCTCTTGAGCTTTTCTAACTTATAAACCCCGTTTGAGTCCGTTTCCGTGACTTTAGCAGCGTTTAGAAATATGTGTGCTTTGCCTAAGAGTACGTTGTTGCTTTTAAGTACGCGCCCGGTTACGCTGAAGCCCACGATTTCTAAAGCTTTAGGAATTTCTACACTGCCGTGCGTAACGCTAAAATCAATGGAATTGGGTTCAAAAAACGTGTTTTGGCCTAAGAAATGTGGTCGTAGGGAATAATCTCCGACTGGTAAAGAACCAAAGGTGAATTGCCCGTTTTGGTTGGTTTTTGCGAAGCATAAAGCGTTTTGTGGAAGCGCTAGTCCCTCTTTTTCACACCCTAGTATTTGCAGGTTTTGTTTATTCTGTTGGAAAACTAATAAGTTAAAAAGGACAGTCAAAAAACAGCGAAAATTAATATTACCGAAGGCTGTCTGAACAGAAATACAACTGCGTCCTTAATGGGGTTGTTTTGGCTCTTAACGTAACCCTTAACGTCGTACCCATGAAGAACCAAACTGTTTTTAGGAAGTTCAGTATTCCCTTCAGTTACCACGACATCAACGCTACTTTTGTGCAACACCCACCTTGAAAAACAAATCATACAACCCGTTTACAAAACTACGCTCTCCTAACTTACCTAGGGTGCGTAATACGCAGCGTATACTTTCCAGGGTAAACCGGCGTAAAAAAGAAGCTTCCTCCTTTTTTGGTAACGGTAGAACGTACATCTGTACCGCTTTTTAGCTCGACATTTATCCCCTCGGGGCCATTAAGACTGTCACCTAAGTTTTCGACCCGGCCAGTGATCCCAAAACCTTGGAAAACAAAGTTTATGTCTTTTCCCTTCGAGCAGGAGTCCTCGCCATCGACTTGTAGGTTGACTTTGTTGGGGTTGAAGCTCCAACCAGGAGGTGGTTCAAGCTACGATAGAAATTCTCGTGGATTTTGTTAAATTATTGAATGTCGGCTTACCTCTAGTATATATTCGCCTTTTTCGTACAAGGGTAAGAAGTAGTAGCCATTATTCGGGGCGCAGTTTGTTTTGTCCTTTACTATACCCTGTTTAGTAACTCTGGAACAACCCATGCGTTTATTAAACGTGAATTAATTGAGATAATTCAATTTACTTACAGCTTAACCTCTACTTTTGAAAAATCAATTGGTACGTGACTTTTAGCGAAGCCGCCACAGCCTAGGACATCAATTCCGCTAACACTTAACACTACGTTTAATATTAACACTAAATTACAGTAAATTTCATACATTTTATACAAGAATTAGCCTAAAACATGCACCTAAACGCGAGAAGGAAACGTACGTAGAAAAAACTATAGATCAATGACAGATAACATATGATTATGACGTCTAGGTGATTTCGTTGTCTATGGGTGCAGATGTCTGCTTTTTAGTTCAGCCGTAACGACATAGATGGCGCTTTAAGTTTTAAAAGTTTTCAAATTAAAAACTACATTATTAAGCAATTTGTATTATTTAACAGGATAAATTAATTAAACTAGGCAGTAGTATTATTTTTCTTGTGCAGAATTAACACAGGCATGTCCACTTTGAATTTGGAGTCACGTCAAAGTACAGGTATTGCTAAAAATGTACATTACTTTAGGCTTTTTATTTAAGCAAAAAAAAACAGTTTACCACCAAAAAGGCAGCTCCAAGTAGAAGTGCCTTTTTCTTGGAGTCGTTGGTACGTTCAGGAAGTTGTACAAGTAAATTGTACGATACTTGAGTACTGTCCCATTGGTGTACTATACTTCCTAACTGTACTAAACCATTATCATCGTAAATCTACCGAAGAATAAACATAACTTAAGAAAAGTACAAAAGCACTAGGAAAGGCGTTACCTGAAAGCTTCTATACGTCCTAGAACATAAACCTGAGCTTTCTTGACACGTTATTAAGTACAACCGACGATCTGCGGAGTCCACAACGTAAAAAATTGGCTGTCTAAAGTTCTGCACTTGTTGAATGTAGCCAATGTATTGGTCACACGTTCCCCAAACTTCTAGGCGTTGTAGGTAACAACAGAAGTTGCATAGGACTCCACAAGCAAGTCGTCGTTTAAGGGTAAGGGCTATTTGTTGCGTAGGGTCGTGCAAGTTAAGGGTGAAAGGTCGTCCTGATTTAAAAAGCGACCTGTCGATGCATCTTGACGTTTCGGACGCGTAATAAATTGTCTCGCCTCTTGGTACTTTTATCGTGTACTTGTTCGTTGATTGGGATGTGTCCATGACTATTTTTGTTTTATTAGAGTGTTTTCTAAAAAATGGGGCGATACTTACCATCGGGAAGCTCGACGCTTTGTTGAATTACAACTTTTTCAACGCCGAGTAGAAAATCTAAGCCATTTACTGGTAAAATGTGTGATGACAAAGTGCTGTGCCAATCGATTGTGGATATTGGTATTGGTCGTCGATTTTCTGCAATGCTTTAGTTGTGTATTGTTTTTTAATTATAAATAATTACCTGTGTTCGTTGGTTGGTGTCTTATTATAGAAATTCGTCTATTTTGCGACATTGTAGCAGTTTTTATTTACAGTGTCGTGTTAGTCAGAGAACAACAATTTACCAATAATTGTTTTATCGTTTTATCAATAGGATTGTTTAAAATATGCGGTTATCTTATCAGTAATTAAGTATCTGTATACGTTTAGGCAGAAAAAATGACGCAGTGCGTTGATTTTTTGGTGTAATTTGATGTTATCTTTAATTTAAGGTAATTGCACTTTTTCGTGCTAAAATTAGTAACAAATAAAATTAGGTATATGGCAAATATTGTGGCTGCAATGTTGAGGTAGAGAAATAAAAATAAAATGATATTTTTAAGGATATATTTAAGAATAAAATTTATAAATAAATTGTTTTTAAACTAAAATAAAAAGATCAATGCATTCAGAAATGAATTAAAAATCAGTAAGTGCAATAAAAATAAATAATTTTAAGAAAAAAAATACATCATGGATAAAATTTGTATATCCAAACATTTCTATTGCGTACAATAAAAACCCAAAAACAAATAAAAAATTGACAATAATAAAATTAGGGGCAGACCCCTTTGCAAATTGAAATGACTACTGTAAAAATTTAATAAAAAACTATGCTAATGTGATGACGTTTTTTTTTTGTTAGTCTGCCCCTGAAGGAATGTAGACACATGCAAAAGTGTTAAAATAAATACATAAAACAAAAAAAAAGAGGGGCACGTGTCAACCTTAAGAAACGCCGTTATCCCGCTTGGGCCTAGACTAGATTGGTGGACTGGCTCTACTACTATTCACACGTTGAGCATATTTTTACATACAGTTTTACAAAAAAATGCTTAAATACAAAGCCCAAACAAAAAAGCGCAAAAATATGCTCATCGCCATGTTCTGACAGATTGGTAGGTTTTATTAAAATGTTAGTAACAAAAAAAAAGTATATTAAAAACAAATAATATTAGAAAAACACTGGGATTTGTTTTGTTAAGTATACACACTTGTAATGTAGGGAAAAGCCGGAAAACTTTCACTGTTCGTTAAATAGGTTGCAATGCGCATGCTGATCGCACATGCGCGCTTTCAGTAAAAATCACGTATGAAAGTTTTCACAGCTTCTTTTTAGTTGTGCGGGAAGGAATAATATAGGTTAAAAACCAGCCTTTCTTTAATATAATTTAGAATTTGTGTTTAAAAAACCGAAGGGCACCCACTACTCCATTAACTCAACTTAAAAATTAATAAAAACATTTCTTCAATTCCAAATATTAACAACTAAGAACATCGTACTAAATTTAGTGTGGCTTATCAATAGTCAGATTGACCAAGCGGAAAAAAAAAGAGCATGACTATTGATAAGACTTAGATGGGTGAGTGGGTGCCCCGGCTGACCTTATTCTTGGCTTGAGAGACTGTTTGCTATGCTAGGCCTGGCCGGAGCGGGCTCGTCTGTCTGTGCTTTCACTCATTTGTCTGTCAATCAAAGGAAGATCTGTAAATAGAAACAAAACTAATGACTAGCGATAGTCGGCGATAGACGGCAGGCGGCGCACGAGAGATAATACAGGAAAGGAAGGGGTAAAGGAGGGGGGAGTATTACGCGCTACAGACACGGAGACAGCGGAGTGATGAGACCATCGCCCTGAATGTTAGTAAAGTTAGGAGAAAGTAGTAAAAGATACAAATAAGGAAGAGCAGCCCAGCCCACCAACCAGCCAGAGGCCAGCCTAGAGGGATTTATGGCATGAAATACTCAGGATGATCCGAGTCTTTCTCAAACCTCTTGGCCTCTTCTTGCATGCTCTCTTTTATTTTCAAAATAGCAGCCGATTCCGTTTGGTCCTGCAAGGAAAGCGACTTTTAGTGGTTAAGTGTCAATCTACAAGCACAAGCACCGGACATCGAGCTGAGCTAGCCTAGCATGGACGCATAAAAGGAGTGAGACAGCTTTTGGAGGAATCAGCGGAACAAGAAATTGGTCTAGATGCCATTGACCATCACCGTTAGGCGCACTAAACCCCTGCTTTAATTCTATGGCCTATAAAGCTTCATGTTGTTCTGCGCACGTCGAAAAATATGGCGCGTGCATCTGAGATCAGCTGATATATTATTGCGCGCGGCGTATCTTTCAACATGCGCAGAAATGAAGCCTTGGGTATACAGTTATAAGGTGAAAAAGGTTGTTGCTAAAAGTCATAGCTTATACCTAGTTTAAACTAAAAAAAAAGATGTTGTTTTGCTGTGATGATTAAAAGTACCCATGACCCAATAAATGAACTGTTTTTTCCACAACCGGAGCTACAAGACATGCTTTTTTTAAACGCGGAAGTACTAGGTATAAGCCGATATATCCTGTTGTTTTTTTTTGTCAAACTAGAGAAAGCAATTTTGTTGTTAAAACCACTTAAAACTGACTATTTTAGTTAGTTTAAGTGGTTTAAATAGCATGCGTTAGTAGTAAAAATCAAGTCGAAAAAAGTCTAGCCCCCTTGCTCTTATTCGCCGGATGTTAAATGCAATGCTTAGCCCAACTAACTACCACATTAAACAAAAACACGTTTTCTACTTACATTTTCACCGGGTCCTCCAAAACCACTTAAATTGTAGTCCCCCATACCACTACCACTATCCTCGCGCGGCGTCCCAGGTCCCCCATTTGCCGGGGAGTTTTTCATATCCATACTGCCGTCACCGTTCATAACTGGACCCATTGAATTCGGCCCCATGGGTCCAAGGGGGCCCCCTTCCGGTCCACCGCCCATCTGGAACTCACCGCCCATGTTACCACCGACTGCTGGTTTCATTAAAGTGTACATATTTTCCCCGCCTGAGTTAGACGAGTCTTGGGGGCTGGGCATGATTGGGGTGCCTGGGCCAGGGGGCCCCGCTGAGCCCGGAGGGCCCCCGTAGTTGCCAGGAGAGGAGGAAGAGTAATTCATGGGCTGAAACAAACGTTATATTGACTTACAACACTTTAAAGTACTCAATAACGACTAAAAACATGTGTAAGCGCTAAAAAACAACGTGTTTCGGTGTAATTCTACCTCATCAGTAAGCTCAATTGCCAAAAAAACAAATTTATATCTCTAATATATCCAAAACTTATCTTTTTTTGTCTTAGAATACTAAACTAACTGTTTTAAAAAAATTTGCAATTTTAAAAATTGTGATTGCGTTTAAAAGCTCATAGCAAAAAAACCAAAAGATCTAGAACTGTTTACGTGCCAGATTCGGATTCAGCACCTCGTTTTACATAAGCATTGATGACTTTTAGTGGTGGCAAAAATTATTTGCAGCCGTAACACTTAAAAAACTAAACCCTTACCCCTTACTTCAAAATGAGGTAAATTTAAAAAAAAAAAATCAAATTGCCTCAAACAGTGGCTAATTAGAAGTCATATAAACCAAATCTGCAATGGATTTTTCCCCAAGTGCTATTGTTTTTTTTGCTAGAGCCTTTTAAAGTGGCCCAAATTTCTAAAATTTCCAAAAAAGCTTAGCAAAACATTTTCTTGTCTCCAATTACAATTAAACTTATTTTTAGACTACTTCTTGGCTCTAGTGCTGTTTCTTTCTTAAAAAAACGTTCCTGCTAACTAGAACACTTAAAAAAAAAATGTGCCGCGTTTGGTGTTGCCTTTAAAAGCTCAAAACAACAAAACTAACATCACGGATACAGTTTAAGTGCCAAATTCTTACCGTTGAAGAGTTCGGTTGCCATTGTGGTCGCCCACCAGGCCCTGACATCGACATAGGGGGCATGGGTCCACCAGGTCCTAGGCTGCTATTCGGAGGTGGCCCCCTTAATCCAGGACCGTACGAGCCAGGTCCCAATGGGCCCATTGAAGGTCCTCGCGGCGGGTTCATTCGATTCATTGGATTCATTCCAGGGGGACCTGTGAAACACACTTTTTTTAGTTTTTTTGGGGGGTTTTTTGGGTAATTTTGGCAACACTGCATGCCCACACCAATGGTCTATAAATGTCAGCGGTAAAGAATGATGTTTTTTGCGTTTTAAGATGTTTTTATTGTCATGAAAAAAGCGAAAGCAAGTAGTAGTAGGTGAGTGATTACTTTATACAGGGTGTTTTTATTATTTGTAAAAAACAACCTGTATATAAGTTGTTTAATGTGGTAAAGCGGCTAATTTCCTACCTTGCCAACCCACAAACTCTCCTCCTTCACCTAAAGACAGAAATATATGTAATTACATGAAATATAATTAAAAAAAGATGAAGACCTTTTTTTTTATTTTCAAGAAATAGGACCTAACAATTTCATGCTGTTTTTATTTATTTATTATAAAAAAAATGCTATTAAATTTGTTATAAGTCAACTCTAAAGTCAAAATAAATTTAGACCAATCAGAAAAGACATCCAATTGGTCTATTAAGTACTGTTATAGAAAAAATCAAAATACTGATTAAAAATCTACTTTTCTACTCGTTAATATTTTTGGTGCTTACCTTGTCTTCCGTCCATATTATTGGGCATCATTGGTTGTCCGGAGGGCTAAAAAATAATATAATTTAATTAAAAAAATACTAATTAATAATTAAAAACAATATTTTTAATTTTTTTTTAAATATATTTTATTTTTTAAAGTAGGATAACTTACGCCATTGAAGTCTCCCCCAATGGGGGGCATCCTGACACCAGGACGTGGTCCAGCAGGATACCGGGGACCCATAAAGGGTTGGGAGGACATCATTTGCGAATGGGGGGCAGGTGGCTGAGAATGGGGAGACGGTTGACTTGACGCATGCGTCGGAGGGGACGGCCTCATTGTTGCGTTCTATTTTAATTAAAAAAAAATTGGTTAATTAATTCCTTAATTTTTTTACTAATTTTTTGCTAATTTTTGTGATTTTTTTGAATTTTTTCGACTTACTGGAAAAAATCCAGGGGGTATGGGCCCACCAGGCATACCATCGGCTGGGGGCATTTGACTTAATGGACTAGGGGCTGGTCCGGCATTCTACGAAAAATAATAAAGGACATATTTGATTTTTAGTGCGAGTGCTGGGAGTTTTTTAATTTTTTTTATTTTGAGAAAGATGTAATATTTTGTTTGATAACTTACATGGGCAATTCCATTTACACCATATCCTGAATTAACAAATCCCTGTGGATACAAAAATACATACTTTAATTAAAATATGTATTGCATTTTTAATTTAGCAACAATATCTATTCCTTTCGTTTTAAAACGACAAATTTTGCAAGAATAAATAATTAGCAATTTCAAAAAAAGTGTATTTAGAGGTAATAATGTTTTGTGTGGCCCTTACAGGGCCATCCTGATTTCAACCTAAGACCTCGAAAGTCAAGTATACTGGAAATATCTGTTGTTTCTAGGCCGTTGCTGTAAAATAAACAATTACATAACAGTACTATCGCCAACTCGAAAGAAACAATTATTTCACGCTTTCCATCAAGTTGGTTTCATACATCGCTCAAAGGTTTGAATAAACCAGTTCAGATGATGCTGTATACGATTCAGGTGCACGATGTTATTTTTAAGGAAGTCGTCTCTCCCCCCTCTATACATTGGCGCCCCTTGGAGCATTCGAGCTATTTTTCGAAGAAGAGACGTCGAATAACGAATTGGGCGACTGTACAACTTAACGCGCGGTGCTTGCTGCGTTGCCGGGCTGCGCTCAAGCCAAGAGTATTGATCTATTGCGAGTTGGGACTGTACACCTGCGTTGCCAGATTGGCTAATATTTCCCTAAAACTACTGCTTTTACCAGGTTTTATTTAGCGCCTTTTTTAGCAACAAACCCTGTTTAAACTGACGCACTTTCGGTTAAACTGACGTTTTTTGGTTTATTTTGTTTACGGTAAGGCGTACAGAACAACAAATTATGTTCCAGGTGACGTATTATCTACTAATTTGTTGTAAATCAAAACATAAACAAATTTCAACATTGTAATCCATGTGTTTCTTATCATATTTCGTTACAAAAACAAGTGGATTTGTTTGTGCAAGTACGTTTGTAAAAAAAACGAAAAAAACAGGCTCGCACATCGTGGCAACGCTGCTTGACAAGTAATAAACACAGGTACAGTCCCAATAAAGCATTTTGCATGGTCGTACAAGAGGAATAGAAATTGTTAGCAATAAAACGTTTTCTTTTAGATAAAAGATGAAAAATTGGAATAGAGTACTTACATAATCGTGAAAAGCTTTAGCTTCTGAAGAATGCTCACAAGTGTCCCTTCTTTCGGGGGCCGCACAATATAGGTCCCAAAAAACACTAAAATTTTCAAAATTTGTATTATTAAAACTCACTTTGGGGTTTTGGGGTAACTTACCACCACCAAGAATGAAGAAACCCTGGAGGCTCGCCTAAAGTTATATTTTTCTCCCATCGTATCTGTAATAAGGGTTGCGTTTAATTTTTGAAAATTATTATAGGGGTTTTTTATTACCTCTGATAGGAAAGTTTGAGCTGCTTTTTGTGCTCCAACATGAAGCAAATACTCGTAAACATAAAGAGCTAATCTGTAAAAAGTATTAGGGTTTTAATTCGACTTAAAAGTTATTGTTTACTTTCCAGGGTATGATGGTATGAAAGAAACTTACTTTTCCCTAGCTTGTGCATCAGATGGGACTGCTGATCCTTTGCCTTTGGCATACATTGTAACAATTTTAATTTGCAATTTCTACATATAGCTTTGTTAAAAAAATGTAAGTACTAAAACCCAAAATGCGTTGTGCTTTACATTCTTCAAAAACACTTAAAGTTAAACGTAACAAATTCGATAAAAAACGTTACTTTCCACAATTTTTACACACATTCTCGATAAAGTTATTCTTGAACGAAATCCGGTAACATTTTTAATTGTTGTATAACGTCAAAATTCTTTCCCAACAAGAGTCAACACTGCTCTCTCGTACAAAACACCATACATACAACGATGGGCATGCGTTTCGGATTCGGTTTACTTAGTCCCGTTATGTTTTTTTTAACTGCTTGCTGTTGGATTGTTCTTCTTTAGTTATTATTTCATTGTTGAACGCGCTGCGAACTTTCTAAACACTTTACATTACTTTATTACACCGTTTTAATTTACTTTTGCACATTATTCTCTCGCAGATAAGCGAATATGGCAACTGCGACTGTCAGCGTTGCTTTGGAAGGCGCAGGCGCTACAACACAAACAGGATTCTCACCAAAAAACCTTTAAAAATCCCTTTCCCTTCTACGGCCTATAAAATACCTTTGTACCACCAAACAAATCCAAAAATAATATCCCCAACAATATTTATCCTGCGCCCCAGAGCTAATTTTTACATTAAACAGTAAAAAAAATCTACAGCTAATAAAACATGGATTTAATAATCCAAAATATGATTTACGACCCTAAATTTGGTCAAAAATCCTTGTATTTAAGCTTGAAATTCAAAAAACAGCATTTAAACTAAACGCAACCAACATTACACCAGTGCTGTGTGGGTTGCATAACTTCTGCTGAGTTGGGCAAACAACATTACACTAATGCTATGTGGGTTGCATAACTGCAGGGTTGGGCACGATGAGATACTTAATGTTTTATTCAGTTTTATTGGTTAAAATAATGCACAAGAGTTAATTTCAGCATGTTTTATTGTAAACGATTCTTCTTTAGTTAATCTAACAATTTACTTTAATGTACCTACTATTTAAACATGATACTATGTACAATTTTAACAAAATAACCAAGAATTTAAATATATTATGATTAAATTAGAAGAAAAAAAGGCTATTCCGCGTTTATGATAATTGTTTTTCCCTTGGGATCGTCGAATCGATCCATTGTTCTAATATCCATGATTAGAGTAATTCCATATGTTAAAATAATAAGCATAAGAAGAGTTACAAAAATCCCGGTCCAAATTGGGATTGTCGTAAATCCAACACAATCGTAAGCGTCTCCGAAATTTTCTATTGAGCCTAAAGCTGGCTGAAACTAATAGAAAAACAATTAAGGTAGTTGTTTCAGGAGTAATTTAAATCAGTTTTTAGTTAAATCAAATGTTAAACGTACTTGGAAACCAGGAATCACCAAAGTGTATTTTTTTCCTTTGCCTGTTGATTTGGCTTTGAAAGTTTTACAATGGTAGGAAAATTGTTTTGGGATGGTCATTTGTACGTCCATAACGGTGTCGTTTAGTTTGAAACTGCTGATTGTCCAATAACCACTTCTGAACGTGAAATTAATGCTAGAATACATAAAATTTATTAATATTATTTATTTCAATTTTAAAGTATGTTTATTTTGTTTTCCTTACTTAATTTGTTCATGAGCCAGTGAAACAATGACACTTCCATTCGAAATGCTGGCACTGGCTGCGTCAGAAATCTTCAGCACATTCCTTTAAAAAAAAACAGTTATTTGAACGAAAATAAGAATTTTCATGTCTTACTTTTCGGTTTTTCCTTCTTCTTGATAATAAGCCTCGCCATTGGTGTAAAACATAAAACCATTGGTACTAATTGGGGGATCTGATGGAGCTGCTGCTGTTTGCAACAAACTTCTTGCACGTCTTTTAAGACTTCTTTCAGCTGAAATCTATTAGAGATTAAAGTGATTCTGTACTTTAAAAATGTGTGCAAGACTTACCCATGAGGAATGTGACGCTGTGTAAATGGCCAAGATGTTTGAATGCTTCTTGGAGAGATCCTTAAACACCTTTGCTATTGTTTGGTCTGAAAAAATTAACACTTTAGCAGTTTAGCTCCTGTTTTAAGTTTTGTATGACGTTTTTCTTACCGTGTCGTTTTAACAGCTCGGTTCTCTCTTCGGTTTCTTGGGCATCGTTTAATTTAATAAGTAAGACATTTTCTTGAGGAATATCGTCCTCGAGAGCTGCCTCCAAGGACAGTTCTACCACTTTACGACCCAATTCATTAACAGCTTCAAGAGGACTTTGTACAAATGGTCTATACGTTACACTTGTGGTTTCTCTTAAGTTCTGCAAATTTCCAAAGACGGTTTGACCATTTTCCTTGCGGATAAAGTCCTCAGGGCTTAACTAAAAGTCTGGAGTTAAACAAACCCCTTTGAAATATGTTCTACTTACAGTTTCCTCTTCGAAAATGACTACGAACGGATTTGTCTTCAATCGCTCCAGCAGAGAGTCCTTAAACGAGTCCTTGCTGATTTTATGTAGGGCTGGAATGCTGTCTGACGATCTATACATAGGTTTTTGTTAATTAGGTTGCCAGAAAAGATTTCAGGGACTTGGAACTTACTGTGTGGATTCTAGCATAAATACAGGCACAAATTCTTTGCTACAAAGCCCATAGTTAGCGAAATTCGCTATTAAAACGAGGGCAACAATCAACTTCATTTTCACAACCGTCTACACCTACAATCACAAGATTTGTAGTGGATCACGTGAAAATATGAATAAGACTGATTTTATTTTAGCTGGATTTGACAGTTCCCTGTTATACCGACACTTCTTCTTCTTCCTAACTCGCTACGGTAGCTAGTGTAACGCACAAATTCTGGCTAAAATGTCATAGGCCAATAAACCTATTTAAGAAGAAGAAGAAGCACGCCAAACGCTAACTTCACTTCGGTAACTTCGTGAATTTGTTCAAATGTGTTTGTGACTTGAATGTTATAAATTAAATTGAAAAGTGAGTTTAAAAAGATGTGTATTGGAGCAAGGACTCATGGCCTTGTGTTGTTACAGCTAAATTTGTAAAGGCGTAGAAGAAAATTCCACAAAAATGGAGCCCTGCAGTCTAAGGGATAAATACCGCACAAAGGTAAGTACAAATGCTTAATATTCGTTTAAAAAGCCTTACTGGAGTATCCAGAACATAAATACAGTGTCCTTTGTACAATTACATTCTACTATTACATTTTTGATTTTCTGCATTGGGGTGTAACACAATTTGTTTCAACTAAGGGGGTAAAATGGGGTACCAAAACAATACTTGGTGTTGGGTGATACGGGGCTTTATTTTGTCCGGAGAAGGTCTCATTATTGCATTTTATTCCATCCTATCTTCTGCTTTAACAAAACAGCAACAGGTAAAATAAAAACAACATTCGGTAATGTGTATTTCTTTATTTTTTAGTTTGGCTGCTAATAGAATGTATTTCCAAAAGTGGATCTCCAGCTAGGATTGACTGTACAATTAGGACCAACTGCAGAAAGCTAGTTTAACTGTATTCCTAATGCAGGACAATTATCACAGATAAGTGAAAATTTTTACCTTTTTTTAAGAAAAAAACGTGGCGACACTGGCTTTCCCCTGTCCAGGGAAAGTCATATCGTTGCTTTTAATTTAGTTAAGGGGTCCTAGTTTTAAGAAAGTCCAAACGCGTGATTAAGGGGTGTAGAAGAAGATACTAGATACTTGGGTTTCATTTGGGGGTCCGATGGAATCTTTGGTGTCTTTTATTTTGTTTTACCCTCTGCCCTCGTCTAGCTTTAAGAAAACTAATATTTAGTTTAAGAATTTGCAACACGGGGCTTTTTTTGTCCAGAGAAAGTCCCATTGTTGCATTTTATAACGTTTTAGTTACTAATCACACAATCGAGAAACATAATAAGCTAAATTCAATATTAGTTATGCAGCATCTTGGAAAACTCTATTTTGTGTTCCAATAGAATCTTTCAGATTTTTCTTTGTGCTTTATTTTCTTTCTCGTCTCTTTTATGTTTAAATAAAGCCTTTTTTCAGCTTATTTAATTTTGTTTTCTTGTTTGATACTGCTTTTCTTGACTTTCTTTAGGTTCTCCGGGACAGAGGGACCTAAATGGGACGGAGTGGAATAAATCAAAGTAGCCCCCTTATTCGGTAAGTAATTTTTGTCTTATTATTTGCAATTGCATGCAAGTTTTCAAACATTTAAAAGTTTACCGAGCATTTTCATAATTTTACAACATGTGGCGCCATCTGCTATGTTTATCTTGAACTAGTTACCGACATTACAGATAAACTAGTAGAGATCTATATTTTGGCTCACTACGCCATCTCGTAGTGAGTAGCCATAGTTGTTGTGCTACCAAACGAAAAAAGTATTTAAATTTTATAATTAGTATAAGTTTTATAGTTTTAAATGTTTATTATTGTAGCACAATGGAAATTAAAGCCAATGGAACTAAATTTACTCAAGAATGCCCTATCGCCACTGCAAGCTGGACGTCTGCCTGGAAGCTGAATCAAGAAGGATTTTTTTTGGATGCAGAAAATTAAAATTAGGTAGGTTTTTTTCATTACGAAGTCTCGGGATCTTAATTTTTCTGTTATTTTGGATGATTTCTTTAATACAGACAGTTTATTTGTGTGTTTTATTCCCTCGCTACAAACTACAGAAAGGAATTGCATTTTAACGAATAATTCTCTTCTCTTATTTTTATTTGTTGTAAAAGTTATTTGTTTTTACAGAGAAGGAATTAAAGCCGATGGAACTTCATTTGCTGAAGGATTCTCAATCGCCACTGCAAGCTGCACGTCCACTGGAGGCTGTATCAAGAAATATCTTCTATTTAAGCATAATATTTATATTTTTACATACAATTTTGTTAACTTTTTATGAATTCATAATTTATTAGCTTAATTATCCTGTTATCTTGTTCTGTGGGTTGATTTCTTTAATAAACATTGTTTCTTTGTGTGTTTTATTTCCCCTTCTTGAGGGGGAAACTTCTTCAGGAAGTAAATTGCATTTTAACGTGTAATTTTTCATTTTTCTTCGTATAATAATGTTCCTATCTCGTTTAATTTAAATTTTTGACTTCAGTAAGGATTTGCTTTACTTTTTTTTTTTGTTAAAATGCAATTTGCATCCAAATTTTTTTGGAAAATGTATCCCTCTAAGGTGGGGCCACGCAAATTTTTTTTTGACTGTGTCATTTGAACTACTAACCTACATTTTTTTGGTAATACATATTCCTCAGTAAATATCCTTTAAAGTGGTTGCATTTTATTAAATAATTAGAGTATTAACATCATGTACAGCCCCTGTACTCCTTTATTTCCTGGAAATGCAATTATTTTTGAAAAAACCTCTAAAATGTCAAGGCCTAGACAGGGGGCACGCAATTTTTTTTTCTAATTGGTGCAATTGAACTAGCGATTTAAAGGTAATACCTAATTTCACTTTAAAAAGCAGTATTTTCCCTTAATAAAGGTAAATTACAACGAAATTTGAAATTATTTCCTACTTTGGGGCGGCATGCGTCATTCAGAGGTAAAACTACACCTATAAACATTATACAACCATTACAGTGCCCTTAATGCATGCATGTGGTTTCGCAACTGGACAGACAGTCCAAAATACAATTAATATTATAATATTAATCCTTGGTGATGCATTTACTAGCGCAGATGTCAGTCGTTGACGAGTTGGGTCGTTGATGAGTTGGGTTGGACTAAAAGTAGGCGAGTTGGATCGTTGATGAGTTGGGTTTGACTAAAAGTTGACAAACTACAATGGCAAAGAACTCGAAGGTATAGTTCATCCACTCAATAAGAGATGGCGACACTTAAATGGAATTCACCGGGACAGAATGTAACAACTATTAAACTTTTGATGATGTTTCTGCAAGGCATCAGTGGTCTAGTGGTAAAGAGTCGGCCTTCCACCACGAAGGTCCAGGGTTCGAATCTTGCCATCGGCGAATTCTTTTTTTCTTTTTTTTTTATTTTGGATTTTTTTTTAAGCAAAATAATTTGTCAATCAGGCCTAAATCGCAAGAAATTCTTTAAAAATAAAAGTGCAAGGTTAACCTCTTGGATATTTTTCAGAGGAAACTAATTTGTCAATCGGGCCTAAATCGACAGAAATCTTCTGAAAATAAAAATCAAAGGTTAACCCCTTGGATATTTTTCAGAGCAAAATAATCAGTCAATATGGCCAAAATCTATAGAAATTTCTTAAAAATAAAAATCAAAGGTTAACCTCTTGGATTTTTTTCAGAGCAAAATAATTTGTCAATATGTCCTAAATCGCAAGAAATTTCTTGGAAATAAAAATGCAAGGTTAACCCCTTGGATTTTTTTCGAAGCAAAATAATCAGTCAATATGGCCAAAATCGCCCGAAATTTCTTGAAAATAAAAATCAAAGGTTAACCCCTTGGATTTTTTTCGAAGCAAAATAATCAGTCAATATGGCCAAAATCGCCCGAAATTTCTTGAAAATAAAAATCAAAGGTTAACCTCTTGGATTTTTTTCCGAACAAAATAATCAGTCAATATGGTCTAAATCGACAGAAATTTCCCGAAAATAAAAATCAAAGGTTAACCCCTTGGATATTTTTCAGAGCAAAATAATCAGTCAATATGGCCTAAATCGCAAGAAATTTCTTGAAAATAAAAATGCAAGGTTAACCTCTTGGATTTTTTTTCGAGCAAAATAATCAGTCAATATGGCCAAAATCGCAAGAAATTTCTTGAAAATAAAAATGCAAGGTTAACCTCTTGGATTTTTTTTCGAGCAAAATAATTAGTCAATATGGCCAAAATCGCAAGAAATTTGTTGAAAATAAAAATGCAAGGTTAACCTCTTGGATTTTTTTTCGAGCAAAATAATCAGTCAATATGGCCAAAATCGATAGAAATTTCTTGAAAATAAAAATCAAAGGGGTTAACCTTGCATTTTTATTTTCAAGAAATTTCTATAGATTTTGGCCATATTGACTGATTATTTTGCTCTGAAAAATATCCAAGGGGTTAACCTTGCATTTTTATTTTCAGGAGATTTCTGTCGATTTAGGCCCGATTGAGAAATTATTTTGCTCTGAAAAAAATCCAAGGGGTTAACCTTGCATTTTTATTTTCAAGGAATTTTTTGCGATTTAGGCCTGATTGACAAATTATTTTGCTTGAAAAAAAATCCAAAATAAAAAAAAAAGAAAAAAGGATCTGCCGATGGCAGGATTCGAACCCTGGACCTTCGTATTGGAAGGCCGACTCTTTACCACTAGACCACTGATGCCTTGCAGATACATCACCAAAAGTTTAATAGTTGTTACATTTTGTCCCGGTGAATTTTAATTAAGTGTCGCCATCTCTTATTGAGTAGATGAACTATACCTTCGAGTTCTTTGCCATTGTAGTTTGTCAACTTTTAGTCAAATCCAACTCATCAACGACCCAACTCGTCTACTTTTAGTCCAACCCAACTCATCAACGACCCAACTCGCCAACTTTAAGTCCAACCCAACTCATCAACGACCCAACTCATCAACTTTTAGTCCAACCCAACTTATCACGACCCAACTCGTCAACGACTAGCAGGTGCGACATCTGTGGGATAAATGCGCAAGTTAAAACAGGCATCTGCATAGTTTTCAAACAAAAACAACCTAAAGCACAAATTGCTAGGTTAGATGTTAAATCACCTGTTACTAATAAAGAAAATTACAATTAAATTATAGGAAAATACGCTAAATTAGAGCTTGGACAATACTGCAGTTGCAGAAAATATGTAAGTACCCTTAACAATCCCTTTAAACACCATAGCTTAAGTCACCAACGCATAAAATACTGTCTACAACCGTAATGGTACAATGAAGATACAATGTTTATTTTGTAATTCCAGGTTTAACGTTTATTAAAACAGCTACAGTAAACAGTAATATTAAAAATGGAAGAAAAGGTAAATTGGCATGCTATTTGCGGTACTATTAACATCGGTGTGGGGTGCTAAACATTTTTGTAGTTGTCACAGTTTTCTCCTCGTATAGGCACCAGTTTTTCACAAATTAAATTGTTATACCTTACAGCAGTTAACCCTGAAGGAGATAATGTCGCTCCGGAAGCGAAAACAGGAAGAAAACCCTATTGTCGACGCATTCCAAGCGTGTTTCGTGACGGACCCATACGAAAACGCATCCAAAAGCTTACGCTCAATTCGACTGCCCACTTTTGTGAGCACGGAAACAAATCTTATGCTACAGCACAGGAATATATGGGACGGGAAGCATGCAGAGAACCCTGAGCGGTTAAACTCGATCCTAAACCGGTACGTACCAAAAAAGCGCGCTCTTCGTAAGTAAAACCGCTTTTTTAGCCTTACGGACGCTGGGCTATTCGCTAGATGCAAGGTATCTTTGGGAAAGAAAATTAAAACGACTAAATACGTGGAGCTGGTGCATCAACCGTCGTTGTACGAAGAGCTGCGGCGTTTGTGCGCCCTCAGCGACAAAAAGAAGCTGGAACACGAAGCCTCGAAGTACGACGCTGTTTACTTCAACTCGGTAAGCCCCACAAAACCATTTTAATCACATTTAGAGACATTAAATCCTAGGTAACGTTAGACGCAGCGCTACAAGCCATTTCTTGTACGCTAGAAACCGTAAAAAACGTCTCAAAGGGCTATGTACAAAATGGTTACGCTCTCGTGCGTCCGCCTGGTCACCACGCAATGCGGAACGAATTCTGCGGTTACTGCCTCTTCAACAACGTCGCAATTGCTGCAGAACATGCCTTAATGAAAAACTGGGCGAAAAAAATCCTAATTGTCGATTTTGACGTACACCACGGGCAAGGAACGCAAGAACACTTTATTTACCGCAACGAGTAAGTTGATTTCTTCTAAATATGTGGTTTTTGATGGCTTTTTTTGGCAGCGTGTTGTATTTTTCGATCCACCGCTACGAGCATGGTACATTTTGGCCTAATTTGCGCGAATCAAACTTCGACTACGTTGGGAAAGCGAAAGGAACAGGATATAACATTAATGTCCCGTTAAATGAAACAGGACTTGAGGATGCTGACTACATTGCGATTATTTTAACTCTATTGCTGCCAATTGCGTACGAGTTCAACCCAGACTTGATTATCTATTCAGCCGGGTACGATGCGTGCCTAGGGTGTCCTGAGGTAATTATTTTGGTTCCTTAACTGTCCCCCTTAATTTTGCTGCAAGAATTATTTAAATCGGTCCAGAAATAAGAAAGTTATGACCGTTTTTCGTTTTTATTCATTTTGTCTTTTTTTTAAGGGTTGTATGAAAATCACCCCTGGTCTTTACGCGCACCTAATCTCCCTTATGTCTGGCCTAGCAAGCGGAAAACAAGTCGTAGTCCTAGAAGGGGGTTATTTCATCCCCAGTCTTGTTGAAGCAGTGGAACAAACCCTTAAGGCGCTTTTAGGCGACCCCTGTCCTAAACTTGAACCCTTCGCAAAAATAAACAAATCAACAATAGACACAATAAACAACGTGCGAAGCGAAATGCGAAAATACTGGAAATGTTTCTCATTTGTTAATGTTTTTGAGTACAAAGAAGATCGCGATTGGGATAACTTCCGAGAGCATTTACCCTTTGTTAAGTATTTTGGGGAGGTTCTCACCCCTCCGTATGAAACCAGAGAAGGATACCCGTTGCACCCGATTGAAGAAACGATAAAATTCACTAATATACTCAAAACACTAACTCCAGGTAAATAATTCTAAAAATAGGGGTGTAAAACTAATTTGATTTGTTTAAGGGTATCACAAGGTCAAAAAAACAGTTGGTATAGCCTTCGACGAATTAATGTTGCACCACAAGTCCGATACTGCAGCTTACGAGAGGCCAGAACGACTAATGAAAATCATGGAGCTCATTAACGAAGCAAATTTAACCCCATATTTCAAATTTCTTAAAGTAAGTCATGCAAAAAAATTTATTGTACCAAAATTTGAAGTAATTTAATTCTAAACAAAATAACTCCCTTGCTAAATTTCGCCAGCACGCTTCGTTTAGCAGAAAAACACCTTTTCCTGTTTTCAACCCCTATTTTGACAGGTCCCAGAACGCAATGACGTAATATGGTGTCAAAGCGTCCACGAAAACAGTTACCTAGACAAAGTGAGCATGAATCTTCTACCCCAATCACACGACTTGTATTGGAACGACGAAACGCCAAAAGTGGCAATGAAAGCCGTAAACGCCCTTTTGACAGTCATTGACGAAGTCATGCAGGGTGAATCTGGAGGAGGGGTGGCTATTATTCGCCCTCCTGGACACCACGCTTCGTCCGACTCTGCACAAGGATTTTGTTTCATTAATAATGTTGCCGTGGGGGCTAATTATTTGAGGAGGCGATACTTCAAAGAACGGTACGCTAAAACGCACCCTTAAGTCCAAAAACAACCCTTATATTATTATTTTTTCAGGGTTTTAATCATAGATTTTGACGTGCATCACGGAAATGGAACGCAAGACATTTATTATCAGTCGAATCAAGTTATGTACATTAGTATTCACCGGTTTGATAATGGACAGTACTACCCTAATAAAAACACGGCGGGGGTGGAATATGTTGGAAATGGCATGGGGGAAGGGTTTAACATCAATATTCCTTTTAATGGGGTGAGTATTTAGGCGCTAGAATTTTTTTACGATAAAAATAATGCAATTTGTTGATCTGTTCAACTACCCTAATAAATAAAAAAAACAGCCGCGAAGAAAATTGGTCATACCTTGCTTATGTAAGTCCCTAGGCCAATAAGGGTGGTATTAAATGAAAGGGCATTAAATTTCCTACCAAGTTTAATACAATTTTTTAAACCACTGGTAGTTTTACAAACAACAGCCTCTTACGACTTTGACGAATAAAATAATGCAACAAAAAAACAGCAGCGAAGAAAAACTTTAATATCTCGCTTATTTGTAACCCCACGTAAACAAGGGTGGTGTTATATGAAAGGGCATTAAATTTCCTACCAAAAAAGTTCAATACATTATTTAACCACCCCCAAATTTGAACAAAAACCACCCTTTAATGACATGTTTTTTTTTAAAGAGTGCAATGGGCGACACTGAATACCTAGCAGCATTCCACAACATAATCCTACCAATTGCCTATTCTTTCGCCCCTGACGGTGTTATAATCTCAGCAGGGTTCGACGCCGGGATCAACGACCCCTTAGGGGGGTACAGGGTGCTCCCAGAAACCTTCGGACACTTTATAACCCATTTAAAACCTCTAGCGAACGGAAACGTAATTTTAGCCCTTGAAGGGGGCTACAATATCAACACAACAGCGTATTCCATGCTCATGTGCATAAAGGCTTTAATTGGGCAGCCTATCCCCTTCCCGGAAACGGTCTACCGTGAAAAAATCAAGCCTGAAGCTGCTAAGGTAATTCGTGACGTCATCGAAGTGCAAAGGGCTTTTTGGCCGATTTTGGAGGTGCACAAAGACGTGGCCGACACCACGGTGTTGTATCACTACCCTAGGGTATTTAAAGAGGAGGATTATTCAGTTAGGAAGTACAAGGCTGTTAAAAGCTGCTATAATCACGAACACTAATAATAATGGTACAACCTTAATTTTTTAACCTTGGTTTATTTTTTATATTGTTACATTTTAGCTAATGGTACTAAAGACTTATTTTATATCGATTGTTACTAATGTCTTCTAGTCTAACCTTATTTATTTATTTCTTTAACGCACATTTTTTAAATAATGCTCAAAAAATTGCTACTCGTTACAAAATCGAACTGTTTCGATTATTTATAATGTTAATTAATATAAAATTGTTACTTTTCTACTTTAATAAAGAAACATACGTTTTTAATTGTTGTTTTATTTACGCAAATCGATTTATTTTCAAATTTCTCTTAAAAACGCGAAAAGTCGGTAAAGTAGAGCACGCCTTTAAGTTGCACCAACGTCCAACAGATGGCGCTAAACGCCCAAACCAAAAAGCGCCCTGTAATCTAATGTAAAGCTTGTCGCCACTGCCGCTAGATGGCTTTTTCACAAAATAAGTACAAAAAGGACTAAATTCAAAGGACATGGTCAGGAATAATACACTAATAGCATTTACACAGGATAAATAAAGCTCATACAACTACTTAAGTTAAAAGCTGGAGTCTCAGGACTCGGGAGAGCCAACAAGAGGATAAATGGACGAACCAAACATGTAACAAGACAATTTTCTTGTTTAAAATATCTCAGGGGGTATGGGTCTTTCTCAACGTTAAAATAAATCTCGTTGTCTTTTTATAATGTTTAATAGATTTAGCCAAATTATAATATTAACTTAGTGAATTAACCTGAAAGAGAATACACGTTTTATAAAGAGAAAAGGCGAGTCAAAATTAGGAAAATTTAGCAGAAGGCTTTAAATCAACTCTAAAACCGAGTTTAAAAGGAAAAACAAACACTTACCATCCAAGTAAAAACACTATTCAAAATCTTTAACTCATGGGTCGATTTAATATCACATTAATAAGATAAAATGGCTGGAAGAGGCTGGCAAGACCGACTACACAAAAGAAATGACGTGAGTCGCAATTTCTTTAACAGCGCAAATATTGTAATTAAAAAACCTATAAGAAAAAAACTTTAGGTGTAAAATAATATTGCCGCGCAAAAGCATAAAATAAAGACATCCGATTTTACCGTAAACAGTAAACTGTAAAACAGGACAAAAAGGTCTCTGCAACGTAGTGGCGAGCGCGACGCTAGATGGCGTTAGCTGTATTAAAACTTACATTTTGGTGTTTATTCTTTATGAAAATAATAAACCTATATAAAACAAACAAACTAAATGTTTATTTCGTTTCAACTCACCCCTTCGCTAAATTACTTGCTCTAAATATAGTAAGAAAAAGTAAGTTAGAGAAATAACTCTTCAAAAAACGTACTAAATCCCACCCAAAATTTAATCAAGATAATCAGTTGAAAGTTGAAAGACAGACTGAAGTGTAGTTTCCAGTGTTTCAGTTTAACTGGAAGTAACAACATCGCTCCGATAAAGTTTTAAATGTGAGGCGTGGAATGTTCCGCGTTCTTTGGTGGAATTAGTATATTCTAACAGGTAAGTAGCTCTGGCTATTTGTTTTTTTATTTTGTAAGGTCCTTCAAATAATAGAAAAAACTTTTTTGTCTTAGCAATCAGTGCTGAACTAATGGGATTTGCTTTTAATAAAACCAAATTGCCAACTTCAAAAGGAACATATGGCCGACAAGGATATCTAGCATTTCTACGTGCGGCTTTAGATTCCAAACTAGCACTGGCTAACACCAACTTGTCTAATTCAACGACTTCTGAAGGCGGAAATGGCACAACACCTTCAATTAAAGAAAAAGGCGGTTTCCCTAAATGTAACTCAATAGGTGAGAATCCCGTAGACTCATGTCTAACGGCATTTAATAAAAAAGTTATCTTATCAATCTCCCAAGCCCATCTGGTATGCTTATCGGCACAGAAAGTTCGAAAAAGTCTAGATAATTCGCGCATGGTTCTTTCTACCGGGTTTGCTTGCGGATGACGGACGGATGTGAATATGCATTTAACATCGTGAGCTTCTAAAGTAGATTTCCACTTTATATTTTGAAACTGAGTACCCTGGTCCGAGAGGATTTTCTTTGGCTTTGAAAAATTTACAAAATAATCTAAAGTAACTACTTTTAGGATAGCAGCGGTGGTGGCGCGTCTTAATGGGTATAATTTGGTGAACTTGCTGAATAAATCTTTAAGAACACAAATGTAAGAGACCCCACCTCTAGAGGGAGGTAAAGGACCGTAAAGATCGATGGCAACGAGCTCATTACAAGTGCTAGGCAAGATAGATTGTAGCTCAGGCTTGGGCATCATAGAGGCTTTGGTTTTTTGACAAATTGAACAGGATTTAAGAACACGTTTAATGTCACGAGTCATGTTTTGCCACCAAACATCACCCCTAAGCGCTGCATTACACTTAAAAACGCCAAAATGCCCGAGAGCTTCATGGTACGCTCTAATAACTCGATCTACTAACACTCTAGGAAGACAAAGAGCGTAGGGCTGTTCATCAGAAAAACGTAGAAAAAGAGTGTCTTGGTGAAGAACAAATCTACTAGAAGGTTTGTCTAAAGATAACCTAATTTTATTTAATTTAATATCTTCTCGTTGCAGGTTAGAAATATTCTTAAATTCCTGCCGAAGATCTAGGGGCAAGGCTACTAAAGGCATCAGATGAAAAAGTTTAGACACTGGAGTGGGAAATCTAGCGGCGACAAAACGAGATAACGAATCTGCTACTATATTGTCCACACCTTTTACATGCGAAATTGCAAAATTAAATTCTTGCAAGGCCAAAATCCATCTACTTATTCGAGGGGATAGTAGTCTGCAGGTATGTATGTAACAAAGAGCTTTGCTATCACTTAAAACAAAAAAATGTTGGCCTAATAAATAAGTGCGCCATTTATTTAAAGCGAAAACTAAGGCTAGAACCTCAAGTTCCGAAGCTGAATAATGTTTTTCTCTTTCTAGAAGTAACCTGCTGGCAAAAGCGACTCGTTTTACACAACCTTGGATTTTTTGAAATAGACACGCACCTAAAGCCCGTTCTGAAGCGTCACACTGAACGTAGAAAGGTTCATTAAAGTCAGGATGGTACAGTAAAACTTCCTCAGCTACTTTAGCTTTCAAAAGCTCAAAAGCTTGTTGTTGTTCCATCGTCCAAATCCAACGAGTCTTTTTTCTCAACAACCTAGTAAGTGGTTCTGAAACTGCAGCGAAGTCTTCACAAAAAACTCTGTCATAATTGCAAAGACCTAGAAAAGCTTGGATGTGTTTAACGTTTCGAGGCTGAATAAAATCCTTAACTGCTTGAACACGATTTGGATCTGCTTTGATTCCTTCAGAACCCAAAACATAACCTAAATAAACCAACTCGTGCTGAAAAAATTGGCATTTTTTAAGTTTAACAGTCAAACCTGCTTCGTTTAACCGCTTAAAAACTCGCTCTAAATGATGCAAATGTTCTTCGATGGTAGAAGAAAGTACTAATAAATCGTCTAAATAAGTAATTACGAAATCCTGGAATTCAGGTCCTAGAATAAAAGAAATTGCTCTAGAAAAAGAAGCGACTGCGTTCGAAAGACCAAAAGGTAACACTTTAAAAACGTAAGACTTACCATTAACAAGAAAACCGGTATACTTTCGATCCTCTTTTCTAAGTGGAATTTGCCAGTAACCGTTTGACAAATCTAAAGTGGTTTTAAATTTTGCCCTAGAAATAGATTTAAGAATTTCATCAATATTTCTAGGCGACTCATGATCCTTTTCTGTGATGGCATTTAAAGAACGTGCATCTAAACAAACCCTAACTGCATTGGCTTCTTTTTTGGTGGTTACCATTAATGGATTAATGTATGGGGTTGGTGCTCTTTCGATAACATCCCATTCTAACATTTTAGAAATTTCTTTTTCCACTGCTTCACGATATTTAAAGGGGATTGGATAACTTTTAATTTGGAATGGTTTATCTTTAATAAGAGTAATTGTATGTTCATACAACGAAGTATACCCTGGCTTATCATTAAAAATGTTTTTATATTTTTTTAGAAGTGCTAAAAAATCAGATTGTTGATTCAAGTTCAAAGTGGAAAGTTGTTTAACAAAAGAAAAATCAAGATCTTCCTGCAAAGGCTTTTTTAAGGCGAAAGAATCTTCCTGAACCGCTACGCAAGACATTTTTGGGCTTTCATCCGGTTTTAAAAATTCATGGTGAGTTTCTAGTTCTGGAACCTTAATTTTGGTTTCCCCTTTTGTTAAAAAAATTATTTTATTTACAAATTGTATTTCAGCGGAATGTTTGCGCAAGAAATCAACTCCAAGAATTATGGGAAAGATCAAATCAGGGACTAATAAAAATTCATGCTCAAAAAGCACAGAAGCGATGGAAAAGGACAGCGAAAGTTGGTGTGTAACCCTTCTTTGTTTGGTTTTAAAAGCTCCTGTAATGCGAATGCCTGTCACGGGAAAACTGGGAAAAAGTTGTGAAATTTGGCCGCGAACTTCATCAGAAATAGCGCAGATTTGTGAGCCTGAGTCCAGAAGTGCCGGAAAAATTAAATGATCGATTTTAATGGCAATTATTGGTGTTTTACAATTTAAGTTTTCATGTTTAAAATCGCATTCTTCCATCAGACCTTCAACCGGATTATTTTGGACTATACACACCCTCTTATTTGTAGCTACGAACCGAGGGCTTATTCGCGCATTTGCTCGTTTCCCGGATTCGCTTCGGTAAGTTCCTCTTCGAGTGTTAACGCATTTATTTTTTTGTTTACTGATTGGAAATTATTTTTAGTTTTAAAATCCCTACGTTCACCGGACTGTTCACCTTTAAATTGAGAGTTAGTCACGTAGTCTGCCTGCTTCAGAATATTTAACGCTGCCGAAATTGACGTTATGCCTACTAAAAGAAGCGCGATATTCGCTGGGTAGTGCCTAGCAATAGTGCGTATTAAATAATCTTCGCTTAATGGTGTATCTAAATGCCTGGATAAAGCCACATTTTTTACAAAGTGATTTTCGTAAGACCCAAAGTTAAAACGATTTGTTTCAAGTGAAACTCTAATTTTGGCTTGTTTTATTTCACCCCAAAAACTTGATAGAAAAATTTCTTTAAAATCTTTGAAATTATTGCAATTTAGTAAAAAATAGCTCGCCCATTCTCTGGTACTATTTTTAAACTTATTTAACAAAGGAAACTTAATTACATTAAAATTTAAGTTAGGAAAACTAATTAAATTTATTTCTAATTGATTTATAAAATCTAACGGGTGTACCCCGCTTTCATTTTCGAAATTTGGCAAAAGTGCCAAAATATCACCTATGTCTCTTCCTGAAGCTTTCGACAGCAAATTATTTTCTCGTGAACCCGGTAAAAATGGAACAAACTCACCCAAACTTCCGTTTTCCAGGCTTGGAAAACCTGCATTGGGGTAGTTAGTTGCATGGGCTGGCTGCTGAGGAGACTGGTAGGCTGGAGGCTGCGAGCTTCTTCCTGGGAGAGGACCGTTCGGCCCTGGAGGGAAAATCGTTCCTGGAGGCAGATAGTTCACCCCTGGAGCAGGAAAAGTCATTCCTGGAGGCTGCATGGCTGGAGAAGCAAAGGTCACAGTTGGAGGCGCAAAAGTCATGGCTGGAGGAGCAAAGGCCACGGTTGGAGGCGCAAAAGTCATGGCTGGAGGAGCAAATGTCACGGTTGGAGGCGGTAGATATGTTCCTGGAGGCGGTAGGTTAGCTCCTGGAGGCGGTAGGTTTACCTCTGGTCGATAATGTGTTCCTGTTGGCAAGCAGTCGAAGCAATCCGGCCCGTGGAGCTGGGTTCTAGGTCTAGACGACTGGAGAGGCTGTCTCGACGAGTACCTTAACCCTGGAGGTGAATTATTTTCCGTTTCACTTCTTGCTTGCAACGAAAAACGAGGTCGCCGATCAATTTGTCCTGGCATGGATTGTAAAGAGACCCTGGAGGATGTTCTTGAGGGGTCCTGTGTCTCAGCATAGGTCCGATTATGCGGAGGAGTTTGCGTTATGTTTCGTCGCAAACCAGGAGGCGAATAAGCAGGGGCTTCCAACCCACTTGCTTCTTCTTGTAGATGTTTCGGTGGAGTCTTGAACATTTTTGGAGACAATACGAGACCGTTGAGCCCCTTTGTAGATGTAGTATCCCAACAAACTTTACTAAGTTGGACCACGTGGGCGCCAAGTTGTAACAAGACAATTTTCTTGTTTAAAATATCTCAGGGGGTATGGGTCTTTCTCAACGTTAAAATAAATCTCGTTGTCTTTTTATAATGTTTAATAGATTTAGCCAAATTATAATATTAACTTAGTGAATTAACCTGAAAGAGAATACACGTTTTATAAAGAGAAAAGGCGAGTCAAAATTAGGAAAATTTAGCAGAAGGCTTTAAATCAACTCTAAAACCGAGTTTAAAAGGAAAAACAAACACTTACCATCCAAGTAAAAACACTATTCAAAATCTTTAACTCATGGGTCGATTTAATATCACATTAATAAGATAAAATGGCTGGAAGAGGCTGGCAAGACCGACTACACAAAAGAAATGACGTGAGTCGCAATTTCTTTAACAGCGCAAATATTGTAATTAAAAAACCTATAAGAAAAAAACTTTAGGTGTAAAATAATATTGCCGCGCAAAAGCATAAAATAAAGACATCCGATTTTACCGTAAACAGTAAACTGTAAAACAGGACAAAAAGGTCTCTGCAACGTAGTGGCGAGCGCGACGCTAGATGGCGTTAGCTGTATTAAAACTTACATTTTGGTGTTTATTCTTTATGAAAATAATAAACCTATATAAAACAAACAAACTAAATGTTTATTTCGTTTCAAACATATGTTTATTTGTATTTTAAAGTCCTTGTTATTGTTTGATGCATTTGAAAACGTGCGAGCCCACACCCGACACTTTTTAACATCAAGAATGTTTTTTAAAAGATTATAGCAAACGGTTTATAGTCCAAAAATGGTTTAGAAAGACGTTATAAAAGTGTAAAGGAACAGTAATGGCGCGGTTGTGGTAATTTTTATTTGATTAATAAATAGTAAATGAACAAGAAAATGAGTCTATAATTTGTCCTGGGCAAGAATCGCGTTAAAATTGTATAATTTGAAAGAGCGAAACTCTTTACGACGGAATAAATGAGGTAATATCCTTTGCATTTTGGTTGCATGTTTTAATCTCCCGGCAATAATTAAAAACAACGTTCATTTTGTCTTGGCTTAGCTAACGGCACCTTTTGCTCGCTAAGAACTAATTGCACCGAACATTACAAACAAGAACAACCTATTTAAGAGTTAAAAGGCGTATTTTATACGCGTTTTTTGGTGCAACTGGAGATTAATCTCATTTTCCACAACGCAACTTTTTATCTTAGCAACTTTTCATTACGACAAGGTACTAGACGGTAGTTTTTCTTTAAAAATTACCCCAGAATAATCTCTAAGCAATAACAAATGCCAATTAAAATGTCAAGCCACTAAAACATATTCAATTCAAAGCGCCTAATTAATTTTGATACTTTAGCGAATCAGTTTTAATCAAACATATAAAAGATCCCTTAAACGGACTAATCTGAGAATAATGTCCGTCCTTTTTGGACATTACCAAAGGCTAAGTAGCTTATACGACTCCTGATTTCTGTCTCAAGCTTGTTAGTCCTGAAACGTATCAATATTCTGGTCTAATATTAATCCCTGTTTACCCTTCGTAATGCTTCCGGTCGAGTGAGCACGTTAAACAGGTAGATTAAGATACATAGCGTCACACAAAGTCACTTAAACCTACCCCTAAACGTTCAAAAATAAGTATGTTAGAAATTGGCGAATGCGCCGGGTTTGCTGCGTTAAATTTATAGTTGTAGCAGCCATAATTTAAAATATAGGTTATTCGGCACAAATGTTTAAAGTTTCACCCCTGCAATGTATGCACGTTCCTAGCTTTTCTTAAGAAAACTCGGTTCAAGAGATTTATTCCCGAATATAAAATTACTTACTCGGCCTATTGAATTTAAAACATACCGTCGTTCATGGGAATTTAATTACCTATCTACCTGCTTCTTGAACATTTATCCTTGACTCCATGTATGCTGGTTAAATAATGTTGGTACGTAAATATTAAGAAAAGACACGAACTATTGACAGGGGTGCAGGAAGGTATTTTGGATATTTAATTAAAATAAAATGTGTCTCTTCGCCCGCCCGGCCGTATTTCTTAAAATAACTTTTTATTAATAAGTATTATGAATACGCTGGCAATAATTAGATTTTAATTACGAATATCGGAGAGTTTAATAATCTGACAGCTGACAGAAGGCGCGCTTGCAGCACCATAACTTTTTAATTTTTCATTAGAGTGTCGCAAGCAAATTATAAATAATGAATTATTTTTCTTTAGTCTTTAGACTTTAGCTCTTTAGTTTTTCTAATCCGCGGACGCTTGCCTTTTTATTAAAAAAAGCTGTCAATCCGATTTAATTGATACGGGCGTTGGTGCACAAATTGTAAAAAAATGTTTTCTTTTAAGACAACATTTAACCGGATAATTCCAATCGTGACCCAACTGCATACAATGTAGCTTATAGTCTGTATACTTTTAATCACGCTCAATTTACGAATGTTCACTATTTCTTTTTTATGTATGCATGTATTCGATTATCAGAATATCGGGTAAAAGAGACGGATTAACACGAATTGTAGTTTGGACATCCATTTGTCATTTTCTTTTAGTAAAAAAGTTGCAGCTTTTATAGAGTAAAAAATGGTGGATGCGCCTGATTAGCATTAGGTGTATTTGGGGTAGAAAATGGCGAAGGCGCCGGGAAAATGTTTGTAATAGATAAATTAAGTCATATTCTACCTTAATTAGTGAAAATTAGGATTTCCGAAACTGCTTATTTGAAGTTATCATTAAAGTAATTGTAGTTCGTCTGTACTTTATTTCTCATTAGGCATCAGAATGTAACAGATGCTGACGCTAAGTATCATGATGTTAACTTGCAATAAATTCCCTTAGCAAACATGAGACAAACATTTCTCCTTACGAACTTTCGAAACATATAAATCTTAAATTGAATTTATCTATCTGCAACGCGAATTGTTTAATTAAACTCAAACCCGGTGTGCATAATGTTACATTGTCAAAAAAACAGTTTTGTATTTGAGTTAATGCCAAGCGTGTTTAGGAGAAGTTTCCTAACGATATGCCAAGGAGGTAAGTGGTTTTAGTTGTAGATTTTGCTAAGTGACCGGTAGTCAGGGGCCCACCCAGGAAGTGAAAGCAATGGACCGTCACATCTTGCACTCAATACAGACTGTTTCGCATTTTAAACTCAAATTAAAGTGCGTTCTCGTGTACAAAATACGTTAACAAAATGACCTAGTGAATCCGAAACCAGGAACAACTATAAGATGAAGGGTAAACATCTTGCAGAAGCTTTAAAATAATCCCTTGCTTCTGATGCCGAGCGACCGACCGACAGCGGCCAGGCGCCTCGCATTGTTTTAATTGATTTAATTACATTGTGTTAATTAGGGTGGCTGTTTGGAAGCAATTTCGTAATAAAACCCCCTAACCCGTCTAAAAGTTACTGATTTTCTTACAACCATCAAAGAATGTGGCGGAGGCGCCGGGTAAATATTTCATATTTCGTACAGAAGCTGCTTTTTGACGTTTTATTCACTTCTTGTTGGATTTTAAGCCTAAGTCGACGTGTGGGTTTCAAAAGCATGATTTATTTGTCATAAATTACATCTAAAGTATGTTCAACTACCAGTTTGAAATAAGTATTTTATTTGTTTTGTTGCAAACCAAACTCTTATAGTTTAACCAAAGATTTCGTTTAAGATTTCGTTGTACCTAAAGAACGAGAGAGATCGGCGTAAAGGTGCACGGGAGTTTTTCAAAACAGACGTCAAACTTTAAAATAGATAGAGGCATTTAAGGGCAGTTATAAAATATATATTACCCCGCCATATATAAAACAAATGGGCTTCGTATACGCTTAGCTTGGATAAAAGAATTGTGTAGAGATATGTCGGACGCTGGACTGGCCATTTAAGGTAGCAACAAGGATCGGACCAGCGAGATAAAGTGCTATCTCTTACCAACGTTCGGTGGCAAAACGCCTCGTTTATTAAATACCAAAACGAGCATTTTAAATGGGTAAAAAAATGGCGATGTGTTTCCGTATAGTTAATAATCAAACTTTCGTAAAGTAAACGTTTTAGAACTAATGATGAGCCATAAGAAGGGACAATTTAGGCGTCGAACAACTCGTGCGTGTGGCGTAAGTAGAAAGGGGAAGCATTTTCAGAATAACTCGTGCTGCACACTACTAAATGACTTTTAAGGAATCCATTTTGTTTAAACTATAGGATTTAAGTCCGCCGCCGCGACGGTGTGTTTGAAATTGGTGAAGGCGCTTGAAACTATCAGTCGAAATTGTTCAAAGCATTTTGAGCTTTTGTTTGCGATGAATAGATGTGGACTAAGGGCTTTAAACAAAAGATATTGTTCAAAGAAACATCATATCTGTATCGTGGTATAGTGGTTGTAATTTTGCATCTGGTGGTCGCCCACAGCTATGCGGGCCTTCTCAGTCAGAATTGACTGTCCTCTATAACGTAACAGTAATTTTAAAATCGTCTTGTTTGGCGTTTGGGAGCGCAAGTTTATTAGGGATGTGGGTTAGAGGTGTCTAACCCTTACAAATATTAACAACGTGTACTCTTAAGTATCTTCGTGAAGTTGGTGTTTAAATGAGAATGATTGCGAAGGAATTATACACAAGGGGGTCGTACAAACAGAGAAACGCGTAAATGTGACATCATTTCGAGGAAGAACGATTAAAGAAGTTACGCAACGATTTACCCGCACGCCAGTTCATTCCACCTGGATTCCACAACTAATAGCCATAACATCAAAAGTTTACAAAAACAACGCTTAAACTTAAACGTTTAATTTCACCCGGCGCATCCGCCACATTCTTAAATAAATGGCGAATGCGCGCATTAATTAGTTGTAGCGTTTATAAAACAAGAACAGGCCAAGTTTTCTGGATAGATACCGCGCGGTGTGATTTATTAGGGGTGAGATTTGGTCTTTGACAAATAACACCACACAGATTTCTCCCAAGGGACGAAATACGCACTTAGGAATTTCGAAGAGATCATCCACAATAAATATATAAATAAGGGAGAAAAAGGTTCGTCGTTGCATTTGTACAAATACAACTTTATCATCAAAGTGGATAAATATTTCCTTTTCGCACCGTCCGTCAAACTATATTAAAAAAACCAATGATTTATGATCTGCCACTTGCATTTCTTCTTTAAAAAAATTAATGCGCGCGCAGAATTAATCCAAGACAACGCATAAGGTATTATAATTCGGGCTAAATGCAAAATTTAATGAAATTTACAACTCCACGTATTCCCTCTTGAAAAGTGAGCTACTATGGTTCATCTTTTATGGCACATATTCGCCGTTTCTGTCTCGCAGCTAATACGAAATCTTATAAGGTTATTATATGGGGAAGAATCGTAAAATAACCCGATTTGTCGCAAATTCTCAAGTGCTTCCATAGTAAATGTTTTACGTTCGCTTCAAACACAAATTAATAACCCCAAACACATTTTTAATTAAACTCCATAACGAAAAACAAATGTAAAGAAAACACACCGCGCAGTACCAGTGATTAAAAAAAAGAAATGAGAATATTTCCCGTAAATAAATAAGACCAACTCAACTCATCTCAACAAGGGTAGATTTTAAGGGTGTATTGTACGTAAAGGGGCTTAATGCTCTTTCTTTTGATCGGCAATAAAATTAGTATACCTCATGTGCGAACGTCAGCAAACCGCCGGGCGCGGGCGGTAGCGGTGTCACTTTACGTCGGCTTTTTTCATCTAAAACCATAGACATCAGCAAAACATCATAGAACACACCCTATAGCTTTAATCTATCCGTTCACGCGACAGACCAACGGACAGACAATGGTTTTGCGGTGTGGTGTAGCACCCTAGGCTAAGAGTAAACAAACCCGATATGCTTCTAACTTGTCTTTGAATCAGTTGAGGACGGGACAGTCTTGACCGCTGCTGATAAATGTCAATAGCTACATCCCTTATATACCCGAAATAGCCATTTAAAATAGCTGACAGTGTGTAGAAACAAAGGCACAATAGCAATTAACTGAAAGCACCTGTAAAATACAAACACTAGAAAGAATTTATGAGCATTTTATTGGTTGAATGTGATCGACGCATCCGCCAATTCCGCTGAGCATAAATAAACGTTCAATTATAGAATTGTCGTGTAAGATTTATGACTTGCTAAACGCAATAGCGGAAACGTGGGGAAATTTAAAAAATTAGCTGATCCTCTGCGTCTCGGATTTTTTTGTGCAGCGAAGCCCGCACAAAGCCTCTAGGTAGAGCTTCTTATACTGATTTAATGAGTTTTAATGTCATTATCTGCAATGATTTTCGGCGTTTAAAGGCATTGGAAGTCGTTGAGGTGTAAGGATATTCAGGCAGACGGCCCTATAACACCCTCTTCTTCACATAAAATAACAGCTCCTTAGCTGAAGAGGGATAAACGACCTGCATTGCTCTTATTCCTGATTGAATGGATGGATGTCCCTGATAAACTGCCGCAAAAGAACCGTTCCCAGTGACGGACTTTAAAGTCTCAAGCCCTCAATTTAAATTCTATTATCTTTACCTTTGAGCAAAGAAAGTGCCACTCCTATCCTTGCAGGATTTTGTTTAAATCTACAGCCACCATTCGAATTAAAATCTCGCTGCGAGTGTACAGGTTGTATCCAATCCCTACTTTCTTGCTATTAAAATTTGCATCAGTTAAAAAAAATGTACCTATAGAGATAGAAACTTCTTTATGTTTCAATTGTTTGATCACGATTCATTGTGATGAGTTTCATCGATTTTTATTCGCGTTTTTTTATTTGCATATTTGAATCCGTTGTTCTCCCATCTTACTTAGTTTAAATTCTTTTTATGACAAGACAAGCAATCAACACAGATAAATAAAAGTCTAACCAATACTCTAATTTGTTCCTTTTTTGCCCTGTCTTTGCAATTTCCTGACTGTTGTAATAAGGGTTTTTCATTAATTAATTATTTGTCTTTTGAGAATAATGAATGTTTTTTGCAGAATATAATTTCTGTACTACTTGGCTACAAAATCGAAATCAAGTTAAGCTATACGGGGAGTTAATTTGTTGGCATCTTTTATGGCAAAGGCATCAAGTTAGTTTCGATGAATAAGCTGTAAAAGCTGACATTAGATAGCCGATGGGCAAGTTGGGCCATTCACCGAACTCCAAAAGGGAAAACAAGCAAGACTCGTTAAAGAAATTGCTCTATTGATGACCGACCAACGATTTCTGTTTCCATTCTTCCAGATACTATTAACGTAACAAAGTCCAGAATTGCTACAAACAAACCTATACAGCTCAATATTTATGTTATTTCCCACTCATAAAACATCGTGGCTGGGGGCGCATTCGCCATTTTATCAGGCACTTATCATAAATGTTTTTTAATGAAAAGGCGGTTAAACAAGCACGACGCTTGCGTGTGAATAATTGGTAAGCTTGTTTTGATAAGCCGGCTAAAGGTAATTTTTCCCAAATCACATAATTGACTTTGGTGCGGTTAAGTTCTTCAATCGCGCAGCGACAAGTCATTATTTTCTTTAGCCTTTCGGTTTGAAAAATATTTTTTCTGTCGCCGCGTTGAGCTAATTGATGGCTTAATCAAGGGGACAAAAATAAAGGGCCGCCTATATGATAATTAACGAGTGAATATCTGAAGCGATAAATCTATAATTTAGTAGTAGTTTTAGGCGGGGTAACCCAAGTCTATATATAACTAGAGGACAAGTTAAAGGCGGATACAGGTTTTCTTTAACAATTTTCCTTTGGTCAGGCCCTTTCTTAGTTTCCTAAACATGACAAGCATTGTACGTATCCCAATTAAAACTAAATCGCAACCAAAAAAATTAGTCCAAAACCAAATTTATATATTATATCCTCTGATATATTTTTATGTTATTCAGCTCAGCTGGGATAACCGCGTGTAAATAAGAATAAGATACAAGAAAAAACGTCGAAGATAATAGATTCTTGTTTTTTATTAAGGCAGTTTGGAATAAGAAAAAATTCTAGTGTTCTATAAAAATAATCGAACACAAAAGACACTTCAAAGCGGATTTATGATATTTTCACAGAAGAATACAATAAAATCGCAGGGAAATTATATTTGTCCTTGCTTCCCCCTAGCACTTACCGCAATATTTACTTTCATAGTTTACTGACATAGGTACACATCCCAAACCATGCAATTGGGCATTCTAAGAGAACAAATTAAAACCATATGTTTAAAAAAACATAAACATGTTTTTCACAGGCGATAACACGTTGCCTAAAACGCCTCAAAGAAAAGGATAATAGCAATACAATTAGATGATAATAAAGGATCTGTTCACTTAGTGGATTTATCGCAACCGGAAACAAGCCGGATGGTGGGTATTACAAGACGCAGCATAAAAACTGCTACTTAATTTCATAATTTGCCTGTACCTACAAATAAGGGCTCTTTAAATCCGAGTGTTGTTCTGCAAGTTCCTTAATGCCACCAAAAACACCATTGTTAACGAGCCTGATTTACATAAAAAGAACCTCAGACAAATAAGATTTACACGATTTTAAATTTCCCCTCCTAAATGTATTTATTATTAGGGCATTTAATGTTGTATAAATTATTTTTAGTGCATAATTTTAAAGCGCGCGCGTTACCGCGGAAGATGTTCCAAACCTGAGGCAACTGGGGGATGATATCACGAGAAAAAGCAAAGATAACAAATTGCGACAACTCGAATTAAAACTCAGATACCTACAACAAAAGTTTGATCCTCTTTACTTTACTAACTTTATCATAAAATATGACTGAAAACGAAATTTTGTTTAGTGGACAAAAAAAACAACATATCACTTTGTTTAGCTAAAAAAAACCTAACCACAACCTAGACAATTAAATAGGCTACAAAACGACACCACTTTGGGCATCCTAGACCAATTTTTCGCCACAAAAAAGACATTCTTATCACCTTATGTTGTTAGAAAATGGCGAATGCGCCGGGTCAGCATCGCAGCTAAAACTCTACTTTTAACAATTAAAGGCAACGAAAAACGATGTATATCCAGCTGCCTACCTTCGGAAAGGAGGGAAGTGCTGCGCCGCTGCCACTGTGTAGCCACCACACAGCGTGGCGGACGGCCAGCAATCTAGTCTTAAACCAGTCGGTCGGTCGCGCATTCCATTGCCTAACTTTTGACGGAACTACATCGTTTTGCAACATTAGATTCGCGCTGCGGAGCACCTTTTGAACATGCTGGAACCACGCTGGAGGCCCGTACAGGTAAACCTCTTTAATTTGTTGTTGTCCTGATACATTGGCGTAGAAATGTTTACCTCAACAAATGCTAAAATCTTGACCTTAAGTTTATGAATTTATTAAACACCTTATATGAGTGTTTAGGTATTTTATCTTGGATATGGGGTTGTTTTTTTGTTGTTGTGCGCTACTGGGTTTTGATCATTACTTTAATTATAAAAGTCGAGAGGCGGTTTGGGCGGTTGTGTGTCCGACCTCCAAGGAGGTGCCCGTCTTGCGCGGAGCAACCTCCCACGCTCTCTTTTAGTTAGGTAGATACCTATTTGTCATTATTTATCATTTCTCAATTCTTTGAGACCATATTCTTGGGACTTGACATCAGAAAACAAAAAAAAAATCAATGGGGGATCTTAATTAGCTTAGTCGAAAGTACATGTATGTTCTGCGAAGTGGTACAACTACTGAGGTCACATTTTTCAAATTCTAATATGTCTTTTTTGTTTAAAAAAGATTTAGCATAAAAAATTATGTTTACAGGAATTTTTTTTGTAGTTTGATGGTTACTTTAGGTTTTTTTATTTTCTATAGCGAAGAGTATAACTTTATTTACCATCAAGGCAGCATTTTTAATTGCTTTACCCACTTCTAGGTAAATACGAAAACAATAAAACAGGCTATAAATCTGATAAACAAATAAATAAACATGCAATAAAAGTCACTTGAAAGAAATTATAGCCCATTGTATAATTATGTTCGATAACTTTATTTTTGTTTGTTTCTGCCAAAATGAATGATTAAAGACTACAATGTAATACAACCGCGAATGTACGTGTTAAACACAGAATAATTCAGGGGCAAAGATGTTTCTTATTTCAACCCTTGTCGCCGTCGCCGCCGCGCGGTTTTTAATATTAACCCAAAACTCAATTATTTCACCGACAATAAACAAGAAGCTGCCATAACCTAATTTTCTTAATTAGCTGGCGCACTTAGGATTTTCTACAAAGAGGATTTAATATTTCGTCTAAAAAAGCAACCTAACCTTTTTTAGTAGTAAACGCACAAATTTGGCGAAGGCACCAAATCTAAATGAATTATGTAGGTGAACCTCGCCGGTCAGATTATTAGCTTCCAGTGCGGTAAATCTCCAGTTTAGTTTATGCAAATGAAACACAGCTTTAGATAAGAAAAGGTAATAGTATATTAAAATATATTAGAGTTTGCATTTCTGCCCTAAGTAATTATTAGTACAATAAATATACTTTTTGCGCTTGTATGCGTCGTCGCACAAATTGATTATAAGCTCTAGTAATTAAAATATATTTTTTTAAATTTGTTAAGAATGTCTAAAATATATATGGAGGTGATTACACCTGCATATATTAATATGCAAGCGTTTGCCAAGACGTGGGATAATATAAAGGGTTAAATACTTAGGGGTATGTGAACGGTTTTCTAATAAACGGTTTGATAAATGACCAAGCAATGTATTTTGTAACTAGGTATTCCTATTGTCATTTGTAACTTCCATAACCCGAAGGTGGAAACTATCTAAGAAATGACATCGTAGGTATTTGCATAGTAATATATTCCTAAGATGTTCTACGACAATATACTTCGAACTAATGCTTTTCTGACCAAACTACATAAATAATCTGCACGGGGCAATTAAGATAAGGACGTGTTTAATATATCAATGCGCGAAAGCAGATCTTCTTAGACCTACGTACCTATATCTATATTGCAGGAGGTGTTAAGACCATTGTAAATCCCCTTTGCTTTAATTAATTTCGAATGTTCCCTTATTGCGCTACTTCCTGATATACATTCGTGCTCGATTACGTTCTTGTTTCGAACAGATTTACACAAACATATTGTTGGGTATATAGCCCATTATTTTTTGCTCTTCCTTTACTAATTTTCGCCTTAAGAGAACTCTTTATTTAGACATGTGTTTATTTATTAACTCAATTAGTACAAAAGTCTTTGTTCTCGCAAGTACAATAGGTAAGTTCGAGTCTTCTAATTTAGACATTGAGCCAACCATGCAACCATCCAGACTTTGCGACAAAACGCGAGACATTAACCCTGATAATTAAGGTGCGCTATTAAATATTCATTTACATCTGGGAACTTAACAAACTTGAAAATGCAAGACGTGCTTGCAGAATTGGAAAGCTACCTATCAGTAATTCGCTTCATTGTAGACTGCACGTTTTACAATCTCTTTGTAATTCATTTGTTTTGATTAGCCCTGTGAGAAATTGGCGGATGCGCCGGACTAACTTTTAGGATTAAAAGGACTGGTGTAAGTTTTATCTAAATATGTTTTTGTTAGGGAAAACACTTTGTTTTGTTGATGGTATTTGTAGAAGTAGTTGTATCAAGAAAGGAAACAACATCTCCTAATAAATAACTAATCCTCGTAACAGGAAATCGAGCTATTAACGACTATTGCTATTTCCCGTTAGGTATATACCTAAGTATCTAATAGGGGCGCTTTCAGTCAAAACAAACGAAAACTCGAGCTTTACCTTCGTTGGCTATTTGTACTGTAGCTCGATTCAACTTTGCAGAAATAGCAATTCTTAACGCAAACTTTCAAACTTATATTGCTGAGGATAAAAACAAGATCCAAGCACCGTCACAGTTGCTTTATAGAATCGAGAAACTTGATCGATTGAACCCCATACAAAACAACTCTCAATTGGCTAATTCCGCTTTGGCAAACAAATTTCAACAATAACTTGATGCCTATTTACATTTTAGTACTTCAAACTTGAAACGCACAATGTTTTTTTATTAAAATTTCGGGCTCAGCTATTTTATTTTTTCTTCTCTAAAACGCTATTTAAATAAGAAAATTTTTGTGTATACTAAAAAACAAGATAAATACGTTCAACGTGCCAACGACTGACATATCTCAGTGGAATGAAATTAAAGTAACAAATCTAAGGGTAGCTTACTGTGAGCCTGTTAGGATCAAGCATATAAACATGTAACTGTGAATTAACGTGCTTGTTATATGTCTTGAGTTGAAGCAACTAAGAGGGAACAAACAAGAACAAAATGCAAATTAGCGGGGAACATTCACTTAGCGATTAACCCGTTAGTTTGGCTTGGCTCGGATGGATATGCCTGATTCACTGAATGCATAAATAAAAACAGATATTTCATCGTTCGCGTTCACCCCTTGTTTTCTTCTCTAACAGACATATCGCTGTGAATTTCAAACAACGCATTAATTAATTACCTAATGGAATACCACTCGCTAGTATCAACCTAATTTTGCCTTAAACACAAGATTTAGTAGTACACACTACACGGAAAACTATGTACCTTTCCAACCCCTTTTTCGAGGGTGCCTCAATATCCCAAGCTAAGCTATACGTTTTTTTTTATTTTGGCGCGCGACGTAATGACATTTGGTGTTTGGTGTGGGGTGGGTGCCACACGTAAACATGGCAGCATTAAATTAAATTTTATGCACTTCTAGACAATAAAAAGTGAAATAAAGCCAACAAGGTAGATAATAAGACTGGGAATATTTACTTCTCGTCCATCTATTCAGCTTTCGTCTGAGAAATAGCTCAACGTATAACGCGTACACCAAACTCGGGAATCTCCATAACTCGTGACGCAAATGGGAAGACATTCAAGTGATGAACTGCAGGAATAATGAAAGCTACCTCCAAATGCAGTCACATTTTCTTTAATTTAATTCTGCGTACACCGGATTATATATTCGAGTTAAAAAAATAAAACTTGTTAGGCCCTGTATAGTGCAGAGTTATGCAACAACTGTCGTTGTTTACTTTTTTAACATATGGCAAATAACTCGAACGGCAAACACAAGAGCTTTAAATTTATGTACGATTTTACAAAACCAATAATCAGAGAGTTCAATTGCATTTGCTTAAATATTAACCTGTCCTATACCTATTTGCCAGATGTCCACTCTTTTAAATATACTGTACAGACATAACGAATTCGAAAGTTTTGTTTTATACATTTAATAACGTATATGTAGATTAATACTAATTTTTATGTTTGTTTAATTCTGTTTATATTTGAGCTCAATGAAATGTTTTATTTCATGTATTTATTAAATAACGTATACACAACAAGAAATCAAAAATTACAAATATTGAACATACAGTTAATTATTATTATTATATTGTTGCAAAATACAATACAATGTGTGTTTAAATAAATCATAAACATTATTTGAAAATAAAACTAATATTATTTCACCTATACAGCACTGTTCAAAACTAGCAACTCTGTAGTGAGTTGATATAAGAATTATGTAAAGTAACAAACAGAACGAATAGATATAGATGTGTTGGCCATAGAATATCAATATCATGTAGATCCGCAATGATAAGACATAAAGCAAAAGGCAGAATTGTCTCCAGCGACGTCATAAAGCCTCCCTTGGGACACATTAGAGGACCAAGGCGATTGGAATACTACGTGCTTTATAGGTAAATCCTATGCACTAACAATTCTCTTAAGAGTCCGTAAAAATGTGACGACATTACAAAGACGTATTGGGGCCACCGAGGAGTATTTTTCACGTACTCAACTTCTAGATAACTACAATACTTCAGGCGATCCCCTTGCAATCATTTTCTTACACCAACTAAATGGATTTTATTGACTGTTTTGCACGAAACATGTTTGGTGCAGTATTTTTGATGATGGGGAAATGGGGAGGCAGTAACGGGTTAGCTCTGGTCTTGGCGGTGAGCGGCAATTTAACGAAGATATATGAGCGGTTCACGGTCAAGTCTTGTCAATGGAGCGGTGAGAAATGGCACAGTGGCCTTTGTCATCGAATAATGACTCCTTGGCAGCTAGATAAGGCGCGCGGCCGGCGGCGGTTTAGAAGCTGGCCAGCGGTCAATTCCGATTGTGATAGTCACTTGCGTATTTGTATTGTTCCATCATTGTAGCTTGGTAAATGGAGTGTGAAGCGATAACGCTGACCACACTAAGTTGTGCACAAACAAACAATACTGTCGGACCCACCCATTACTGTCCTGAACAGTCTTATTCCGCGCAATATCCAAGAAAACCTTTACCTTTAGTGCTTCGGGTCATAAATATGCGAATTATTATTGCATGAAGTGCTTTGCTGGCGTGCATAAAGCAAAAATGGCTGGCATTCAGTGCTATAATTTGCCATAAAAATTCAAAACGAGTCCATAATGCAGCAATAAAGCACTGATAAACTAAAACAAGCGCACATTATTTTGGAGACACATCCGGAAGGGTTCTTAACTTAAGACGACATACAAGCCGTAAAAAACTAATCGAAATCATTGCCGTCCACAAGAGCAACATTTAAATCATTCGGTTAAATGACAGACATCTAAAAGCACCGCGGTAAAAGAAAGTGTGTAGCTATTTTTTGACCCTGCTCACGTCGGCGTTACCCTCTTGCCGTGAACCACGCGCGTCGAGCGGCGATTATCGCAGCAGATATAACAATATAATATATAATAAACGTTTGCCTTTAAATTCTCATTCAGAAAGCACCCTAGTCGCAAGCGAAAAAGCCGCCAAGCACGTTGTAGAACAAGGAAAACAGTTGTCCCCACACCAAAATAAACCTTTATGTTATTATCTCGAGCAATTATACTTACCTACAATAATTGCAGGCAAATTACAAACTACTGGAAAGATTTCGTTGTTGCACGTATCTTTGGTTTCGTTCAAGAGCGCTCGATATCCACAATACGTTTTGCGTGTTGGGCCACCCTTACAGCACAGCACATATTGCCGCTACTAGGTCTTTTATCTTATAACCTATATTGCAATTTTCAACCCCTGACAATGCTCTTAAAGTGGCATTAGTTTTGATTGAGCCCCTTTCGAGGCTCATACGGCTAGGCTAATTTCCAACCAACGCGAAAGGAAACTGGAAAAGTGAATTGTTCCAAAGGGTCGAAGCGGCGAGTTTTAAAAACCGTAACTTCCACGATATTGTCCCATCTTTTTGTAAGCGCGAAAAACTTTTAATTATTAGGGTCGTTTATTTATGAAGAAGATAAAAACCTCGTGAATTATGACTCTAAAAATATTCTTTTGGAGAATATCGGATTTTTTAATTATAGCACCGACGACAATTTATTGAAATTCATTACTTTTCCCTACTGTTTCATCTCAGGAGCACAGAAAACACTTGACGAAATATAATTAAAATTTGCTTGCTAAACATAAATAATTTTTAATCACCTCAATTTTTGTCTTTGAAAAACACTACTTTTTTTCGTCGTTGAAATTACGTTTCAACAAACGTAAACACTTGCACAGTGAATCACGCCGGAAAGCTTCTAAACCAAAGGGTTGTTTTTATCCCTATCTAAAACAGCATAGATTAAATTAAAAACAGTGCCCTGTGGTATCCCGTTTTCTTAAATGTGCCTTAACAACAGAAAAGTTTGTGTTAAACGATTTTTTAGTGTGTAGGGCGTTTCCAGTTTCCAAACTTTTAAATGGTTTGTGCTTATAGAGTTTTTCTCGCTACCTATTCTGAAGTACATCTAATGCATTAAAGCCAGCACAAACCCTGAATTTATAGTTTTAGTTTAAGTAGGAACGAACACTCCAATTTCATTTAGTATGGAAAGTTGATAAACGATTTTAGAAATCGTTTTTATTGTGAATTTAGGGCACCTCACACTATGAAAATGTTTATGAAACAACGCTTTATTTTGGATTATAGGAATAAACATGTTGGGAGGTTGGAATCTTGAAATACACAGTGAAAGCTTCTAAGACCACTACTGAATTTCCTTATACAAAAAAAACATCTTTGCTAAACTATTCAGCTGCTTTTTTTGTAAATCAAGTTCAGCTCGACTGGTGTCCTTTTCCAAAAAGGCGCGCGTCGATATTTTCCTTTATTTTTTCTTGCTGGTATTGGTTGGGCCACCGTGTGTTTTCACATCTGTAAAATGTTTCTAATCGATAATTAACCAATAATATTTGTAGAGTGTGTGTTGTGCAATAATTCCGAGTGCAAGCAGCAGAACGGCTTGATAGAGCAAGCATTGTTATAACATTTGTGTTATTGTAGAGAATGTTTTCCCTGTGTAAATCAGATTTAATATGCAGGATGGATGAAATAAACAAACTGAACATTTACAAACAAAATTCTAAATATACTTTAGTTTATGTTGTCTTGCTTCGTAAATAAATGCCCCGTTTATACCAAAACTCATAATCGTTTCTATTTTCTTTTCCCGTTCGGTGCGAATATATCATTTTAAACACATAAAAATAAAACATCCCTAAACTGCTATAATAGTTCCGCGGTTAAATAAACAAAAACAGCACTATTTAGTTTTTTATAGTGCCTCATAATGTCCAAAGTTTAAGAAAAACAAAAAATGCTTCGACAGACAGGCAGACAGATCGACATAGGAAATTAGAATTTTGGTTGGCTTTAAATACAAGACTGGCAACTCAACAGGTGGTTATTTTGTTGTGTGTTGCTCGCATCACATGTGCAACGGCTTGTCGACTAGGCTATTAATTCCCCCGAAAGTTTAGCTTACAAACGCTTAACAATTTGTCCAACAAACTTGCTCCCAACACTTTATGTTAACATTATTATGGACTAAGTTTGGGTCACTTTCGTGAAATTAATAACTGACATTTGAACGTGTTGGGACTGCAATCCTTTTAATAATGCTGTCGTAAATCCTAAATATATTTAAGGATTACAAGGTGAAATAATTGATCGTAGGAGCGCGGGACGCGACCTAACTAAACGGCGTAAATCGATGAAAATTATAAGTCTGCTAACCTGAATTGATGTACCTAAATGGAATTTCATGCAACATATTGTATTTTTAAAGGTGCAAAATTAGTGATTGGCATGGCAAGAATGTTGTCGGCTGTGGGTTGGGCGCAGCCACCTACGTCCGCATTTGTTTTGCACTCGCTTCAGCTAGCTAACATTTTTTGTTTGTTTTTCTTCCCCAGTAAACAACATGCATATATATCTCTCCTCACACCCTTGGTCCTTGCGAGTACAAATATACTACAGTATTGATTTATTTACCCTATCCATCTCATACAAGTAAGGAAACACACAACAGTTGTGGACAAACATTATTTCATTAAGCACGTTCTTGTTTTATACGTTCGTTTAATCGTCAAAAAATACGTTTAACATAAGTATTTAATATGTCATGTCAATACAAAACAAGCGGTAAATGTTTACGGAAAAAGTGTCAACATCAATAATAAATAAAAATAAACAATACTTAAGTAAATAAATGCAAATATTTCAAAGATCAGCGTTTTTAAGTGACGCGTTTTTAAGTGACGAGTTTTTAGTAGTGCGGTTTGGTTTCAAACGGAAACATGTGTCTTGTTTTTGGTTTCCTGCAGTGATGCCTATTTTTGTAAGTTTTTGCATTTTTCTTTAAGGTTTTGTTTTGACAAAATGATGTGGCTTTAACTTGGGGTTGTAGTGCAAATTGAAGCGCCTCGTCACTGAAATACCTTTTAAAGTCCAAGTCAATTTGTTTATAATAGAATTTGGTGGCACTTCAGGAAAGACAATAAAAACAAAACGATAAAAGCAAATCCGTTATTATCAGCAGACAGCTTACTTCGTTGGCAGTGTTTATTCTCTTTGAAAGTTCCCCTTGGCATCAGTCTATTCCGCCAATATACTTTTAAATAATACATTTTTGCGAAACAATTTGCAACCAAGCGTTTCTTCGACTGTCTCTATTATACACTCTATTTATTTATTCAATAAATACCTATCAGGCTAATTTTTACTTTATTTACCTTCATTTAAGCGCGACTGGCTTATTTTATGCAATTTCATTTCGTGTAGCAGCGGAATGTTGCGGCAGCGGACCAAAAACTAAAATAAGATTTCAAGTTTCAAAGCAATTAAAGTTGGGGAACGTTAAGAAAATAATATAAACTGATGAATTGTTATGTTTTAAAAACAATTTCCATTAAAGAATACAAGCAAGTTGAGTCGATGTTGTTTGAAGTTCTAATTAAACGTTATGGTTCTCTAAAATCATTGTGATAACTTCTGGAGAGAATCTTGGAAGGAAACATTAAAATTTACGATCCAAATTTCGGTGCGTTGCGGCAAGCTTGCTATCTGGAATAATAGCAGTGTCATTTCGGATGGTGTATAGGCAGATCCGCCGGAGCCACCTATAAGCACTAAACGTTCCCATAAATTATAAAACCAAATTACAGCTAATTTTGTTATTTCAAATATCTATTTCTTTCGCCAAAATAAGCGCTTTTTATGATATTTACTCTTTATCAACTTTCAACACGCCGTCGAAGAAAAATACTATTATAAAACCAACTTTAACTGGACTTATCGAGCAGCCGTTATAATAAAACAAGTTAAAACTGATTATCCCCCTATCCTATATTTCAATCATACGCTCAAACCCTTTCAGCCTTCGGCTTCATTTTTATATCGAATTATAAAATCAATATAGGTACCTATGCTATATTTGTAAACATCTGATCCGACTCACTACGCGATTACATGTTTTGTAAATATCCAGTTTTGATTTCATTAATTTTTTGCAATGAAAACAATCCATTTATATTTCCCAAGTTACAAAAAATTGTTTTGGTCTCCGAACTGGACCTTTCTTGGTTTATTTCCAAAAGGCAGCCACCATGTTACTTACCCTTAACTACATAAACTTGACGGTCATAACGCACAATATAAACTAAATTAGGGGCATGCACACTTGCTGCACAAATTAAACGTAACTTAAACTCAAGATTGTAATGTATAACCCTTTAGACTAAGAAAGTTGGTAGGTACTTACCTATTAAAGCAGTTGTTTGCTAAGAAACCGAGTATGACAACTCAGCAAACTTAAACCTAACTCTAATTTAACAACAGCCAAGTGGTTACTTTATTGTAAAAGTACAAATACAATGGTTTCCCTTGAGGTTGCTTCTAAGATACACATACATCATTGTTTAAACTTAACTTTGATATAACCTTGTTAATTTGTTATAAGATCTTGACTGAGCGGACAATTACAGTTTTCACCCGGCGCATTCGCCAATTTTTTTGGGTTGTTTTAAAATAATGTTGTTTGTAGAGATTCAACCATCAATAAAGGGTTGCCTAACGGCTGTTAGGTAACAGTGGCTAATCTCAGCGGAATTGTTATTGCGTTTTCTGGCTTTATAACGAAAATACTTGGGCGCTGCAAGAGGGGAAGCGATTAAGCAGCCCTAATGAAGTAACCATCGGCAAAAGTTTTCCAACGCTTTAATGTTCTTTCTGTTTTTATAATGACACGCTCCGCCGATGATGTCTCACACCAAAAGTTTCTATAGTCTAAAATAAAGGGAAATTGCCGCAAATTCTTTCCGCCCGCGTCAAAAGCTAAACACTGATGAAGCCTCAATTGCCGCGAACTAATTTGAATTGCGAAAGATATATCAGGGTTGGAAAAAAGTAGATTCATCTTTATGAACTTTTAGGTGAATACGTAATTCGGGCGCTTAGTGTTTCTTTGCCAATCGTAAGTCAATAGGAGAAGTTGCAATAACTGATATAGAAGGGATGTTGCCACCCGCCTCTTTATATATATAGTAGCCGAAAGTGACGTACGATATATTCCATCTCTTTGTCGCTGTCTTTTTTTGACCGAGATATTATTTCCCAGACTCCAGTCACGTGACTAAGGTGCAGGCTCAAATTAGGTTTATTTTGCATCTCTTTTTAGCTTTGACAAAGTCAGCGCGTGTGAAAGGAATTCGCAATCGTGTTTAAAAGTGTAAATCAAAACTTGACAAACAGTGACTCTGGTTGATGAATGCATTCATCCGACGCGACAGCCGCCATCCCAAGGCATACACCAACGGTCGAGGAAAGGGTCACTTCTTCTGAGGATCACAACTTTGGCGGACCCAATCCCACTTGAACATGAAGTGAATAATCAAACCTTTTCACTCTCAATAGTTTCAAATTTGATCAATGTAATGTGACCAAAGCGCTGGAAACTTCTACTTTATTTACTTCTTCGTTATTCGACGAACTAGTTAAAATAAATTTAAATTGCCGTACCGAGTCGATCACCCAGCTTTAAATGACTTTTGTTAAAATTGCAATAAGTAACGAAGTAATTCCGTGACAGTAGTTAACCACCTAGCGCAAAGGTGTAGCTCTTTATAGTCGCTGGGTTTTGAAATACCTTATAACTTTCGAAGACTTCTAACAATAAGCGCAAGGGTAGTCGCGTATGTTTTGGAATTTACTATACTACCTCTTTCCTTGTTAGGTTTTACTAGACAATTAAGCCAGTTCAGGCCTGAGGGGCTCATTTTATAACCCTAGAATCTTCCACCAAAGTCAGCAATTATTGACACCTCTGCACGTAAAATAAAAACAATGTGTAAAATGGTGAATGCGCCGGGAAAATATTATTTTGGCTTAGAACTTTAGTATTTTCTGTTCTATCCAAAATAATATTCAGGAAAAATCAGTATTCTTTTCATCCGCCACGATTTAAGTCAACACCCACCCTAAAAAGCAAGGTGCTTATTACATTTAAGGGATGTTTCTGAATATTGGTTTGACTCCACTAACCCTTGATTCCGAAGCAACCGTGCATACAAAAGGTATAGAGATATTATTGTACCGAAAGAAAGTCTAATCAAAAATGATACGTCCTCACGACTTAAATAAATCTCACCCTCGATAAATTCTTACCGCGCGCTTTATTTTGTATGAGTCATTTAAAATAGCAGCGCTAAAAAAACTTGTTTTTCTAGTAAGTGGAAACGAAAGAAAATATCAACAAAAACGTATCGGTTTGATGAAAAAAAGTACACGTGTAATTACTGCATTGTGATTAAAAAAATTAATACCTACTATGGTTGTTGTTCCAACAAACAAAACTATAGTTTTCGAGCATTCATAGTCAACAATAGGTTTAAAAATAGGAGTTATCTTTTAATTGTTGTTTATTTACATGCCTTTGTTTGTGAATTATGTAACACTTAAAATAAATTTGATTTAACTTTTTTTCATTACATTAAATTAAAACGATAAAAAAAACGTATGTATAAATGTGAATAATAATCAAAATTATTTATAACATTGCGGGATAAAAATAAACAATAGTTGTATGTACCTATGGTGTTGTAAACAATTGCTGGAACATTTTGTTAAATTGATTTACATAAAATAGGTACGGCATAAAACACGATTTAAGAATCATTAAAAAAAGTCATTACTTTTTAATCTTGTAAAGTTGAGTTAACAGCAAAGAAAATCACAACAACAACACAACATTAGATACGCAGATAAAGCAAACACTTTACTTTGTGCATTAGTTTTTAATAAATTGTCCAATTTGTGTAGAATTGACGCTTTGGGCTAAAGCGCAAGCGCGTCGAGCATGCGCACATGCTCACGCGTTAGATTATTTGAGTTAGTTGCTGTACCAAGTCGTTTGGAGGTGATTTTACGTGTAAGCGGCTTCGCTAATGATTGGTGTTGATCTGTGTAAATGTGTTTAATCCGCCCCTGTGGTCGTGTAGCCCACCAAGCTGGGGCAGGCAGGTGTACTAAGTTTGCTTTTGCATTTCTCTAAACTCTAAATATAACTGTGTAAACAATCTCTCATACGGGCGAGGCAAGCAGACAAGTAAATAGTAAACAACATTATGTGCCGCACGAACGTGTGCTATTCAATACTCAGTATGTTTTCGGTCTCGGTCTGGTCGGCGGTCTCACTTTACGCATCGACACATAACCTTACATTTCCCGCGCTAAGGTTTATGCCACTTATAGCCTAAACAGTGAAATTAGTGAAATCATAGGAAGACACATGGATTTATTGATATCAAAAGGTATTCCGCGAAGGTTTCGCGAGTTGCCAACGCAAAATTTAAATTGGGAAGAATAGGTATAGCGCGCTTCTCTTTGCCAACTGTTTGAACGCTTCTGTGATAAACTAAAATAGTTGCAGAATTTCCTAAAACATTACTTAATCAGGTATATTTACAAGTATTTTTGTCATGCCAAAAGTACTATTTTACTATATTTTTTTTAGGTAGGCAGGTACTTTGTTATTTTATTTAGGCTAAAATTGATAACGTACTTATCGGTTTACTGTGAGTACAAACAAAATAGTAAATACCTCCAAATTTTAGACGCCATAAGAATTTATTTACACCGTCGAATGTGGAAAAAATATATTTATTAAAATTGTAAAATCACAGATTGCGGGGTTTGTCCCCGTACCTTCTATTTGTCGTTGATCTATCTCTCCAGCGTTTTGCTTAAGTAAATAAACTGACATCTGGCGTTCAAAACATCTAGCTAAGTCGATCCGTACCCTTTTTATTCTTTTAAAAACTTGGGAACAGCTGTATTATTTCTACGGTTGTTCAAATAGATAGGAATGGGATCTAGTTTCTTTTGTTCGAGCTACTAGAGCCCCTTTAAATTAATTAAAACAACAAAATATACTACTGGGTGTCCTTATGTAGAGAAAATAAGTTTAAACTTCTTGAAGGATGTTTTAGGACACCCTGTGGATGAGGATGATAATTTATCTAAGAATAATCTTTGTTCTTGAAGTGCTTGCAAATAAAAAAAAAGTGGTATAAATCAAAATTGCATTAATTCATAAGAATTCACGATGATAAAATTATATTCATGGCACTTCCACGCAGCGAGTAAAAAAGATCGTTAAAAACAGCTAGTGATATTTTGCTTTTATTTTCCTATTATAAGGGGATTAAGCCACCCCTAACTCTAATGACCTTGAATTGCGAAGTCGACGGGAAACGCCATCAACTTATTAAGTATTTGATGGTCATTCTTGATCTTCTTATTTTCTGCAGCAGTCTTAACTGCACCTATTAACTTTATATGATAAATATGGTAAATATCCTGTAGTTGTTTCGGGACGGAAATGGAAAATAGCCGTGTTAAAAGACTAAAAGAGAAGCTGTTTTGCATTTTCGATCAAGTTCTAAACAAGATAATTGATCCCCAGTCTTTTTAATCTTTGTTAGCGGCTGACTTGAAGACCCTTTTGATTAAATGCGATGCTGGGGGTTGACTTTTTTCACACAACACAGGACAAAGTCAGTGCTTGCGTCAGCAAATTTGCTATGAGCCTTAATAATGTGCAATCGAAAGCACAAAGGTGGTAATACATATATCAGATGCAAGGATTTATTTTATTTGAGATTAAATAAATTTTAATCCTCGCAAAGTGTTGACTGATAATTTCTGTTCTTTTGGGAGACGGGCAGCATGCCCTTTAATGTTGTTTTAACCCTTTTGTCAATACAAATGATAGCCTGAACGAGGGTTAAAGTGCATGTTTATTAGGATATATGCAAAAATATTGTTAAATAAACATCCTTTCCAGTTTTCATTTCCATCATAGCCGGTTTTATTGAAATTAATTGTATCTTTCCAAAACATTACAAGTCGATTTAGCCCGATAAAAAGTAAACATGCTGTTTGCTTTGGCTTTCCCTTAAAAGCACGGGAAAATATTTGAAATTTACTTTGGACTATTTAGAAAAAAATCACTCCAACATGAACTTTGGCATGTGTTCAGGACAAACACAGAAATTATTATATCCAGGGTCATTCCGCCAAAATTACACACAAGTTTTAGAACATCCCTTTAAGTTAGTTTTAGGTATTTCTAAATGCACATGTTTACCTTTTCTGTTGCTAAGGTAAAAACCATTTAAAACACTGTAAAACAAATTGTTGTTTACTTCCTAAAATTATTTAATCGTATACGTAATTTGTATTTCAGCTAAATAGAAAAGCTGGCTTGCGTCCAAGTTCTACAATGAATACACTAAGATTTTTAAAATTTTACATCTTTTTTTCACTTGTAAAAATATCCAAAAATAAAATTAAATAAATTATTTCAGTTGATGTTTGTATAAACAAGTATTAACAAATATTTCCTCAATTAGTAAACAACGAATTGAAACAGATCAGTTCGCATAAGCTCTTTGAGTTTTGGGTAGGTACCTAATCATTGTTTTTCTGTTTCGAATAAAATTTTATCAATATTTAGACGTCCTAAAATAGTGTTAATTGTTTTTGATTTTCAACTTGTTCTTTGTATTAAGTTGGAAAAACATGATTGCCTTTGTTTGCCACGATGTTTGCTTACGAAGTGCAACTACCTTAAATGATATGCATTTAACAAAAAAATATATAATTTATGTTATAATTGGTAATTTTGTTCAAAACCCCTAGTGGTTTTTTAACAGGGATTAAAATAGTTCTTGAAGAAATAAACGCTATAGTCGTTTATCAGATAGACCGGCCGCCCGAGTTAAAATATTTAACCAAGTCAAAACGAAGAAAATTTGCAAAGGCGAGCAGTTTATATGATAGAGGGCCGGGTAACAGCGTAAAAGGAAGAGCAAAACAATGTAAAAGCGAGAAAAATAAAGCGACTCTCAAACTTAAGGTTTATATTTTATAATGTCGGCGGACGGAGGAAATTTATACGCGACATTGCATTTAGTTGAAAAAGATATTATAATTTCATTTGGCCTGACTGCCACTATAAACCACCCTGGTCGGACAGATCCGGAATGTCCGGTCATCCGGTACAAATCCACCGGAACTTCGCATTACCTATACATCTTTTTATACTCCATTTAACTAAGAAATTTTAAACAACCAATTTTTTTCAGGGGCACATTGGAGACGTTCCCTTTGAGAGCGCTGTCGGCTGGAGCAAAAATCATTTTTCTGCCGCTTCAAGCCCTTGGCCATCGGCTCTAAGGCATTCCAGATACAGTGTAAGTCACTTTTTTAAATGTGCGGTAGTTAATTGAAATTTGGGGCTTTGTAAGGATTACAAAGTTGTCAAAAATTACCATAATCTCCCATGTTTAGAGATTTTCTAGGTGTAAACATAACATTTCGTTTTTCCAACTTTATAAGTTATAAAATATTCAACATTCTTGTAGGGTGAACTTTCCCGCATTGAATTTTCACACTTTAAAGATCAAGGAAAGTTTGGAAATAATGGGGTTATTTTAAATTTAATGATTTCCTTACTACATTTAAGTATTTCTTTGTAGCACTTTACGAAAGTTTAAAGTAAACAATTTTTTCCCACACTAATATAGGCATGACAAATCTAAATTTTGCTTTGGTTTTAGATGCAAAATTAGGTCATTCTAAAAAATAATAGTATAGAGAAAAGTTGAAGCGAGCGATTTTATCGATTCATGCAGCAGGATTTGGAACCAAATCTTAAACTACAAGTACGGTCATAAAATTGCCCTTCCATCCTATATCTATCCGTTTTAAATCTTTGGTACAAACAACCGGGGCCCTGAACTTATTATGATACTATTATGGAGTAAACAAGCAAGGGTGTACTTGTCCATTGTTTATCGTTACATCCCCCTAACTTCTGAGGCTACCACCCTCTTAATTCTAGTTCCAGCTTACAAATTTCTTATTCTTATCGATTCATATTTGAGTTTTTCATGTCTGTTAATTTTTCTGGATTAATAAAATTAGTAAACAGTTCGATTTTTGTACGTCTCTTGAAGCTAAGATGCAGGCAAACACTTCTGCGTTGTTTATTAAAAAACTGCAGTCTCAAGAGTTTCTTTTTGCAGGAATAAACTTTGGAAAGAGTGTAACAACTCCTTTTACTGCTGTGAAACGGTTTAGCCGCCTCCGTGAAGCAAATTCTAATAATAAGCTAAATAATCCGAGAAATTTTAAACGAAATTTGATAGTTAATATTTTGCAAAATTATTGTTTATTTTAACATTACGTGATTTAATCTGAAATGTGCTTATTGTAGATTCGTATTTTCTGTATAATTGTTTATGATAAAGACATAGACCAAGTGAAAAGTGTTTACTTCGTGCTAAAAAATGAATAAACTCTAAACAGCTCGGTCAGCACTAAAAACAAGGTCAGACCAAACGTAAACTTAACCACTGTTGTATATAACTAAGAATTAATCAAACTGAGATGCTGTTTATTGTAACATATATCTTGGTTGTTAAACATTGTATACGTATGTAATTACAATGTACAGGGTGTACACCTTATTTAACAAAACCACAAAAATTAACCTGCCTCGGGCTATACACCATTAAAAATTAATTTAATTCAGCTCAGCTTAAAGAAATCAACAACATATCTTAGTTAGTTTGTAGAGCAAGCAAACATAAACATCTTATATCTGAACATCATCATGTTTATTTGTTTATTACGTCTGACGTCATTTGTTTATTCGACATGACAAAATTAGAAATATTGGAAGGTTATATTTTTTATGCATAGCAATGACAGAGAACTCACATATTAAAGTTTTATTGTAAACAATTCTTCTTAAAATAATTTATAGTTAGGTATATTATATGATTAATGAATTAATCAAAAAAAAAAAGAAATAAAATTGTATTTAGGTATTTAACACTATTCGGTTTTTAATTTTTAGCAAAAAGGAAGTGTAAAATGTGTTATTTAAATACAGTTTGTTTACTTTGCTATTGCGATAGCAACAAATTATTGTCGCTTACATAATAAATAAAATATTTAAATATAGTGTTTACTTTCGTTTGTTTTTAAAATTGTACAACTAATAAAAAAATAATAACCGCCTATCAACAACTCCAAAAATGCAAAATTTCAACACGAGGTGCTAATTTAGATTAGGGGTAGTTCACACCCTCTTCAAAGTTTGTAGGTAACTAGTTTTGGATAAAATACCTAGCGCTATCTGAATTTGTCCATGGAAAATGTTATTTGTTTGTTAAACCACTTATGTATAAATTATGATAAACTTTATTGTTTTTTTTTAGTAAGTAAACACTATTTATTTACATATATTTACAACTGTTATTTTGAACGCTTGTTTTAATTCAACCCGTAGCAGGAATACCCATATTCAAAGTTTTTTTTATTTTTTGCAAAAAACAACAATTAGTTAAATTTCTAATTAGTTGTTTTTGCATGGTAACTTCTTAAAAATATTTAAAAACAACTGTAAATGATTAACCTTGAATTATTTATACATCTATTGTTTATTAAGACAACAATAACTTAAAAAATTGTGATTCAATACGCGATTTTCTTTAATCATTCCACCTTATCTTGACTGCTCGAAAACAACAATACAAAATTTGTTTTAGGCATTAAAAAAAACGAAAATCTAGTTTTTACATAATATTTTGTAAGATTGTTCATATGTGAGAGTACACATTATAGTAATTTACAGGACGATAGCTTATCAGCCGATAAACAAATTAAATATTTTCAATAATATGAAACATTGTTTATTTATCTTTACTATTTGATTACGAGACATTTAAAATCGGGAACTGGATCACACAAACTTGAATGAGGTTATTGAAATCTAAAGTATGACATTTTTTTTGTTATATGTAATCCAAAAGTACATATTTAAACTAACTGGTTCGAGGTCGGGTACAAACGAACTAAAACTAATTAATTGGGACCGTGCATAATCTTAAAACAATAAGATATCTTAAAGGACTCTGTCGAAAGGACTAAACATTCAGTAAGAAAAACACAAATATAAAAACATGTTGTTTAGTAATGTCGTTTTATTTATTAAAAAACGTCAACACAGCCGGTTTACAGAAAGTGGTGTAATTTTAAATTTAAAGAATGCATATGGTTTTGTTTACTGACGATTTCTCATGGTAAAGTACCTATCATATGGGAAACTTCTGTACGCAAGTTGGGTAAAGCAACTTCGCTGAAATACAAACAAAAGAAAATGCGGACTTCGAAGAAATATTTAACAAACATTTGTTGTGTATTTAAAAATATCTAACACTTATATTCATCGGCATCGTTTGGAATATAATTATTCTAACGAGTTTTTTTGAACAAACATTAGTTAAGTAAAGATGACTCCAGTAAAACAAATAACTATTATAGAAATACCATTCAATATACAATGTCATAAACATTGGTTTATGGTCATAAGAATTGTCGTGCATCGCAGCTGCTTTGTGTGCAAGGGAAATGAACAAAAGTCCGTACATGGGCATACTTAAGCATAAAAATTAAAAGGATGGAAAAATAATTTTCCGCGGTGGCTTCGCACAACAAAGAAGCGGAGACAATTATCGATTAGAGTTAATTTTTGAAATAATGAAGACTGCACTTTGACGGGACAGGGTAGAGTTTTTAATTATCACTTTTAAATCCTCTTTTAGAGGATAGCGACAAGACAAAAGCTTTAAGAAATCTTGCAAACCCTGATGGCTCAGGGACCGCCATCGCATGTTCATTTATGATTTGATTGCGATTTTACAGGTCACTGGAAACTTTTTGTATTTTTTATTGCCGGCGCTTTACCATTCCCATCTCAAAACAATACCTACCTAATGCAGATGAAAAATAAAGAACAATCAATATTAGAGTAGTTTTGCTAATGGTCTCCTTTCTGTGTTTAATCTACAAATTGGATTTAACTTTCCTTATTTTAGCTCTATCCAGACCCAGTGTGTTTACTAGACTTTAACATGTGAGCCAGCTTGCTTCACGTGCTTTTCTATCGTTGCAATTTTTAAATTATTCCATACTATACCGCCAATTACTTATGGGGATGTTTGAATAATTCCGAAGAAAAGTATGGTGCTTTCGTTAGGGGTTAAAATACCTACGTCGCGACTAAAATATGAAGCTATTTAGGTCTAAAACAACAAAACGTGTTTGCAGAAGATGTAAACGATTGTTTAAAATGGTAATTTGATAAGGGGTGGCATTTACATTTTTTAATTTATTTAGGTATGGTGATTCTGAATTTCGTATAGTTTTTGTTTGTTTTGTAAACGAAGTAAGTAAGCTTGTATGTGGATGGAAAGGGGATTCACAATGCGCGTTCGTACGCATTCATTAACTAAACTCCTCGTTCGGCACTTTCCTAAAACGAATATTCGACAATACAAACAAACTCGGAAACACCGTTTTGCACACACTTGCATGTACGATCGATCAACCCACTCTTTAAAGTGTGTTTTAACTAAATTTTAAAAGACCTCCTCATTACCACCCCCTTCTCTGAAAGGACACCAGCGCTTGCGCAAAAACAAACCTTAAACTTCTGTAAAATTATTTTTTCTTGAGTACGTGACACCTATTTATTTCAAGTAAAAGGTAATAGTTGTTTAGCTGACACTGTTATCATTATTGTACGAATCGCTTTATTGATGAGTTTGTTTACGTTTTCTTTAATGCATTCAGGAATGACTGGTGCATTTTCAATGTGCACTTTTTCGTAAACAACAATGACTCAACATTTTTCCAAAGTTGTGTTGGGGCATCCTTCATCCATCCATGCAATTTTAATGTAAGACAGGATTTTGAAAACATCCTGAAAGGATCACTGTAGATAAACACATCGGACATATTTTTAAGAGCCTGATGCCGTTTACTCTTCGCACAAATAGGTTTAATTGTAAACTTTTCCAAGGCACAATTTAACCAAAATATGAATCAGCTTCATGACCAACACAATAAAGACAATTGCATTTTTTATAAATATAAATTTTTGCTTGAACAATAGATAGTTTATTAATGCAATAAAACACAAAAATATTGAACAACGAAGAAATTATTTGTTAACAGATAAGTTGTTTTAGCAATAGACATAACACCTATTTAATCATGAGTGCAAAAAACAAAATGTTGTCGCAGGCAACCCTTTTTCGACTTTTTATCAAAACTAAACAGGTTAGTCCTTTTTTTTTTTCGTTTAGCCATAATCAAACTCCTTAAAAATAAGTCCTAATTAAGCAATGATTAAAAACCTCTTAAATCTTAAGTTTATGACAATTTTTGGTCGCAAGGACTTTTCGTCCTTGCTCGTTGTAAACGTAGAGCCGTTACACAAAAAAGGGGTGCTTCTAGCTGCGAGCGAATGTATTTTAGTAAGGGTGCATTCCCTATTAAAGGGAACAAGAATATTACCTTTGGGATAGGTCAGTGCTAACCCAAAGAATATTATAATTCAAAATATGACCAGGAATAAAAAAATTGGTGCTTTAAAAAAAAAGATATTTGCACAGTATAAAAAAATGTGCACAAAATTGTAGGTAGTTGATTAAAATTGACGTATTGGTCAGAATTAGGTCAATACTGCTAAAGGACGATAAGAATTTGACAGCAGGAGTATGTTTTTTGGTTTTTCGACCAAAATAGAATTGGTTTTTGTTTAGACAAGATTTTCTGAACAAATTTACGTTTTTCTGCAAGGTTTGTCATTTTTAAAGAATTTTCCAGGACGACGGACGATTTTTGCAGGATTTCAACTAGTTGAATTATTGCTGTATGCATCTTTAGTTTGTGTGACCTATTTTTTAAGAATATTTTTAGTTAGATTTACGTTGTTCTGTAAAAAAAGCGCTAGATGGACGTTTTCAGCAGGAAGCCAAGCAGGAACGATTAAATTTCGCTTGCAAATAAGTTATAGTTCGTGTTGAAGTAGAAGGAATGCAAGTGATCGCATGTGAGCACGTGGTGAGCCTGCAGCATCTTCGTCGGTTGCAGGTTGTAGAAAGCTGACCGCTGCAGGAACGGGGCGTGGTAAATAGTGCGCAGACGATACCTGGTTGGCAAGATAGACTTATGTCCCGCCCCGCTACGAATCCACGGGCTTGCTATAGCGGGCCCAACGCTTTACAACTTTCACAAAACACATTTTATACTTATTTTCCTGTCTTCATAGAAAATAACAAAATAAAACCCCCGGCCGGTTGCTGAGATAATAGTGGATCTTGAGCGCGCCGCGCTGGGCGGCCCCACAATAGCCTAGCCTAGTCTGCTTTATTCCAAAAAGAAACAATAAAAAACGAACACTTCTTGTTTCTATCCATGCTGCCATAGGTAGGACTGATTTATCTTCGCCGTGCATATTGAAAAGCGCCGTATGTCTCTCAGGGAGACAATCAAACTCCCGTTTGGAGTGCACCCAACACCACCCACTATACTTACACACATTTCAAGCAAACATTTCTTAATTTAATTTGTGGCTGCAGCACCTGCCGCGTTCTTCTTAAATCGTCAAGCTTCAAAATTGTGCTTAGATTTTAATAAAGCTTGTACAAACACGAAATCAGGAATAAGAACGTGAATCACAAAGAAACGTGCAGATAAATTTTTCGCTATTTTAGAAATTTGGTATTCCCTGCCTCTGCTGGAGGTGTACCTATAACTAAGTGAGAATGCTAAATAGTAGGTGCGAGGGGAATTAAAGAAAAAATCGCGCGGGATGGAAAGTATCTCGCAGGTTCCGATATCATCTGATGGAAGGCTTTTTCGAATCGGATATTCTCATCAGGAATAAAGAATTAGAAATTAGGATGCAAGGCATTGACTGGGGTTGAATTGGTGGCAAATGTGGGTTGACTTGATGGAGGGATCGCGAAAACAAAATTAAAACGAGTTTACTTGGAAAAATTCAAACAATACTTAAAAAAACTTTCAAAGCCAATATAAATCCAGGGATTGATTGAATGAAACTTCTTGAATTTTAAAAGTCATTTTGAAATGTGACCGCACCAGTGGCATAATTAGCCAAATAACATAATTGCCAAACTTGTCGTGAATGCTAATTTGTATCTTATGTTTTGCGCTAAATAAAACTACATTTTTTTTTTATTTTTAAAGCAGCGTGGCATCGATTTTATTATTATAAAAATGTGGCTTCGCCCAGCGTTTCGTTAGTCAAATCACGTGAGCAATATTTTAAAAGAAAGCTAGCGTTATATTTTTCAGTAAAAAATGTCATAATCATACTATCATCCCCTAATTTAAGTGTTCCCCTTGTGTATACTCAATAGGGTCGCAAGGTATTCGACACTTTCAAGTGGGCTACTTTATACTGCGGTATAAAGCAGTGAGATATTTTCTGAAATTGAAGAAGTGTATTATTTGGGATGTGGCGACATTTAGCGGAGTGTGTTTTTATTTATGTAAATCAGGCTAGCTGGAGCTGCACGTCGAGTGTCTGATTCTGGAGAAACAATTATGCAAATGTGCAAAAGCGGCGATATGGGGTCGATTTGTTCAAGTGTAACTTATTACTTTTAAAGGACCTTTCGCAGTCGCAGATAAATTGGTCAGTTCGAATTCTTTATCGGCTTTTTTGTCTCCCTCAGCGTAAGTGCTTTATTTTGTCCATTTGAAATTGTAAATACGGCCGTGGTCACTCTTTATTTGACGTCAAGTGTCGAAGAGAGAGTGCGAATTGAGAACGGGGCAATCAAGTCAAACCGCTCGCTATTGTGAGAGATCTGAAAAATGAGCCACTTTACTACACGAGCTGGTTGTATCTTGATAAGGCCACCTTCTTACTTACATCTCAGTCCCAAAGGCTAAAGGACTCAATCCTACGTCAGTAATTAAGGACTACTTTTTACAATCACGGGTTTTATCTCCAAATCTATCGATCTCTGTCACTCACTGCGTACCTGACGCCTATTATCGCTTAGGAGAAATACATAAATATCTCTAAATGAAAGAAATTTGACGCAAAGGCCCGAGTAATCCCTTGGTGATATATTCCTGTCATATTTGAATGAATTATATTTGAATTACGGTAAAAAATAATGGTTTGTATTTATTCACGTGTACAAGTGCAGAAAGGAAGTAGATAAGGTGTCGACACAAGTGCTCCCTGGTGGTCATTTATTTCGTTTAAAGGATAATCTGGATAATAGCTTCCGTTATCTTCTTTTAGTTGGACCAGTGTATTATAAAACTATGTAGCACGCACCCTACAAAAAACGCCATTTGTACCAGATTATTAAAAAGCCACCACCCTTTCATTATACCACTCGCAGAAGATGTAAAGTTTTCTAAATTTCGACAAAAAACACTGCAATTATTCAAAGGCTGGCTTGGAATAAGGCATTAATAAGTAGTTTCCGTTTTTGTTAGGTCTGTTTTGTTGTTCGAAATGAGGGTGTAAATTATTTAATTTGTCAAGGGGCCTAATAACATCATGAAGTAGATATTGATTAAGTAAAGGGTAAAGGCAAGCCTCGAGCAAGCCAATTTCTAAGGAGCAATCATTTGTTGTTTCATGAATAAAATAGAGGAACATTTCTCAGATTTCTTGCGCCAATCACCTAGATGCCTAATACGGAAATAATAATTCAATAAAAAAATGTGTTGACGCGGCACAAAGTTTTTATGAAGAATTCAATAAAAAGGACTCGGCTTCCAAATAGGGAGAGACTAATAAAATAAACGCTTTATTATGTAAATGGTAACGTTTATTTCTTGCCATGGGTGTGTATCCGATAAGCTGCCGAATAGTCGTAAAAACTAAGAGTTAGGCAGAGGATTCTAAATGACAACGCGGACGTTTATCCTAAATGAACGAGTGTCCAGGGACCGATAACATCGACCTAAGGTGACTTGACCGCTTGCAAAACCCTACAATAACTTACATGTACATTTCTTGGCTTTCTTGTTTTTTGACAAATATTTCTATTTTTTTAGGATGATGGCACGATGGATCAAGACCTAGATGGAGATGGTGCTATTAACCTTTCTACCTCACAGAGACCTTCTGCGTCTACTACGCCTAATGACAGTATTCATCAAGAAGAACTCGAACAAGTAAGATTTTAAATCTAACATAAGCAGAAATACCAAAAATTTTTTTAATTATTGTATTGTAACTGTAAACGAAATGTGTATAATAATGAGCGTGCAGCGATAAGTAAGGATTCTCATTTAAATCAAGGGTGTTTTCGCGGAACTTAAGGGTAGGTACACATTGGAGACATCTGGCCCAAACTCTTTCAATTAAGATGAAAAATCCAAGTGCATTAGTTGAGCGGAACTAAAGCTTGATTAGAAAAGACGCCGATCTGCAGGCCTTGATTATTATCTCTTTCGCGTACCTTTTGTTACATATTTCATGTTTTATTTGTATTGACAGTCTGTATTTTGAGTAATGTGTTTAATTGTAAGCGCCGCGTTTACTAATTAAGGTGATAAAAATGCCATTGGGAAAAACATCAGGCAGTAAAAGTTTCTGTTTTCAATTCGAAGCCAAGCGGGGACAGAAAATGACAAGGAAGTTCACAGAATTCACATTAAATTATATTTTAAACCGCTTTTTAATTTCGACATGAGGTGCAAAGAAAGCAGACGAAAGGGCACCTGGCATTTGTTAAAAGTCTTTAATTAAACTACGACCGAAAACAAAGAATGCTAATTTAGCTTCATTTCTAATTATACTTGGCAAATATCTTAATTTTGAACTTTGAAAAACTTTATCGAACACATCTATCAAGACGGTGAGACCTAATTTATAGATAGATCTATGGGTTCAACTGGCGCGCCGAGTTATTTATTAACTTACATTTTTACCCCTAATTGTTTTCACGTGGTGTTGATATTTAAAAGAGTTGGAATTTGCATGAAAAATCAGAGTAAGGCAATTCGTAATTACGCGGCGATACATTTTCTAAATGAAACGTGTCCTCAATAAATTCCATCCCTTCAAACTTCTCCCTTTGCCTTCATCCACCGAAGGTAATCCACTTTGAATGGAAAGTAAGCAAATAATTTTGAACACGTTGCGTTTTTGACCCTTTCTGTTTTCCTTTCGATGTTTCCTATTTAATTTAGACTCGCGCACAAATATCTTGAGATAAACGACATTAAATATGCGACTGAAAAGAAGCTACTAGAGTTGTTTATTTTGGATGGACTTCATTAAAGACACAAACAGCTAAAGGCGACGAGGAGTTGTTTTTTCCTTGGCGATTGAGTATGTTGATCGGATTGTCTTGGTTAAAGAAATGGAAATGTTAAAAGTCACGTTTGCAATAGATGCAGCTGTTTATCGTACGCTAGCCTATTTAAAATACTACCCCAATTGTAGAGGATACTTAAACCAAAGAGAGTACCTATCTATCCATCTCGATGAGGTGTAAACAAGGTCCGTCCGTTGGACGAGTCAAACCTACGTAGGGCGTAGTAGCCTTGCTATTTCAAGCAGAATAAACACATGGTTGTTTAGTTTGCCGGAACAAAGAAAACAACCGTCCTGGAATCCAAACAGGCCGTCCAGTCCCAAATTCAATTTAGTCTTTGCATGCTGCGGCTATATCGCTAAACGTCAACACCGACATCGGTGGCGGATGGACTACATTCATGGCTTATACACACCTGCATGCAGAAAGCCACTTACATATGAACAAACAACCCTCACGTACACTTAATTTTGTCTAATTAAATTAAGACATTCCCTGCACGTCGATCAAATGATTCGCATTTATTTAAAAATGGGCTGTTTATGATTTTTGTGTAGTGGAAAAGGGTTAAAAAAATTGTTTTCTTAGCGGTGGCAGTGGCATGAAATAGGGGTTGGGTGGTGGATAGATACTGAAAGGGGATGGCGTATCAAACTCGGCACACTTTCGGTAAACAATACCCTATTTAATTGCTTTTACAGTCTCCTGCACTCTTTTGCAAAGTATACTTGAAGTTTTAGATTCCGTATAATATACAAGCGCAATTGTCTATTCCAGCAATTTACTTTGGGAGAAAATTACACTTTGTAATTATTTAAAACTTTTATTTATCTTTTCGAAATATCAATTTATTGTTTTAGGAAAACCCATCTACTTGACCAAACAAACGCCATTAAGAGTTTTAAGTTTTATTTGTTTAAGATGTATATTAAAGTGCCTTTCCTTGTTGTTCTCTCAGTATGTTGATTAAAGTTTGTGTGTGCAGTAATGTTTTCAAGAACAAAGAATTCAGCGAGGTTACCTTATCGATGAAAAGCTCTTGTCATTGGGTGATAGCGAAAGCGAGACGCGTCGATCATATATTTTCTAAGCATTAAGAATTGACACACTCGGGTCGGTCATGTAGAAAAATCCACAGCTGCTTTAAAGTTAGGGGTGCTTTTCCAATATTCGCTGCTAAACTTTTAAATTTAACCTATCAAAATATTTAATTAAGAACAATTCTTCAAGTCATCAATCACCATCTAGCCAATTATAAAAATTATCTCTTCCGCAACCTACTCTAAGATATTTTGTGTATTTAAAAGCTTTAATCGGCTTAAAGAAAGAACTGGCAGCAAAGTTTCTGGGCGATGTGTATCACAAACCTAATAATCATTGTAGGCATTATTTTTCGATCGTGAATTGAGTTTCTTCGCTCCGTTACATTTACCTTAAACGAGCTGTAATTCTGTTTTAGATACGGGTACTATTAACGTACAGTGGATTTTCTTTATCCAGATAAATGGTTGCTAGCGCTAAATTCGCGATTTTCCGAATATTTACTCATTCTTTAACTAAACTTCTCTTGTACCGTGTAGCTATCTCTCTAATGCGGACTTACATCACTAATGATAAATTACCACCACCTCGTGCCAAGTCTAGACATCAGCTTAATATTTTTTACAACTTTACTTTACATGGATTAGTCCGATCGATTCTTCGGTATCATTTGTTTTGATTTGATTTTTTGGACCGGGCGTTTGTTTAGCAAGTCGAATGAAAATGGGCGCTATTCCTCGGTGGTTATTTCTATAACAAAAAGACAATAAGAGCTGCTGTCAGTCGACGGCAGCCAGTATTTGTTTTACAGATGGATCTCGAAACCCAAACACAAACAAGCCGAGTCGGGTGGAGCTGCTGCTGGAACTCGGTTAGGAAAATGTGGCTAATCCGTTTGTGAGCTAGGCGAAGGCAAAACCTTAAATTCAGTCTAGCCCACTGACTCATTACACTTCTTCAACTCTTTTGGCCGACTTTAAAAAATATTTCCACCTTTTCAATTGCAGCGTTCCATTGTTTGCGGATAAACACTTCTTCCAGGCGCGCTTTTCAAGAGAGGAAAGTAAAACAATAAATTTCCTTCAAATAAAATGAAACACTGCAGCGTCAATTGACTCGATCCATTCGTGGGTTAATTAGCTTTTTGTATGGACTGTACGGCTAATCTAAAGGCATCTTGAATTTGGTTTGTGCAGATTTGCAGAAGAAAAAGCAACACAAAAGAAAAATGAAAAGATTATATCTGAAATTGCTTTTATTTCCCGGTGACACTGATGTCGATTATTTGTTGGGCCAGCGGATCGTGAATATTACGCTTACGATGATATCGACTACTGGATGGAAGGCCTCGCATCTGACTTGCATATGTTACCCTGCACCTAAGTTGTTTCTCTGGACGCGCTTTCTTTCTTCCTGCCTTGGGTCGCTCGTAGGAATCGAAATTTATATATTGCCATCCTCCCCTTTAGACTTTAGTGCTACTTATTGCCACACTTTCCATTAGAACAAAATAACAACACAGATTTATTGCTTTTTACGATTCATTTTCGGTTATGTGACACTACATAAAACATCGAGAAACGATTTTACTCGTTGGGTTTTGCTAAAAATAAGATTAAAACAATTTGCAAATGTATTAGTGGAATAGAAATAGGATTTGGCGTAGTTAGGGGTTTAGTAGATCGACATTTGCTGTGTTTTTTGCCATCCTTAACAATTTAGTCTAGGAGGAATAAGTGGCACCCGCTGAGCCATTAGTCGAGGACGTTGTCCATTTGGCTTTCAGTAAGCAACGTCAGCAGTCTGTCGTTGCTATCTCTGCCCCCAACCAATTCTCACTCGTTGCGGTGCGGTCAGCTCCCTTCATTATCATATACCCACTTCTAAAGAGCCAGAAGTCAGAACGAAACCCGCTAACTTGGACTTATGTCATCTATAATTTTATTTATCAACATTATATCATGCCAAAAATGGCTTTCAAACTAATTTTATTCATTAGCGTCTTGTTTACGTCGATTTGGTCTGGACTCGAGCTTAAGATTATTTTAGAGGGTATAAAATATGAGAAAAATACTCTTTGTGTGACCATGGCATTCTCATTTTGCGGGCGGTTCGCTTTACGAATACTAAATAAACACAAGTTTTAATTGAAGAATCTCGTTGCTTGGCTGTTTCTATCTATCTCGAAGCGATGTGGACGCACGGCATTGCATGCGGGGGTTGTTTTACCCCGCGCCCAGTTCTCTCCCCTGGGTTATTATTAGATCGCTACAAGCTGATGCAAATACAGATTATAAAGATCGGCCAGATGAAAAATGAGATACAGCATTCGCATTGTCTTATGTTATGACAATGGTTCCCAACGCGACCGAGACCAAATATTTGTCTTGCTTTTGCCATACCGCGAGATTCAACGGCAGTCGCGCAATGTGCATATTAATCATAACTACTGTTTATATACCTTTACCACCCTAAAATATACACACCTCACTGCATATGCAATTCAGACTTCGTGACATCATATCTACTTTGTAAAAGCAAAGTCTTTTGTCAGGGACGTCCGAATTGCATGCGTTTAGCTATACCCTAATTCAAATCTGATGGTGTTTTTTGCAGGCGCTCTAACATTGTTTTATTGGTCAGTTTTTCTTTATCTTTCTCCCTAGTTGCTTGGTCTAAATAATGTGTTATGGTAAGACGAAAAAAGTGTAGGTAATCTTAAGCGATGACATGTGACGAAGGACGGCAATCAGCATTAACGACCGTCCGCTCGAACGGACCTACAGTTCAGTAGCTTTTGGATAAAGTGACGGCTATCGCAACTTTTCCATCACGCGACTGACCGCTATCTCAGTTCCATTTCGGGATGTTTGCACGCGTTTCCAATCTCTCTGCCACTAACTTAACCACCGACTGATCTTTCTACGAAAAGGGAAACACCACCCCAACTGAAAAAACCTAAACGCAAATAAACTTCAATTTAAGTGACCAGAACTTTTTCTCTTAAGTGTAAACAACGCCCTTTTTTTCGTCTTGACCTTAAACAGATTCTAAATCAAAGACGAATACCTAGGCATAAAGTTTTATGTCCTAAAAAATAAACCAATACGTTTCCTGCAAGAGATGGTAAAAAATAATACCCACACCCGTCACCATTTGAAAAAGGGACGTTTTAAAATAGTTCAGACCAAGAATTTAATTATTGCAAAATCGTAACTCTATATAGGTTGGGATGCAATAGCTTTTGGGCACACAAATAATATATCCTTTATAATGTCGCAAAGCAGAAAGCCTACACCTAGTGCCCTTTCTTATATGCCATTTTATCGAATATTGCTTTTAAACCGTAACTTATCCATCTTATTGAATATGGCCAACACATATCAATTTTATGTGACTTTATGGCAAGACAGAAGCGGGGAACTTTTATAGTGTAACAAATTTTTAAAAATACCTTATTGGTCAATAAATTTATTTGCTACAACCGGCGCGGCGCTATTGTTATATTATATATATATAACTAGATGTGTTTAATCACCTAGTTACGTATAGAAGTGGGTCAAGTGTTTGTTTTTTAGAATAAAAACTTGTGGGGGTGGTATATAAGGAAGTCTAAAGTGTAAAGGATTGTCCTTCGAGGTAAAGAAGTTTTCTGATGGGGCGGCGGCGATCTGTATAGCATTGCGCACTGCTATATGATATAGGTACTTAGCAAAGCTCTATCTCTAGTAAGTGTAGTGTATAGAAAGGTACATACAAACAACACAAAGTGCAGACTAGCAGCTTCGTTGGCATCGCGGCGCATCCTTTATCGCGCGTCCCGCCTCCAAGTCGTCCTGTTGGCATCTCGGCGACTTCAATGACCCTTTTTGCGCAACAACACAACTAACTCTTGTTCTTTCTAGCGAAAAAGAAATAATTAATAGACGCTGTTACCGTTTATGTGTTTAGTTGTGTTTTGCTGTTGTTCTGTGCCGCCGTGTTTGTACATTCTACACCTATGAAGTATTGTGAGACGCGGATGCTGGCCTCTTTTGCACAGGTACTAATTCTACTTAATGTTTATCATTTTTATAAGCATGTACACAAATAAACAACACCTGATTTTACAACAAATCTTGTACCAAACATTTTTTATTAAACCGCAAAAAAAGTGCAGCATGAATTAACCAGTATCATTCCAAAGAAATATTTGTGCTGCCGCGGTGTTTATGTTTAAAACACTAGTGTCAATATCAAAACAACATAATAACGTTTTATTTAACAAAATATATGGCGTAAACAACCATTTTTTTCGCCGTTTCTGATAAGCCATACAAAATAACAATATTTACACATACTGCATGTTAAGTCGCCATTATTAAAAACATATGTGTACTTACAAGAATCTGGAAAAAAGTGCATTGCATTGCCTGTCATTTATACCATAGCGTAATGCACTAAATGTTTCTGTTTATGTTGACGTAAATACGCCGTCCCGTCGGAACGACGCTATAGACGCTGTAGCGTCGGACGCCGACGCTCAACTGAGACTTGTACACTGTTGTATACAGAATTGCATCACAACACAACACATAAACATAAAGGGCAACATCGCCCTAGTTCCAACGTGAATGGGTTTCATAGCGTACGCACAAGAGAGAAGAGGGTGCAACCACCCTCTCTACGTTCTCTGATGAATGGATCACTCTTTCACCGTTATTATTGTTGTTATTCTTAGAAACAACACACATGTAAAATCAACTTATCATATTCTAATAACTTAGGTAAACGCAAGTCGGATTTCAAAGATGTTATTGTTTGCACAATTATTATAACGTACATGACAATTAAACACTAATTTGGTAACAACGGAATGCTTTGTTGTATCTTAAATATGGTTTAACATATATTGGAATTTCAAAGCGCCGCCGCCGATGTTTTTTTAAATGACCACGTATAAATTAATAGCTAAGTTACGGTATTAATCATGTAAAGGTGTATAAGGTGGTAGGGTTTATTTAAACGATTAAAGTTTATTGGTGGATACAAATGACCGGCATGGGGCAGGGCGAGACGACACATGGTGCATTGACAGTTCTACTGGACCGGTCATAAATTAGCAGATATAAGTACAGAAATTCAGCAGTCATGAGCGTTATTGAGAATGGACTGCTGTAAATTATGCCCCCAGTCCTGTTTCCTTTAAAACTGTACATTTGTCAGCGCTTTAAGCATGTTTTATGGCTTTGATATACCCTTCTTAGCCAGGCTTGGCCACTTACAAACGAAATTATATGTATAAATAAGCCCTCAGTGGAATTAGGTAGCATTTATCTTGATCAATATACGCATCAAATTTAATATTTTACTGGGTTTAAGCCCGTTTAGAACGTCAATCGGTGGTGGTTAATCTGAAATCGTGATTCTTCGCGCGAGTGTTTTATATTTAAATTGGCAACTAACGGTGGCCTTCGTGTAAATACTTGTGCTCATCTCGAGCCCTCCATCCAGCTTCCATCACCGATACGGAATATTTACTCAAGTGTATTTTTCTTCGAGAATTATTCGGATGAAGTTTTTAGCTCCCCATTGCCCTTCCTCTAATTTCATTGTTCTTTCACCCTTAGTTGTTGGATGTTTTATGTTTCTTTCAAGGTTTTTTATTTGACTGCTTGGAATGATGCACCTAATAAGATGCTAAATTGTATCGCTTCTTCCGGAGCACTAACTTTAGAATATTTAAAATCATTTTTTTCTGATAAAATAACAAGAGAAATAAAAAAGAACCTTGCGTAATATATATTTGCTAATTTATACGGTCACCGTATGGTTCGTATATTATTCTTGGAGCATAAATTGTATTTGAAAATTTAAAAGCGAAAATAATAGTGTAGGGGAGTTTTATTGGTGTCAGGACATAAGAAAAGAAAAATAAAAAAAGCATCAGCCAGCATAAATTGTTAAAAGTCAACCTCTAACAAATATTTACGGGGAGTGTCTTTTAAAGAGTTGCGAAAGGACCGCAATGAATGATAAGACGTTAAAATGCATTACCATGATGTCACATGAAATAAAACCCATATACAGGAGCGCATTATGTGAAAAATATGGAAATAATATTGCTGTGGCAAGCAAAACAGCCCTCTGCATATGAAATATGTGATCTGGGGTAAGAAGTTTTTTCCGAGTTTTTGCGCGACCTTTCGCAGTGAATACCAATGGTGCAGTTTTAAGAAAGCAATTCCGTCTAATTTATGTAACGATACCTATATAGGTGCACATTTAAATTAACGGGACTATATTTTTTGCCCGAAACACTTACCTTTTAGAAGTTGCTCGTTCTTAATAAATTTACCACTTCATTTTGGTCTTAATGGCGGGTTTTTTGTGCTGCCGGCAAGACCTGATGTCTGTTTAATGCTATTATCACGACAGGAACTTAATTCAAAGCGATACTTGGCGATTGCATGCCGATACCGACACTCTCCCTATTCATTTTTTGCCGTATTTCCAATTACCATTTCTTAGGGAAGTGTCGGTGGATATTGTCGGCCGGCTTCAGCCACAATTACGCCCTTTTATTTTGTTATGTATGCTCCTCCATTACATTCCTTTATTTAGATCTGTTTTATCTTAGACATTCACTTCTTCCTTCAAACTTAATAAAATGTCCAAGGTAATTTATGTTACAGGCCGCAACTTTCCGCCTTCTTTTTATGATTTTAATTTTATTATGTATTTAGTTTAGCCCCGCGTTTTTAAAAAGTTCGCTTTTGTTTATAGAAATCACAAGTTTAACTTGGTAGAGGAAAAAATGTAAATTTTTAATTTGATACAATTTGGGAAAGTTGTGCATATTTATCAGTGAACTGGAAAGGGTCCAAAATATGTTTATTCAAAAGTGAATACTTTGTTAGAATATTTAAATTAAAACGATGAGCATCTAAAAGTCATATTTTTCAATCCTTTTCAGGACATCCCAACGAAATGCATTTTTAAATAAGAAATTTAAATTTATAATATTTACATCCCTAGTAATTCAGATTAACGCATTAATTATTGAGTCCGAAATTAATAAAACATTTTGTATCCGCGTGCACGTGATGTCTGCCTTCTTACATTTCAAACCTGGTTTTGATTTAATTTTATACAGGGTGCTTTTCCCTATACATAAAACAAATTAAATTTTTGCGTAGAATGTACCCTTAACTATGGCGAATGCGCCTCGGCGCATTCGCCATAATTTCCTGAATTTTACATGGTGTGCTAACCCGGCTCCTTCGCCAAATTCTAACGCATATTTGATGAGACTTCTTAATAAGTGATATAATGGTGCCATTATTGACTATTATTGTCAGCTATAACAATTGTTTGTTTTATTAGCAAAGGTATAGTCTGTGGGAATTGGAAATCGAGCGTGCGGTACGCCCGTTTCGGAACTATTTCGTCTTACGGGCTATTGTCTATGAAATGGAAAAGCTGCTGGCAGATTAGAAACGCCTGACTAATATAATAAGGTTCCCCTTTAGATTACAAACAGAGGGCTGGCTGCCAAGCTTGCTCTGTTTTCGCTGTATTAATGATTCAATATCAATTAGCGGTATCTTGAATAATATAAACTCAATCTTGAGCTAAAAGAAAAAGCCAACTTATAAAAATTCGATTCAGAGGCAGCCAAATTGTGAATATCGTTAATTATTCATGAAGTAACGCATAAACAGTCACTGAATAAGCCATACTTAATGAAATTGCCGCCGGCAACACTCAATTTTTACCAGAAACCTTTTTAAATTTACATCAAACGTTTTGCATTAATATAACTAGGCATTATTCCCAGACAAACTCAAAATTTGCAACACGACTTTTTTTTTAATTATAGCAGGCCGCCTCCTTAGAAAAAGTCCTCAAAGAACAACAACATTTAGAACTGGAGCGCGCTTGGGACCAAGATCGCGACCTCAAAGGCAATGGCAACACAAGCCCAACTTCGGAACCCCGCGGGGTTCTTGACCACTCACCCTCCCCGTCAGTCGAGGCGCAAAAAAATCTCAGCGCCACAATTCCCCCTATTTCCCAGTCACAACCCCCAGGGCCTCAAATAATGGCCTCGCCGGCCTCAAATTTGCACCATATGCAACAATTGTTGCAACAACACGTTTTGAGCCCGACGCAATTACAAACGTTCATGAAGCAACATTCGTTGCTGCAACAACAGCAACAGCATCAAGTAAGTACCTTAAACAAGTCAACAATTGTTGAAATTTTAAGAATTTTTAAAAATGTTAAGCAAAAATATATATTACAATAAAACTTATTTTGTAGATTACTTTTTAGCTGTAGAATACGAATCTGCAGTTTTATTTTTCTTAAAAAAATATTTCAGCAAAATAGACCACACAAAATAGGGTTTCGCGTTTGGAGTCGCGTTTGGAGTCGCCTTTAAAAGCTCGTAGCAATAGAACTAGAAGCGCTACACTTATTTAAGTGCCAAATTCGGATTCAGCACCTCGTTTTACATAAGCATTGATGGTATTCATTGGAGGTTGTGAAAATTAAAAAACTGTGAATATTTAGACCCTTACCCCTTAGTTAAAAATGGGGTAAATTTAAAAAAAAAATTAAATTGCTTGAAACTGTGGTTTTAGGCTTCTTAAAAGCCGTACAAACCAAAACTGCTATCGGTTTTTTTTCAAGTGTTTTGGTTTTTTTTCTAGAGATTTTTAAAGTGGGTCAATTTCAGAAATTTTCAAAAAATTCTCAACAAACAAAATTCTAGTCCGATTACAGTAAAACTTATTTTGTAGACTCATTTTTAGCTGTAGAATCCAAATCTGCATTTAGATTTTTCTTGAAAAAATATTTCTGCCAGCTAGAGCACTTTAAAAAAAAATATTTTTTTTTCCAATTATTGCAATTATTGACTTGATGTGTTTTTTAAGCAACATCAATTAGCGGAATTAGGAAAGAAACAAATAGAACAAACAATGCAGCAGTTACAAGAGCAGCTCCAACTGAATCTAATTCAACAAACACATATCTTGCAAAGTCCCGATAAGAAAAAAGCCTCGGCTTCACTTCAACAACTAGCATTGCAACAGCAACAAATTATTCAACAATTACAGCTAATGCAACGACAGTACGTTGTACACCAAGGCATGGGGATGCAGCCCCTTATGTTGTCTGGACAAGGTATAAAAAAAAATCAGAAAGAAGCTTGAAAAACAGTCATTTTTTAAGTTTAAAATTAATTACATAAGTTAAAATACATAAAAAGTACATAAGTCAAAATACATAAAAAGTACAAAAGTAAAAATACATAAAAAGTAATGCATGTATGAAAATATTGAAAAATGTCGAAAAAAGAAGTGAAGAGCATCGGTCGGGCCAGCCAGCGAGGTATGTAATCCTTGTCCACCCCCTTTGTTAACCCCTAAAGTGGGCAAATGCCATTTAGTTTGAATTTTAGCTTGCTATCTTCGTGCGCGGCTTCACGACGGTTTCACCGACTCGATTTTTTTTATTTTGGCAGTTGCCCCTTGACCTATTCCCTCCCTTATACCTCTGCTGGACCGGCCGACCGACGTGAAGCCACGACGACTTTTCCGAAACATACTAATGTTTTTTTTTTGTTGGTATTTAGGTATAAATTCACGGGACGTTATGAGCCCGTGGAAGGAAATAAGCGACCAACATTTAGTCAACAACAAAACCCCTTCCGATATAAACGGTAAGTTGTCAGTTTTAAGTTTCGTTTTAAGTCCATTTTGTAGTCAATAGTCGGAAAAGATTTATTACCATATTCGAAAACATTGTATAGTTCGACGCGCGCGGGATTGAGAAAATATAGGCGAAACTTCGCCTCGAATAAATTCCACCGTTACGTGAATATTAAATAAATATTATGCAGTAAAAACAATAAAGAAGTCAGCAAAAACTTTTCTCTCTGTATAAGCACTGATGTATGCAATTCCCGCATATGAAAATAATAATAAAACACACTTGCGAATGGGGTGTAGCTACTATTGACTGAACTCGTACCCACTTTGCATTATATTACAAACCTCAACAAATACCAAATCAATTTCTGTATCGCGACACCGCTTTTATAGAAAGCTCTCCAGGGCTGCTGGGCGTCGCTCCAAGCCGCCTCAGTCGAGAGGAATCATCCTCAGAGGAAAAGTCCGAGCGAGCAACCACCACCCCCGACAGAGTTCATCATTTGTATGGGCATGGCGTCTGCAAATGGCCCGGATGCGAAATCATCTGTGACGATCTACAAGCATTTATGAAGTAAGTTTCACTGATTACAGACCAACCAAACTCATAAAACAATTAATGTCAAAGTCAACATTAATTTGGTTTATGTTTAGCATTTCGCGAGGTGATTAATATGTAAAAGAAAAGGGGATAAAGGCCTTTGAATTACAATATTTTGGCGTCTTTACCAACGAAAAGCGACCTGGAATAAATTAAACGAGACGTTTCGGTTTAAAAACTCTAATTACGCCGTTGTTAATTAATATGCAGTTTGATTTAAATGCTAAGTTTAAGGGATTGAATTTTATTTTTTATCAAGGCGTCTAACATTATTCATTAACACTCTTCGCCAAATTTAAAAAAAAAACCTCTTAGGCACTTGAACACAGAGCACACATTAGACGACAGATCGACCGCCCAAGCGCGCGTCCAAATGCAAGTAGTCTCCCAACTCGAGCTTCAGCTCCAAAAGGAACGCGACCGCCTCCAAGCGATGATGCACCACCTCCATCTCTCCAAGCAACTAGGCTCCCCAGAGCCCCACAAAGAAGGGGCTCCCAATTCCGCAAAGCTCCCCGTTGGTGCGTCATTACCGCAACCCCCAGCGTCTATGGGTCACATGGTGCCGTCGGTGCGCTCGCCGTTACATGCGTCGCCTCCCCAAATGGGCGCAGGTGGCCCCATCCGGCGGAGGCTCAGCGATAAGTCCGCTTTGTCGCTCGCTGGTGGTGAGTTTAATGGTATTACTTTTTTTCTTTTCTCTTTAGACTAGTTGCAAGATACACATATTTGTAATTTTAATTTTTAAAGGGGGAAATAATATGTGTGTCTTGCTTAAAGTTTCGCAATATTTTTGTGTATACTTAGGGTTAAATTAGTTTATGTTAATGCTATCAAAGGATTACCGTATATGCTCGAAAGGGCAGGTCTAGACGTACAGCAAGGTATTTTCAAGTTGGCGTCAAAAAAATTAGACATTTGACAGTGGTTTTTTGCAGAAATTCAAAGAAATAGAGAGTTTTACAAAAATGCGGATGTACGACCTCCGTTCACTTACGCTTCGCTGATTAGACAGGTAATTTTAACAGGTTTATTTTTGAAAACTTAGGTGTTGACGTTTTTGATTTTCCAGTCCATTATTGAATCTCCGGACAAACAATTAACACTGAACGAAATTTACAATTGGTTCCAAAACACGTTTTGCTACTTTAGAAGAAACGCAGCTACTTGGAAGGTACGGTAACTTTTTAATTTTTTTAAACAACAACGAGTATTACGTTTTCAAGTACCTATACGTTTATTACGATGAGCTTTTTCATAAATTTAACATTTTTACATTACAAACACGCATAATATAAACATTTTCAGTATTTAAATAATATATTTAAATTATTTATTATTATTTGTCGACGGTGCAGTTTATCAAAATGTGTTTATATAAAAATATGAAAAATATTAAATTTACAGGAACGATCTGCTTATAGCTTGCATGTTTGTTTAAATGTTTAAATTTATTTTTTTATCATTGATTTTGTTGATTATTTTTTTGGGGTCACCGAAAAACACAATAACGTGGTTTTTGGTGGCTTCACAAAGAAAGGAGTTGCCGTCAGAGAAGTAACAAACAAAATAGCTGACATGGCGATCTATCTATTCTGTTAATAGAACGCAGTGCGACACAACTTGTCGCTCCACAAATGTTTCATGCGAGTGGAGAACGTGAAAGGGGCCGTGTGGACCGTGGACGAAGTGGAGTTCTACAAGCGCCGGCCGCAGCGCTGCTCGTCGGGCCCCCTTGCCCAACCAGTCGTGGGGTACGGAGCGCAATCATTTTTTTACTTTCACTTTTTTATATTGTGTGTTTTGTGGTTTTTTATACATCTTTTTCCTAATCTTTTTACATCTTTTTTATATCTTTTTTACTAACATTGTGTGGCTTGGTTTGCGTGGTATAGTTGAGTCCGCTCTGGCTCTAACGGCTGAGACAGAGATAAAGGGGTGAGTAATCGGTAATCTGTCTATCAGTCCGTCAGTGAGCCAGAGACGCGGCGCGTGCGTGTATAGCCGGTTCATGTGACGTCTAACCCGCATGCGTGGGCGCTGCTTAGCGCGGCAAGCGACTAACGGCGCTAACGGCAGGTACTGCCTCCCAAAGGCACAGGTTCCCCACTCCCCAACTAACTTAGACCTCACTTGATTGTATCTTTCTCTTTTGGGTCTGGTGTGTAGAATGCGATACGCACTAATCTCTCGCTCCACAAGTGTTTTGTGAGATATGAAGACGACTTCGGATCATTCTGGATGGTGGATGATGCTGAATTCGTGAAGCGGCGCCACTTGTCGCGTGGTCGACCGCGCAAATATGATCCCACTCCCTCACCAACACCACCATTCTGCGCACAGTAAGCACTTTTCAGACGGCGCGACAGCCCCACCGCGCGTGCGTGTGCTCTGCTCTGCTCGGCTAAGACATTAAGGCGGATGGCTTTTAAGTTGCAAAGCGCATTCGCTCTGTTTTCACAGGTGCAAATCTCGCAACGTTTTATCCGTCCGCCTTAACGCTAACAAATATACATAACAAATTTCTCCATGTTGTTATCTATATTTAAGCTCGCCTAAATTCTTGTTTGATTCATAGCGTTATGCGTAATTCAAACAATAAACAAGAATTTGAACAGCATCAATGTTAACACAAAACAGAGCTTCCAGTTATAATTTTGTGTTGTAGTTATAAAAAAATAGTTTAGGATAAACGCAATTTAAAAACCGACAGACACATACACGAGAGCTTTGCCTGTTAGATAGCATGTATGTCCTTTTTTAGATCCTGAATACTTTTACATCAAAATAAAAAATGCGACGACAAAAATTCAGTTTTAAAATAAAACAAAACAGCTTCGCGCCGAGCAGCAACACTTTTCTAATTGCATGATGTAGCGCTTATATTTAAATTATGGCAAAAAAAACATAGGTGTAGTGAGCCGGCTTTTGGAATGTTTGACGTTAAACGTGACACATTTTTTCGGATTATTAATTTTTATCGATTACCAGATTAAACGTGTCACTTAAATGCATTTACTGAATGAATGTGATGGCTTTAACGCTTTTCTTGGGGACCAAACAAATTTGCATGTAAAAAATTCAACAACAACCTTTTATATGTATTTGAAACCACAAAATATTGTGCCACATCTGTAAGTAAAACTGTCTACATACGTATAATATTTTAAAATATATATTTTATCTCTTTTTTGAAATATTTTTAAACAATCTAAATGTTTTTCAATCTTGCACGACTCCAATTCATATCAGTAGCGTTCCTGTATGACTTTTTAAATATTATTTTTAAATATTTTAATCTTTTAAAAGGCCGCTCGGTCAGTTACCATCCGAGGTCATCCAAAAGGTAATTTTTTCATACAGGAACAATTAGGATTTTTTTTATTTCGTAGCATTGCTAAAATAAGTCTCTCAATCATTTACCTACCTCGAAATCAACTAAAAAACTGGTATGTCTTTTAATCTTTTTGAAATTATTGCTTGTTCGTTTTTTTAAACGAATCGATGTTAATACCCCTTTAAAAACCTTATTCTTATAAAGCGTTGTTTATACAGGGGCGCTTCAAAGAGTCCAACATTAAACCACAGTCCAACGATGTACGGGGAACATCTTTCAGCCAATGTACAGGTATTTAAATCCCTATTGCATCTGACTAGGACTAAAATGTTTAAATAGTTTATGCAGGCGACACTGATGGACGAAAACAACATGAACTTTTTGACTAACGCGTCGTCCTTGGTAAACCGAGTTAGAGATCGGTCCGAATCTCCAATTATGGATCGTCACATTAGGTAAGTTTTCCGACAGATGGCGCGTCAAAAACAAGTCGTCTGTATGTCTCTTTGTGATTTACGCGTGGTCTAAAACGTTAAGCAGGATTTTTTCAAGGTCTCCAATAAACGGTGGTCTGCACATAAAGCAGGAGCTGTTAAATCAAGAGTTGGCAGCGCGAGGGTCGTCAGATCAGGAGCAAATGCATCTAATCAAACGAGAGATGCATTCAGAATACGAAGATTTAGATGCCGATCATTCTGAGAATATGGCGGAGGATCTGACCGTTACGTCCGACCATAATGAGTCACTCATGGACGCATAGTGCGATTTAAGACGCGCGACAGAATGGTATTCTAGCTCGACTGATAGCTCCGCGCGAATTTTTGTAAATGTGTGTAAATAGAAAAAATGTTAAGATGAAAGATGGAGTGTGTTTTAAATACTGTTATCTGTTAGCCTAATATGTAATCAGTATAAAGACGTTAACATTATTTTTGTGCTGTCTATAACAGGGTTTATTGGTTATGTTTTAAAAAAGGACAATTTATTAGGACCTACTGACTGTTATTTATTGTTTTTCTATCGTAGGAAATGCTAAAGGAACCACTAGTCCTAACTTTTGCCATGTTTTCTCTCATTTTTTAATTTTAATGAACTCTGTGATATTTCTTTCGCACCATCGACATTTTCTCTAAATTTTTGTTTTATTGTAAGGGATTTATATCTAGTGGGTCCTCGGGTATTATTTTTAACTTCATTAGCATTTAATTTAATTGCTAATGTGGGGTCGAATTTGACTTGAAATGCCAAAATAATACAGGAAATTGCAGACGCTAAATATTTCCATCCAAGACGCTAAGAGTAGTTTCGGATAGGTAAAGAAAGACAATCGTAAACACTGGCAAAGCCCAGTAAGAATGTGTGATTTAAAAAAAAGCAATTTCAGTTTTTTTAAAATTAGTATCAGTATTATAAGCAATTAGTTCTGTACATATTATCTGCCTATGCAGGCTGACCCACATTTTTAAAAGAAATAAAAAATTTAGAAGAAAATGAAATTAATCGATTAGTTTAATTGGAAATTCTGGAAAATATGGTCATCCTGCATGTGGAAATATTTAGCCGGCGTCAGTCATGCATATTTAATTGATGTAAAAAAGCAATATTGTAAATTATTAAACTTCGTTAAGTATTCGAGCTCTTATATCTTTAAAGGAAGAAATTTATTCCATATCAATATAATATTATATCAGTGTATAAATAAGTAGTTACAACGTTTTTTCGTATACCTACCCTTAATAAGCGAATTTTTGTACTATATTTTTTTTAACTTCCGTACTTTTTAGGTATAAATTATTTATTTTTGTTCATATCACGATTTCAAGTTGACGCACCTTTATTTGTATCTGTTTCTTATTTTTTTTCATAAGACGCTGAAAATTCTTGGATAGTATGAAAGCAGCCCCGGTAGAGAAATTCAGTGTAAAGCGCTGTTTTCATATCAGTTTTTTGCCAAAAGCATTCGCATTTATGTGATAGTTCATTTATTGATATATAGAAAATGCTAGACCTAGGAATTAAGCATGACTATATGGGACATTTTAATTTTCTCTCAACACTAAACACAAAAACATTTTTCTATCATATCAGTGGTTGACATAGATGTAGTTTTTGTTTTTAATGTTGATCCAACCATCTTCATGTAAAATTTACTCTCGTATATCAATAATTCTCATTTGTTATTAATAAATAATTATTAATTACATTGAATTTCAAAGTTGTGCGATTTATTTCATCCGCCCTACCCCCAGCGCCATCTCGTGGCGAAGCCACAAACCCAAACCAAGCCATCTCGTGGCGAAACCACCAACTCAAACCCCGCCATCTAGCGGAAGAAATAAAAATCAATGTTATGAAAGATATACTTTATTAAAGAAGTCTTTAACAAATAGCTTTGCACAAAACTAGAATAAATATTTTAAAGTAACATTTTCACAATACTTAAAGACTGATCAATGCATTGAAAACTGGAATTAGTTTTATAAAAACATGAATAACAACTCAAGAACAAATGTTACTAGGTAAACAATTTGGCACAATAACAATCCATTCAAAAATAATTAATAATAAAACATTACAGTGTTGTAGCACATCATTTGTTGTTGAGTAACGAATAAATCACAATGATCAACGATCAAACAACATATGATGACGTGTATTTAAAAATTGTTTCAAAAAGTTTTTAAATACACGTCATGCTAGGAACGTGGAACTAGTGGCCGGTTTTGGCCGGATTACTCGAAAGCCCCACTTTTTCGGCGATATTTCCAATGATTGAGCTCAACGTCGGTTCATAACTGTAGGGAATCTCGCGGCTCCGGTAATACACCCTGTAGAACACCTCCCGGACTTGATTTAAACGCGTCGCGCGGCTGCAAACAAAAAAAATTAAACCCAAAAACACAAAAAATAAACATTTTACATACTTAGGAGTATTGTCAACGAGCCGAGACATCTCTTCTTCAATATCATGCGAAGCATGATCCGTACTGCGCAAACTCCCAGTTCCAGTGACTACCTGCCAACTTCCGGAGCTCGAGGAATCCTGTCGTTGACGAAGAATATTCGGCACCGAAACAGGAGACGTTCTTTTAGACTGCGGTGACCACGCAATCGGCGGAAGAGTGTTATTGCTACAGAAAAATTAACGTAAAAAAATTGTCTTTACGTCCGCGTATAGTTTGCTTTTTTTTTAATATGGCAAATAACTGTGAAAATCCAAGACATTCTGTAAAAACAGTTTTTTGAAAAAGTGCCTCCTTTCGGAAATAATGGCCTTTAAGCGGGTAGACTAAAAACACATAATCGTAAATAATTAATTACCAAATGATTTGTCTAACCATCATGAAACTTGTACAATCAATAAAGATAATAAAAGCGGTCATTTTAAAATTTGGGGCTCCTTTTAAAATGGATTAAACACTGGTAGTGTTGATAAAAACTGCATGTAATTTCTTTAAAAATTTTGTTATTTTGTTTATTTTTTTAAATACCACAAGTAAAAACTTTTTACCACAAAATTTCTGAGACACTGTACCGTTTACGAATAAACTGCCAAAAACACTCTTAATGTACCCCATATTTTTGCATAAAACTAGACTGTTTTAAATTTGTATGCCACTTACCACTGTCACTAAATTGAAGTAAGTTTTTTGTCAAGTCCAATGCAAAATATGGGGTACATACAGAATTTTTTGCAGTTTATTCATAAACGGTACAGTTTCAAATCGTAATTTTTTTTTAACTTGAATTGGGGTATTTAAAAAAACAAAATTACAAAATTCTTAAACGCAATGAATTTAAATGCAGTTTTTATTAACACTACCAGAGTTAAACCCATTTTAAGAGAAGCCTCAAATTACAAAATAGGTTTCAAATGACCGTATTTATTACCTTTATTGATTATACAAATTTCAGTATATTTACGATTGCTTGTTTTTATTCTACCTGTTTAAAGACCATTATTTCCTAAGGGACAATTTTCCAAATAACTGTTTCTACCAAATGTCTTGGATTTTTCCCAGCTATTTGCCATACAAAAAAAAGCAAACTATACGCGGACACCCTGTATGACATAAAATAAAAACTAAATCACCTATAGTAGTAAACTTCTTCGCCAAACGTATCGACAAAGGCCCAGGTCTGGAGGTAAGCGTCATCAAGAGGAATAGGGTAAATACTCGGGATAGGATTTGGACTAGGACTAGGGACTAGAAAGGTCAAAAAGGTCACTCAAACTAAAAGCGACTTACCCATTGGTTTCATCTTTTACATCGTTACTTGGGTTGCTGTTGGAGTCTGAATTGCCAAAAACGGCAGGATCTTGAGACTTGGTGCTAACCGAGGAGCAAATCGAGTTTAAACTGATGTTGGAACCGCGCAAACCGTCCTCTAGTAAAAGCTCGAGTTGCGAATCGCTATCAGTACGGAAAACACTGACCGGCTTCTCGTTTTCGGCTGCTTTAGTAACCTTCTCGCTTTTGTCGTGCTTTACCGCTGCTTTGTGACGATTAACGCTAAACTCGTCGCTGCCCAAATACTTCAAAAACGAGAAACAGAAAAAGAATATTTCCTCTCCTTTTGAAATGCGGTCGCGCAAATCATGCCCAAACAACATCCAGTCGTACGCAATTGTTAAATAAAGGATCTCATGTTCGTTTAGGCTTTGATGAATAACCCCATCGGCCCATAAGCTTAAACGAAGAAGCGATATAAAAAGAGGCGTCCTGTCCCAACCGCTGATACAATGTATCAACACCCCACTTGTGCTGTCTTGCAAATATTTAATAAGATACGTCATGTAATTACGCGTTATTTCAATCAGGTCCCATTTCTTGTACGAGTCCCAGTCGATTTTTAAATCCTTGTTAAAGGGCAGGTTAGGGATTTCAACTTTAGAATCGACGTGACTTTGATTCCAGTTAAAAACGAGGCCTTCGCCTGAGCGGTTGCTGTCCCAGAAGTCTTTAAAAAACTCGCAGCCAGGGTATGGAAACGTGACGATGTTAAAATCGGAGTAGCGATGCTCCTTGTCGATTTTCTCAGACGATGTTACGCTAAAACACTTTAATTCTAGCCCAGCTTTTTCCATAACGTTTTTACTTACTACATGCCAAATTTAACCTTCTTGTTCTCGATCATGAGATCCACGATAGTGTTGACGTTAAACCTCTTCAATAATGTGATATCCTGGTTCCTGACAGCGTCAAAAAGTTGCCAGTCGCCCGTTGCTGCGACCGGTGGAGTCGTTTCCAGCGTTTTATTGTCCGCATCGTCGCCATTTTCTTCTTGGCTCCTTGAGGATAGGATGTAGTCCAAGCCAGACCTTCCGTAAAGCTCTGGACCACAGCTTAAAGTGGCTGAGCGACATATGTTCTTGCCCTTGTACAAAATAACCGGGATTGGGAAGCGCGCCCTGCACCTAAAATAATCGCGCTTCTTTATTATGTGTTTGTGATTTTGTGTGTGTTATAAATACCTTGCTGAGCGGGATTTCTGGATGTGGTAGCGCAATGACGTGGCCTCGTACTGCCTTTCGAAGATAGTAGCAGTCACCTTGTTGCTTCCGTGGGGTAGCTCGTACTCCAGAATAAGCAACTGACTAGGGTACCTTGAACTGAGCTCGCCCTTCTCGTTGGAAATCTCCATTACCTTGTAATCCATCTGCATTAGATGCTTGCATTTCTCCAGCACTTTAGCAAACTAAAAAGAAATTACGTAGTTGTAGTTTTTGACTTTTGGGGTTATTTGGCTTGGCATACATATTCGTTTTCGTCCGCTGCTTTGTACGTGCTGAGCAGAAAAATCTGCAGCATTCGCTGGATATCATTATCCTCCGTTGTAACCATTTTAATTGTTAAGAGCAATACAAGGGACTATTTTTAATACAACACTTGAACTCATGTCACTGCCCAACATAAACACGGAACACGACAGTAGTTTGTTTTTTGTGTTATGTTTATGCTCCAACTTTGATAAGACAAGATTTGACATGCCACAATTAATCCAAATCGCAGACGCGAATTTTATGAACGAATAACCCAATTTTACGATTATTTGATAGCTTATCGCAAAGAAACGTGGTTTCAGTTTTTGACGTCTCGTTGTTTGTTGTTCACAGCTGCAATTAGCAGTAACATTTGTGTTTTGAGCTGTTTTGTTGGTAGTAGTGGCGACAGGAAACTGTAATTTAAAAAAAAGTTGCACCGACTTTGGAGTAGATGGCGCTAGTTGAAAAGTTGGTTAATTGCTTGCATTCCTTTGCTTTTGACATTTTTACATGACAGTTTATTATTCTGTCGATTAGAGAAGAGGCTGCGGCCTTCGGAGACCTTAATTACTGAAAAATCTGCAATTTTTATTCAACTTAATCTAACGAACTAAACAGATAATAAAGATGACACGTAAGTTTAATTTTCTCTTTGTTTAAATCAGATTTTGCTTACAAAAAAACCTGCGCAGGTGGAAATCAACGAGAGCTAGCTAGAGCCAAAAACCAGAAAAAGCAGCAGGATAAGGATAAGAAAAACAAGGACGAAGGTCTAACTTTAGAACAACGAAAACACAGGTAAATTTTCCTGTATTTGCGACTATTTTTTCATAAAACATGGAGCATGAAAACACCTATTTTTAGCATAGGAAGTGACAGATACATCCGGATTCCGGAGCGCCAAATTTAATTAATTTTTTTTTCAGGGACGCAGAAGTAATGCGTGAAAAACAACGGAAAAAAGAGGAAGCGAAAGCACCGTGTAAATAATCTACTACAACTTTTATACTTTTTTCAATCTAATAATTTATTTAAAATTTAATATTTTTGTGAAATAATTTAGCACCTAAGTTATGGAATCAAAATGTCCAACATTATCTTAACTAAATGAAGAAAAACGTTTTTTAATTCATGTGTTTGATTTACGCAAAAAAAAAACTACAAAATAGCCTTTTCAAATGGTTTTATTTAATAATTTAAAGTATTTCGAGGTTTATTAAAATACAGATTCTATCCTTTGACAATTTGAATAATTTTTAGCAGAGAGCATGTGTATTTTAACTCAAAAAAAATATTAATGAAAACAAAATATAAAAAAAAACATGGGCAGTTTAAAAAAGATGATTAAATATGGTAAAATTATGTTTTGCACTCGCACAGCCGTTTATTATCACATGAATGATAATGATTGTGCCGAGAACATTTTCAAATAACAAAAAATATACAAAAAAAAAACCAAGCCCCGATTTAGTGCAGTTAAATTTACAATTCAAGCTTAGAAAACGATTTTGCGCCGTAAAAATGGGCAAAAGCTGTCCTCTGTGAAAACTTAAAAATATGTCTTTTTTTATTATAATATAACTTCCCATTTTTACGGCGTAGTTTCAGTTGCCTTAGATAAACAATCACAAATGTGGAAGAATAGGGGTTCAGCAATTATTTTAAAACCACGTCAGCAGTTTTAAAATAATTGCTAAAGTACTACCATATCTACTAAGCAATACTACATAACGTTGTCAAAAAATATTCAATTGACTTATGCAATATTATCTCTCAATCGATATAAAAAATTTGGCCCCACTGCGAATATCCCCAAAGCTGGGGGTACTAGCAGGGGAAGGTTGCAATTTTTTATAAAAATACAATGTGGACTACACAACAGGTCTTAATCATTTAAAACTCTTAAACCATCAGAAAAATAGTAATTAATAGGTTGCGATTTTCAGGAAAATTAAATAAAGTTTGCATAGGTATTCTTATGTACATTTTTGAGAGATTTCAGCGTTGTATGAATTACGACGAACTACTGACAGCCGGGGGGGCTGGCCGGGCCGCTGGGGCGCCCCCTGGCACGAATTCCGCGGCCAGCGGGTTGAGGCTGCTCTCTTTTGCCAGCTCAGTTGAGTCCAACTTCAGATTGCTAATTAGATTGGAGACGTCCCCGTTTAAACTGCAAAATTTAACTTTTTAGTTTGTTTTTGGGGGGGTTTGTTTGGGGACTTACTCAGGGGGGTTCGGAAAAGCGTTCTCCGAAGTCTCGTCGGCCAGCATGGCCTCAATGCACTGCTCCATGAGGGCCTCTTCCTCGAGGCGCTGCATGACCTAGAAGAACAATAACCTCGATGTCAACATCTGCAAACGTGGAACGTGAGCTGTTTTTCAATATTACCTCTTTGTCGAACTCCTCCTCGTTTTCCATCCACAGATATTCGGAAAAGTCATCCTCGGCCGTGTTGTTGAACTGCTGAACTCCATTATTCTCTACGTTTTCTGCGTAATACGCAGAATTTTCATAGTTGTAGAGACCGTTTTCACTGTTTTGCGATGTAGGCATTTTCATGATCTACCACACAAAAAAAAACGAAAATAAGTTTCTCAAAAACGAAAGTATCGTATTGCGTTTCATTAAATTATACCATAAAAAGTAGTCCGCTCTTGTTACTTCATTCCACCATTTTAGGAAGAAAGATTTTAAAAAAACATGGTCATAACTCACCTTTTTAAAAACACCTCAAAAAAGTTGCGATATCACTCAGAAAAGTTGACAATTTTCCTTTAATTTCCTGCAATTTCAACAGCTAGGTGCCTTTGCCAAATTGAAAATATTGCTGCTCACTTTACTTGTTGTCAAACAGACTGGACGACATTTAATGTAAACCATAGATACGGAAGCAAAACCAAAGACAGAAGCTAGTTCATGAAAAGGCTTGACGATGGCGGCACGTTAAAGGAAACTGTAATTTGTGATGTAGTGGTGGTTGCAGTGCTTGTCATCCAGAATCAGAATATGCTAGACAACCCAAAATACGTATAAGTGTGTTATGGGTTGCCAGGCCTACTTTGGCGCATTTTTCAAATTTTAAAGCTTTAATTAACTTTTTTAACAACTTGTCCTAAGAAAAAAAATGATTTCTTTGTTTTCTTGGAAGTTGTTGTTTGTCTGAGGGTTTTATGGTATAAAAATGTAATGCGTAAATAGTAATTAATTTTTTGTAGCGTTCCAATTTTTATTTAAATTTAATAACTAAGATTATGGGTTGGGTAGGCCTTCTCAGAAATTATTAACAAAATCGTATATTATAGGTTAGTCTACAATTCTTCAGCATCTGAATTCTTTGCAAATTGACTTCTTGTCTTGGAGAGGGAGGGGACGGACAGTCAAGTAATATACAAGCAACTTTATAAGTAAATTTTAAACATTGCCGGACTGCATTAGCGGTAAACAGATTATTTCAATTTTTTAAGTTAATAGATTTAAATAAACATACATGACAGTCGTCAATTTTTAGTCAAAAATGGATTTTAGATTCAAAATTTTGTGTTTACTAGTGGTACTTTGCAAAAGTGCGGTTTTTTGTGAAAATGATGAGGAAGACGATTCAGTTGTAATAGAGGGTAAGTCTTCGCAAATAAATATTAATTTTTTTTATGTTCCAAAAAGTTGTTCAGTTTGGCCCAAGTTTTTTTGATTTCTTTTTTTAAAAAATGTTTTTTTTGTGACATTCTACACACCTATTTTTATTTGATATGTATAATTAAAAAGTAATAAAAGTTTAAAACTTGTTTTTCCATAAACTAGTCTGTTAGAGAGACAATAAAAAATTAAAAACAAAATGCGTGGTTGATGACCGTTACATCTGATTAAAAATCGCAACGAGTACCTCATCGAAATATAACTGGATTACAGCCGCGCATATAATTAAGACGAAAATTTTAGTTTATTGACTTATTTTAATTGGAGCGGGTTTTTTTTACCACCTACATCACACACCTTTGGAGGCTGATGAAACGATTTTGGATACAAGAATTATTAATATTTAATTGAAGTAGGTATCGCTCGAAGCTGATACCAAATAGATGTAAAAAACGGCATCTCCTTAGTGCTTCGTGGAACTCGCAATCAGAAGCCATTTACTCAGTGCCAAGGTCACGCGGATCGTTCACCTCTTGAGCACTTCACCAGCCCCGACTTTACCACAGATTTATTCTAAAAAAATTCACAAAATAGCGCCGCGCGCCTAAACAAAACCACGAATTAAAAACCAATCAGCTTTTAATGCTCTAATTTATGTTGCAGCTTTCCCTCAGCAGAAACGAACCGCACGCCAATTTCTTATTAACGAACCAACCTTCCAAACATACAATCCTTTTGTTTACACGGCTTTAAACGCACCCTGGAGCCGTTTCCCTTTAGCAACCACAGGCTCGTGCATAACCAGCAAAGGCGCAGCAGGAAAATGCACCTCTTTCCGACAATGCTACCCTTATTTCAAACTCCCAGAACTGAACAACTTCGACAGTTGGGTACTGGGGATGTACGATACTTGTAGCTATTACACGCCTCAAGGACGACAGGTACATTTCCTATCTATCATTACTTTAAGTAGTCCTTATCATTACATTTGTATACTTAGATGTTTGGCGTATGTTGCGCCGCCAGTCAAGAAACCAGCTCAACTGTACAACCACCTGAAGTACAAGAAATTGACAACTTTAACAACACCACAAGCGAGGATAATGCAAAGAATCAGTTCTTGGACTGGCCACCACCGCTACCGACGCACCCCCCAGACCACACAATCCCGCCAATACCAACGCACCCCCCGCACCATACCGCGCCAACGCATCCGAACGAGTTTTCCTCCACAGCTTGGCCTCCAAAACCTCCAACTGTGCCGCCAGTCACAAGCGGAGAAGTGCAGAAGCCCTCGACCACAACCAGGCTCCCAACGTACCCTACGTACCCGACTTACGTACCGTCCAGACCACCTACGACCAAACCAACAACGCCAAGTCCTGTGGTGCCTGCCGCGTCCTGCGGGGCGAAGAACGGTTTCCAGGACCAGGAACGTATTGTTGGAGGACACAACGCAGACGTTGGGGAATGGCCATGGATCGCTGCGTTGTTCAACGGCGGACGACAGTTTTGCGGTGGATCCCTGATCGACAGCGTTCATATCTTGTCCGCTGCACATTGCGTCGCACAGTCAGTACCCTCTTTAATTATACTTACACTTTCACCACTACAAATTGTTCCTTGTACTATTTAAAGCACTACTCGTATATATATCTAGTAGCGGAAAGATTTTTTAGGGGAGATGTAAGTTTCCCAAGGCACTCTAATTTTCTTTTTGCAGCATGAGCTCATGGGACGTGGCACGCTTAACAGTCCGTCTAGGAGACCACAACATCAAATCAAACTCCGAGGTACGCCACATCGAGAAGCGCGTCAAGAGAGTGGTTCGGCATAGAGGTTTCGACGGACGTACGCTGTACAACGACATCGCAATCTTGACCTTGGACAGTCCTGTCGCGTTTAACCAGCAAATTCGACCTATTTGTCTACCGACTGGTGGCGGGACCGAAACAACTGGGCGTACAGGCACAGTGATTGGTTGGGGTAGCATACGCGAGATGGGACCGCAACCTGCCATTTTGCAAGAGGTGAATATCCCGATTTGGAGCAACAGGGATTGTAAACTGAAGTATGGACCTGCGGCGCCTGGGGGGATTGTGGACCATATGTTGTGCGCTGGGCAAGACAACAGAGATTCATGTAGCGTACGTATTATTTAAAAAAAAATTCTCTTGTATTGAGATTTAAATTTTGCAGGGTGACAGTGGAGGACCATTGATGGTTAACTCAGGGAAGTGGACGCAGGTTGGAATCGTTTCTTGGGGAATTGGTTGTGGTAAAGGACAGTATCCTGGGGTTTATACAAGAGTTGAAAAGTTCCTGCCTTGGATTAACAAAAATTTAAAATAATAAACGCCTGTCTTTAAAAAAAAAAATGCCATACTACTACTAGCGTAATAGTAAATAAATAAATTATTTCTTAACATATCTGTGCTTTATTTTTCCTTAGTAAATGATTTTATAACTAAAATCCAAAAGGATAAGCGAATTAAAAAAAATATAAAGCTAAACAAGTCAATTAAAGGTTTTGGTTTTTTAGTCATAATTATTGTTTTGCGACCTGTCCCATTAGAATAAGCTTGGTATTTCTTTGTTTCACCTTAAAAACAAGTTATTGGTTCTATTTAAATAACAACAAAAGCAAAACTTTGATACCTATACAAAATTTATTAAGCTTATTAATTAAATACCAGAAAACAGAAAAAGCTTAGACGTTTTTGGAGACATAGATAAGACCAAATGATTTGTTTTTCAACAAGCACCCCTGCTGCTCGGTGCACGAGGCACAAAGAATTTAAATCCTTACAAAACTTAAAAAACTGGCTCAAAACTCCTTGAAACAAAAATATTTTTTTTGCAAAAAGCTAGCGCAATTTTAAACGTAAAGAACTCGCGCAATTCTGGTATCTTGTCGACGTCGCGGCACGACTTAAATAACCGTCGGGGAGACATACAAAACTACGAAAAAATTATTAATGATATCTCACTGCATGCCGTAAATGACAATTGATGATCCATCGGCAAAAAACTTAATCAGAGTCAATTTGAAAATAGAATACGTAGGAAGTGTTTGTACGTGATGCAAAGAACGAATTTGCATCTCTGTAGGGGTTGTTATCGCATCCCCTAGTGAGCTAGAGCCCCTGGATTTGTATAAATACGATGGACCAATGTCTTATCCCAACAAAGTTGCGATGGAACTTCGAGTCAACATGTTTATTTATTGTTTAATTATGGTTTTTGTTCTGTTTGTTAATAGTGTTTGTGCAATGCCAAGTGTAAGCCCCTAAAATACACCGCAAACTAAATAAACATGTGTTTTATTTTAGTACGATTCCGCGCTGGAAAGCCCATCAGATTCGGACAAGCTAAAAGACCCTTTATGGTTCGGCCCGCGGTTGGGCCGCAGAAAAAGAAACCAGCACGAAGCGAACTCAAAAACCGATTTAGAGACGCAGCAAATAACCGCAATCCTCGAAGTTATCAAAGACACTCCATGGACTATTCTGGCAGTTAACGGTAAGGCACAATTCTTAAACCTTGTTTGTTTTAATGTTATTAATATAGATGGCAAAAACACGCAAGTGTACCACCAAGACGCAAGCGAAGACATGGATTTTAAGGACAATAGATGGGACGACAATGAAGAATTTTTGACGCAACGTTCGCCACCCTTTGCGCCCCGTTTGGGGCGCCGCCAGACGCCCTTCGTTCCTAGACTTGGACGTGAAACACCAAAAATGAATATATAAACTAGTTATTAATAAATATTACCAACCCTTATGTCTTGTTTTATTTAAATAAATAGATGAATAAATAATCAAATAAATGAATTAATTAATGAATGAATTAATGGAAAAATAAAAGCACAGTGTTTTCCAAACGGTTATATTGGTTATTATCAATCATTATAAACTGAATGTAAAAAAATATTCATTAACAAGTCAAGTGGCACATATTATTTCAGTATTTTTTTGATAGTTTTGCTTCAGTACGTAAGTTAAAATTTAAAATTCAAACCCTGTCCGATTTAAAGTGCCGTTTTTAAAACCACACTTTTAAAAGTTAAGTCACAATATAAGTAACAACAAATTCAACATAATAAAAATGCATTATTTTGTAAAATATATAAGAAGTAGAAAATAAAAATCGGAATGTTGTTTAAACAATAAAACAATTTAAAACAAACGCTTTTCATACGAAAATAAACTGTGTACGTTACCTTCCAATTGCGCTGAATGAGATCTCAATTCGAAACGTAGCTCGTCGTTGTACATTAATTGCCTGAGAAAAAAAAACGTTTTTAGGCCATAACTTATTTATTTGTGGCGCGATTTTAATAAAATTTCAACACGCGTTAAGTAATTTTATAAGAAACGTAAACCAACACCTAAAACAGCGCTACAACGTTTTGGCTTCATAAAAAAGCCATCGTAAGCCTAATTTATCTCCTGAAGATATTCCAAAGAAACGAAACGTCGTACAAAAGTTTAGGCGACAGATTCAGATTCCTGACAAAACGCTTTAAGGGCAGTGTTAATTTCATAAGAATCGGATAAGAAACATAGGAGTTATGAGCAAAAAACAACGTACCTAAGCGCGCTCAACGATTTAGTTCCAATATCCTGGCAACCATGCCGCAACCCGCATTGCAAATAAGGAACAAATCGCAATACTGATCCTTTGTCTACTATACTTCCACTTACGCCTTGTGCAACTTTCATTTTATCAACCTCACTGCAACAAAAAACAAATTAACGCAATTTTAAACCTAATTTTTGAGAAATTACTTGTGGAAGTAGCGATTCATTGCAGAACCTTCAGCGTCTTTACGATCCATTGCTTCGATGCTTCCCATTCCACGGTATTTCTTCAACCTTACCCCGTCGGAGAAGAAGTACTCGCCCGGCGCTTCGGACGTCCCAGCCAGAAGAGAACCCATCATTACTGCAAAAAGACACATTAAAAAACGTCCCTAAGGGTATTACTACAATTTACTGGTAGAGGCGCCCAACGAAAGTGCCTTGGTGATATGTCCAATAGACTGAATGCCTCCATCAGCGATTACCGGCACGCCAAAACGTCGTGCGTACTCAGAGACCTTGTAAACGGCCGTAGCTTGAGGCCGACCAACGGCCATGACTTCTTGCGTGATGCAAATGGATCCGCTGCCCATACCAACGCGTAGCGCGTCCGCGCCGGCCTCAATTAGGTTTTTAGCCTGTTGGACTGTTACAACATTCCCTGCGATCACTTGTAGATTAGGATATGTGTTTTTGATGAACTTTATCATGTCGATTTGGTAGATTGAGTTGCCTTGGGATGAATCGAGTACTACAACGTCGACACCAGCTTGGGCTAAAAGGGCAAGACGCGGTTTGTCTTCTTCGCGGGTGCCGATCGCGGCGCCGACTATGAGTTGTTTGTTGTCATCTTTTGAGGCGATTGGGTAGCTTTTTGCTTTTTTTAAATCAGTACGCGCCATTAGAGCGATTAAATTGCCTTGCGCGTTGATTATTGGGAGTTTGCCTTTTTTGCTCTTTTCCAAAATTGCGTTGGCTTCATGAAGAAGCACGCCTGATTGGGCTGTTACTAGGTTTTCTAGTTTGGTCATGATCTGTAAAAAAGCATTCACTTTTACAAGACATTTTGTTAAGTACAGAGTGTCCAAAAAATGGAGCATAAACGCGATAGTACGTTGTTGGCACATGTCTAGTGAGTCCTAGAAAATTGTTTAAAAAATCTATCTCATATACCCTCGGAGATATAAGGTCCCAAAGTGCGAAACTTTAAACGCTTGTATCTTGAAAATAACAGCACCGAAATGGCTAAATACAAAGGCACATCTATCTTAAATTATTTTCGTTGCGTTTATGCGCCATTTTTAGGACATCCTGTATAGAATTGTTATCTCAAAGAGTTTTTTTAAGTTGTGACCTTTTGCGCCCACGTTTCGCGTCCTATTTCTTTATTTGCAATTACAAAACATCATTATTTACTTAACAAGTTCTAAAAACGTTCGCGATAACACAGCTCTTACGACATGTATTTACAAATATTTTATTTAAAACAAACAAAAACAATGCGTATTGCGATTAAACTTGTTATAACTCACCGTTCCCAATTTAGTACTGGTACAATCCTTATCCTCCAAAAAGTCTATATCCCGTGATGTAACAATCCCAACCAGTTTTCCTCCCAATTTACCATTTTCAGTAATGGGCACACCGCAAAAACCATGCTCTTTCTTGATTTTGAGTACATCAGCCACGGTATTACTTGGGCACAGCACCAAAGGATCGTGTATAAATCCATGCTTATACTTTTTCACCTTTATTACCTCGTTTGCCTGGTACACAGGCAAACAATTGTGATGTATTATCCCAATACCACCGCACAGCTAAAAACTAACATTAAAACCATTACAAATTAATTTCTGGGGTACTTACAGCCATAGCAATCGCCATGTCAGCTTCAGTAACCGTGTCCATAGGAGATGAGACCAAAGGGGCCTTAACAGCGATCTTCTTCGTAAGCTGGGACGTCAAATCAACTTGATCGGCCGAAAAATTGATGTACCCAGGCAGAATAATAAAGTCACTGCAAACAATTATTTAAAACGTGCTCAGAGTGTATTATTAAGTAGACTTACTTGTAAGTAAGGCCGTGTCCAGCTGCAATCATTTCTCGTGCAGACATACCGTCTACTAGCTCCTGTTGTTGGTCCAAATCACCCATCTGAAAGAAATAATCGTTTATGAAGCTTTTTGGCACTGTCACCTAATGCCAGTGCGTTTAGGTTTAATTATGGTGTTTAATTATTGATTTAATGAAGCCATACCTTAGGTTTCTTGTTGTAGGACTGCAAAGTTTTGAAAAATGCGGCTACTCCACGTGCTACCAGAGGTTAGTTGTTTTTAATCCGTTCTACTTGTAGAACAAAAAGGTTTGCTGAAATTTTATTGTGTTAATAAAGATTAGCAGCCCATAAAGCACAAGTAATACCTTTAGGTCCAATTGATTTGGTGGTCAATAAGAGTTTAATTTAATTAGCAACAGCTATCTTGCGAATCGTCTAAAAAAGTGATGTATCCAGTGCTGCCATTCAAATCAACTCGAAGAAGATGTCTCAATTGCTTATCTCGTTACAGTGGAGGTTAAAGGCTGTTGACGATTATTATTCTTGAATTGAGTAATTGAAAATAAAGAAATTATTTGTGTTATCAAAGGCAGGATAACAAAACATATTTTTTTTAATCCAATTGGCCAATATTAGTAATAACGCAAGGCCAATAAGACCGAAAGAACGTAAAAGTAGTGGCGCCATCTACCCGACAGTAGCCAAACGTCAACGTAAGATGGCAGAGTTTGTACGCAGTAGGCTGATTTGACATTTACTTAAACCATAGATAAAAACATACATTTTTTTGTTCAAATGTAAGCGTCGTTTGAATTCTTGTTGTTAAAAGAATTAATTTTACTGTTTATGCTAGCAAAATACTTAAATTTTAAGAATACAACATGCTTTAGCAGTAAGGTAACGCATAACACGGCTTTAGATCGCTTAACCTATTCTAAATGTCATTTTGTTCGCAGCTTATGTCTCAAAGTTGCTTTGGAGCTTGGACCCATGGATTTATGTGTTTACAACTAAACTCAGTGATTTTTATACAAATCTTCAGTGCTAGAAGTGTTTACGCAAGTGCTACAGCAGAAAAACATAGCAGCGTCCCGTCCACTCAACAAAATGGGGCCCTGCAGTGTAGGAGAAAAACACCACACAAAAATGGGTCTACAAGCGGTTCTACAGATGATCAGACTTTATAACAATTTGGACCAGCTTCAGGAAGTCCAGTATGGTTTTATTTCTGAAGGACAACAAGCTATTACAGATAAGTGAACTTTCTTATTATTTTATTCAAAAAAAACGGGGCTTTCCTCTGTCCAGGGAGAGTCATCTTGTTGCTTTTGGTTTAGTTAAGGGGTCCTAATTTTAAGAGAGTCCAAACGCGTGATTAAGGGGTGTAGAAGAAGATACCAGATACTTTGGTTTCATTTGGGGGTCCGATGGAATCTTATGTGTCTTTTATTTTGTTTTACCCTCTGCCCTCGTCTAGCTTAAGAAAAATAATATTTAGTTTTAGAATTTGCAACACGCCGGGGCTTTTTTTGTCCAGAGAAAGTCCCATTGTTGCATTTTAGTCAGTTAAATCATACAATCGAGAAATAGAATGAAATTTTTCATTTCCTTTTGTTATCATCTTGGAAGACTCTATTTTGTGTTTCAATGGAATTTTCCAGGTGTTTCTTATTTATTTTCTTTCTCGTCTATTTTTATGTTTATATGTATTGCCATTTTTTCTAGCTAACTTAAATTGTGTTTTCTTCTTTGATACTGCTTTTTCTTTGTTCCTAGTTTCTCTGGGGCAGTGGAATTTGAACCAGCTTCAGGAAGTTCCAGGATGGTTTTATTTTTGGAGGACAACAAGCTATTACAGATAAGTGAACTTTCTTATTATTTTATTCAAAAAAACGGGGCAACAGTGGCTTTCCCCTGTCATATGATATGAAAGTCATATTGTTGCTTTTGATTTAGTTAAGGGGTCCTAGTTTTAAGAAAGTCCAAACGCGTGATTAAGGGGTGTAGAAGAAGATACTAGATACTTGGGTTTCATTTGGGGGTCCGATGGAATCTTATGTGTCTTTTATTTTGTTTTACCCTCTGCCCTCGTCTAGCTTAAGAAAAATAATATTTAGTTTTAGAATTTGCAACACGGGGCTTTTTTTTGTCCAGAGAAAGTTCTTTTGTTGCATTTTATAACGTTTTAGTTCCTAAAATCACACAATCGAGAAAGAAAATAAGCTAAATTCAGTATTAGTTATGCATTATCTAGGAAAACTCTATTTTGTGTTCCAATGGAATTTTCCAGGTGACTTTTCTTTAATTTAATTTCCTTTCTCGTCACTTTAATGTTTAAATAAAGCCTTTTTTCAGTTTATTTAATTTTGTTTTCTTGTTTGATACTGCTTTTTTTTACTTTTTCCAGGTTCTCCGTTCCAGTGGGACCTAAAGCTGACAAAATGGAATAAATCGAAGTAGCCCCCTTATTCGGTAAGTCATTTTTGTCTTATTATTTGCAATTGCATGCAAGTTTTCAAACATTTAAAAGTTTTATCGAAGATTTTCGTAATTTTACAACATGTGGCGCCATCTGCTATGTTTATCTTGAACTAGTTACCGACATTACAGATAAACTAGTAGAGATCTATATTTTGGCTCACTGCGCCATCTCGTAGTGAGTAGCCATAGTTGTTGTGCTACCAAACGAAAAAACTATTTAAATTTTATAATTAGTATAAGTTTTATAGTTTTAAATGTTTATTGTTGTAGCACAATGGAAATAAAAGCCAATGGAACTTAATTTACTCAAGAATGCCCTATCGCCACTGCAAGCTGGACGTCTGCCTGGAACCTGAATCAAGAAGGATCTTTTTTGGATGCAGAAAATTAAAATTATGTAGGTTTTTTCATTACTAAGTCTCGGGTTCTTAATTTTTCTCTTAATTTGGATGATTTCTTTAATACAGACAGTTTTTTTTGTGTGTTTTATTCCCTCGCTACAAACTACAGAAGGGAATTGCATTTTAACGAATAATTTGCTTCTCTTATTTTTATTTGTTGTAAAAGTTATTTGTTTTTACAGAGAAGGAATTAAAGCCGATGGAACTTCATTTGCTGAAGGATTCTCAATCGCCACTGCAAGCTGGACGTCTGCCTGGAAGCTGAATCAAGAAATGTCTTTTTTGGACCCTAATGGGAATTAGTGAAATAAATTGAAGATGCCCCTTATTTAGTAAGTCCTAATTGTCTTATTATTTGTAGTTGCATGAAAGTTTTCAAACATTTAAAAGCTTTATCTAGAATTTTCAATAAAATGATATATGTGGCGCCATCTATTAGTCTTATAGTAAAGATTGGTAAAATATTACAGTTTTGTAGGGAATAGGGATCTATAATTGTTAGGAGAAAACTTAAATGTTTTTATTATGTTTAAATGTTTTAAAAGTTTATTTTTTTTTGCAGAAAAGAAATTAAACTTCATTTGCAGAAGAAAGCTCAATCGCCACTGCAAGCTGGACGTCCACGACCACTGGAGGCTGTATCAAGAAATATCTTCTATTTAAGCATAATATTTATACTTTACATACAATCCTATAAGCTTTTTATCATTTAGGACTAGAAATATCTTCTATTTAAGCATAATATGTATGTTTTACAAACAATTTTATTAGCTTTTTATGATTTGTGATTTACTAGCTTAATTGTCTTGTTGTTTGGGTTGATTTCTTTAATAAACATGGTTTCTTTGTGTGTTTTATTTCCCCTTCTTGAGGGGGAAACTTCTTCAGGAAGTAAATTGCATTTTAACGTATAATTTTTAATTTTCCTTCGTATAATAATGTTTTTAGCTCGTGTAATTTAAATTTTTGACTTTAGTAAGGGGTTGCATTACTTTTTTTTTTGTTAAAATGCAATTTGCATCCAAATTTTTTTGGAAAATGTACTAACCTAAGGTGGGGCCACGCAAATTTTTTTTTGATTGAGTCATTTGAACTACTAACCTACATTTATTTGTCAAACATATTCCTAAGTAAATATCCTTAAATGTGGATGCATTTTAATAAATAATTGGAGCTTTTACATCATGTACAGTCCCTGTATCTCTTTATTTCCTTAAATTGCGATTATTTTTAAAAAAAACCTGAAAAATGCCCTTACTCCTATCAGGGGCATGCAATTTTTGTCTAATTGATGCAGTTTAAGTGGCGATTGGATGCTAATACATAATTTCACTTTAAAAAGAAGTAATATCCTTAAATTGCACAACCTAAAGGTAAATTACAACGTAATTTAAAATTATTTCTTATTTTGGGGCGCCATCTGTTATCCAGCGGTAAAACTACACCTATAAATATTATAAAACCATTACAGGGACCTATAGGGCATGCATGTGGTTTTAGAACTTATTAACAGATGGCGCCACCAATTTAAAAAAATTCGGGACACACTTGGTCCAAAGTGTAACTAATATTAATCCTTTGAAGTACTATGTCTAACACATCCGTGGTCTAATGGTAAAGCGTCTGGCTTACGACCCAGAGGTCTGGGGTTCGAGCCCTGCTGGCGGCGAATATCCTTTTTTCTTTTTTTTCTAATCTTGGATTTTTTTTCAAGCAAAATAATCAGTCAATATGGCCCAAATCGCCAGAAATATCTTGAAAATAAAAATCAAAGGTTAACCCCTTGGATTTTTTTCAGAGCAAAATAATTTGTCAATATGGCCTAAATCGCAAGAAATTTCTTGAAAATAAAAATCAAAGGTTAACCTCTTGGATTTTTTTCCGAACCAAATAATCAGTCAATATGGCCTAAATCGACAGAAATTTCCCGAAAATAAAAATCAAAGGTTAACCCCTTGGATTTTTTTCAGAGCAAAATAATTTGTCAATATGGCCTAAATCGCAAGAAATTTCTTGAAAATAAAAATCAAAGGTTAACCTCTTGGATTTTTTTTCGAACCAAATAATCAGTCAATATGGCCTAAATCGACAGAAATTTCCCGAAAATAAAAATCAAAGGTTAACCCCTTGGATTTTTTTCAGAGCAAAATAATTTGTCAATATGGCCTAAATCGCAAGAAATTTCTTGAAAATAAAAATCAAAGGTTAACCTCTTGGATTTTTTTCCGAACCAAATAATCAGTCAATATGGCCTAAATCGACAAAAATTTCCCGAAAATAAAAATCAAAGGTTAACCCCTTGGATATTTTTCATAGCAAAATAATCAGTCAATATGACCAAAATCGATAGAAATTTCTTGAAAATAAAAATGCAAGGTTAACCCCTTGGATTTTTTTCGAAGCAAAATAATCAGTCAATATGGCCAAAATCACCCGAAATATCTTGAAAATAAAAATGCAAGGTTAACCCCTTGGATATTTTTCGAAGCAAAATAATCAGTCAATATGGCCAAAATTGCCCGAAATATCTTGAAAATAAAAATGCAAGGTTAACCTCTTGGATATTTTTCAGAGCAAAATAATCAGTCAATATGGCCAAAATCTACAGAAATTTCTTGAAAATAAAAATCAAAGGTTAACCCCTTAGATTTTTTTCAGAGCAAAATAATTTGCCAATAGGCCCAAATCGCCAGAAATTTCCTGAAAATAAAAATCAAAGAGGGCTGGCTAACCTTACTTTGAATTCAAAGTATCAGGAGCATAGCATATGAGAAGGTAGCGATAAATCGCATTGTTTTCATTTCTGAATACTTTCTCATGTTGCTATTCTCCTGATACATAAAACTGAAAATTGGCTTGTAAATCGCGACTCAAAACAATATAGCGTCTTGGTTAGACCAACTTTTAGCTCAACCCAACTCATCAACTACCCAACTCACCAACTTTTAGCTTTACCCAACTCATCAACTACCCAACTCGTCAACGATGAGAAATTTGGTGGCGCCATCTCTTATTGAGTGGAGGAACTATACTTCCGACATTACAGTTTTTTAATCCCAACTCACCAACGACCCAACTCATCAACGTTAAGCTATACCCAACTCACCAACGACCCAACTCGTCAACGAGAAGCTATACCCAACTCACCAACGACCCAACTCGTCGACGACTGCTCTTCTTCAACTCTGGGGCTATTTAGAGTTGGGGAAGTAAAGAAAAACGCTTTTTCATAAGAAAACAATTTATTCAGTTATTAATTAATAATATAATTTAAAAATCACAATTTTTAATGTAGTTATAGTATATAAATCATTTTGTTTTAAGACCAATACTGCTTTTTATTGAACATTCGAATGAATTATTATTTTTTTTGATTACCTTGCATTCGTATTAACTTATTAAGTATTATTGGAAGTGTTTGCGTGTTTTAAAAATGGCAAAATCTTTGGTTTCGTTACAAACACTGATGATAAAACCAATAAGACTAGATTCCAGTCGAAATTCAATTAAAAAAATCACTACAAATACTTTAATTATTGCCTTATGTTAAAAAAAAATTAAGCAGACGAGAAGCCGATTCGAAAATGTCTACTTTACGCTCCTAAAACGGTTTAAAAGTAAGTGTAGTGACCACAACATAAAAAGCAGTAAGGTCGCGGTTACAAAAAACGTTAAATAAAAAATGACATTAAAATCTATCAGAGTATATAAAATGTTACATGTATAAATATTGTATTATTTACAGTAAGTAGAGGTCAGATCATGTCACGAACACATTCAGTATCTAGTTCTTGTATAAGACAGCGCATAAACGCCATTTCCTTACGGGCGTTATTGAACATGGTGCGCGGATCCGTCGCGGTGCAACGAAGGCAGTTCGGCGCGAACACCATCGCGAGGTTCGAGGCGTCCATCTTGGTGTGCTGGATCACGTCCGGCGTGTTGAACGTCTGCAGGAATCGAATAAGATAGCACAAAACAAGCCTATGAAGCGTAGGCAAGCGTAGCACTAGATCGCAGGCGCGACGCGGCGTCATTGGCTCCGCTACGCACTCGGGGTACAGCGCGTCTGGGATTAGAGGTTCGTAGAGCTCGCGGAGCCACAATTTCAGCAAATTCGCAGGCACGTGGGCGTCACTGGGCTCGCTCAGCTCCCATCTGTCCATTTGCGCCTTCAACCTAGGCAAAACAACACAAATTAGCAAATAGCGACGTAAAACAGGACGTAAAGCAAGAGAAATAACCAAATAGCGACGTAATTACCTGTTAACTTCATCAACGTCTGCAGAAACTCTAAAAATCCCTTCAGTGGTCAGTCCCTGCAACCTCAAGACTTGTTTCGACAGCTCGATTTGCGGCCACGGCAGCCGCAGATTAGGCCATCGACTTGCTTGCAGCTGCAACACCTCACGCAACGTATTCCCAAACAAACTAGCCTGGAAGATTTGCTTACGCGCCGACTCAATATCGTCCATTTGCGGACGTTTAGCAGTTCGTTTGCCGCCCGCACCAATTCTCTCGAGCCTTTGACACGCCACTGTGGCGTAATGGTTGACTTGTACGTGGATAGGCCATCGGTTTACGTCTGGGAATACTCTTGAGAACGATGGGTCTCTGTGGCGATTAAGGTAGCCCAATAGGGCTGGCTGGAAGATGGGGCTTGGTGGGACGAACGCCAAAGCGATTGTTAACAGCTCCCAGCCGCGGAGTAACGATTCGCGCCGCGGGTTTTCAGTAGTTTGTCGACAGAGTTGGACAAAAAGCTCGTCTCTGAGTAGAGGCTGCGCGTGCGACGTTCCTAATATCTCCATGAGCAGCGAGTTTAACGTAGTGTCTGGACGCGCCTTTCGGTCGCCCATGTAGATTTGCACCTGGCGGAACATGTCCAACGCCTGTCGGGTTACGGGTTTGCTTGACGCGAGCAGTGGGCGTTGTAAACTACGCTCAGACCAGCTTAACAAGTCGCGTACGCTCGCCTTGCGGCGAAATAACCCGCGTCCGCCTAGGTTTAAGTTGTCCGCAGCGAATTTCTCCATGTCGGCTTCGCGTTCCGGTTGCATTGGAGGTTCGGCTAGGGGTTTAAGGACAGGGACTGATGGTAAACGGTCGCGCGTACTGCTGGAATTGTCGGCGCGGCTGGATTCGGGCGTCGCGGACGTTGGAAGGTTTAGGTATTCGACAGGGCGGTGCGATAAGCGGTGCGGTAAATAGCTGCCCTCCGACTGGTCAGAGTCTTCGTTGTCCGGCTCATGGCCCGTTAGCGACTCGCTGCCGCTGTCCGAGTGTTCGCTGTCGCTGTCGCGGCTGTTGTTGAGCAGGAAATGCTCCAAGGGAAGGAGATGCGAGTCGTGCCAGTTGGAGTACAGTGGGGCTTCCGCCCCGTGTTGGCTAAAGCTACTGCTCCGGCACAAGTCGCTGGATTTACGGCGGAGCTGCGGCGTACTCGCGGAGAGGCTAAGCATCTGCCCCTTACCTGCATTGTCGCCTGTTTGTGTGGCTTGGTTGCTGGTGGCTGCAGGCGAACAGTCGGTGTTGTGCTTCAGAGTTTGTAGCTTCGCCAAAGGGATAATGTCGCAGTTCGTAGGCTTGTGCCAGACAGTCCGTTGCGTGGTGGCGTTATAATAGTAGAACCTGGCCGTGTTTTGGTCGAATAGTTCCCACCACTGATTGGAGTCGGTTCGTTTGACAGGCACTCCTTCCGGAGGGTCCCAGACGCACTCCCCTGTCGCCAAGTTGGCGTACATGTGCTCCCCAGTTTTGGGCTCTATTATCTCGACCCATTCTACCCTAAAATGGAAAAATAAGTTAATACTGGGGTGTGTCATTATAATATAGGTATTGATTGAATACCTGTACGAGTTAGAAGCCATTTTTTGACATATTTTTGTTCTTAGGCGCACTGATTGTTTGATATGTTATACGTCATTGTGGTAAATTATTGTTATACATATTTGTATCCTTGAGCATCTAAGGATCGAGGTAGAATTTAATTATTATGGGAATTTATTTACTTTTTTGACCCACAGCAAGTTTTTGAAGGCCACCATTTTACTTTTATGCCATTTCAGTTCTGTAGGCGTACCAACTGCAGAAAATAAAATCCCTAGTTGGACGACCCCACACCCGACACTATTTGAAGTTTCCTGACACCAGTGGCGTACTACTTAAAAATTTTTAAATTTAAAAATGTGCTTTATATTAAAAGAAAGGGCGTAAACATTGTATAATTTATTTATTATCACATTTTTCAGCGGCAATGAACATAACTTCATAAAATAACAAAATAAAATAATCAACGTCTTCAGGCACTAAGTGTGTAATTAATTAATAATAAAAATAAAATAAACATGATTTTGTAAATATCCCTACATGCTAAAATCGGAAGTAGTATGGCATCGCAAAATAGCTGGTATATCCAGGTAAAATAAACCAAAAAAATAATAAATATAATACTTTAGAGAGCGCTTAAAAATCTTGAGCAAATCTTTAAAAATTTGGCCTATCTAGACAAAATATGAAATGTACTCGTGCGGCATAACGCCTCGCCTAGGATAGAACGTATGATTCACCGAGTAATTGAGTAAGTTCGATATATTAGACGTGTAAATATCAGCAAATCGGAACAAACGTCGCGAAAAATATGTCGGATTATGGTATGTCCGAAAAACGCTACCAAACTGCTCGTTAAAAACACATTTTATACTATTCCTTAAAGAATCCCTTTCAGCCATCCATTTGGCTAAAATGGCTTGTTCTGCGGCCCCTTCGCAGTCCTGGTGGTCCTCAATAAGACCGGTTAGCATCTGCAACCAGTTTGCGTTCTTTTTGAAGTCTGGATTGTTCAGGGTGGCGATTTCGTGAGTTAGCTCGGTTATAATGGCCCCAGTGCGCCAACCATGCTCCAAGGTAACGTCGGCGAGGTCTGAGTAAGGATGGTCCCCAAAATAAAGAACCTGGTGACCGTTCCAACCAGTTAAGTCTTGCAGCTGCTTTACCGTACCCTGAAAATCAAAAACGTTTGTTTTGTGCGCAAAAATTGGGGTTAATATAGGTACCTCGTAGTAAATGACACCTTTTTCTAACTTGGTGACTCTGTCCCATATGTGAGTTCCACTGCGCTCGTCGAAAACTCTAATCGGACGCGAGACATCTGTGAAAAAACGCGGTTTTCGCGCTTGTACAATCAGGACATCAAAATAATCCTTCCAGTCCTTGCCCAGCAATAGCTCCATTCCTTTGTTGCTGAAATAAAAACATAAGTAACGCATCTTATGCTTAATAAATTAATATTTTACACAAATTTGTACGGGCTATTCGTGACCAGAAACATCTTTTTGTTGGCTGCTTTAACCCGGTCGAAAAATGACCTTAACATCTCATTTTTTTCAATGTATTCTGCTACGTTTTGCGACACAACCTTATGCATCACTGGGTGGGAATTCTTTATTGAGCTCTAAAACGTACAATTAGTATTTGTTTGAAATTTTATATAAATTAAGGCGTACCTTAACATCCCTAAAGAGTATCTCAGGGTGGTAGTCAACATGGTTGCGCTCGAAAAAATCAGCAACGTTGCAGATCAACCCCATTTCCGGGACTGAAAACAAATCCGCAAGCTGCACCATTTTAGCATCCTGCAATGTTAACTATAAAAGAAACAAGAAAACGTTTTTCATGCATTAGAAAATCTAAAGTTATTAAAGGAAAGGAAAGTATGCTCCAAGTCTTACGTTAGCGTTTTTGGTGTGCCCCTCAACATAAGCAATAGGTATTATTCTATTCTTGTACAACTTTAACACCTCCTCAGTGGATAAAGGCTTGAGCCCACGGTAAACTGACCCAAACTGGATTTGTAAAAACGAGTCCAGCTTAAGAAGGACTCCTTTCCCGACATCGTAGTGCAATCCTCGTACAGCAAAACCGGGCTTGTACTCTAACTGCGCTATTTCTTTAGGGTACTGCAAATGTGAGGTTATGGATTTTACAAAATCATGAATGAAAACTTGCCTTGTATTGTTCTATGAGGGTTTGTCTGCCCAAGTTGTACAAAAGCAGCTCCAGTGAAGGCTTGTAGCACGCCAAGGTGTAGTCGTAGTCGAAGCCATATACGTTTACTTCCTTTAAATCAAGTTCGTTGCATGCAAAAACTGCGCTAGGGTTTACATCTTTAGGAAGCTTTTTAGCTAAAATAGGGATTTAAGTGGTTTATTTATAACTTAAATTGGGGTACTCACATTGGCATTTAGCCTTGACTCGTCTGTAGGCCTCCTCCAGTGTCGCCACTGAGTGAAAGCGTTTCTGTGCTAGATTTGTACATACTTGTTTTGAAATTTGCTTGCCTTTTGGGGTATTTCTCCCTACTAGTTTACATAAGAACATTCTTTTCACCCATGTGAGATTTAAAAACACTATTTGCCTATCTCGTCACATTTGTTATGAAACGATGTGCGGCGCAGCCAATTTGCGTCCTACCACTTAATTTTTGAACAACTACTTAAATTATTGTTGACTTTATTTTATTGCTTGACTTACGTTGTCAGTTAAAAAGTAGCTAGTTGGGGACAGCTTAGACTTATTTATTCTATTTTTGTATAGCCTGAGCGCTTCCAACTAATTTAAAAAAATAAATAATTAAAAAAATACTGGAAGGAAGTGGCTTTTGATTCGTACGACGGATGCGTAAAAAATCTGTACCTTGTCAAATCCGATACTAGCAAGAAAAAAAAACATCTTTTCTGCGTTTTTTTATAACGCAGCTACGCCCAAAACATATCCATAATCATTTTTGTCTAAAAGAATTCAAAACAAACTTTATTTAATTTTTTTTTCTACATTTTTATCGTTTCCATAAAAATTATAATGTGTACGCTTGTCAACGCTTAGACACTTCAATCCTTGAACAAAAATCCATGTTTACTGTTTGTTTACGTCGCTAAACGCTTTTAAAATAAATAATAATAATAAAAATGTCCAAAAGAAAGTTCGACCTAACTGAAGAACTGCAAGAAGCAGCGTCTAAAAAGAAGCAAACTCCTGAAGGACATATAGAAAAGCACACGTTAGACTCCGACGAGGAAGAGGACTTAGATCATGAAATCCTGAACGCTGACGACATAGAAGGTTAGACACACTTCCCCTGTTCCTAATATTACTTAAAAACATCTCTAATTTAGGCGAGGAGGATGGCATATCGCGTCAGGACGAAGGAGTCCGCATGACAGCGTTTAATATGAAAGAAGAAATGGAAGAAGGGCATTTTGACACACAAGGACATTTCATTTGGAATAACGAGAAAGAGGTACGCGACAACTGGTTGGACAACATCGACTGGCACAAGATAAAGAACGACCCAAATGCGAAGCACCAATTGGGGGTCCAGGAAGAAGGTTTGGGCGCCGAAAGCGATTCAGAACCCGAGGGCGAAAAATTCGACGAAATTAAACACTACAAAGAGCTTATTAAGTACATGAAACCTGGTGAAACAGTCAACAAAGCCATTAGCCGACTAGGAGGTAAGTTTCCTTAAGTTATACCCCAAGCAACGCTCATAATACATCTTTTCAGGCGGCAAAAAACTCTCCAGCGTCGAGCGTTTAAAAAGAAAAAAAGCAGGCACCTTAAACACCAACGAGGACGTCACCGCGCTTACAGAAATCGCAAATAACATCCTCACAAACATGGGAAACATGGACGTCTACCAAGAAAGCTACGATTTTATCGAAAACAAGATCAGGAAATCAGAAAAAGCAACAAAAATGGAAACGGACCTCGATATGTACTCTGACGATTTTGATTCCAAAGAAAAGCAAAAAATAACCACAGTACCCACCCTACAAGACGATGATCCCCCCAAAGACAACGAGCAAAAATGGGAGTTCAAATGGGAGCAAGAATCCGACGAAATACAAGGTCCCCATACGACAAAACAAATGGACAAATGGGTCAAAGACGGATACTTCAAAACCGGCGTTTGGGTGCGAAAACACGGCGAAGACAGCTTTTACTCGTCAAACAGAATAGATTTTGAGTTGTACATGTAATTTAATCATAATTTAATAAAATAATACGTTAAAAAACATTGTTTTACTTAAATTGGTGGCAGGTGTTGGGTTGTTAACAATCTCGACTAGCGCCACCTGCTAAACCAAGTCTGAACTGACGCATCGTGCATTAGTTCAGCTTCCGTCACGAAGATGGCGCCACCACACCTGTGCCAACTCAAATGTCATATTTGAGGTTATGACATCATAACCTCAAACAGTACAAACGTCAAAACTCACAAATATTGTTGATATGGCTTAAAACTAGCAAAAAACACATTTTAAACAATAATGTAACAGCAAAACAGCGTAAACAATCGTAGAAACACTCAATGCAACTAAAATAAGCTGTAAATAGACAGAATAAAACACAAAGACGGTATGAATCACGCACTATTTTTATTGTGTTTCTTATCACCTAGAAAGGTGATTAAGTCATATTTCTTTATTTTAGCAATGAACTCTGCATCCTATACCGAGCTCTACGGGGTTCTGCCCCGAAAACTGAAATTCGGGTACGGGGTAGGGCATGTTTTTAATGATATATGCGCTTCAATGTGGTTCACGTACCTGTTGGTGTTTTTTCACTTGGTGCTCGAGTTCAGCCACTGGGAAGCTGGACTTTTGCTACTCGTTGGACAGGTAAGCCCCTTAGCAAAGCATTAATCAGGAAATGTAGTGTTATTTGTAGATAGCGGATGCGCTTTCGACGCCGTTTGTCGGATACTGCAGCGACAGATTTAAATGCGAAACCAGGTGTTTTAGTTTGGGAAAACGGAAAGCATGGTACTTTTTGGGGACTTTATGCGTCACTTTAGCGTTTCCTTTCATATTTTCGGGCTGTGGTACATGCGTCAGTACGTATAGAGTGTCGCAAATGGTGTACTACAGCGTTTTTATAATCATATTTCAATTTGGTTGGGCGTCAGTGCAAATCTCGCACTTGGCGCTTATCCCAGAGCTTACGCCAAACGAAGACGACCGTACGCGACTTGTCGCTATACGGTAAGGCATTTTTTGCACCTCCAACTTTTTTTTTTTAAGGTAATATCATTGCAGGTATGGCTTTACAGTGTTTTCAAACATGTTCATTTACATAATAACCGCAATTGTGTTGCACATAGGAAACGGCGCCGTGAATCAACTTGGACCTGCTGACGCGCCCAAATTTCAAGAAATAATGATCATAGGAATGGTGGTTGGACTGGTGTTTTCGCTTATTTTCTGTATACTAGTCAAAGAGGATCGATTTGGGGCTATGATGCGCGGCTCTGAGTACCGCGTCAGTGTCCGCGACTTGCTTTCGAACGTGCAGCTTTACAAAGTCGCCGTTGTTTACATGTCGACAAGACTTTACGTGAACTTAAACCAGATATTTGTGCCGTTGTACTTGCACGAGGTTCTGCAATTGAGCGCTAATTCTTTGGCTCTGGTGCCGCTGACCATGTTTATTGGAAGTTTACTTATGTCGTTTAAAACGGATTCGATTAATCGCTTCTTTGGACGAAAGGTACTTATAACCTTAAGCCTAAAGGGTTTGTAAGAGTTTTTTTTGTAGATGACGTACCTTTTGGGAGTGGCTTTCGGAATCCTGGGTGCTATTTGGATCCGTTTTGGAATTGGACGCATCTATTCCGTTTACGAAGTGTATATCGTTGCTCTTGTGATTGGCGTAACTGATTCTATTCTACTAGTCACAAGTTTGGGTATAACAGCCGATTTTATTGACGATAAGACCGAGTCTGGTGCGATGGTTTACGGTCTGATGAGTTTTACAGACAAACTAGCGAACGGGGTTGCTGTTATTATTATAGAAAACTTGTAAGTCTGGTTATATGTACGTGAAATGTTGTTTAATTTGTTGTTTTAGGCATCATATTGGACCAGTGGATTATTATAAATATATCTTGAGCTACGTTTGCGGGATTGTAGCCCTAGCAGGTGGGCTTACGACTCTTTTGGTTAAAAAGCGAACTAGAGGTAAGGAATTATGATGTTTTTTGAAGCATTTGTCATTGTGTGTTGTTGTAGAAGCACAATCCGTCCCTGACGAAAATACTCCACTAACGAGCAGTATTAATTCCTAATTAAATAAAATAATTTATAAGTATTCTACTTGAGATTACATTAGTTTAATTGTACTTAGTCCAATCTATTGCTAAAGCATTCTATTTTGTTATATTAATATTATAGTTGTTATTTTTATACAGACTCTTGTCTCTAAAAAATCATTTTGTGATACTGTTATTTCGACAAATAAAACTATGACATTTTTTAATTTGTTTATTATTTTACAGTAAGATAGCGCACCAACGCGCGCTAACAAATATACATACACAAAAAAAAAACTATAACGACATGTATTTGTTAAAACGTCGCTTTAAACTTTAAAGCAAACCATATCTTAGAAATTGTTTAAAACTTTGTTAGTGGACAGCAGATAGGCAGTTTATGATTGCAGTTAATTAACGAACGAAAAAAATAAAACAACCACCCTGATACTAAATCACAAAATATACATATTGTTAGTACACCTGAACCCTAATTAATGAAGTGAAAAAAAAAACTAAAATAAAATATCAATTTTAAAAATCACATACGGAAAGTATCACTTAATACGAGTCGTTTTATTGATTAAAACAGTAATTTTAAAGCTAGATAATATGGCGTAATATATACAACATTCTTCCTACTACAACGATAATTTTAATTATCACACCACACCTATAACATAATGCTTTTTTAAAGCTCAACGCATAAAACAATAAAAAACGGAACCAAAACAAACAAAAAAAAGATTGCAAAAATAAGTCTAAACGTTTCAAAAAAAAATATTCGCATAAAATAATAGTAGTACAAATAGTGGTGTATACCTAAAATAGATTTGTCTACTTCTTGGACCCGATCTTACCCAGTGGCTTACCCTTTTTGTCGACCAGCTTCTGCTGCGGCTTACCAGATTTACCGGCAGGTTTCTTGTCGGGCTTTACTGCTGCAGCCTCGAGCTTAACATCACTATTGGTCGGACTGTCCTTTTCTTCCGCAATGCGCGGCAAGAGCTCCCCAGGGCACGACAAATTCAGCGAAAGCCGCTGCGTTTCCCCTACCTCAGTCGTTTCAGGCTCAGAATCCTTCTCGCGTTCCGGTTTCCAAACAGAGCGCTGCGGGTTCTTAACTGGCGGCGAACCAGTGCCGGATTGGCACAACGGCGAAATCGAACACTTGTTTTCAGCGCTGCGTGGGTGCAGCCTGTCTGGGGACAGCGCGCGACGCAACAGAGGCGAACCTGGTTCGCTCGTTTTAGCCCTAACGAAGCCTTTTTTGCTGGCGCATGCCGTAATAGGCGCGGAACCAGCACTCGGGCTGTAGGACTGCGTAGTGTTCGAGCTCCCAGGTTGATGGCATATTGGGAAAGTCAACGGACTGGGCGATCTCGTTGGTGACGCCGGCAAAGGCGACGGCGATGGCGTTCTAGCCAACGGGCTCAACGGAATATGCCCAACAGACTTGCGACGACCTGGTATATTAGCGGCAATGGTTGGGTTTGAGAGCGCTTTTGGACATCCAGTTGAATGCAGCTTGTGCTTCAAGCCATGAAGCGTTGACGGGCGTTGGTAGTGTTGTTTACTACTGCGCGCCGTTGTAACAGGCGTAGGGCTTGACGAGCCGGACGACGGCGCAACTGCGGCTTCAGGCGGGGATAAACTCGAGCGTTGCGCGTTGTTGCGCACGTTGACTACGTCCTGGCCGCGCGCAAACGACTGGAAACTGCGGCTTGGTGCTACGTTAATCGGCGATTGGATACCTGCAGCCATTTCCATACTGGCGCGTTTGTTACTGATGCGTCTGAAGAGCGAGGTTTTACGTTTCTTGTCGTTGTCTCTCTTCTGCTTGCGCTGCCTGTGTAGGCTTCTCTTCGCTAGTTTGCTTTGTCCTGGCTCGCGTTTACGTCCACCTGTCTTAATGGTTGTCTGTTCAAGCGGAGTGGCGCGTAAAGAAACGTGCTCTGCGCCGCCAAGTAAAAGCTGAAGCACTTGAGTATGGTAAAGCCCTTGAACTGCCTCGCCATTGATATGGGTAATCAAATCAGCAGGACGTAAGCCCGCCTCAAAGGCTGGACTGCCTTCATCAACGGCCATCACCAAATGATGCATTGTGTAAACGTCAGTGTCGCCATAGTACACTCTAATTGTGTGTACCGTAAAACCAAACCCTTTTGGCCCGCGTCGTATGATAATCGGCGGCTTAAGAGTCGTGACTAACGGTGAAAGCTCGCGACAAGGCGACGTGTCTCTTGAACTTGCAGTACTTGAGCCGTTACCGCCTGGCGAATGCAGAGTAAGCGCTGCGTCGAACTCCTCAGTCGGAATCATGAGTGACAACCCTGAAGCTGAAGCGCTTTTAACAACTGAACGCGACTTGTGTTTGCTTGACGTGGGCGGCATCTTGATCACAGTCTTGGACGAGTCGTGTGTTGACTTGGACGTCGAATCCAAGGAGGAATTGCTTTCGTCTACTGATATAGAAAACTTAGGGAGCACTTCGCGTGAGTGCGCTGTTTTTCTGCGGCGCTGTATTTGCGGCGAAACGTCATCGCTGTCTGTTTGTGACGATTCTGGAGTGCTTAAGGTTTTACTGAGATCAAACAGCGACTTTTTGGGCTCTAGAATCGACGCAGCAACCTTGTCCGGCGTCTCGAAGAGCTTTATTTTAAAATCAGGCACTTCTGGAGTGTCTGGAGTTAGAATAGACCTAACATCGGCGGCTTCTTGTCGTGCGTGCGTTCGTCTATAGTGCGGACTGCACGAAGAGAACAAACCAAACACAGGCGAGTCATCAGTGTCATCGGTATCGTCCTCTATCTCGTGGTTGTAGCGGTCTAAACGACTGTCGAAATAACTAGTGTCTTCGTCGTGCTCCAACTGCGGTACGAACTCTGCCTTTTGACGTAAGAGCGAGTTCCAGTCCAGTTCAGCGAAGTAGACGTGCTCTTTTGCTTCGTGCGCGCCACCAGTTCCTAATCTGTCGCGAGGCGATTGTTGAAGTAGCGCTGTTATAAGGTCTTTAGCCTCGGGTTGCACGGGCCAGTCTTCATCATCAGGCCACTCTATATCGTCTTGAACTGTGTGCGCGAACAGCTCTTCGGGTGTGTCGCCAAAGAACGGTACACAACCGACTAGGAATTCGTACAATATGATACCCATAGACCACCAGTCGACTGGTTTTCCGTACCCTTGCCGTAGGATAACCTCTGGAGCAATGTACTCTGGCGTTCCGAAGACTTGCTTGTCTGAGAATTGGCACGCGTCTGAATCGATATAGCCCTCGTATAGGTTCGTGGCGAGCGACATTAGACCCATTTTGCTTAATCCAAAATCGGTGAGTTTAATATGTCCAAGCGCGGTTATAAGCAAGTTGTCAGGTTTAAGGTCGCGATGGACTATTCCGTAGCTGTGCAAGTATTCCACTGCTAGGACTGTCTCAGCGAAGTAGAACTTGGCCATGTCGCTTGGTAAAGGTCCAATGCTCTTTATTAAAGAGGCACAATCGCCTCCTTCGACGTACTCCATTACTAAACAGAGGTGTTTCTTCGTTTCAAAGCTGCAGTACATTGAAACGACGAACGGGTTGTCGGCGAAACTCAAAATGTCGCGTTCGGCGAAAACTTGTTCGACCTGGTTGCGCAACATGAGGTTGTTTTTGTTGATCTTCTTGAGCGCGAAACGCTGACGCGTTTGTTTGTGTTTAACCAAGTACACTGCGCCATAAGCGCCGTTTGAGATAAGTTTAGCTATTTCAAAGTCGTGCTCATTAGGGTTTTTAAAGTTGGTCTTAGTATTTGGCGTAGAAGACATACACAATGAGTTGCGCGTGCTCGAGGACGACCAGTTGTGCTCGCGTAGCTCTTGCTGTAGTTCTGCAATTGGGTCGCGATTCAAGCCCAGTTTTTTAATGATGTACTGCGGTATGTCGGCTTTTATACCCTGGAAGCCCTTTGCTTGGCCCTCAGCTGCTTCTAGGAAGTGATAAAACTCTTCAGGATCAAACTCAAGACACTCCAAAAGTCGAGCTGGACGCGAAATGATTAAGAGTAGTTTTTTAATGAAGCCAGTCACCAAAGTGGCTGCCTCCTCCGATTTTTCCTTGGTTTCAGTCAACAAGCGTTCAAGATTCTCAGACATTTCGTAGAAGTAACGACTGGTTATGATTTTGAACTGGGACTTGTGCAAGCAGTCTCGCGCCATTTCCAAAACCTGGTGGTGCACGAAACGCACTATAGGCAAGTAGTCGCAATAGTTACCGAAATCAAAGGTCTTGTTCTCTTCTATAAAGTTCGTGAGGCGTTCCTCCATTTGTTGGGTTGCTTTCGGGAAGCGCTCCTTGTACAATGTGTTCATCATGCATATCTCGTTGTCGATTATTGGCGAACGGGATGGACTGCTTAAGGAGCGTGAACGCGGACGGTGCAATGGCGAACGATGCGTTTCCTCCAGAACGCCGCTCGGTAAGGACGCGTTACTGTCGTTGCTGCTGAAGTGATGCGTCAAGATTTTCATGTCGTCCGTCGTTGGGATATGCGGTAACTGATGCAGCTTCTCTTGGCTGGAGCACTTGGACGACATATTTGAGCTGCCTGGAGTTGTCCCATAACCTGAGGACGGCAGCGAGGCTATGGACCAGCGTCGGCCATCGCCTCTTGGTCCTGACACGATTCTACAACAATATTACTTAAAACCTGATGTGCTATGGTGACAAAAGATGTTACCTTTTAATAGGAGCAAAGGAGAAATTAAGAAAACTAGCGTGCGTTCTAGGGCTATCTATAGGGCTGCCACAAATAGGCGAGTGAGATCTAGGCAAGACTGGAGATGTGTTGCTAACGAAGCTGAGTCTGTGAATGGCTCCAGGTCGACTGTTGCGACGACTTGTCACGTTGTTATCTTTCTACAACATTAAACAAACTTAGTACTTATCACGCTATGATAACTAAATGCTTACCATGTTAATGGATAGAGACGGTGCTGATTTTCCCAAATTTAAGTTTTTCATTCGAAGTAAGTTGGATGGTTGGCTTAAAGCTGAGTATTCTGCAACATAATGAACCATGATTGCACTTCAGTTCGAGTACGCTGACTTATCAACGAATCAAATGCATTTTTAGAAGACAGTTAAGGAACATTTTTATAACTAGGTTAACTACACAAAATGATCAACAAAACGCTGCAATGATTTATGGTTTGTTTTGTTTACATGCTTGTAAACACTGAAACTTGACTAGCAGCCTGAAGTCGTGTTTTCAAGGTAAAATATGTGTGAAGGATTTTACCTGGATGAGGTCTGGCAGCGGCAAGACACCCACAGGCAGAAGCTGGGCATTTTGTACGATCACATGGGGAACCAGGTTCGTCGAAAACCAGGACCCTTGCTGGGTTTGAACGAATCTTTGACTTTACCCCGTTATCTTTCTCCATTTATAAGGTTTTCGCAAACCTTGAACCAACCCATACAAAAATATCAATAAGAGACGTTGCCTAGGCACCAAAAGACCACAGAAATCACATTTTAATCAGCAATTGTGGACATACTGCTTTGTGGTCTTGATTTTCTTTTTACGATGACATTTTCGTGGAAATAAATAAAAATCTCACCATTTGTCATCACATCCCCATTAGAATTTACGGGCGCGCCATCTATTAGACAATGTCTCTACTAGTTAGTTCCTTAAGCGCGCGCTAGATGTCGCCAGGCGTGTTCAGGGTCACTTACCCCAAATTTTATAAATTCGAAGATTTATCTTCTCGTCCTAATAATGTGATAAAACGGTGCAAAACAAACCCACAACAATGAATTCCACGGACATGGACTGGCAGTTAATAAAATGCGTCGGCTTTTTACATGCCACCGACAGTTTAACCAAAGATGACCCCGTCCCATTGCAAGCCTTTCTAGAAGAAGCCATCAAGAGCAAAACAGGCGTTACAAAGGATTTTACAGCCCTTGTCACTGCTGCTATGAAACAGGAACGAGTCGAGGAAATAAAACCGGCGATAGTAACGTACGAAGACAGTAAGGAACCTAACTCCGACAACGAACTAGAACTGGACCTTTTTAAGGACGATCTTATGTGTGTCGTCTGCAAGTAAGTCATGTTCTCCTGGTCTTAACAGTATCTGTAGCGCCTGTTTTTAGTTTGATGGACGTAGGGGCTCGGAATCGTCTTCTGGAGTGCTCAGATTGTCACGCTTTGTACCATCAGGAGTGTCATCGACCTATTGTGATAAACCAGGACACTTTTGAGAGCTGGGTGTGCCAAAATTGCAAGGTATTGTGTCTTTTTTGGTATTGGGGCATGATTTAAATGTGTTTAATTTGTAGGAGGCAAGCAGGAAGAAAGCTGGGGCGTCTCCAGCAGTCAGTACGACGTCCAGTACGCATTCCTCCAAGTCTGGAAGTAGTGAAAAAGTTTCCTCGAAGAGTTCACACAGCAAGGACAGCAGTAAGGATCGACATTCAAGCAGTGATAAGTGTAAGACATAAGTATTTTTTAACTGTTTTTATTTTTGTTGACAGAGTATATTTTAGTTATTTTTTTAATTAAATAAATGTTTTTGTACTAAACGTTTGTGTATTTACAGATTCCAAATCCTCTTCTAGTAATAAAGTATCAAAGTCTAGTTCTTCCAGTTCAAGAAACGTAACGCCGAATATTAATATAATAAATGCTGACAAACGTATTCAGAGTATGAAAAAAAAAGCTGCAAAACTTCACGAAAAACGCAAACTTCCTCGATAATCTTTTATTTTATTTGTAATTTATCGTGAACCTTTACTGTAATTGTATTTTTATTTATATTACCTCTTTTTAAATCTAAAATAAAACACTTAATTAGACTACAAAAAGTTTTATTAGCAATAATAATTATAAAAATGTTTTCTTTACAAAATTCTGTGTGTTGGACATTAGTTTTTCTTTTTCTTGCCAGTTTGGGGCACACTTGTGGAACTCTGCACTGAGTAAATCCTTTGCGAATACTTGTTTACGTAGTAAAGGGCACACATCGAGATCAGCAGACTAAAACCACGAAATTAGTCGTTTTTTTACCACCATTAAAATAAAAACTTCTTACCAAATTGTTGCACAAACTCTGTGGATGCTCCCAGCCACAAAAAGTGACAAAAGTAGACACGAAGTTACTAAAAATAAGCCTCATTACTGATTTTTACGCCCCTTTTTTGAATGGTATAAATACCTTCAGGGAAAAGCTTAATTTGGTAGGATTTTCCAAAGACGTATGCTTCCAAATTTCCCATAGCTGTTAAGGACAGGATAAAGAATATTGAGCCTAGGTATCCTCCAAAAATGGTATGCATTTGGGTGGATGCTAGCCATGGTTTGTACATTTGCATCCCAGAAAAGATTAAAACTGCACTAATCGAGGCCAAAGAAAATGAGATTCCTGTTGATACCACTAGAAGAGAATGTTGTAGCTTGTGTATTATTAGTTGTGTTGGTTATTTACCCATTTTGAATGTTTGTTTAAGTGATGGTTTGCATTTGCCGGTGATTTTTGATCAACTTGAGCTAATTTTTATTATTTTTGACGTTTGTTGTTGTAAACGTCAGGTTTGTGCTGTTTCTGCAATAATGTGTAGTGTTGTAGCTTCCCGTTCGTAGGTGGCGCCACTAGTTTAGCGTTAAGTTGTTTTGGCGTGGCGCCCTCTTTTATTTTTTTTGGGTGTTAAAAGTTGTAGGGAGCTTTAAAAAAAAGTAGTTTTTTTAGTTTGGCGGGTTTTTTGATAGGATGCGCTGAGAAAAAGCCGAACGACGGCAGACGTCGGTCGGTTGGTCGGAGAAAGCGACGCCGACGGAGACATCGACAATGAGCTCCGGAGTGGAGCCTTGCTTCCACAAAAATGCAGGCCGATAACATTCTATTGATTTTTCTGAAACGTTCGTTGAACCAATCACAGAGTTAGTACTATTTTTAAAGGGTGAGGTTGTTGTTAGGTTTTTCGAAAGCTTCAAAAGTGTGCTGTTGGAATAAATGTAGGCTTTGTGCGTGTGTTAAAGTGTAAAGTGTAGTGTCGGTAGGGCGCCAGCTCTATTATCTCATTGCTCATGCAGGTGGCCACTCTTTTTCGCGAGTCCTCCACTCTGCTCGGCGCTTGCATGGAGGCGGGAGGCAGCGGCTCTGACTCGGGTGTCTCGAGCATGGGGGGCCCGCCGGGGCCCAATCTGCCCTACGACCATTACAACCATCCCTTCGCCAACAAATACAAACTGTAAGTATGCATGTATGTCTGTTTAGTTCGTACACGTACAGCCTCCCAACTCTCAGCTCGGTCACCCATCCATCAATCAAACTTCATATATGTATACAAGTTCAATAGTTTGGAGGTCCAGCAATGCAGTCTGCATGTTCGGCTCGAGGACCAAAATAACGATTTTTTTGTTCTATTCTAGACCACATTAAAACTACATCCGGCGGCGCTCACTATTCGTTCGCTCATCTTTTGACATAAATGACCCAAACTGTGTAATAAAAACAAACATTTGATAATTATTTGCACAATTTCGCTGGTTTACCTTCAACACATTGCATCATCGCCGAAGCTGATCTTGCTTTTGTGTGAACTTTTTAATGCCTATGAAAAATTCAAACGTGCAACCGCGCGTATACAGGGCTTCGATTTTTTGTACACTAAACAAATTTCAAACTTGTCGCTTTGTCACCAACACTTTTCAAACTAGTCCAAAAGTTTCATAAGTCGTTTTATTTAAATTTATTCAACTTATATGTTTTATTAGCGCAATAGAAACGTAGCGAGGTATTTGTGAAGCACCCTGTATCGCCTGTTTTATACAGACCTTGAAAAAAACATTCATAATATTTTTTCACAATATCTTTGCCCTTGACATGTCATAGCTACAACAACTGAATAATATAAGCTTTATATTCAAATCTAACAGCAACATGAAACTAGAATCTCACGACGATGGCTACGAGACCAGTGCAGATATCTTGCTGCCGAATAACGCCGGTGATAAAAGCAATGAGAAAATGGAGGACCCGTATAGTTTTATTGACGACGACCCCATGCCCATGCTGCCCTCCGTGCAGCCTCCGCACCATCCCCCGCCACCGCACCCCCACATGATGACCCCTTTACCCCCCATGGGGGGCACCCAAATAATGCCCATGCCCAAAAAACGAGGCAGGAAAAAGAAGATTAAACCTGACGAGTAAGTGCGCGGGGCAACTCTTTCTCTTAAGTCTTGACTATTAGTTATGTGGCATGATGCTTGTTTAGTACACCCGGTATAGTTTTATCTTTGGTTTGTTGGTTTAGCTAGCTAGTAGTGATGTTTGACAGAGATATCTGTGTCATGGTTACAAAGATAACTGGCTTTCCAGTTATATTTGGTTTCTATACGCTCAGTTGGACTTCCCCCTTCTCAATTGCGAGTCGGGCAAGCGGAGCGTTTCGTGCTTAAACATAGCGTGCGCATGCTTTTGTTGATAAATCTGACTTTTAACCAAGTGCATTATAGTGATGTATTGCTACGAGTACGAGAGGTATATTTTTTTGTCTTTTTTTGAATAGTGCAGTTTTGGCTAGGCGTTGTTTAAATAATAGCTAGGGAATAAACGCCGCCGTTTTAAGTGCTTGTTTAAGTTACTCTTTATTTTCTTATCAGTCTTTCACCATATTACAGATAACAGAGCGTATTATTAACTTAAGCCTACCAGCTTGTGGATTATTTTCTATTATATGTGCAAACATTTCTTGATCCACCGTGACGGAAAATTACATCGCTCGCTCGCTGTTGTTGAAATTGATATTGAACACTAGGCCGGAAGAAATTAAAAACCGTTTATTCCATCACATCATACCACGGCGGTGCTATTTCATAATCAATTTGATTCCAGGCCAGAGTATAACCAAGAACTGAACGGTGGAATCCCACGGCCAGTCAAAGAGCGAAAAAAGCACGATCGCTTCAACGGCATGCCTGAAGAAGAGGTCTCGAAACGTACGCTTCCGGACCACATCACGGACAACTTAGATATTATCATTGTAAGTAATGTTTACGTACAGTACAGTCAGTGATTTAGAACTAGAATCATTAAAAGGTCATAGTGCACTGCCTAGCAGTGATAAGAGTTCCGTGGGCACAAATCAATAAATGTCACGCTCGAACGGGGGCCCTTAAGGCATGGTGAAAACAAGCTCTGTGATGTGCACCGCAACTTATTAGGTACACGACATAAAATCGTTAAACATCACCCGCTTAGGATTTAGGTGGGTAGGTACCTACGTTTCGGGTTGCATTATCTAATTTGTACACATTTATTCTTTTCCACTATTTAGTATTTGCAACGCATCACACTTTTAACGCCCTATTCGAAATAACATTTCGATTGCAATTGGCATATGTCGAGGTAACAGTGCGTGCACAATACATCTTTCTCTTTTACTACAATACGTTAAACAGAGAAACAATACGCGCGTACAATTTATATATTTAAATTTGCATTACATACTTTTATGCTTCTACTATTTTGATGAACATTTTTAAATTTAAAAACGTGGTTAAGATTTCCCAAACAAATGTGCAAACCTTGTAATCCCATCAGGTTTAACCTTGAAGGTCAACTCTAGGATTACAAGGTCACTATACAAAAAATCATTTTCGAACATGTGCAGCACAACATTATTGTTTTTTTTTTAGATTGGAATAAATCCCGGTTTATTCGCTGCCTACAAAGGTCATCACTACGCCGGTCCTGGTAATCATTTCTGGAAATGTCTTTACCTAGCCGGTTTAACCCCCCAACAAATGTCTGCAGACGAAGATTACAAGCTCATACAAGTGGGTATCGGATTTACGAATATGGTCCAAAGAGCTACGAAAGGTAGTGCCGACCTCACCCGTAAAGAAATTAAAGAAGGTAGTCAAATTTTACTAGAGAAATTGCAAAAATATAGGCCTAAAATTGCCGTTTTCAACGGCAAACTGATATTTGAAGTGTTCTCTGGGAAGAAGGATTTTAAATTCGGACGACAACCTGAGCTGGTGGAAGGCACAAACACTGTAAGTCTACAAAACAACCTGGCGTAGAGTTTATTGTTATTAACGCTTTATTTGTTACAGCATATGTGGGTGATGCCCTCGTCCAGTGCGCGTTGTGCGCAACTGCCGCGCGCCGCCGACAAAGTACCCTTCTACGCAGCCCTGAAAAAGTTCCGGGACTACCTAAACGGTCTAATACCAGAGATCGACGAGTCTGAAATGGTGTTCAGTGAACCCCGCGTGAAGTCGTGTTACGAGGCCGAGCCAAAAGCTGACCCCTTCTCGTCGGACATTACGGACCTAAGTAATGCTGTGATCAAAAACGAAGACGGTACAATCGTTCCGTGCAAAAAGAAACGCGGCCGGCCTAAAAAAATAAAAATAGATGGCGAGGAACCTCCTCCGAAACCAGTGGTGCGAAAGCCTCCCGTACAACATAATAACTGTGATTTTCCAAAGAAGAAACGAGGACGGCCTAAAAAAGTCAAAGTTGACGAGATGCAACAAGATACAACGACCAATATGACCCAGTGCTACTCGAATCCGTCGCCCATTGACTCGCCAAGCAATTTTTACCAAATGGGGGGCTTGACTCCGCCCACCAATGGCGCCCTGTACGCCCCGCCGACTCAGGTACCTTACACGCAGAGCCCGCAGTACAGCCAGTCTCCCCATCCGCCGTACAGCCAGTCGCCGCGGCCCAACTACACCCAGTCACCTCGGCCTCCGTACAGCCAGTCTCCACGGCCGCCGTACAGCCAGTCCCCGCGTCCGCACTCGCAACCCTTTACCCATTCAGATCTGAGCTCAGAAATCAGCGCAGCGATCAGTTCCGAGCAGCTGGGTTCGCCTGCGTCGCCAAGTTTAGGTCCACCAGACTTCGAACCCCCTACGAGCATGGGTCCAGAGGACGGCGAATGTCGACTTGGTAGCCCAGCACCGTCCCCGCACGAAGAACAATCCTCCTACTCATCGTACCCGTTTCTCAACCAGTCGCAGGATTTGGCGTCTAAGAGCCTGTCCGGGCTAGAGTCGCTAGTAGATCAAATACCGAGTATAACGGAGGGGGAAGTGCCGCTGGAAGCTCCTACCAGCAACGAAGCGTACTCGGGATACCCCGGCGGGCAGTACCGCGCCAGTCCAGCGCCGTACACCTACCCCAGTGGAGGGAGTTACCCGCTATACCCTACGCCTGCGTGGGGAGCGCCCTACGAGCCGCCGGTGCTGCCTTACCCGCCGTACCCTGCGCAAGGATATCCGGTGCCTGCGCCTAATTACCCCTACTATAGTTATCCGCAACCCACGCCGACGCATCCACCCGGTTACCCACCGTACTTGGGTGGTTTTTGATTTTATCCATGTTGTGTACCTGTATCATATAATGTTCAGCAGCATTAGACTGTGATGCCGGCGGTCGCGCGTGTGCGTGCGTAAACAAGGATGGTGGAACTACGTTTTTTAATTACCTAGATGAATTGACAAGTTATCGAGATGTTTTGTTGGTGCGTGAAATTGGCTGCTAGCCCGCCCATTTGTAATGCGTAATCTGGTGCGTATCTGGGATGCGCGCGCAGACTCTCTAGCAGGGCTAATTTCACGCTTATGTTTTAACACATACGTAAAAAATACGTAACACTAAGTAATGTACTATAGATTAAGCAATATGTGTATCAATAATCAATCACTTATTGTTTCATAACGTCTTTTTAGATTTTGTTTTTGTTACGTTTTCAGTACAGGGTGTTTTTGCTCGGACGGCTAAAAATTTGCTATGGACCTATAATATGCTGATTTTTAGCTCAACCCAGCGTAAGAATAAATATAATTATATTCGTTATCTTTTTTGTAAAATGTATGTATTTAGAATGTCTGATCATTTGTTGTTATTTGTTTTTGGCATACAGGGTGCTCAAAAAAGTTTTTTTGGCCTTGTTGTACACTATTGTTATTTTCAGGTTGTTTCCGTATAATTTTCTTAGGCTGTGCCAATTGTTACTAACATACCTACCGGTCTACTACCATACCAAACCATGGATAAAATAAGAAAGGAGTTTTCAAATCCTTGTTTGGTTCCCAACATACGCATGCATACACGTAACATGAAGTCCGTAAACAACAAGAAAGACTTGCACAGGGTAAACGGTGATATCTTTTCGTCATAAGTATTTTCTCTAAACTTTGAATGTTGTTAGATAGGCCAAGGGTTTTTGTGCATTATGATCGAGATCTCAGTCAGTCAACAAGTATGCATTAATGTTTGTGGTCATTTTCTTTTCACCCCCGCATTGCTCTTACAGGATGTACAAATAATGAATGCTCTAAATTGCAGAGGGTGATTTCCCGTAACATATAAGCATTTTTGTTTCTCGTACTGTATTTTATTAAATGTGGAAATATAAATGTCAGTTACACGCTCTTTTGCCTCCTCAACTTGTTTCATTTTAAACAATGCTCATCTTGCCAACTTAAAAAAAGGGCTCATTTTTTTATATTTGAATCCAGGTCATAAGCTTAAAAGGACGGATGGAATAACCTACGTTAGAGTATTTTTTAGTAGGGCTTCCCTCGAAATTGCTTTTGAAGGGGCTCTAATCACCTTTAAAGTACAAAAAAACTGCCAAATTTCCCACATTAAATTATCGTTTATCGTTGGATTTCAAGGTTGTGCGTTTTAAAAAAAAATCTGGCGGTATCTTTTTAATTTTTATTCCATCCACGCTTTTAAAAGAATTTTATTCTCCTTCTCCCACATATCAAATAAGCAAGAGTACGGCCACGTGTCATTTCTAGTGGTTTGCTCGGTTAAAAAAAATTGAGAACTACTTTTTATAGTAACAGAACTGATATATTTTATTTAATATTACTTAATGAATGTTTTGATTACAATAATTGTAATTTTTTTAGGATTAATGTTATCATTCAATACTCAAATCTATAAGTTTCACATTTTAAATCTTCGATTTTTGTACTGTAAGCAGTATTGGTACCTATTTAAAAAATTAATCAAATAAATTCTGTTTAGTTCTATTTCATTTTTTTTCACACCCGTCCCTCTATAACAAACTGTTTTTTATCAACGTTTATTATTACAGGCTATTATACAAAATATTACACACAATGCGGCAGTTGATTCGAATTGTGTATATCACAACAGATTTGATTGGATTTATTCAAAAATAAATACTAGTAGTAGTAAAATGAGTTTACAAATCTGCAAAACTGGATTTAATGCACAGTTAAATCTATATTAATTTGTACAAGGTAAGGTATTTTAAAAACAATAAATATATAAACGGTTTAGCAAACTTATTATTTACTTTAAATATTTTTAAATGTACGTAACAAATCACTTTTGCTAGACACCGTCCGCGGTTGCAGTTTTCGAGTTTGTGTCACTATTTTTTTTATTATCGTTGCACTGCACGTTAGGACTCGAACTACGGTCGCGACCGTCCTGATCCTCAAGAAAACGGTCCATGAAGTCGGTCAGACCAGGATGAAGAGTGTATTTCTTTTTTTCCAACCTGGTTTTGTTGGCGAAAATGTCGTGACGTTCAGACTTTTTCCAAAGATAATAGAACTGAACGAGCTCACCCACTGAGCGTGTTCGGACCTTTAAGTTTCAATCAACATAAACCTTATGAGTCATCACAACAATATAACCTTTTTAGTGCCGAATACCGTAACCAAAATTTCGTAAAAATCAATTCCTAAAGAAATAAAGAAGTACTTACCTTATTCTGCTGGATTAAATGAAAGTTTTTCCCAAAACTGCGGACGCCAGACTCAAAATTGCGGCACTCCTCCTCGGACCAAAGGCTCATGGATTCGCTCCCAGGCGTGGCGCTTATTCGCACTCGTCGAAGCGCTTCCTCCATGTTGTGTCCACATTGCTGCAGCAGGAAAAGTGCCTGCTCATCGTCCCTTAACTGGGAACCCATTGGAATGGCTGGTTTACTGACAGCGACTGCTTTTTTGAGAAATTCCTCAACGGTCGAAGGCGTTACGCTGCTTGGGTCCCAGAGCAACTTGTCGTCGTTTTCGTACGGCAAAGCGTCATCGTAATGACATAGACCTTCCGGTATTTGGGCTTGGTAGTCACTTCCTACCATTATGGTCTAGAAAAAACAACAATTTGAGCACTTGAAGACATATTTAAAGCTAATTTGTTTACGAAGAATGAAAACACACTACGCTCAGGCTCGTTTTTGACGTAAAAAGAGCCTGACTACAGGAACAATCATGCAACACACATAAATGAATGAAAAATGATAACCTTATTAACCTTGCGCCAATCCTCTTCGTCAGGGCTGTAGTCATAGTCCTCCTCTTCTTCCTCGCTGACTCTTGACACAGCTAGAACCATAAAAACCATGTATTTAAGTACAAACAAACCAAAGGGTTATAACTTACACCGCAAAAGTCGTGAAGCGTCCTGCTCCGCGTCGGGAATCGGGTCGTAAAGCTCTCTTAGTTTTGAGGGCTGCTCCACCTGGTCAGGTTCGCTTTCCTGTTCCTCCATGGGTTCCACTGGTTCCTCAACCTCCTCAACTGGACATTCGTTTTCTTGGTTCTCTCCCCGGTATCCGTACAAGGCTAGCAGTTCCTCTAAGGGCATGCTACTCTCCTGAAACCGCAATTATTAAACAACCTGTTGGTTGGATAAAGGGTTAAGTTACCTTTTCCAGGTTGGAGAGTTCAGCCGAGACATCCTCAGGTTCTCCAGCAGCTAGGGCTTCCTCTTCTTCAAGTGTTCGTTCGTCGTCGAAGTCATTAACTAGCATATCAATCGAAGGATCGAATAGTTTGTCTTTGGTTGGCGAGCCATCATCTTTGCCATCTTTAGCAACAGAAATGACCTCTGCCATGTTATGACTCTTCATTCATAACATTTCTTGTTTATTTTGCGTCCAAAACCGAAAAAAGTGTGCGTACCCCAAAACATAAACAAACGCTTTTTTGCGCCTTTAAAGGAATACGTGGTGGAGTTTGGGCATGGACTATAGTAGTATTGGAGCTGCTATTGCTGTTTTTTCACTCCAAATCGTCATTTTCCTCTAATTTAACGTAGATTTTGCACAAAAACGAAGTTTGAAAAAGTGGGGTTATGTTCAAAACATTAAAATGTAAAATACGGTAAACAGGGCTGCACTCTGGGACATTCACTACACTTACAACATTTATGACTTATATTTACAATTAAACGCAGCAAAAAATGTACGCAGAATTAATTAACCATGTTAAAAAAATAATTTTTGTTGTGTTGTATCAAATGGTTGATTGGGAGCGTATTTACGAAGCTGTCAGATGTCAAAAATATACACACAACATGGCGGCGGTTTGGTTTTTACAAAAGTTTAAAAATTGTTTATTGCTAGTAAATAAATAACTGGCAGTTTACAAATCGATTTTATTAGGTGAATATGATAGGTAAGTGACAAATATACATTGTTTAAATCATTGCTATTTTTTTCTTTATTCGTACAACGAGTAAGACCATAGTCGTCTCAAAAACCAGTGCCGTACGCTTTTTTTTTATCAAAGGGGTACTGGAATGAAAAGTAAAATAAAAATGAAAATATATTATTTTATTTAACTTAACCTATGTCTTCCCACATGGTTGATAAATATATTTTATCAATTGAATAACCTGAAAACATAGTAAAAACTAAAACGGACTTATGTACATTCTACTAGAAATAAGGTAACACTGTAAATTAAGCAAAGCTGGTATAAAGGAATTGTACATCTGGTGTCAAATAACACTTTTTTAATCACTCGATTCGATGAAACACTCCGACAGCATGAACTTATAAATGCGGTAATAAAAACTCGGTAACTAGCAAGCCGTATGGTCTTTTAAATGTCTTAAAAGTTAAAAAAATCACCCATCACGATAAAATAAATCAACTATCAACCAATCTTTCATTCGTTTCCCCATCGCGGACAGGTTTCGTTTTCAATTACTCCATTCGGAATCCGTTCAGCTCTCAGGCGGTGTCGCCACACTCGCCGCTTGGTGAAGTGCGCTCTCCACGAGGCGTTTATGTTTCCCAACCAACTCAGGAAGATCGTACGCGATCGCTATGTCCAGCCTATTAATAGGACAGCCTCGGAAATAGGTACAAGTGGCGGACAACTGTTGAAATTCGTACAGCGCGTTGAGTTTGAAGAAATCCTTGTACACGTCAGGGTCTGGAAGATCGTACCGCGATATATTAGTCAACGTTGATAATCCCTCGTAAATGTGGTAGTCTTGAGGGTGCTCGGTGATGGCGTCGGCCACTTGTTTCCTGTTGCCGAAGACTGATTTGTGGTTGTAGTACGTGGTTAAGTAGCAGTCAACCATTTTGGCGTGGTTGCGTACGCGCACCTGGAACAAAAACCATTCACAACTCCTCCCTAAAAAAGAAAACTCAACTTACGGCAAATCTGCGCGCGCTAGCGATCTTGTTTTCGATCCTTTTGTCCACAGCCGTTCGTAAGTCGCGCAAAAAAGCGCGTTCTTGCGCTTGTAATAGTCGGACTGGCGCCCAATGCTCGTACGGTCTTGACCAAAGCGACGTTGTGTACATTACTGGAGGTTGAGGCGACGACATCAGTGGCGAGATATTCCAAATCAGCGCGCCTTGAACGCGCATTAACTCTTCTGGTTTCACTTGGTCCGCTTTGTTCAAAATAATCCGCGTCTGGAACAACACAAAAGTAAAACACAATACTTACTAAAAGACAAAGCAGTACCTGGTGTTCACGCCCTTTAAGCTGGTCCAAAATAGCTTCAGTCTCTGGCCCTACATCCAATTTCGAAGGATCATAAACCAAGAAAATGATGTCTGCTCTGTCGATAAACCATTGGCACGCGTCGTTGAACGGGAAAACTCTTGAAACTTGCTTTCGCACCTCGAGAATACCAGGTATTTCAACGATGTTAACCTTCTCCAAGAGCTTTCGGGGTAGTTTGAGACCACGTAAGCGCTCCTCGAGGCCTTGTCCGAACTTCTGAAGCCCGGAAAAGGTGTGATCGGCTGCCAGTTGCGTCCCGTCAATGATTTCGGGCTCGTCGCCGTACATCAGGATGTTGAAATAAGCTGGGGAGGGTTCAGCACCTGAAATACGAACCAAAAAACAGTAAATTTAAGGCTTTTGGTAAGGAAAAACGTGGTACCTGTTCGGAGAGACGTTTCGTTGTACTCGTTGTCCAACAAATAGTTGATAATGGATGATTTCCCGCCGCTCCACGGTCCCATGAACAGGATCAAAGGCTTTGAGAAGATTTCCGCGTCGCCAAAGTGTCGGTTGCTCAAATCCCGGTACTTGTACAACACCTCTAATGGTTTTATAGCGTTCTCGTACATCTTTTTTAACTCCTTTAGTGTTATCTCGGACATGCTGTCCAAGATACGTTCTGCGTCGGAGGATTCACGGTCCAGTTTGAGTAGCTGTGCGACATGGTCGTGTGAACGCAGCTCGTCTGGAATGTCGATTTCCAGAATTAGGTCTTCTTCTGGGGCTTCGCCTTCGTCTTCGGAGGAGGTGGTTTCGTCAGATTCGTCAGGGTTGTTGTTGGTTTCGGTTGGACTAGGTTCATCAGGGATTGGTTCTTGTGTTGATTTTGGTTCGTCCTGAGAAGGTTCGATGGTTGGTTCTTCTACGACGGCTTCTTCTTGGATTGGTTCTTGAGGGACAGGGACTTCAGGGGTTGTTTCTTCTGATTTGAGGTCTTGGGGAGCTTCGTCGGACTGTGTTTCTTCTGGTTTAAGTTCTTCGGCACTTGCTTCGTCAGGTTTGGTTTCTTCGGATTTGCTTTCGTCAGGATTGGCATCTTCGGATTTGTTTTCGTCTGATTTTGAATCGTCCTTGTCCGCTGTAGTGTCTGGAGCATCTTCGTTTGGTTCTTCAGGTTCTTGGGTTTCTACACTTTGGTCTGCATCACGCTTTTCAACTGAGTGTTCAGTATCAGGAGCTTCGTTGTCTTCTTCTAAACTTTTGTTTTCTGATGCTTCGGCAGATGCCGCCTTGTCGTCATCGTTTTCTGACTGTTCTGTTTCTTTGGAAGGCTCGTCAACTTCTTGCTCTGTTGCGTCCAATGGTAGAGCTTCGCCCGATTCAGTAGGTTCCTTAATATCGGTGTCGTCCTCGTGTTCGTCTGATTGTTCAGTTGCAGTGGGTTCCTCGTCAGGTTCTTGCGCCTCACCTTCGGTTGGTTCTTCGGCCTAAATGAGCGTTTTAAATGGATGAAAGTTAAATATTGAATGAACTTACTGTGTTATCCTGTTCAGTTTCGTTGCTTTCCTGTGTAGTAGCGTCGTCCTCCTTGTTCTGTTCAGATTCCTCGTTTTGTTCGGCAATTTCTCCATCCTGTTGAATGGAGTCGTCAGTTCCTTCAAGCGTTGGAACGTCTTCATTGGTTCCTGGTATCGTTTCTTCTATACTGTGTTCCGTTTCGGGTTCCAATGTGTCTCCTGTTTCAAGTTCCTTCAGCGCCTTTTCGATGTAAGGTCTGCATTCTGATTCGGACGGACCGTCTGTCTCGGCCTCGCCTTGCACCGCTAGATAAGTCATTATTATATAAGTTTATCTATTAAAAGCGTGAATAGTTTAAAATAATGAGGGTCTCAACATCAAATGAAATAAAGTACCTACAGGTGATATATTGTAAAAAGCATCTGAGATAGGTATGCCAATTTTAGTGCTCCACCATTTTCTATATAACATAAATTAATAAACAGATGTTTTTTTGATTGGTTGCCAAACCATGAACCATTATTGATTTTGGTACTTGTCCGCAAAACAAAAAATTACTAATTGGGTTGCTAAATATTTTTTTAATTTATTAAAATTGTTTAGAGCTTGCGCAAGAGCGCTGGGAATATTTCTGAAATTGTTTAAAATAGCTCAGATCTGTAGAATGTAAAGTTAATGTAAATAATTGGTATTTTGGATTTTTTGCAATTATTACACAATTATTAGGTTAAGATTTTTTAGGACTCCGTCATGCTCGTCGTATTTTCTAATAATAAAACTAAGTCTAGGATAATTTTCTTGGCCATTTGCCGATAACGTCACCGAATGTACCCACTTTTCTGTTTTTAGATCAGCAATTTTTAATTATAATAAAAAAATTCGATTAACACACCTGACTTAATTTTTTACACCCGTCGAATTAGAGCACAGAAGTAATACAAATGTCTCGAAATAATTATAAATAAATAAGGTTCCAAAACAATACTTAACGCCTGCTAAAAAAAGAAGTTAATCAAATATAGATTAATTAGTTTTATGTTATAAGGACCTAGGCTAATTCTTATACTTAGAATGAGTTGAACTTGGATTTACGTTTATTTTTAGCCTAAACTTTTTGGTTTGTTTTTATATTTAGAAACCATGTAATCCAAAAATAACAGATCATATTATAGTATTACGAAAAATGGAAACTTGAAAAAAACTTGGCTTTAACATCTTTTAAATTTTATTACATCACTGATTACTTCAAAATACTTAATGTTTCTTATTGAGCAATTTTTTTTTCGTCAAGTTTAACCCAAAATTTTAAAATACTGTGTGTTTGGCCGTTTTTTACTGTGCAAATTTCGAAGTTTTGTCGCACTTCTTAAACACCGGGGTTTTTGGCACTAAAAAAACCACTAAAAGCCACTTTTTCGAGTAGTTTGTAGACGTACCCTGCAAGGAATTGGCGAGAAGCACTAGTCCAAAGATGAACAACCACGAGGACTTTAAATGGACCTCCATGGCGCTATTCAAACTTCACCCGTCACATGAAAATCTCGCACTGAGTTGAGGGTATTTTACTGCTAAACGCTGAGCGTCTATTATTCTGAAGCGTTGCCAAAATTTTCATAAACCTTTTACACTCGCTCTGGCGTATTTTATTCCCAGAATGCGAGAAGGTAACACTAAACAATTTTGTTATCATTTTAGCGCACTAAAATGCGACCTGAAAAAAACCAAAATTGTGCCTTTATTACTTAAATTGTGTGCCCCAAAATAAACGTAGTTATGCTCCAATTTTCTAATCTCAAGAGGCGCACTTAAAAGACCTAAAAAAATACTATACACAAGCCATGGTTTTTTTATTCTCCAAGCCCAAAACAACCAAAAAAAAAAGACAGTACGTTTAACCAATTTACAAAGACTTAAAGTATCCTAAAACATGCCCTAACTATCCATCGTTTAACAACTTATACGCCAATTCCCGATCCGTTTCATTATATCCAGGCGAAAACGTAAACCATATACCAACAGCGCATCTAGACCCTTTTTTAACAGCCTTTACGCCATGCAAGTTTTCAGGACCCGAAGAAAACGCTATCATGCGTCCACATTTGGGCGCCACCGTGCTTTGGATCTTTTGCGCTAGCGGATCGCTAGAAAATATGAAATCACCACCCTCGAAGTTTTCGTTTAGGTAAATAATCGCGCTGTAGTCACGCCATGTGTATGCTGGGACAGCGCGTTCGCAAATTCCGTCTTTTCGTATGTTACAATTGTCTGCGTGAATGGCATGGCTGAAATCGGTGCGGTTTTTTGGCGAATCTGCAACAAGAAGCGTAACGCCACTTAAGTTGTTTAAATTCCATAATACGTTCGAGAATTACCTGGTAACGCAGAGCGACAAACGAGATGCGTATAAGTAAAGTACAGTTCCTTCTCAAGATTAAAATACTCCACCACTTTTTGCTTCGCATTTTCGGTTATGTTAAGATACAGCTCTAAAAATTTAAAGTCCAACAGCCCGAAATATACCAGCAAAGAAGCGCGCCCCATAGTAACACCTTCGAACTTTTCCATAAGCGTATGCGGTGATGTTTTTCCCTGGTAACCATCGCCTAAAATTGCGAACATCTTCGCCACGTCAAGCAACGTTCTGCACTCCTTTTGGGATATAATACCATCAGCAACGAAGCGTTTCGGACCCTTTAGATCGTCTTCAGACATTGTGACAGTGTAGTGCGTTTGAGCGACCTGAAAAGTGATTCATTTAAGAGTGGAATTAATAAAAAGAAGGCGGTGTAAACGGATATGTTTTTTATTAATTACAATACATATACTTAAGGTTATGTTAAAAGCACAACTTATGCAGACACATCGTGATCTGTTGTAGCATTGGCCCCCTGAAAGAATATTAATTACTCAATCAATAAGCACCAAACATGCACTGTTAAAAACCATAAATAAAAAAAATTAAAAGTACCTCGTTGTGTTCGGTGGAGAGGGTTTCATTTTGGAATTCTTTGGCGATGAATTTAATCAGTTTTTTCTCGTATGTGTGGCGTTGAACGTAGCGTATTGCCTCCTACAACAAAAAAATAATTTTACTTAAAAAAAAACGGGTTTAAAAAATTTTTTTGCACTCACAGGTCTAGGTTTAAAAAATTCGTTCGTAACCTTCGGTAGGGACGAGTAGTAACGCATATTTTGAAGCATAGTCTCATCGTTTGGATAAAATAACATGTACGAAGCGACAGCCTCGCAAGCTGCCTTTAAATTCCCAACTAAAACCCAGAAAAAAAATCATACATTTAAAAAAAATGCAGTTTAAAAAATAGCCTTACGTTTAAAGTGAGCGAATTGTAAATAATGGTAATGACTAGGCAACAAATCTTCATGTCTTTCGCCGTTTAAGGAATTCAACTTATCCTGGCAGTTGTGTTTGCACCGTAAACAATACGTAAAATGGTCTAAAACATACTAAAATAATTACAAGAATTTACGTAAAGTTACGTAACATACTAGCGATCGATGGGACAAAATCAGGAAACCAGCCCTGGTCGAAAGGACCTTCGCATTGGACTCTACATTCTTCCTCGGCTTGTAGGTAGGACGATAAAGATTCTTCCATATTGTCCTCTACTCCTTTCCAGTCCTTTTTGTCGTAAGCGTCTGATCCGTGAATGTATAAATATACGTAGTCCTTTAGACAAAAAAATGTGAAATATTAAAAAGAGGTCCTTTTAAAATTCGCGCGCTATATATTTATTCGTAAGATAAATTAAAATTGGTCAATTTGCAAAACCGGCTTGTAAATGTCTGAATTGTTTTTCTTGGAAACGTATAATACCTTAGCTTCAAAGTTGATGATTTCATTCATGTTAACGTGATCTAGTTTGGAATATTGTTTCAGCGTAGCCAGCATTATTTTATCTTCAGGATGTTCTATTAAATACGTAAAAACAGCAGACGCTGCTTTTTGAAATTGCTTCTCCTGTAACAAAAACATGAAAACAACATTAACATTGCGATTAAAATAGACATTGTAAAATAAATATTTCTCTACGAATAGTCAAACAATTATTAATTTATGTATTTACTATGATCGAATTTACGCTCGTTTTATCGATTGGTTGCAACAAAGTTAATTATAATTTTAATAAAACCGAAAACTAATAAATGAATACTTCATTGAACATTGTTAAAATTAGTTTTCTAAATGTTCCAAATTTTTATGTGTCTGATAAAGTAATTATGTAGGCGTAATTAGCTATATTTTAATCAAATCATTATCATCATAGCCCGTCTAAATTAAAGGACCAAAAGTTATAAATGTTTACAAATGAGTTAATTAAGCTAAAAGTTTCAATGAGCAATAGTAAACAGAAACTATTTTTAAAAATAATTTTAACGTCAAAACAAATAAAACCAATACAAAGAGTATACAAACGCAACCGCCGGTAACCAAAACGCAAAATACTGCAAACGCTACCGTGTCCCCACGTCTGTTATAAAATACTCTATAACTTTAAAAGTTTAATGTCCAAAATAAAATAGTATATAGACGTTTATGATCTCACAGCCGCGCTATTAAAATAAAAATTAATGTATGTACAGGATGTACCTGATAGTAGCATAAGTGCAAATATTCGTATGGCTTTCGATCCTGAAACAATACTTCGGTTTCGCGGTTTATGTTAAACTCCCCGAAAATCTCAAAGTGCTTCTTTTTGCACTTTATTATACAGGCGGTTGTCTTAATCGCTTTTTCGTAAAATAACAAGTCGTCTATGTCGACGGGGTACAAGGGCTCGGACAAATCGGCCTCGCGTCGACATTGCAACCGACAATTTTGCAATTTTCGGCTGTAATCGCGGTAGTTTTGGAGCGCGTTCTCAAAAAATCGTACACAATCCCCGAATTTGTTGTCGAGGTACGATTCGACGCCTTTTTCGTACAGATGTACACAAGACTCGGTTTTGTTTGCGTTTGTGAAGACGACAATCAGACTCAGAATAAAGATACACGTGGTACTAAGCATGGTTATTGCGTGACTGACGCCTCTGCGTTGAGCTGAGCGTTCTTAGTTGGGAAAATATGACTTTAACATTACCAGACTCTTGATTACTTAACCATTGTTGGCGTCCAGAGGCGCGCCGCCGTTTCAAGAAGTTAGAGTTATGGAAAATTAAATCACATCTTTAAAGCGTTCTAAATTTATTTAAAATAAACAAACAAGGTATGGTACGTATGGAAAGTTTCTATTAATTATTTTTTTTACGCTCATTCATAAACCAGATAGTTTAAAACTTAGTTCTCTTTCGTCTGTCTCATAGTATCTATTATAGGGTAAGTTAAATAGTAAAATTAATACCTAAACTACTCTATAGGGCTTCTTCTTTCATGGGCCCCCTAAATTTGGCTTTTCGCTCTTGTGACATCTCGTTATTTCGCTTCCTCCTCGCCAAACGCTCCTCCTTAAGACAATCAATCATTTTAACATCTTCGGAATTGCATATGCCCCAGAATTTCCCAAAAGGGTGCTACAAAGATCAAATTATTAAATTATGTTTATTTATAGTAAAACAGGTACTTACGTCACTGTGACATTTTTTCAGTAAGTTAATGAGTTCGTTGCATTTTTCTGTATGCAAATGTGCTGACAAATCTGTGTGCATCTTTATTTATTGTTAATTAATTGTTATGCAAACCTTTTTCTTGTTTTTTAAACTATAACCTCACTTTTTTGATTAGTTAAGGTAGGCAGCCCACAATGCATCACTGTAGCGTTGGCTGCCTAACGTTCTGTGGAATATTCTTGGTTGCCTAGTCAGGCGCATAGGCAACTTCAAATACAGATGTGTATTGTTGGTTGTCTAAATTTAATTGTGGGGGCTTTATTAAAGGGAGATAAACAAATATCATCTTTGTTTATTTATATTTTGACAAGTGTTGTGTTTGTCTGTAAATAAAAATGTCGCCTTTTGTTGGCTAAAAAATAGTATTTGTATTTGGAAAGCTTTGCTATGTGTATTTTTAACTGTCCTCTAAAATTGGCCAACAATTAATCGGACAAACAAACAAGGTGTGTACAAAAATGATGATAAACTAAAAAATATAACCATATCCAGTTGTTCTAATCACAATTACTAATCCTACGATTAATATGTGTTTCCCCAGCAATTTTCAAAACTGCTAATCCCAGCAAACGTGCCCGATAATTTAAAAAATGCCAATATCCTTGTCATGACAAAAAATACTTTCACTAAATTTCATAACAATGCAATCATAGTGAACAATATGGTGTAAAGTTTCATAACCGCTCTAATTTAGTCACTTGATCATTGTTTAACATGTTTACTTCTTCCAGTCAAACCATGGATTCGTTCTTAAGCCTGTTCGATCCTGGACCGACGTGTTCAGAATGTAACGAAGAGTATGGATTGGACAGTTTGAACAACCAGGACGCTTTACCACCAGAGCCCCAACAAGGAAACGTCGAGTACAAGCTTAAGATCGTAAACCCAACGAAGCAACGCTTTGAACACTTGGTAACGCAGTTGAAATGGAGATTACGGGAAGGAAACGGCGAAGCCATTTACGAAATTGGCGTCGAGGACAGTGGCATTTTGGCTGGGCTGTCGAATCGCGACATGACCGCAAGTTTACAAACTTTAGAGCAAATGGCATTGAAACTAGGCGCTAGCACAACCATTTTAAGACAAAGAACGCTCGACAACGGGCGCAGCATCGCTGAAGTCCTTGTACGAAAAATACCAGACGATCAGAACAACATCGAAATCAGAATAGCCGTCCTTGGCAACGCAGACGCTGGGAAATCCACCTTACTAGGCGTCCTAACGCAAGGAAATCTCGACAACGGACGAGGCAGGGCTCGACTTAACATGTTTCGCCACTTGCACGAAATCCAATCCGGCAGAACATCATCAATCTCGCACGAAATCCTTGGTTTCAACTCGCAAGGGAGTCCAATCAACTACAGCTACAGCGAGCTGATCACAGCCGAAGAGATATGCGAGGAGTCCACCAAACTGGTCACCTTTTTGGACTTGGCAGGACATAAGAAGTACATCAGGACGACGATTCAAGGTCTCAGCGGGTACAGTCCACATTACGCAATGCTTGTCGTAAGTTTTTCACCTCTGACAACACATAAAATTGATTGTTTTTAACAGATTGCAGGAACAGCAGGCGTTGTAGGCATGGCGCAGGAACATTTGGCAATTGCCGTGGCGCTAAACGTACCGTTCTTTATCGTCATCACGAAAACGGACTTGGTATCGCCTGCGATGACGCTGCAGAGCCTGGAGTCGATTTTAAAACAAGTTGGAAGCCGACGCGTGCCGTTAATCATCAAAACCATAGATGATGTCATAACAGCTGGCGCCAATCAGTTGACTGAGAACGTTGTGCCTATTTTTCAAGTCTCGAGCGTTACTGGCGACGGGCTTGAGATGTTGCTTAAGTTCCTACACCTAGTACCGCCTGGAATCAACGCCAAGGAGAAAGAACGACTAGAACAGGTAATGCGCATGCGTTTCGCACATGCGCAGTGTTCTAATACCGTATTTTGTCTTATAGGAGTCACCAGAGTTTCAAATTGATGAGAATTTCCGCGCTGGGGACATAGGTCAAGTCCTAGGAGGGTTGCTGACTAAAGGAGTCATCGTGGAAGGGACTAAGATGCAAATTGGGCCGCTACGGGACGGTTCCTTTCAGCGCGTGGTCGTCAAGTCGATTCATCGTAATCGCGTGGCGTGTCGTATGGTGCGCGCTGGTCAAAGCGCAGCCATTTGCCTTGACAGTTTTACGCCGAGTCTGCGCAATGGGCAGGTCCTGATAAGCGCAGATAAGGAGGGGATCAGTTGTTTCTACTTCCAGGCTAGTGTTTCGGTGTTGTTTCACGCCACGGCGATTTACCAGGGCTTCCAGACGACGGTGCATATTGGAAATATTCGGCAGACTGCGACTGTGGTTGGGATTTTCGCTAATAAGTGTATACATACGAATGAGCAAGCCTCTGTCCTGTTTAAGTTCAAAAGTCACCCGGAGTATTTAACGGTGGGACAACGCCTTTTGTTCCGGGAGGGGGCGGCAAAGGGAATTGGGGAGATTACACAGATTTTTCCGCTTGCCTTTAAACCATAAGTTTTAATTTAGATTTAAGATTTTAGAACGTTTTTTGTGTTTGTTTTCTTTCTGGTATTGTCTTAGTTCAAATGTGTTTTTACTAATAAGTATAGTATTTATTTTTGACATTGACAACTGTGATTGTACAATTTATTTTTAAGTATTATCAACCGTACTTAGTTTTTTAATCCAACGCAACAGATCTCTGTTTTTTGAAGAGTATAAATAAATTTATTTAAATTTATTGTGCGTTTTATTATAGGTTGAAAGAAACAATCGAATTGGCTACGATTATATTTAATTTTATTAAAAAGGAAAGGAACAATGACATAATAATAGGTACATACGTCGTAATTTAAATCATATGGCGAAAATTATAGGGCTAATTCAAACTATGAAGCACTTGGGATCAAATAATAAAAATCACATAATTACTCCTATTCTAACCAGATTAATAAAATATTTTTTTAGATTTTTCTTATAAATAAAATGTTATACAATAAATCCTAAGGAGGTTCTTCTAATCCCCTAAATTTGCGTCTAATCAGTCGAAGTAGTTAAAAAATAAAATTTTTCTATAATTGTATATATACACATTTAAAATAAAAGTACCAATACAAAATTATTGCAATGAAAACCAAAAAGTATCACTCGTATAAAAAAAATATTGCATACATAAAAACAAGAATTTGTAAATTAACATAACTGTTAAACCTTATTTTGTATATTGTGTTAAAAATAATCATAAATAAATAAGCACTTTCCACCAACTAGTCCAAAATTAATAATAAGTCCAACAACAAGCAGAACCCCGGGCGGATATCAATCAAGACACTAAAAATCCAAAACAGAGGACGGACCAAACCAGATTCAATTCAATTTAAGTACTACTTTAGGGGAGGGGCGGCCCGCCCAAGACAAGGCAAGTTCCATCAAGCACATCGTTCAAGATTAAGGCACAACAAATAAAAGTGCAGAGGCTCCACTTTTGAAATATACACATAAATAACGTGATATGTACAACTCCCCAAATTCAACGAATACGGCACAAAAGCTAAGATACAATACTTAAAACAAAATCACTGAAAGTCAAGCTGCCGGAGCGTAAAATTCGTTGCTTAATCCTCTTTAATGGTCTTCGGTTCGAAAGCGCGATGGGGCACGTAGCCTTTGTGCTCGCGCAGCGGCGCTGGCGCGTCACCAATGCTTACGTAACCAGCTTTAACCGTTGTCGCGGGTAATTTCGCCCAATCCACGACGTCCGTCTTGAAGGGCGCAACGTCCGTGACTTTGGCGTAAGGCTCAGCCATTTTGGGCGGCTCCATAAGCCCCAGCATATCAGGGACGAGCATTTTAGTGCCAGCGACTACGTAATTAGGGTCGTCGCTCGTAAGCGTGTAGGGAATGTAGCCAGGGTTGACCATTTTGCTGATTTCGCCTGTCAGCGAGTACGCTGGAGCGTCGTTGAACGTAGGGACGATGTCCTCGATGGATGACGTCTCGCTGCATTGGCCTAAAGGCGCGCCACCACCCGCCGTTGGCATTACGACATAGCCTTTGACTTTGTTGCGTTGGCGCGGCCAGTTTTCGCGTATGTCGTCGTTGAGTTGCGGCGTGCGCGGTTGCTCCGTGCCCGAGTCCGACGTACTAGAGTTTTGGCTGTTGGTCTCGCCGCCCATTGACGAACTAACGCTGTGTTGCGCGCTACTGCAACCGCTTGAGTCGCCACCGCCTTTCATGATTTTCCCGAGTAAAAACTCCTCGTCAGGCTTCGCGTTTTGGTCAATCGGAGGTTGGTGCTTCCGCTCCGTCCAAGGAACCTTATTATCAATGACAGCCGGCGTCAAACCCGGCGGTAGTTTAACCTCAACGTCGCGCATTATCTTGCACTGCATATAGGACCGTTTAACGGCGTAAAACATGAAGAATGTTAAGATAATACCGCCCGTTATCACCATGTACACTAAGAGATTGGACGACGGAGTGCACAGCCATTCGAGCTCGGGGCTCCACTCGCCGAAGTACGTCGTCGCGTTTTCGACATTAACCGCGCGCACTGAGAAATAATAAGTGTTTGACTTGCCTGGGTGTGCGCAGCGACTCGTTACATACTCTAGTTTCGTTACTTTCTCGATTATCGGCTTAGTTTCGTTGGAATGGTCGGATTTCTGCATGATCTTGACTTGGTAGAACTCGACTTTTCCGCGTGGCTCTTGCGGCGGATCCCATTTTATCTTAATCGTTGTGCCGTTCTCCGTACGCGAGTATGGCTTCAACGAATCGGGTGCTGAAACAAGGCAAGTTATAATAATTGCTAAAAGACTAAAAATAGCGACGTACCTCCCATTTGCGTTCGAACTTTCGTGGTATTTGTTGACGGTCCACAACAAGCATTTGTGCACGCCCTAATCGAAATAAGATAACTCCTGTAGCTTGCCAAACCATCCAGCTGCAAAAAAACTCATTAATACCTTGTATTTTTCAATATTTGCTCTCGTACGACTTACAGTAATGTTCGTTATAGACTGGTCCATCTTAGGCCGATCTAGCCCATCCACTGTTATAATATACCACTGCAAAACACCGTTAAGGTGCTCTGGCGGTGCCCACGACAAATAAACGCTGGAATTAGTGACTTTTCCATACGTAAAGTTAAGTGGAACTGAAGGAGCATCTTCGGAAGTTGTATATCGTACTGCGTCACTTGCAGCTTCTAAATTATCCTGATCCTTTGTTTTTACGCCAATTGTTATGGTGTAAGTGGTGTATGGAGTTAAATTTGTTATACTGGCTTGTTGTACTGTCGAATCTGCTATTGTGAGATTTTTTCTTGGCTCTAAAATTGACGAATAAACGTATGTCAGTAATGCATGTCGAGAAAAATTATTTTTGTCTCCGAATTAAATGAAACTTATTTTCTAGACTAATTTTTGGCTGTAGAATACGAATCTGCAATTAGATTTTTCCTTAAAAAATATTTACGCAAACTAGAGCACTTAGGACAAAAAAATCGGATGTCGCGCTGTAAGCTATCTTTGAAACCTCATAGCAAAAAAAGTAAAAGAGCTACAACAATTTAAGTGCCAGATTCGGATTCAGCACCTCGTTTTACATAAGCATTAATGTTGTTCATTGGTGAAAAAAATTATTTGCAGCCATGACAATTAAAAAACTGCGATGTGCGAATATTTGTACCCTTACCCCTTACTTCAAAATGCGATAAATAAAAAAAAAGTAATAAAATGGCTTGAAACTGTGTTTCTGGGTTAATTAAAAGCCGTACAAACCAAATCTGCAATTGCTTTTTTTCCAAGTGGTTTATTTTTTTTCCTAGAATTTTTCAAAGTTGACCAAATTTTAAAAAATTTTGTCATTTTGAAAAAAAAAAATTTGCCTCCGAATACAATGAAACTTATTTTGTAGACTACTTTTTGGCTGTAGAAAACGAATCTGCAATTAGATTTTTTCTAAAAAAATGTTTGCGCAAACTAGAGCACTTTAAACATAAAAATCGTGTGTCGCGCTTGAAGTTGACTTTGAAAGCTCATAGCACAAAAAGTAAAAGAGTTACAAGAATTTAAGTACCAGATTCGGATTCAGCAACTCATTTTACATAAATAAACACTCACCTCTGCAAGTATTATTCCTAGGCGAGACAGTAGGACAGTAGTAAATGATATACTGCTCGACGTAAGTTATTAAATCGCTGCAATCTAACTTCCATTCAACCACAATAGTGGTGGCAGAAGGTCCCATGTCTCTGACTTGGAATTTCCTAATTCTATTCATACTAAAGTTGCTATGAGCCACTATACACGCCGCCCAAACCATACCGCTACTGCCGTGTTCGCTATTCGCCGAAATGGCGAACTGATAAATCTGCGCAGTTGGAACTGTTTGGTTGTGATTAGTCCTGTTTTTATCGACTTTAGTCCAATTCAACTGGCCACTGCATTGTTCAGGTCTGTCGCGTCCATGACTGCACCAGAATATTGTGTAGTCTTTTATAATGGCGCTCCATTTGGGTTCGACCCAAGCGAGCTCGTACGTGTTGCCTTTTTCATACTCGACTTTGGTGAAGCCTTGTATTTGCGGTAATAGTTCGTTCTGAGGTGGAATATAGACCGTGGATTTGTTCTCCGAGTAGCCGATGTCGTTTTGCGACCAAATATTAACGTAGTAGCTGCGTAAAGACGAAAGATTGGTGTATTGCACGTAAGTGTTGGTCGCTTTAATTGGTTTGATCTCGGTTTCGCCATCGATTGACACGACGTAGCGGAAATTATCGCCATTGCGCAGTTCTTCGTTAAGGTGCGACCAGTAGACAAAGACGTTCCATTTGTTGGAGTCGCGCCCAAGGGAAATAACCTCGAAGGAACCCATGTCCGTTTTGGGTGGGTATTCCGGCACTGAAAACGTTTTATTGTATTAAAACATGTCCCCTAGTAAATAGATGTAACCTAGTTGTGGGCGCAAACTTACCTTTACTGTTGGTCCGTACGTTTATAGAACTATTATCCGACCACATCGCTTCGGAAGTCGCAACTGCGGAACGTATGGACACTCGTATATCGCACAAATCATGCGCATATTTCAGATTAGTCAAGTTATAGTAAATCGTAGCGCCAGTTCTGTTGTACGTCGATTCGTTCGTCAATAAGCCGCCGTCCTGCCACATTTTACCAGCGTATTCGCACCAGTACAAGACCCTATGGTGTAACCCTGGAGGAAACCATTGCATTGTCGTTGGAATGGTCCATCGCAAGTAAAACGAGTTTGTCGTACTGCTGATTAGCGTTAGGTTAACTGGCGGTCCTGAGCGCACATTAGCGTAGTGATCAAATTCAATTCCCTTCATGAGTAAGTTCCCGAAAATGTTGGTAATGTTAAAGGAGAAGAAGTATTGTGCGTGGCCTTGGCGATACGCCGCCGCAGTTGAGGTGTTCCAAAAGCATGACATGTTCTTGTACCCGTTTACGAAGACGTCGTCTTGCTGTACGTGCGAACAGTAGTGGAAAAACCTGAAAAAACAATTTTTATTACAAGAAATGTCGCTGTAAGATTAGTTAAGGGTCTTACGTAGGGTAGGCCGGAAGAACAAAGAACACGGAGTAGTTATTCACTACGTAAGTGTCCGGGGCGCGCCATGTACACGTCAAATTCACAAAGTTCTGTCCAATGCACTTAAAATCCTTGATCGGTTGGGGTTTAACTGCAAAAATTACTAACTTAGGTACTGCTTCTAAAGGTAATTATGTTAATACTTACGGCCGACCCAAACATAGTTGTTGCAAATTCCTTTTTTCTCAATCTGGCATTGATAAAACACCGCTGATCCTACGTCAGGAATGTAGTCCAACTTGACAGTTGTCGAATTAACGACGTCAATCTCTTCTCGTGTTAAATCCTCTCTGTTTCTTACGAAAACTAATTTCGAGCTAGCGTTCGGGCCGTACTGTTCAACAAACTCATCGTACAAGTGGCAATAAATTTGCAAACGTTTGCCTTTTTCCACGAATAGATCGCCATGTGGCTCTGTGTCTGAAATTTGTAAAACGGGTGTTAAAACTGTTTTTGGGAAAATTAATTTTGTGACTTACATCCAGGGGTAATGTATGCCGAGCACTTGGGTCGATGTGGGTCGTTTTTGCTGACGCAAAATATGTCACCGTTTAAATAAAACAATATGACTACAAGTAGTATAAACTGTCGTTTGAGCTCTTTAAGAAAAGCCATTGTATTCTGCAATGAAAAGTATATGTTAGTTGTTGAAAAACATATCTGCTAGCGGATATTTATTGAACGTTTTGTGCCAATACTAATATTTCCATTTCCTAGTATATTGTTTCAAAATTTTCAAGCAAACGCATGTATTGCAAGAATAACTTATAATTAATAGCAATCATTTTTAAAATTTGTTTTGATTTTAATTGCACACAGTTTCTCAGAACTATACCTAATCAAAACCTATTTTCGTTGTTGTAATCAAATTTTATGTAGATTTTCTAAAGTAATTTAATTATCGGAGGCTTAAGCTTTCCAATTTTCCGAATAACAAAAGATTTAATTATTTAAGTACCTTGTTCGTGTGAAATTTTAATCATTAAAAAAATTATCAAAAAATGAAAATTATGAATCATTAAAAAACGTACAATAAAATTTAGTAATTGAAATCAGGCTAAATACTGACTAAGCTTAATTCTTTAGATTTTCCTTAAACAAATTTAGAAGATCAAGGAATTTAATGTGACATTTCTGACATTGCCCATTTTGGGTTCCTTTTCATAACATAAACAAAATAGGTCCTACGAAAGAAAATTTCTTAAAATTAAGTTGCGTTCTGTCTCATAAATTAATTCTAAGGATACAGTAAACGTTCGACAAAAAACACAAAATTTCCATTCGACTTAGCGTTAAATACCTGATTTAAAGCACCATTCTTAAAAACGCAATACTCGGAATTCAAAATACGTAGACACAGACTCTCGCCTTTAATGACTTATTAAAATGCAGTCCTGTGCTTCATTTTCCACGTTATTTCCAGACACTTTTGGTTCTTGGGGTATCACTGGTTTCAATATTGATTAAGGAACGTCTTCACATGATTTTCTTTTGGTGGAAAACTATATTTTTCAGTATAATAACACAAAAACAAGATTCTTGCGCAACAACATCGTATGCATGGGACAAGTACCGAGAAACTGACTTGAGGAATAGACGGCGCCACCGTTGCTATGGCGGCCATGTTGTTAAAGCTAAGGTCACGTGATACTTGAGCGCGCGATGAGGTGGGAATTTTAAAATAATACAATGAAACTTCTGGAAAAACCTCTTTAACTGAATAAAAATAAACAATTTAGATGTTTGCTTGGTAAATATTTTACTTAATAGTGAAGGGAATTTAATTAATTGCGAAGGAAGTTGGGGCTTGAGTGATTGAAGTATTTTATTTGGAACAACTTAAGACTTAAGGACGAGAAGAAGTTTTTAACTTCAACTACAAGTAAAAATAGTTTGTTTAATTCTGGGAAAAAGCCAGCTGTTTGCATTTTATTTATAGGAGATGGTTTTGAGTTGACTTAAGATTGTGCTTAAGATGGTATGAGTTGAAATAGTGTTCTAAGAAATTGTATACACTATTTCAAACGTAAAATGCAAAATAAAAGGCATAAGTGTTTTAAGAAAATGTTTATTGGTTTGTATGTTGTCCAAACGAAAAATAGCTAAGATCACAAGTCATATTTTATAAAATGAAATTTCTTTCAAACTCCAGTTTTATTGAAAAAATGTTTTAATATAATATGTAGGTATGTATAAAAAGAAGTGGAGCTTCTTCAGAACTACTTCTTCTTGGTGGCCTTTTCAGCGGCTTTCGTTACTTTTCCGGAGCTAGGATCCTTGAAGTTGACGGATTTGATGACTCCTACGGCGACGGTTTGCCTCATGTCACGCACGGCGAAACGTCCAAGAGGTGGGAATTCTTGGAAGGATTCGACGCACATGGGCTTGGAGGGCACCAAGTTGACGATGGCGGAGTCTCCAGACTTGATGGCTTTGGGGTTCGTCTCGGTGGTCTTTCCGGAACGACGGTCAACCTTCTCTTTGATTTCGGCGAACTTGCACGCAATGTGAGCGGTGTGACAATCGAGCACGGGTGTGTATCCGTTGGAGATTTGTCCAGGGTGGTTGAGGACAATGACTTGGGCGACGAAGTCAGCGGCTCCTCTAGGGGGGCTGGCTTTGGAGTCTCCGGCGACGTATCCACGACGCAATTCCTTGACGGAGACGTTCTTTACGTTGAAACCAACGTTATCTCCGGGAACGGCTTCTTGCAGAGCTTCGTGGTGCATTTCCACGGACTTGACTTCAGTGGTAATGTTAGCTGGAGCGAAGACGACAACGGTTCCGGGCTTGAGCACACCAGTTTCTACACGACCGACGGGTACTGTTCCAATACCACCAATTTTGTAAACATCCTGCAAGAAAAACATACATTAGAACCTAATTTCAAGTTGCGCAACATTGGGAAATTGAGTGTTTATAGTCAGAAAAGATTAAGCCTATTAACACTCATTGAATTCATGTATAATAATGAAGTTTTATCATCAGTTAAACTAGATTTTTAACGAGTTGAGACTAAAAAGAGACTTACTTGAAGTGGAAGACGGAGAGCCTTGTCGGTAGGACGAGAAGGAGGAAGGATGGCGTCCAAAGCTTCAATCAAGCATTTACCGTCAGCCTTGCCTTCTTTACGTTCGACAGCCCATCCCTTGAACCATGGCATCTTGGTGGAGGGTTCCAACATGTTGTCTCCGTGCCATCCTGAGATGGGAACGAAAGCAACAGCAGCGGGGTTGTAACCGATCTTCTTGATGTAGGAGGAAACTTCCTTTTTGATTTCTTCGAAACGGGATTCGTTGTAGGGTGGTTCGGTGGAGTCCATTTTGTTGACACCGACGATGAGTTGTCTGACACCAAGGGTGAAGGCCAACAAAGCGTGTTCACGAGTTTGTCCGTTCGTAGAGATACCAGCTTCGAATTCTCCGGTACCGGCAGCGACGATCAAGACGGCGCAATCGGCTTGGGATGTTCCGGTGATCATGTTCTTGATGAAATCTCTGTGTCCAGGGGCGTCAATGATGGTCACGTAAAATTTGGCGGTTTCGAATTTCCACAAGGCAATATCGATGGTGATACCACGTTCACGTTCTGCCTTCAGTTTGTCAAGTACCCACGCATATTTGAAGGAACCTTTTCCCATTTCTTGGGCTTCCTTCTCGAATTTTTCGATGGTACGTTTGTCGATACCACCACATTTGTAGATCAAATGGCCAGTAGTTGTAGATTTACCAGAATCTACGTGACCGATGACTACAATGTTAATATGAATCTTTTCTTTACCCATTTTGAACCTGCAAAAGAAATAATTGTTTAATATTGAGCAATGAATCAGGTACCACGTGATCAGAAAAAAGCCGCTTTTTTATAGGACAAAAATACATCAAAATACGTGGAAAAATAGCTTAAAAAACGCCGCAAAACTGGTTTAATTAACAAGGCACCTGTTGATTTTATAAAAGGATAGGTCGGCAAGCTACAAAGTCGAGTCAGTCACGCCAGTTGCTAGCCATGTTACATTCCTATTTTAAGATTGCAAAACACGTGGCGAATTTTCGAAAATCGGCAAATTCAAAGCAATCCCTAATATATTTCAGCGATTTACCACCAAAAGCAATAAATATCTACAGTTTAAGCAATTATCTAGTGGAAAATTACAACAATTAACAGGATTTTAGCATATGGCGGACCTACCGGAATTCGCTGTACACGTGGTGAACCGAATTAAAATCGAAATAACATGAAATTTAGAAAGGGGAGCACAATAAATTATAGCTTAAAGTTAAACTAGGAGTAGTACTTACTGTTTGGAATTAAAAATAAATGCAACAGTTAATAAAGACCTAAATAAGAGGATCACTAGAGTTCAACAAAGTAACTAAACATCAACCGCACCGGGCAGCGAGCCAGTTAAAAAGGAAGATATTCGGAGGTTGCGCTCTTTTCATTCCTCGCGACGTGCTGCTGACGTTGCGGAAGTAACTACGCCCGTTCTACGTCTGCGCGTTCAAATTTTCCCGCCACACCACTTCAAAATCATATAAAACACCTATTTAGCCCCACAAAAAGTAACACAAATGCAAGAAACGTACCAAAGGAAGTTGTTTTAATTTTTAGACAGCCCTACTGCGCCCCAAAATCGTAGAAATAAGCGTTTAAACTTGGTAATAGATGTGAAAATGGCGATAGCGGAGGGTGTGGGTCTATGGTTCGGATCTACGCCGCCTTTTAAGGCGTGCGTATTAATTCGTGGCGCCAAATTTGAAATTGTTGGCTACAATTCGGTTTCTTGTTTTAAGAGGTGAAGAGTAAAAGAAAAAAGAGATTTATGTTTATAAAAACTTTACTAAATATAAAAAATACATTACATAGTTTATTAACAAATTAAAGACAATGTACTTTGGTTTTTTTTGTAATTTTTCTAAACCAAATATTGCGATTTGTTTTTAAATATGTCTAGCCAGTATATGAGTACGAAAAACTAGTTGATATGCTATTATTTTGAAAAGCTGCTACTAAACATGAGATCAGTCAAATCATTAAATGATTTTACGTGTATTTGATAAAATAATTTAGAACCTTTATTTATAACGCGTTTAATAAAAATTACATAATATAGAAATGTTAAACTTTTAAGGCACATTTTTAAAACCAATGTTTTATCACACTTTTTTACGTATCTGTTTATAAACTATTTATACAATAAACAACAACATTGCCCATTTTTTTTGCAACACAATTTAAATGCAAAAAACGCGCAATGCGTGACCTAAATATACGTAAAATAAATACATATTTATTTATAATGTAAAAAAACTAAAAGGAATTAAACTAGAGTAGCATTGCTGTTGTCGATCGGTTGTTCGTGGCTTCGAAACCAAGAATTATCGTTATTTTGATCATTATTCAACTCGTTTATGTTGGTATATTCGGACCTTGTAGTCCTGCTGCAAAAAAAAACAATATTTAACATCTTTTCACTAGTTTTTTACCAATGATGTCTTACATAGCATTTTGGGGCTCCTCAGAATACGACTCAGCCAAGTTTCTACCAGTCCCATGCCGAATATTATTGTTCTCAGGCGGCTTCACAGGCGATTTCTTGTACTTGGTTGAATATTTGTAAAAGTCGGACATTTCAAACGGTTTGGTTTCTTCATGATATGGTTTCACGTGTCCAGCTTGAACCACAGTGCAATTCTTGAGCATATTATTATTAAACATTTCGCTCGTGTCCTGGACAAGTCGAGGAGAGGGATTCGACTCGGCTGGAATCTCAAGCGGCGATTTTGGCGACGCTACAGAATTCTGGACGTACTTTTCTTCCGGCGCTAAGACGGATGGCGCCACAACTTGGCTCAGCGATGATTTAATTGAATGAGTTGGTGACACAGGTCCGTCTAAACATGTCTCAATCCTGAAAAACAAGCACAAACATTATTAAACCTGCCGCAGTAAAATGCGGCGACTTACCATTCCTTTTCGCGCACGTTCCTGCGCATTGTTTGGGGTGGAGGAGGCTCAACGCGGTTCAAACCGTCGCTGCGAGCTTCGCTTTCGCACGACGAGTTGTCGTCGCTCGGCCACACGCCGTCGAACGTTTGCGCGCCGACGCTTCCGAGCGATTGGGTGCGCACTAACTGTCGCGCAGTCTCCCCACTCGTTCGCCAAGCTGGCGCAGGCGCAGCAAGTTTAGTGGAGGCAGGCCGCGGCGGTTCTGGGTAATAGGGAACACTGGCAAGGGTTGCACATTTGTTTTCTGCATTGGGTTGGACTTTCTTGTGGACGCGTCTGTTCCTTCGTCTGTCTAAGCTGCCACACCTTTGAGAAAACAACAAAAACAACATAAGAAACGATTTAATTGGACAAATATTTGGTTTTATAGGTAAATACCTTTTGTCGCGCTGCCACGCAGCATCAGGCGAGTTCGACGAGTTGCACCAGAAAATCTCACCGCTCTCTGTTTTCTTCCAGCACCCGCCCAAGCCCGATTGCGCTTGCTCGTACTGCTGATGCGGGCCTAACTGATGCGCAGTTCTGTACCCCCCTCCATAACCCGAAGCGTGCGCAAGCGCCTCAGGATTATACATCTTAGGCGGCAGCGACGGGCTGCTTGTTGATGGACTAGACCCGTATTTGTTGTTGTAGTCTTGCAGACAAATAGAGTTGAACATTGACGGCGGGTAGTTTCGTTGCTGCGGGTGTTGCACTGGACTGTGTTGCGGGCTGTGCTGCAACATTTGTTGCATGCTTGTTGACGCGTGGAGAGTTCGGTGAATGTTTGGGCTGTGTTGGGAGTTTTGCGGGCTGTAGTGCATGTTGCTGGGGCTGTGCTGTTGCTGGACGGGACTGTGGTGCGGGGCGAAGTTGCGCATGTGCAACATTGGACTGTGCTGTTGTTGCTGTAAGTATCTTGGGTCGTGCTGCATCGTGTGCGAGTAGTTGTAGTACGACGATGTTGTAGAGACGCTTTCTTGCCTAAACATGTATTTTTACGTTTATTTATTGTATTATTGTAGTTAATTATAATTTAAAAGGGGTTAATTCAAGGAATAATGTTACCTTTCAGTGTATCTTTTGTATCCATTCAAGTCCAGACGGTAGAATAAGTTGCCTAAGTCGTCGTACCGCATTGGCGACGTTTCGTAGTACATGTCGCTGTTGCGGTTCGTCATTCTTGCATATTGTTGCGAGTAACGTTGCTCCTGTAATGTTTCTTGCTGTCGTACGCTTCGTAAGCTGTGGCGTAGCTCAGGTTTGCCGAAGACGTCGTTTGAACGCATTGATACCGTGTCGTCTAAACAAAACATTAAATAAGATTATGTTGTTAAGAGAGTAAAGTTACGCACCATGTTCAGGAGGACGTGGTTTTTTCTTTTGCTTGTGTTGCTCTGCTAGTTGCTGCTGCAATAAGGCTTTTTCTTTAGCTAACGCTAGTTTTTCCTGCAGCATAGTAAACTCCTTTTTGTACTTTTGGTATTCTGTCATGTGTTGTCGCCTCACCGTCTGAAATATTTGCGTTATACGTACTTGCTATTAAAATGTGCACTGGAAACTTACCTTGCTAACGTTTTGTTTATTGGCAAGGCCCAAAGCAGCCTCAGCCATGTTAATATGCAGTTGTATTTGTAGCTCCAGGTCCGATATGGTCTCGTCTTTATTCGTGCTATTTAAAAGGTTGTCAGGTATGGTATAAGATGTTCCCATTCGCCTTCGAACTGAGGGTGGCGACTCGCCAGGTTTTAGAGGCATTTCCGCTGGGATAATCCCCGTTAAATCTGCCTCCTGCAATGAATTGGGTAATGAGAAATGGGTAAAAGGGTAAAGTCCGAAGACCTACCTGCATGCATAGTATCCGCAACTCCTGGTTCTTTTTGTCAAGGGTTTCCTCAATTGATTTTCGCTTTTCTTGTAAAGCTGCTATCCGAGCAGCGTTTGGGTTACCCGTAGCTCCCATTACAGCACTATTTAAATCACTTAAATTAATGCCATCTTCTAAAAACAATTAGATTAGACAGTACACTTTCACAACACAATTGTTTGGTTAGCTATTACTCACAGAGCTTAGTTACTCACCCATTTTATTTGATATTGTGAGGCAAAATACATCTAGCCATTATTTGTACAGATAGGAACATGAATACGCATTGCATTCCTACATTTTTACTCTAAATAATCTAACTGTTTATTTATATAAAGATATAAAAGCACTCCATTCATTTGGGCTAAAGGCCTTTAACAACAACTTGGAGGAGCCACGAAGTCACGGAGTTTTAAGCTCAACTCCGTACGTCGCAGGATAAAGCTGCGTTCACTACTACGCTAACGTAACGCATAAAAAAAGGCGCAATATTTAAAAGTTTAAGTTTATTTGAAAGTACATAAGTAATAAAAGGATTATGTTTTAACAATTGTAGGTGTTGATGTCACATTCTTGTTTCTTCCCTGGCGTAAATTATTGCTTTTTCTCTTCACTGTTAACGAGGATTCCACGACTATTTCATCAAAAGCTGGGCCAAAAGCAGCTAAAAAACATTATTAGGTAACAGGGGCGCTTTCTAATTAAAGTTTGCATATGTTTACGCTGTTAATACTTACATTTTGAATCCTTAACGTCCTTGTTATCAACAGGAAGTGGAGATGCCTTCAGCAGAGTCAAGAAACTAATTAAAACAATAAAAAGGACAAACAAATTTGAATGATTCATTTTAGTTTTAAGAGAGACTGGAATTAACTAAGATTGAGATGTTGTTGCACTGCTTTCGATCTGAAAGCGACCTCGAATTGATAAATAAAGAAGTTTTTAACGGCGAAGTTTATTCAAATCAGACGTGACGTTGTCAAAACAAAGGATTTATGAATAAATAAATGCAAATATAGTAGTAATATACAAAAAGTTTATTTAATCACTTAGAAAATAACATATAAAAATCACAGATACAGTTTAACTTGGTAAAATCCATCAGTAGTCAAAGCTAAAACAAAAAACAATTAAAAAAAAGTCTCAAAATTATTTTTGTGACTTACAATCCCCCATAACCGCCCCCTCCTCTACCCCCTGAAGAAGATTGCGCTTGGCTCTGTGACAAAGACCCAGAAAAGGGGCCAAATCCAAAGGATGCAGACTGACTTTGAGCCTGGGCTTGCGCGTGTCCTCCTCCAGCCTGAGCCTGGGCTTGTGCCTGGGCGATACTGCCGCCCCCTCCGCCCCCGTAATGGTTGTATTGGGGCCTGTGGTAGCCCCCTTCGTAGCCCCCACCGTATCCGCCACCCCCGAAAAGACCATGGTGCTTGTGGAACTTGTGGTGCGGCGAGCGGACTTGACGGATTAGCCCTTTAAAAAATATAAGTTAAAAAATTGTCAATTTTTGGTTTACAAAATGTTTAGGGGTAGTTTATTTAAAAATTAGATAATTAGGTACATACCCTCGTCAATTGGAGACGCATAGGCTAAAGCACAAAGCACTAGGGCTAAAAGAAATTTCGCCAACATTTTTGAAGTTTGTTTATCACAATGATTTTTACAAGAAGTCGTTTGTCTTTTATATGTTTAAATCTCCTTCTCAAATCAAAATTAAACATGTTCCTGTTGTACTTGAAATTTTCATCTACAATTGTACGAAGGTTAATCATCTTTATTTTTTTACGCAAAAATGAAATATTGGTATTTCCTAGCACCCGATAAAGGAAATAGTTATTATTGTTTTGCACATTTGGAACTCCCACGTTAATGAATATTGCCTATTTAATTAGCGTTCGCGAAATTTAACCTTAGCCAAAACCTTAGATAAATAATATTAACCTCGGATTTACCTATAATTTAAATTATTTAACTTGAACTTTGTTTGAACTTTCGTAACAATTTAAAGAAAAGCGCCAAAGCTGCGCCATCTATTAGACAAAAGCTACACTTGTCTCTCTGTTTATTTTTTTTTAGTTTTTTTTGGTGTGCAACGTTGGCAGCATTTCACCCCCACTTTTTACAACCAGCCGGTAAAGTTTACGTCCGTGTTCTACTTTACCAGCACCGTCCTTTTTGTCAGCTTCTTCAAGTTTTATACATGGTGATAAGATGAAGGTAAGGCAAAAATGGTCAAAAAACTAAGTGAAAACCTTTAAAAATTGTGTTAATATGGAAGTGAATCATTAAAGTGATGTTCCACCATGTCGTTTTGGTGGATCAGAAAGCATAAATCAAACAGATTGCTTAAATTAAACTCGATAAAGTTTGAAGACAAAAATCTGCTAAGTGTATATACACATGTATTTGTGTTGTTTGTGAACGGGATAGGGGTTCAAGTTGTTGAAAATCGAAAACCGTAGTCAAAGTAGTGTAGAAGGCCCAAAATTTTAAGTCAAAAACGCGAAAAACAAGCAAAAAAACATCACTTTAATGATCATAACCTAAAAAAATATTTACATTTCGGTAATGGCTAAATTGTATTGTAGCTGAACGTGTCGTTCCCCGCTACGGGATGTCAGAAGTTGTTTGAAATCAATGACGAACACAAAGTTCGTATTTTCTACGAAAAGCGTATGGGCCAAGAAGTTGAGGCCGATACCTTAGGAGATGAATGGAAAGGATACGTTCTGAGAATCGCTGGAGGAAACGACAAACAAGGTTTCCCCATGAAACAGGGTGTATTGACAAACAGTAAGTACAATTCATGAGACTCAGTAGTAAATAGTACACATTTGGCACTACTAAAAGAGTTTCTTGTTACTAATATACCCGTTCTTGTAGGCCGTGTTCGTTTGTTGCTCTCAAAGGGACATTCCTGCTACAGACCACGCCGTGATGGTGAGCGCAAAAGGAAATCAGTACGCGGGTGCATTGTTGATGGAAATCTCAGTGTTTTAGCCGTTATCATCGTGCGCAAAGGAGAACAGGTTAGTAAAGTGTCTTAAGCGAAACGAAATGTAATCTTAGCCGTTTTCGCATATGAGACTTTGTCGGGGCGCAAAAAAGCCCTCGATTTTAATCACGTGCGTAAATTAAAGGTGAAACCTTACCACACTTCCTTATTTCATCATGAATTGAAGTGTTATTGATTTTACAACATGCCTTTTTACTTAAAACGAAAAATGTATTAGGATAGCATAAGTGTACTTATGCTATCCTAATACATTTTTAATGTAACTTTGGTATTGTTTAGGAAATTCCCGGATTGACCGAAACCTCAGTTCCAAGACGTTTGGGGCCCAAAAGAGCGTCCAAGATCCGTAAACTGTACAATTTGACCAAGGAGGATGATGTAAGGAGCTTTGTGATTAAGCGTCCGCTTCCAGAAAAAGACGGGAAGAAGAAGCGTTTCAGAGCGCCCAAAATTCAGCGTCTTATCACGCCAGCTGTTCTTCAAGTAAGTTGCTCTTATTTTTGCGATAATTTAATAAAAGGGGCCACACTCAGGCAGTTTCTTGTTGTATTACCTAAACAAAGAAGCGTTCATGTGTGTGGAAAAGCATTTTAACTGGTAGTTCTGCAAAATCCCATGGTTTTGTACTGATCGACCAGTTTAACATTTTTATTCTTCATCTATTTAATGTTTTTTTGCCCGAAGAACGGTGTTAATGTTGTGTTTTTTTTATAGCGCAAGCGTCACAGGTTGGCCCTTAAGAAGAACCGTTGCCTGAAACGCAAGGAACAAGCCGATAACTACGCAAAACTTCTGGCTCAACGCAAAAAGGAAACCAAGGCAAAGAGAGAAGAAATCAAGAGACGTCGTTCTGCTTCTATGCGCGATAGTAAATCTAGTGCAGTCAGTAAATAACTTTTATAATATGACTTTTTCGAGAGGCATTTTTGTATTTTTTACAAATAAATATCTCTCACGTTATATCCTGTTTTATTTTTTGTTTGTCGCTACTGCAAGTTACTAGAGCTTTTTAGACTTATTTAGTGTCTTTAAAGTGTGTTTACTCTTGCTAGAGCAATGATTGTTCAAAATTTCGCCATTTTTAATTATTTAGGTGGTGGTTTTTGGACTTTTGTACATTTCGTTCCAGTTTTATTCAAAGGTGAGTTTTCTTATTAATTTTTACAAGGCTTTACAATTTAAATGATGATACTACTTAATTTATGTCTTCTTTTCCCGTCTGAGGAAATCATGCTGATTCTTAAAATCTGACATTTTGACTTGCAAAAAAGCCTTCTTTTGTGGTTTTAATAGCCTAATTTTAGTTTTTTCTTTCGTTTCAGTTCGCCATCAACACTTTAAAATATTCAGGTTCGTACTTTTTTAGAATAAAACCTCTTTTTTTAAATTCTCTTTTAAAATGATGATTTTCCATTATTTTTGTCTTCTTTTCCCGACAGAAATTATTTGTTGAGAACTAATATCTGACATTTATCATAGCCCAACCTAATTTTAATTTTTTTAATCAGTTTCTAATAATTTTTTACTTGTTACAGATCAGGTGAGACGTACCAAAATATTTAATTTATTTAAGTCCTATTTTATATTGTTATGATTTAACAAAATAATAAAACACATAAATATTTTTTAACTCTTTTTTTTATTTAATACCACAACATTTTCCAACTTTTTCTTTACAAAAACTTAATTATTTAAATATCTTAGAATAAGTTACTGTGATCTAGGCAACGATAAATACGCCTATGTGTATGTTGTGTTGCCTAAGTTACAGGTGTGCGCTGTGCCATTTTGCAGCTGTCGCCATCTGTTAGGCAAAGTGCAAACTACCATCTGATCCTGTAATTTCTGGTTGTGATCATTGGTGTGACAGTCCAGCTTTCTATTTAACCGATAAATCATGTGCCCATCTATAAACAAAATGGTGGTTTGTTGCTAAAGTTGACGTTTAATCTAAAATGTTTATTTAAATTGTTTATAATTGCCCAAATCCTAAATGTAGTAATTGGAAAATGCGTCTACTTCTGCCAACATTACTGGTAAGTCTCACACTAATTGGAGTTTCGCCAAATTGTTAGAAAATTAGGGTTTGTTTACTGGGTCACTAATTGGTTGGCAAAATTAATTACAAATTCGTAATTATTTTAATGATTGAACTATATGGGTTATATTGAAATGAAGGTAAAACATTACGGGTCTGCAAATGCTCTAGTTCGCACGAGCTGCAAGCTGGTTTATTTGAGGCTACGACAATTTTCCTGGTCCGTTATTTACGTTTTACTGCGTCTATTTTTATGTGTTGTTGCAATCTAATTGTTTAATTTAAGGCAAAGACAAATTAGGAATGTTTTATTAACGAGCAGCTCATCAGAAGGCTAATGTTTTGATTTTTGCAGTGATTCAGTGGAAAGCTTTAAGACATGACAAGTCCAAATTCTTCATTTACACAGGTAAGTCTTGTTATCAAAGTTTTTGGAACTGAAACAATAGTAACTGTAAATGTACTGATTACTATTGTGTATGTGTAATGTTCAAGAAAACAATATGCATCAGAAAAAAAATATTTAAACAACAACGGTACAGCTTAATAGAAATTTTCATAAATTTGTATATTAAGTATTAAATTATTGGTCATGCTCGGTGAGCTTAAGCAAAAATTAATTCAAGTACGATAAGCGAACTTCCTATGTATTTGTGGCGATTGCTTAGTTGTTTTCCTTAATAACATGTCAAATTAGAGAATTTATCGTGATTGAAAAACTAATCGACTATTGTTTATTTAGCGCTACAAACCATATATATTCGATCAATTTCGACAAACTGATGGTCTTACAACGCAAACCAACCCACCGACTGTACCTGCACGGGGTATCAAGAAAATTATCCCGGAAACTTCGCGTCCGCCCTATGAAAATCCCACTTGGGTAAGTTGTCCCCCAAAATCTTGACACCAGCAAACATTATAATGTTTAGGTACCACAAGAATCAAACCAAATGGACAATAATGTGGGGCATGAGTGCAACTTGTTACTGAGACCTCAGAATAACATGTACGTCAGCTCGACAGGCAACAACGAGCACGACGTTAATGTAAACAGGGTTCAAAGCCCTGTCAAGTCCAAATTCGTTACAACGCCCTGGTTTCACGGCAAGATATCGCGGGACGAGGCCGAACGTGTTCTCCACCCTCGCACAAATGGACTTTTCCTCGTACGGGAATCCACGAACTTCCCCGGCGACTATACGCTATGCGTTTGCTTCCAAAACAAAGTCGAACACTACCGAGTCAAGTCATACCGCGGCAAGCACACAATAGACGACGAAGAATTCTTCGACGATCTCGAATCTCTTATCGAACACTACAAGAAGGACGCTGATGGCCTGTGCACTCAACTAGTAAAACCCTTATACGTTGACGACTTGTGCATTATCTCCGAGCAAGAACTCGAAATATGCGAGTCCATAGGAAAGGGCGAGTTCGGAGAAGTCATGCTAGGCAAATGGAAAAAAGACAAAGTCGCTGTTAAGGTCCTAAAAGACTCATCCGAAGCCGAGGCCATTCTAATGAAATCGCTGCACCACGAGAACTTGGTAAACCTTCTTGGCATCGTACGGAAGAAAGACCAGATCTATTTGGTTACCGAGTACATGTCGAAAGGCTCGCTGGTTGATTATTTGCGGTCGCGCGGGCGGCAGCACGTTACCAAGCGCGACCAGATTAATTTTGCGTTTGACACCTCGTCTGGGATGGAATATCTTGAGAAAATGCATGTTATTCATCGCGATTTGGCGGCGCGTAATGTTTTAATTGCTGAAAGTGGTGTGGCCAAGGTTTCTGATTTTGGGTTGGCTCGCGTGGAGTTTAATGCCACTTCTGAGGCCGCAAAATTACCTATAAAGTGGACGGCGCCTGAAGCCCTTAAACACAACGTAAGTTTTATACTTTTTAAAAAATATGTCATGAGGCAAAAATGGAAAAAAATTTAAAAAGGCAAACTCGCTCCAGTTACACCAAACTTCGTTTCTGAGCTTGTTCAATGGATTTAAAGACAAATCCGCAATTAGTTTTATCATAAGACTGTTTTTTAAATAATGTTAAATTTTGTGTGATACCTACATGAAAATTTTTGGAATATTTCCCCTATTTTTGCATTTTCCACATTTGCAGATGCGATAACGTGCAAATATTTTTTAGTTTTCACAAAATAACATAATTATAATTCTATTAAAGTAGTTCCAGATAAAATTAGCTTGCAAAATATTTTTTCTAAAAATCGGCGTTTTTTGCAATTTTTCTAAGGGGTAGGTATGGAAAAAAATCAAAAAAGTCAAAGTCGCCACATGTGTACCAAAATTTGTTTATGAGCTTATTAAATAGGGTTACAAACAAATCTGCTATTAGTTTTGGCATAAGAGCCTTGGTTTACATTTTAAAAAATATGTCATGAGGCCCGCTTTGAAATTATTTCAATTTGCGTCCTTGGGCAAAAATGGAAAAAAATTAAAAAAGTCAAACTCGCTCCAGTTACACTAAATTTCGACACAGCGTTTGTTTTATGAATTTAAAACGAAATCCGCAATTAGTTTTATCATAAGACTGTTTTTTAAATAATGTTAAATTTTGTGTGATACCTACATGACAATTTTTGGAATATTTCCCCTATTTTTGCGTTTTCCACAAAAAAGTCAAACTCGCTCCAGTTACACTAAATTTTGTCACAGCGCTTGTTTTATGAAATTAAAATCAAATTCGCAATTAGTTTTATCATAAGACTGTTTTTTAAATAATCTTAAATTTTGTGTGATACCTACATGAAAATTTTTATTAGTATTTCCTCTATTTTTGCGTTTTCCACATTTGCAGATGCGATAACGTGCAAATATTTATTAGTTTCCACAAAATAACATAATTATAATTCTATTAAAGTAGTTCCACATAAAATTAGCTTGCAAAATATTTTTCCTAAAAATCGACGTTTTTAGCAATTTTTCCAAGGGGTAGGTATGGAAAAAAATCAAAAAAGTCAAAATCGTCACATGTGTACTAAAATTTGTTTATAAGTTTATTAAATAGGGTTTAAAACAAATCCGCTATTAGTTTTGGCATAAGAGCCTTGGTTTAATTTTTAAAAAATATTTCATGAGGTCCCCTTTGAAATTTTTTCGATTTGCGTTCTTGGGCAAAAATGGAAAAAAAATTAAAACTCGCTCCAGTTACACCAAATTTTGTTTCTGAGCTTGTTAAATGGATTTAAAGACAAATCCGCAATCCATTTTAGCATAAGACTGTTTTTTAAATAATGTTAAATTTTTCTTGGAAAAATATTATTTCACCTATTTTTTAAAGTTGGTCAAATTTTTTTGTGCTTTTAGAAATTCTCGAATAAGTCCGACATGTGGAGTTTTGGCATACTTTTATGGGAGATTTATTCCTTTGGTCGAGTTCCTTACCCACGAATAGTGAGTTATGCTAATTCTCTAAAAAAAAAACGTTTGCTAATTTGTGTTTTTTCTAGCCTCTTATTGACGTAGTTAAGCATGTTGAAAAGGGCTACAAAATGGAAGCTCCTGAAGGATGTCCCTCCGAGGTTTATGAAATAATGCGTCAGGTATTTAAGATTTCGTCGCCCCTTAAAAATTGGTTTAATTGTTTTCTTTTTTTAGGCATGGGATTTAAATCCTGAGAAGCGACCGCACTTCCATGAAGTGAAAGAAAAGTTGTTTAGCATAAAACAACAAACGTCTCTGTAAATTTTAGTATTTTATAAGCGCTCCCCTAGCGGGGGTTGTACCTTAAGAGTAAGAATGCGCGAATGATTGAGTATTAAACTAATTCTACTTATTGTTAAGTAAGTAAATTCTTCTAGCTAGTTAAATTTGTGGATGTTATTACTGTATTGACTAGATAAAAAAATGTACATTCTTTTGTTCAAAAGTGGTGTTGCTGTAGTGATTTCGTTTATAGCCGTACTTTATATTTATTCCAAAATAATTTTAACTTATTGTACTTAAATCATGGTATTTTAATTTTGTTAAAGCTTTTACCCTTATAGGCTGCTGTACAATTTTTTTATTTTGTAATTGAAATGTTTATTATTATCGATAATTTGCTGTAAATTTTTTGTAAATTGATTCGAAATATATTTTTTTCTTTACTCCTATCTTTGCTTATCAAAAAGACACCGTTTTATGTATATGTTTCTTTATTAAAATGTAAGAATAAAAAATGACCCAGTAACTAATGTTATCAGAAATTTACAAAATAAATCCACGTTATTATTATAAATATAAACACAATATTGTACCACCGCAAGCAACATGATAGAGATTAAATAACAGAAAGGTTGGGGAAAGCGTTAAACGTCCTTAAGATCGGCAGGCACTTCATTTTTGGGATGCTTGTTTTCGAAATGTTGCTTGTAGGTTTTGGGATCGGGCATTTGTGCCTAGAACAAGCATTCAGTTATTCCACAACTAATCACTTTCTAATTAAAAACTTACCTTGCAAACTGAACAGACATGAATTAAAGCTGCCTGAGCGGCCTTTTTCTGGGAATTTGCGTTGTGCCCTTGCTGCTTTTTGACTTTCGCCGCCTTTTCTGCCGCTTTAGCTTGGGATTGCAGTTTCTGTTGTCCACGAGCCATGTCTAATGCTCTACAAAACACAAAAAAATCATTACAGTTACTTGAACTCGCATATTCTAACCTAAAAATGCTAGCTATTTTCTGAGCTGAATTAAAGGGGCACCAAAATTACCTTGTAATTAATTGAAGAAATGATTGTTTCTTGATTTTTCCTTATGTTTTTAATAATCCTTTGGTGACAGCTGCAAGGCAGCGTCATGTAGACCCACAATCAACTGCAAAAATTTTCAGAAAAGAAAGAAATTCCAGTCGATGACATGACGTGCGCTTCTGCGCAGGTGCGAAAATTGCGATGTTTCCGGACATTCACTTCCGGCGCCTAAAGCGCGCTAATTTTAAAACGAGAGCCTGCATTTTGTAACAAAATTAAACTGCATCATTTCTAACAACTTTAAAGTTGTAAAGCACATAGCTGGAATGTAGAAATGCACTAACTCATGATGTTAAGAATAAATCAACTGTTATCGCTTACGTATTATGCTTTTGGCAGTTTCTGCGAAAAGTTCGCAAAAGTATGCACCAAAACTGCATTCGCTAGTTTGACGGCTATCTACTGTCGTGTGACACTTTAATTGCAAATTTGCCTATGTTCTAATGAAAAAATGAAAACTCTTCCCGAATGTAGCGGACCAAACCCATAATTGCATAAAACGAACAAATTCATGCGCACAAAATCATCGGGCTACTGTGCGTCACGTTCGTATATTTGTAGGTTTCTTAACCTTAAAGTGTCAAGCTCGAAAAAAAAGGTTTTTGGTTGATATTTCGGGCTGCTCCGGCTTAATTAAGAATCTACGTAACACCTAGAGTCTTGGGGGTAGTGTAATTGGGGCGGAATATGGAGCCAGAGGGAAGTTTCAGTGGATAGTTTTATATTGTGAACCATCTTTGTTTTTCTTTCACTAATCTATCGCAATCGATGAATAGGAGGGGGCAAATAACACATCCAAAGCATTTTATGTAAAAAAATCAGAAAAAGAGTGAAAAAGTGTTCTGAAAAAAATGTCTTCAGTTTCTACCATACAAGTTTTCTGACGTCGCTACGTGCTGGGCCTGGGAAATTCCGGAAAAAGGAGGAATTGTTAGTGTTTTACGATTTTTTGGTGACTTCTTTGCGTGGTCGAATTTGGAAAGTATTAGTGTGTTCTTGTGACCAAATGAGCAGGAAAAAACAATGCCACAAGTGTATCAGTGATTCGAACGTATTAACTAGTACTAGGGCAAATAACAGCCCCGTATATAGAATTGGTTTTATGATGTAAACAATTGAAATGATGACTTCCAAGGAAAATAAGCCATCCCCAAATGGTAGCAAGTGTTCGCCAGGAAATTCTAAAAGTTCAAGTTCGAGCAGCCGCTCCGAGAATGGATACACAAATTATAGGGAAGAGACTTTTGAGTTTGTGGTGCCCAAAGAGGCACCAGTGTTTTATCCAACGGAGGAGGAGTTCGGGGACCCCCTTGCGTATATTAACAAAATTCGGCCCATTGCTGAAAACTCGGGGATATGCAAAATCAAGCCTCCTGCGGTAAGTCGCCCTTTTTATTTTTATGATTTCCTAATACACAAAATGTCTGTCAGCGACCATGTAATTTTGCTGCGATATTTTTTACCTGACAACCAACAAAGAAATTATTTTTTTGCCTAGTTATCTACTGATAAGGGAATTATCGATTATTTTTGTTTTTATCGCAGAATTGGCAGCCCCCATTTGCCGTCGATGTTGACAAACTTATTTTCACCCCTCGAATTCAGCGCTTGAATGAATTAGAAGTAAGTCATTATCTTTATTATTAAATTAAAGTACTTTCTGTAATAGAAAATGTAATTCTAGGCTAAAACACGAGTTAAACTAAATTTCCTCGACCAAATAGCTAAATTCTGGGAGCTGCAAGGCTCTTCCTTGAAAATACCAATGGTAGAAAAAAGAGCACTTGACTTGTACACATTGCATACTGTCGTTAAAACGGAAGGAGGGTTTGACACCGTGACTAAGGACCGAAAATGGTCCAAAATAGCCTTGAGACTGGGCTACCCCCCTGGTAAAAGCATTGGCACTATCCTGAAGACGCATTACGAAAGACTGTTATTCCCGTTTGACGTTTTTAAAGCGGGCAAAGTATTAGACATTGTAAGTTACCTAAAACGCCCAAAAAACAAGGTTTTAATCCATGTGTTAACGTTACAGAAGCTAGAGGAGAACCTGGAAGAAACCGACGAGAAGCAGGACAAAGATTACAAGCCGCATGGCATCGTGGGACGGATGCAAATCAAACCACCCCCAGTAAAGTACGAACGTCGCTCTAAGCGCTTCGAAAACATGGACGTAAAGAAAGAAATAAAGGAAGAGGAATGCGAGGACAACAAAGAACTAAAGCGCCTCCAGTTCTACGGAGCAGGCCCCAAAATGGCAGGCTACAACGAGGGTAAAAACGAAAAGCAGCGCGCCAAGACAGTGCACTACGAAATGGACCCCTTAGCGAAGTACGTTTGTCATAACTGCAATCGCGGTGACGCTGAAGAGAACATGCTACTCTGCGACGGATGCGACGATTCGTACCACACGTTTTGTCTTATGCCGCCGCTTACAGAAGTTCCTAAAGGCGACTGGCGGTGTCCTAAATGTGTAGCTGAAGAGGTATCCAAACCTACTGAGGCTTTTGGGTTTGAACAGGCGCAACGCGAGTACACTTTGCACCAGTTTGGAGAAATGGCTGATCGGTTTAAGTTGGAGTATTTTAACATGCCAGTGCACGTAAGTTTGCTGTCATTTTAGCGTTGTAAAAGTGTCTAGAGTGTTTTTGTTGCAGATGGTTCCTTTGTCGACGGTGGAGCGCGAGTTTTGGCGCATCGTGTCGTCGATTGACGAAGACGTGACAGTTGAATACGGCGCGGATTTGCACACGATGGACCACGGCTCAGGATTCCCAACCAAGACGTCTTTAAATTTACTGTCGGGCGATAAGGAATATGCAGATTCGAGCTGGAACCTTAACAACTTGCCCGTTTTAGAAGGCTCAGTGTTGGGATACATCAACGCCGACATCTCTGGTAAGTCCAACGCTAAATAAACAATTGCAAATGTTTTACAGGATTGTTTTAAGGTATGAAAGTCCCGTGGATGTACGTCGGCATGTGCTTCGCAACGTTTTGTTGGCATAACGAAGACCATTGGTCATATTCCATCAATTATTTGCATTGGGGCGAGGCCAAGACTTGGTACGGCGTGCCAGGGGGTAAGGCTGAAGCGTTTGAGGAAACGATGAAATCTGCAGCCCCGGAGCTGTTTCATTCACAGCCGGATTTGCTCCATCAGCTGGTCACGATCATGAATCCTAATATTTTGATGAACGCTGGTGTGCCTGTTTTTCGGACCGATCAGCGCGCTGGGGAGTTTGTCGTTACGTTTCCGAGGGCGTATCATGCTGGATTTAACCAAGGGTACGTCCTGATTCTTATATTCCTTCGTATTATGCAAAAAAAGACAGTTTTTTGTTTATAAATATGCAATTTTTGATGTTTTCAGGTACAATTTCGCTGAGGCGGTGAATTTTGCGCCAGCGGATTGGCTGCGAATGGGACGCGATTGCATTTCGCACTATTCGCACTTGCGCCGCTTCTGCGTTTTCTCGCACGACGAACTAGTGTGCAAAATGGCTCTGGATCCTGATAAACTCGACATCACTATTGCGGCCGCTACGTACCAAGACATGTTGCAAATGGTCGACACGGAAAAGAAGCTACGCAAGAGTCTCTTGGACTGGGGTGTGACCAACGCTGAGCGCGAATCCTTCGAGCTGCTTCCGGACGACGAGCGGCAGTGCGAGGTCTGCAAGACGACGTGCTTCCTGTCTGCCATGACGTGTACCTGCACTAATGTCTTGGTCTGTTTAAGACATTACACCAATTTGTGCGAATGCCCGCCTGAGAACCACACTTTGCGCTACCGATACACCTTAGACGAGCTTCCAGTGATGCTTAAAGGTCTCAAACTTAAGGCTGAATCGTTTGATGACTGGGTCAGCCGTGTGAAGGACGCGCTCGACCCTGACACGCCCAAGACGTTGAATTTAAAGGAATTGAAGCTGCTTCTTCATGAAGCGGACGGCAAGAAGTTTCCTAAGTCTGAGCTGCTGCAGACTTTAACGAACGCCGTCGAGGACGCGGAAAAGTGCGCGAGTGTCATACAGCAGCTGGATCTCAACAAGATGCGGACGCGCAATTCGCTTGAAACGAAATACAAGCTCACAGTCGAGGAGCTTACTCTTTTCTGCGAAGAAATCGACAGCTTGGCGTGCGTTTTAGAAGAAGGAAAGTCAATTAAAGAACTACTGGCGCAAACTAGAGCGTTTGAGGTCGAAAGCGAATGCCTACTGTCCTCCAAACTGGCCCTGTGCAATTTGAGCGATCTGGAGTCGTGTTACAGCCAAGGCAATTCGCTCTGCATCGAGTTACCGAACTTAAAACGAATCGCGACGCGCCACAAACAAGCCACTTGGCTAAAAGACGTGCACGCCTACAAGAAGCGCGAAGAGGTTCTCGGATTAGACTCAATCAAGAACTTAATTAAAACAGGCGTACAGTTACCACCGCTGCCCGACATGGAGGAAGAACTAAGCAATTTGCAAGGTTTACTAGTGGCCAGTGAGGAATGGGAGCAAAAAGCACAAGCCATTCTAAGCGACACGTCGAGTGAGATTTTAATAGAAGTCGATAAGCTTTTAGCGCAAGCTGAAAAAATCAACGCCTATTTGCCTACCGAGGAGTATTTGTACGAAGCCATCAACCGCGCACGCGACTGGTTACGAATGCAGGAAGAAATGAACTCAGCAGAGTATTACCCATACTTCTCGGCCATGGAGGAATTGGTACGCAAAGGACGTAGTCTTCCATTGCATTTGGTCGAAGTCAACCGACTAGAGGTTTATTTAGAAGCGGCCAGTGGCTGGAAAGAGAAGACATCGCGCGCCTTTTTGCGCAAAAACTCGCCGTACACGTCGAACCACACGCTTATGGAAGTGCTTTCGCCTCGCGTTATCCTGTTCCCGAATAAAGGCAAAAAGAAAGGCGCTGTTGAAGAGAGCAGCAGCGCGCTTAACTTCACAAATAACATGGACCCAGTGACAGTAGTCAACGTGTTTAAAGATTCAGAAGACAAGGAAATGGAGCTGATGCGCAATTTACGCGAAGAAAACCTGTGCAAGAGCATGGATCCAAACGACTGCGCGTCCTTCTGCGTTTGCCAGCGCGGTTTATTCGGGCTCATGATGCGCTGCGAGCTCTGCAAGGACTGGTTCCACTCAGTCTGCGTCCAGTTACCAAAAGTAGCGACCACAAACTACAAAGGCAATTTCACTTCAGTCGCACTACATTACGGCTTCAAAGACTGCAAGTTTATATGCCCGAATTGCGTCCGTTCCAAGCGCCCACGCCTAGACGTCATTCTGAGTCTCTTAATGTCGCTGCAGAAGCTCTACTGCCGTTTACCCGAAGGCGAAGCGCTGCAATGTCTCACCGAACGCGCCATGAACTGGCAGGACCGCGCGCGACAACTTCTATCCCAACCAGAACTCGAGGGAGCCAAAACCAAGCTCTCGACGTTTAGCCAGAAGTACACCGAGGCTGCAGCGCGTCAAAGAACCGAGAAAATCATCTCAACTGAGTTGAAAAAAGCGTATAAAAACCCTGATCTACACCAGCGCGTCCAAGAAATAGCGCATCACAGCGGGATTAGCGAAGGACTAAGCGAAAACTCGTTAGCTGACTCAGACGACTCCAAAGAATGCACTAGTACAGCAGACGACCACATGGACGAGCACGCGTACTCTTTACACCTCCCAAAGCTAGACGAGAACGAGTATCGCCTACAACTCTCAAGCGAGATAAAGGAACAGCTCGAGGAGCTCTTAATGGAAGGCGATTTGCTTGAGGTGCACCTAGACGAGACGTTTCAGATGTGGAAGCTACTTCAAGCGACACGCGATCCTGAAAAGGATCTACTGTTAGTTGATTTCGATGCGCAGTCGCGTAGCACACCGGTCAAGCGTGGGCGCAAGCGCAGATCCGAGGAGTCCGAAGCGATGCGCAAGATACGCGCCACGGTAAAAGACGAAAAGAAGCAGCAGCAACAGCAGAAAGTGCGTAAGTCGAAAACGGATAGTCCTAAGAAGAAAGACGGTAAGCGCAAAGCCGGGAGAAGAGGGCGGCAGACTACAGGGTCTGATGACGACGACGAAGAGGCGGAGGATTCGTGCGCCACGTCGAATTGCCTTAAACCGACTGGGCAAAACGTGGACTGGGTTCAATGCGACGGAGGGTGCGAACAATGGTTCCATATGGCGTGTGTCGGGCTCTCAGCCAGCGATATTAACGAAGATGAGGACTACATATGCATGGCGTGCTCGCAAAGCGCGGCGTTTGAAACGCTGCATAATGTAGAAAGTCGCTCCAATTCGCCGGCGAGTCCAGATTCGACGCAGCCTTCGTCGAAAGATAACCTTAGCACGCCTAGCAGCTCTGGTTAAAGGCAATTTGAAATGGCGTGTTATACATTTAAATCAAGTTCGCAATTTATATATATATAAATTTTTTTTTTGGAAATTGATTTATACATATTTTATTTAAAACATACTTTTCTTGACTATTAAGTATCCAAATTGTGTGCACTTAGATGGCGCACTGAAGTATTCTAGTGTAGATATTTTTTTTAGACAGGGAACTTATTCAAAACTTGAAACAGTTCTGAATGCGAGCCTTCTTACACCTAAGTTGTGATAATTATTAAATGTATATTTTTTATAATTATATTTATGTTCTCTTCACTGTGTAAATATTACTGAAAATTTTTATTATAATGGGGTGCCTATGTCACTGTTTTATTTTTTCTTTTTAGCTAAATTTTTTAATATTTTTTTTTACAACACTTCCATTCGATTCGAGTGCAATGGACACCCTATAGAGTCTATTTTAGAATAGCATAATATAAACCTTGGATTGTGGTATTCGTTAGTGTTTTCTCTGTATAAATGTTTAATTTATTAACGTAACTCCTTTACCGAAAACACAGCTTCAGTTTTGTTTTTAGTGTCCCAGTTTATTTTTTTAATTGTATGTTTTATTTTAACGTACAAAAGTATTATAAGTTTTGTCAATAAATAATTTTGCATAGGTCGCCTTTTATTTGATCTTTACAGAAATAAAACAAAAATGAGTATTAAATTTGTTTTTTTTATTATAAGTATAAGTACAGATTAGAAAAAAGAAAATGAATAACAGCATACATCCAGCCTATAGGATCTAAGGGCGTGTATACCAACTAAAAATTAAAAGACATAAAGGGCCCCCATCCCAAATCTATGAGGCACATCCTTTTTTATGATACATTTTTACAAAAAAGCTTAATACTCAACTAAGACTGTAATGACTATAACAAACATAACTATGCGTACAATATTATATAAATGTAATTTGCAGCCGTAACCAACAAAGAAGACCGCTAAATTCGCTGCGAAACAGTTGCATAAAGCAAAAAACAATAATTATGTCAGTGTTTATAATTAAAAAACTAATTTAAAGTAAAAATAAAAACTGTTCGCACAGCCTAGCGCCTAAAAAGTATAACGAATTTTAAACACAGCCCCGAAAACATTCGACATTTGGGAGCACTAAACTCGCCAAATACCAGGTAAAACAAGCAGTTATGTAACTAAAACAAGGAAATTGGTCCTAGCCATCTATTTTTATCAATCACAGATCCTATCAAAAATGCGAAGCTACGCATACCGGTTTGTTTTTGTCCTGTCTGTCTGCCTGCAACTTAAAACTTATTTACTGTATTCGTTGGCATTTAAACTTTAAAGAAATCAAAACTGGCCGGCTTGCGGACTCAGACAGATCATCGGAAACATATCACTTTAATTTTTTTTATATATGACTATTTTAAAATTGTGCCTAAACATCTGTGTAACAAAAAGGCAATATTACGTTATAGGAAATTGAAAAAGTATGCTAAATATTGTAAAACGTTGTAACTATTGCTTAAGAAACAAAAAAGAACAATATATACATACAAGTGGGTGCGTAACCCTAGAGGACATTTAGTCTAAAAACAACTCGTAGTCGGACCAGTCTGAGTCCTCCGACTCGGAGAAGAAATTAGTTAGATCCTCGAGCTCGTCGGCCAGCGTTTGCCAGGACTGGTCCCGGTCATCCAAGAAGTCCCACAGAATGACTTGCTGCAACAAGAAAACACAAATAAGCACAACAAAATTACACAAAAAACCTAAGAGCACAAACCTGCAAGACGTCTATTTCGGTTGGGTTGAGCCCGCGACGACGACGGCGCGGCGGCGGCCCAACGTCGCACTTCCTACCATCCGGAAAGGCGTGGAGATAGAAGCACTTGTTCCCGAACGGGCACTTCCCCGATCCTTTCTTAAAGTACTTGCAGTCTTTACGGGCTAAAGCGTTCTTGTAGTCGTCGATCAGTTTGTCTTTATCCTCTTTGGTGTCCACCCAGTACATGCTAGGGCAGACGAAGTCCGACGTAATGCGGCACTCGGGGCAAGCCCGTATGATCTTGTTCTCGAATTGGCGCGCTTGGCGCCACTTGCGGATGCAGCTGAGGCAGAAGCAGTGGTTGCAGTTCGGCAGGATGCCGAAGCGCTGTTCGCCCATCTCTTTTTCCATAACGATCTCAAAACAAACGCCGCACGACTTCTCCTTGGAGCGCGCCAAGGCGAAGGACAGCTCCATGTCCTTTTCGTGCTGCTTGATGCACTCCTGGTGATGCTTCTTGCGCTGCTCTTCGTTGTACGGGTGCAAAACGGCGCGTTGACACATGTCGCACATGTTCCCGTGCAAACTGTTGCACTCACCGGGCGGGTAGCGGCAGAATCCGTCTTTGCTGGTGTATTGGCACAAACGCTGCTCGCTCAGTTCGGCCATGTGCGCCTCGTCAGTGGGGCCGAGGGCTTGCGCGTAAGACTTGGGCGCGAGAGGCTTCGACGGCGATGGCACGAATTCAGGCGCGTTGGCCCAGTTTGTGTTGATTATTGAGGCTTTGAGCGGCTTGGATTCGCTAAAACAAACAAATTTAGAATTGGTTAAAGACACAAAAACGTGGGGCTTACTCTGTAGTAGAGGTTGACGAACTCTGTTGCGGCGCGGTATCCATGTCGCATGTGTCTTTGTTGCTCGTAGTCGTGGAGGTCGACGTTGATGGCATCGGACTGCAACAAACGTTTAGTTACGAATTGATTTTTAGTGTCTTAAATCAAGAATTTTACCTGTTAGCGTTGCGCGGGGCGCCGCGCCTGCCAGCAGGCCACACAGGGCTCTTCCTATCAGACGAAGAATTAGGAAGCTCGTGACTAAAGTGGCAGTTTTCAAGCCTGTTGCAATGCCCCCGCATGAAAAAGCGACAAGGCCTAGACTGGCGTTTCTGCAAAGCTGCCAATTGTCTAGCGTTCATGATAGGGACCACCATGAAATAGCCCCCTTCCTCGTCATGCTCGAGAATCGTTACGTCCCCAGTTTGGTAGTGTAGTAAGCTGCAATTCGGTTTGGTGCATTGCTCTTGTAGCAAGTATCTAGCACAAATTGAATGTTAAAGTTAGCACTTGAATGAGCAATCAGAATCATTGTTAACACACCATGAGTAGATACGTTTTGAATACAAATTATGCTTACAGTGCAACCAAAAAAACTGTATAGCGAAACATGCCATGGCGGATTGGCAACAAAACCGTTAGGTAACCTAGTTTTGGGCTTTTTTAGTGTGACAATGTCTTGCACACTAATTTAACAAGCAAGGTTTTAAATACTTACTCAGCGCATATCTTAGAAGGTTCTTCAGGCAAATTTCTTACAGGTCTTGGCCTTATATCCGCCATATTGGCGGTAAGCAGCTTGAAATCTGTAACGTTCTTGCTTAGAATTTTAATGACATGCCCTTCCTGACTCAGTGCAAGCTGTATTTCGACCCAGACTATTGTTAGAATGCCAGTCCTTAGTAATTGGTGTTGTTTTGGGTTCAAATTTAAAGCAAAACACTGGTAAAATGCGAAGCACACACAGAACCGACTGGACTTCGCAACTCTAAAAAAGGTAACGACTCATGCTGCCAACTAAAAAGACCATTTGTTATTCTGTCAGTTGTCAGAAAAGCAGGGTTGCCAACGTGGTGATTGGGAAAAGGCGGCGGTACGCCCCAGATTTAAAACTTTTTGCGACAAAGAACTTTATTAATAATAAAAGGAAATAAATAAAAAAGATACAGTCTGGAATACATGTTTAATAGAGTAAAAAAATATCACTAAACAATACACTTTATATAAAAAGCTTTAATCCACGATCACATTACGGAAATATAAAAAATTAGACAAAGGATTTTAAAGAAATTGCCAAAAAACATGTTGAAAAATTAACGTCTATATAATATAAATTAAAATTCATAATAACATTTCATCTAAAGTTTTTTTTTTATATTAAATTTCAAAATTGAGACATCAATATGTAATAATTATAAAAATTTCTTAAAGCGTCTAAAAAATGACTCCATTTCGTACCTAAATATTACACATGGTGCTTTACAATAAAAATATATTTTCTGCTGAATCAACAAGGGGTAATGCGAAAAAATGAAGTCACATTTCAAAGAGCATACATATACAAGATTTGTAAAAATTACTAGTGAGATTAGGCAAGCGGCCTACTGCGCTTGTCCAAGCTCCAATTAGAATAAAAGTACCTAAACACAATCTAATAGGTAAAGTAATCCTTAAGTATAAACACTTTTAAAAATTCGATATTATAATAATCTATATGCACATGTCATGTTGTATTTACAAAAAAATGCTTGCATTTAACCTAAGTAGTAACGTAGAACATCACTGGACGTGAAACATCACGATAATTCCGGCACCTATCAATTCTGAGACTGTTAAGCAGGCTACGTAATCTGGTTACGGAAAATAAATACAAAAATTAAAGCTAGTTAGTCAAAAACTGGGACAGATCAGTCGATTACATTAGTTAAATCTACTATAACGAACTACCGGAGCGCGCTACGTATACAGATGCACGCCTGTCCAACAGCTTGAATATCGCAGCAACCACACCACCTACAAGAACGCCAATGGTCTTAATTTGTGCGCAATTTCATTGGGAACCATGTCCTTTTTACCAAAACACCCCAACCCATTGCGTTCCGACAATATTCACCAAAACGTAAACACATGTATTTCTTAGGAAAAAAAAACATGCGCTTCGTTTTTTGCGCATAAAAATCAAACGAAATACGCAATTCTTTTGCGCTATCGACGAGTCGTTCCCAAGAAACCACTGCACAAATCAAGACCATTCCCATCCCTCTAAGTGGTGTACTTTCAACGATACAGCGGCTTAAATTGGGGGTTATAAATAGGTACACAGTCTAAGAGTTTATGTTGCGTCACGGCGTCCCGCAATTTAGCGAGGCACTCTGGAAGGAAACTAGCGATCAGCGTTGGCGTGGCGGGTTGGAGGGGATAAGTCACCTGATCCATATCACAGAACATCGCGCGCATGCGTGCCGCGCGGCCGCCAGGAGTGGGTTGGGAGCAGAGGATCAGGTGACTCGCGCTGTCAGCAACCGGAACTCTCTTCGCCACCTAGGATGTACGCTACGTGTTCGAGCCTCGTTTCCAGGTGCAAGCGGCGACAGTTCACGTCAGCGTGCAGCGCATCTAGAATCTAAAAAAACGCAATTAACACCGAGCTTAAGAACCCAAGTCGTAGACTTACCGGTTCCCGATACGTCGTGACATAAATGTAGAGTTCCTTAAGCGCTGCAACGGTGTCAAACTCGTCGGCTTGCTGCGCTGAAAGCTGCTGCATCGCAGATCCCATTTCCTGATCTGTAATCGTTGGCAGCATCGCTACATCGTGGTAGAACTGCGAAACAGCGCGGCGATACCTTGGAATGTCCTAAACAACAAAGCATTACAACCCTATTAACCAAACGCACATAAAACTTACCTTAGCGAACAACAGCTTGTTCGACGGCGAGTCCTTCCCCAAACGATGCTCCGTAGTTGAGCACGAATCCATAAAAGTCTGCGCTATGACCGACAAACACGAGTCCAAAGTATTCGTCTTGTTAATATCGAAAATAAAGTCAGGATTCTTAATGAAATTCACCCAAAACCGAAGCGGCAAGCTGTTCGACTTCCACGCGTGCACCACTTCAGGATCCTGAATCCCATGCTTTTTAGCTGCTTCGTCCAAGAGATCAAACAACCACTTCACCGCCGGGGGCAACGCATCATTCACCGTCAACACCGTGAAGAAAAAATCATCCACAAACTTCTGTATTGTTCCTTTTGTTGACAACAGTCGCGTCAAGAATATCTCTGGTATAGCCTTATGTGTTCTTTCAGTCGACATTTTACTGTTTATAAACTGATGATCTTCTATAGGTTTAATTAAATGGTACAAGCGTGTGTTGTTTCCAGTCTCGACATCACCATTTGTTGTCATAATCGGCGATTGTGAGTTGCTGAAGTACATGCCAGCTACACCTACAACAAAACAGCCGGTTAGGTCGCGAAAACATGCCTAAGCAGCGCCTACCCGATTTTTGAACTGAAAGTTCAAAACTTTTGATTTTGTTAAGTTGGTGGTAGTGTAAAAGGACGCTTCGGTTTTGAAAGTTGTGTTTAGTTTGATTTCTCGCGAAAACTGTTTTAAATGTGTTTAATAATTAAATTATTGTGTTATTTAGTGATTTGTGATTAAATAAAGTGTAAGTGAGTGAGTGAAGTGCACAAGTGCATGGATTTGTGGATTTTATGGTGCAGTATAAGTCTGAGATGCAGGGAGAAGCGGTAGGTTTACCACTGAGCTTTGTGCTCATAAAATCTATAATTTACATAAACTAAATGCTTTTTTTGTTTCAGGACGCCACCAACGCTCTCAAGTCCCCGTTTCTTCCCTTGGACGGGGTGAGTAATTTTTTTTTTACCAAACCAACATGTCGGGACATGTTATACTTACAGTTATGACAGGGTTGTTTGCAATTATTAAAACTATCATTTTGTCGTGAAATTAGCGACATTACAGCACTTTCTTTTATGCCATAATGCGCCAAGGTGTTTAGCTTTTTCCAGCCGTTAATAGTTTTTGTAGTTAAATCCTCATCTTGGATAGTAAGGTGGCCCCCGCGGCCATGACGCCACTCCAAATCGACCTCATAAATCGAGGGTCTAAGCGAAAATGGTGTGTTTTTAAACAAAGCGTCTAATATTTTAGACTTAACTTGACTTATAGTGTCGCAGTCAAGTACTTTGCATTGTATTTTTTCATCTAGGTCGTCTTGAACTATGTGTAGCGTCTGAAATGATGCATAAATTTAGGTCTGCGCATGCGTAAAAAATACGCCTACTTACCACTACGCTGTGATCCACTTGCTCGCGTAGTAGACGCTCCTCGGATAATGAATAACGAGCGTCATGCGTTATGGCGTCCACTAAACCTTTTTCTATTTGATGTTTGATCGCTTTGAATAGCAAAAACAGCGAAGCACCAGCGTATTCTTTTAAATAGTGGTACATGCAGAGGGCCATCCAGTTTGTTAACATTTTTTCGACAACGCTTTCCGTACGTCGCAACATAAGCTGGGGGTGTTTGGTATTTACTGATTTTTCAATAAGTCGCAACAATAGGCTTCTTAGAATATCTGTCGCGTATTCCATTTTGTCCATTAGAACAACCATCAGCAACGATGCTACGTTAACCCTAAAGCGACAACAATTTAGCACTATTCTGCATTTTTTTGGGAAATTACTTACTTGTTTCGGATATTAAACGACTTTTGCGATTCTAAAATGTCAATAAAGGTCAAAACGAAGTATTTGTTGTTGATGAGTTGTTCGAACTGCAGCATAGCCGAGTCATAGTTAGTTCTAGGTCCATTCAGTCGTATTTTTGGGGAATTTAAAATAGGGTGATCGCTCACGCCCGGAAAGAAAACCTTCATCACGTACGAAGTGTGGTCCAGCGTAGGGATTCCGGAGTTTTCCAAATCGGCTGTTAGATCTGTCATGTCGGTTTGTAACTCAGCGAAAGCTGCAAGAAATATGTGTTATATGCAATAAAAATAAATAATTTAAAAGGCGTACCAAGTTTGCACTCGGAGCGTACGTTGCTCTCCAAGGTGTCCATCTGAATTTGGATGCGCTTATACTCGCGTTCGGCCTGCGTTGATTTTCGTCTATAGACTATTAATATCGCGACGAAGAAAAACACAAACAGGATTATTCCAGTGGTAATCATAGCTATTGCCTCAGGTGGGAAGGAAAACGTCTTGAATAGATCGTAGTGGATGTGTCCAATTGGGAAACGCAGGCTTTTGCCTACGCGCACTACCACTAGCGGCAAATTTGCTGACGTCTGAAATAAAACCATTTAAATTCCTGAAGTCTACTTTAAATCTAAGGAACTTACCCTAACGCCATCCTCGTCGGTATCTGTCGGCTGTATCTCAGGCGGTGAGCACACCAATTGGCTGTTCGCCAAACCAGTTACGTTGCAAGGTTTTGTCCCTATCGTAACAACAACGTCCGCTTCGTCGCTTGCCGTGTTCAAATGTTCGCCCTCTATCACCAGCGTATCGCCTTTATACAACTTTAAGTCGTTTGGAAACTTGAAGAACTTTGGATCCTCTACGTAAAGCAGCTGGTGGCGTAGGTCCGGGAAGTACTTGCCAAGATTCTTTACCATTGGAACATTATCCATTACGAATTCTATCTTTAATGTTAAGGTGTCTTCAGGGAGTTTAACCATTGCGCTTGGTTTGCGCAGACTGCGCTTGTTTTTCTTCTTGGCTTTCACCAATGCGAATTGACGATTAACTGGTGGGCTAGGACACTCCATTTGAACCGCGCTTAGCACTGTGCAAGTCGTTCGATTGATCGGTACTAATGGATCTTTGTAATACACCTCCATTTCAGGACTTTGTATGCTGTCTAAGTTGGTGCCGTGGACGAAAATCATGCGTCCACCCGAAACAAAACTGATCAAGGGTTTTATTTCCATAATCGTAGGGTCTTGCGTGTAGTTAAAAGGGTTTCCGACCAAAGTACGATTTGCGCCATCGATGCTTAGAGTCAGTTTTGAAACGTTGGTTTGCCGTTTTGCTTTTGAGGTGATGCACGTCAGTCTGCCGCTTGAGGCTTGCGTCACGTTTACGTGGCAAACGTAATCGTCCAAGTACGCTGTTATTTCTGAACCGATGTTGAGGAATTGTCCAGTTATCGCGAGCTGCGTGCCTCCTGATTGTGGTCCAATGGATGGATACACTCCCGACAGGCGGATGTCTTTGTAGCTGAACTCAACTGAGGATTCCGTAAAGCCAGCCTCGTTCCCTACGATTATAGGTGCAGTAGTTTCCTCCTTTGACGGTCCTGTTATGCATTGGATTCGTACTGATACCTCGTAATTGACGAGTACGCACGGGACTGATCCTACTTTGATTTTTCCGTCTACGTCCTCCTTTTTTAAGCCCAAGTTACTGCCTTCTATTGTCACCAAGGTGCCGCCTTCAATAGGTCCGCTTAAGGGCTTGATCATGTCGATTCTCGGTCGCGGACATTCTATATGCGGGATTTGTTGGCATGTCTCGGAATATTGGCAAGAGTTACCGCACCACGTGCAGTGGTACTTGGAATTACGCGTTACGCACAACGAGCAGTCTGCGTGCTCTCTATGCGATCCCAATATGTCGCATTTGTACAGGGTGACGTTCATGGAATCGATGTGGTGATTGCGGTTCCACACCACTTGCACAATCGCCTCGTACTCGCCTTCACCCGCCTCGTAGGAGTACGTTGTTTTATCACAAATAATATACTTGTTTGAGTCGACACGCGCCGGGACTAACATCTTGGCGCCCTCAATGTTGGTAATGCACTGGAACCCTGTATGGCCCGCCTGTGGGTGCGGCAGGTTCTGTACCTCGAAGATCATTTCTTTTGGTACGTTGTTTGGCAGTAGGATAGCTTCGCGCTTACGGAATTGTGGGCAGTATTGAAAACCGTGGCTCGGCAGGTACATTGGGTTGTTCTCGCCGCTGATTATAGTGCGTTGGCATACTGATGTGTTGTGTGTGCACTTGTTTTCGTACACGCACCAATTACAAGCCCATTGTGACTTGACGCAGTCACGGCAGTTGTTGTGTTTCGAGCAGTCGTAGTACGCAAAGTTTCGCGAGACGAAGTCTTTGTTTGTTTCGGAGGAGCGTACGCTTAATGGTACGAGGACGTGGTCTTGTTGCACTGGGATTCTTGGTCGTCTGGATACGCTTGGAGTAGGGCAGGACAAGCCGAAGTCGGTGACTACTGCGTCGATGGGCTCCGAGGTGCCAAACACGCACTTGTATTTGGCACCAAGTGGCAGTTCTGGCAGCGTTTTTATCGTGAGGCGCACTGTTGTCATTTGGTTAATGGGTATGCGTTCTGGTAATACCTGCTCGAAGTCGATGCACTGTTGGCCAGTGCCCAGCGAAAGCCATCGCGGTGAACTGTGCGAGGCTTTTTGGCAAGCGCTCTTTACCGTACACTTCTTTTCCAAGGAGCACCATCCGCAGTACGGATCCTTGGACTCCAGACACGCCGAGCAGTTATTGTAACTGGCGCAATGTTCGACTTTTATTTTTGACACCTTTGACGTCGATAAAACGTACAGGTTGTCTCCAGATGGTGACAACGTAGTGTCTGGTAAAATAGCATGACCCTTATCTACAACAACCTCTTCATACTCTGTAGGAACATTAGCCGAAAGCAGCACTTTCTTGATGCGACCGTCTACGGTGCCGAGGAACGTCAACACATGTCGACCTGTCTTGGCGGTCGCCACCGCCGACAGCGAGACGTTAGGAAATACTAGAGTTGCCGTGCTGACTATTGGAGCTACGCCATTAATTTTTAGACCAACCTCGCAAAAATTAGGAACATTACCCGCTGTACCGCTGCTAGGACATTTGCCGTCCAGAATCGGACCGCTGACGTAGCCCATGTTGCGGTACTTAACGCTACCATTGAAGCACATGTGAATATTTTCTATGAATTTTGATTCTATTTCGTTCAAGGGGTACACGCACAAAGCAGAGTGGCCTTCAGGCTCGTTGGTAATGCCCTTAGATGGGCGGAAAGCAGCCACAAGCACAGTGGAACCAACATTTATACCTAGAGAACTGGCCAGCTCGCTGCTGGCCGAAACGATTTTCGCGTCCTGCACCAAGTTGTACTTTTGCTCGCCGTCCACGCACTGCAACGTAACCTCGACGTAACTATCATAGTTCGGATCATTTATACAAGTCCTAGACAACCTAGACACGTAACCTTGCTCTTCTTGCCCAGGCAGATGCGACTGCTTTTGGACTATTAAGAAATACGCGTAATCACTAGCGTTAAAACCGTAAACATACTGTACAATAAAATGGTCTCTGTATTTAACGTCAATGTTCAGCAGCGACTGCTTAAAGGAAAACTCCGCGTACTCTAAAGTGTCCAAGTCGCGACTCGCAATCGCGGGGACGTCGTGCCGAAACTCGCCCTTGTTTGTGAACGTAGTGCCCACGTAGAGAATGTTGGAGCGACCCCACATGTTGTACCCCTTGGGGCCGATGTACGCATAACTGGACGCATTAACATCGTTCGCCGCAATGCTAATGGGAAAAAACTTGCTGTGGCTGATGTTGTTGAGCTCGTGCTTATAGCACGCGCCTTGGTACACCGTTCCGCAGGAGATCAACGTCTTCGACTCGGGTTCAATGAGCAGGATCTTGTTGTAGTTGTCCATAAGGGACAACTGCGGCGCGTTCGGCCCATGACACCCTGTCGCATGACATAAGGGGCTGTCGTTCTTGGGACCAGTCGATACGCTTTGCTCCAAACGCAAATTGGAGTCGAGTTGGAGAAGATGGTTCGTCCCAGCGACGAAGAGACGATCGGTGTTTTTATCGAGGGCTAGGTGCGCGAAATTGAAGGCGGCGGGTCCGGCGGGGCCCGGAAACTGCGCTAGCAGGACACCGCCGTAGGCGCTTGCGCACAGCCCCGCCAAGAGCAGCCATAGCACAGCCACGATGTGGCGCACGGCACCCGGCACCCAGCGCCTCACAACCATGAAGGACACGGCCTGCGCATGCTACGGCCGCGATCTGGCTCAGCAACGGGCATCCCTGAAACAAACAACATGGTTTTTTACATTGAAACAAACCGACTGGAAGTTAGATTGTCACATTAGCTAAAAATAAGAAAGCCGTTATTCAAAAATATATCCGTCATCGCACCTTAGGCTTGCCAACAATTCTCGGATATGACATATTTGTAGTAGTTCTCAGTAAAATAGATAGTATTTAGCGGAATGTTACACGGCGTATCAGATATCACTTATTTTTAAGCTTCTAAACTGAGGCCAAAGGGGAGGACTTAATTTATCTTAATCTTGTTTCAATTTTTTTTGTGTCTTTGACGAAGTTCTCGTCTCGTGTATTAATTCCACTTGAATTGATTATTTTATGCAATTTCCTGTTATAACCAATGCAATTAACTTTAGCAGCAAGTCTATTGGATATGAAAAGATGGCGAACTAATACTAATATACCAAGTCTCGAGCTTGCCTTTTATTAGAATTTGATTAATTTTCACAAACATTAATTCAAGTAAATACTTCGTCAACAAAATAGGTCACTCTATGAATATTGCATGAATGTATGAAGTAACAAATAATAAATCTTAACAGAAATCTTTTTACTTCTGCAAAATTAGACGCGACGTCAATTTATTTTCTGGTGTCATTAGCCATCCACCTTGTTTTATAAATTGTTGGATGATTCTCAGAACGTACAGCTGCGTTTGTTTTTTAGCAAGGTACGAACTGTTTTGCAAGATCAAAGGAGCATTTTTTCTTATAATTATCTTACCCAACGTGACAACTGAAATTGGATACCTAAGACAAACAATAACGAAATCAAGCAAAGTCATTTGATTTGATGATGCAATTATGGTGGAAAATTGACAAAAATTGCGTTTATTATAAGGAACGGCGATTTTATAACTTTAAAAGGAAACTTCTCAACTATTCTAAATAAAACATGACACAAGCCAAATCCTTATTTACTGGGGTATTTTTGGCAACTTTACGGCATTTTTATAGAAACTTTCAAAGAATTTCCAAACATATGAATATACTTAGGTCACAAGAAGTTACTTTCAATCTAGTTTGTGCATGAAGCATCGGTAATAATGGACTTCAGTCGTGGACCCAAAACTACAAAAGAATTTTGATCGGGAACTATTTCCAAGTGCTTTTCCGAATGTTTTACTTGGCTTGTGCCTACATAGGTCAGATTTTTTTAATCTGAATAATTACTGTTTATGTTGTCACTTTTCCAAGCTCGCGAACTAAGAACGCGATTGTGCAGTCTATTTATAATTACATATTAAATTTAATTACGTCTTTCGAACTTACCAAACAAAATAAAAGAAAGATGTTAGCTCAATTCTTAAGTGCAATATCGATCGACAATAAAATAATATTGCTGGCATTATTTTGAGGGCATTGAGCGTTCTGGCTAAGTAGACAAATATTTTGTTAATAAATTATTGAAGCCTCAGGGTATTGCCAATATATCGAGTACGAAAATTTTATTATATACTTTGGTAATAAAAAGGTTTACTCTTCTTTGAAATTCGGGGAGCGACCCACTTAACAACCAAAAGAAAAAGTGTTTGCGTTTTAATTATCGTTAAAGCAACAATATGGGCTGTTCGTTCTTGGAAATAAAACAATGTATAACAATGTCAGTGGATTTAAACGGGCTTAGTGCATTGTGGCACACGACCACCAGCTTTAATTAAAGATTGACTCCCTGTAAACATGTTTTTTTCTCATTAACTTTATTGAAACTGAAAATCATCATTTCCCGCGTGGCTTCCCGTTTAACAAATAAATACTCTTGTGCTACTGACATTTTGACATAATTATTTTGCGTGTGGTGTATTGACGGCCGTGTCAACCGAGCAGAAAAATTCGCGCCATGCAAATTACCAAAGAAGCAAATTGATCGAAGCAGCATTTACAGTGGATTTGTACAAAATGTTTGGTAAACTTGATGTAAATGATCCTTGGCACGAATTTCGTGCACGAGTCCAATTCAGACAAAAGCGAATAGTGTTATGTCACTTCCAACTCTGATGAAAATTAAAACGGCTCATCACGCCGCCGTGCAGTATACTTAGTTTTATATGGCGTCTAGTTTGCAGTTACCCTAAATTAATAAAACAAACGACTTTTAGCAACTTTGCACAATTATTCGCCTGCATCTAAGGTGAAACCAAGGATGGAACTCGGGATGGAACCTCTTGATATAAATCTGTGTCGTCTTTCTAAAAGAAGCATACGTTTTTCCAAGTAGACGTCGCACACTACTGTAGTAGCGATATAATAAATAATACAACATTATTTTCTGTCTCTACAGCGTGTTTTATGTAAATAACAATTTTCAATAAGAGATAAAATATTATGTGGATATTCCCAGTTTTGTATATATGCGGCGTAATATGAAATGAACATTTGATAATATTTCATAACATCAGGATATTTGCGGAGTCCTTTGAACAAAGCTCGAGACAAAAACTCATAATCCGTTCGAGAGTTGTCGTAATAAATTAATTAAACAACATTCCTCTGGACATCTAATAGTTGACTACAAAAAGTGGACAATGTTGTTTTTAAAAAGTATTAAACTTTGACGTTATTCATATCTTGAAAGGACAAATATTTAGCAAGTTTACGACTTTGCGTCTTTTCTTATTGACAAGTGTTGGGTACTTTGTCCAAGAAAAACATAAATAAAAGTCATTTTACAAAAGAAAGCTCTCTCATAACCGCCTATTGATCGTCCACGTCAAACGTATATTGTCACATTGTTTTTAAGGGAATACAAAACTAGTACACTAAAAGTGATTTATTATCGAAATTTCAGCAGAATTGCGGACTCTCCCTAGTGCACGGTTCGTCCGCTCTAACGGCAGCGAACTCGTTTATTGCATTTTAGATTGTCTTTAGATTCTCGCTTAGCCTTACTTTAATTATGCGAAGAGCAGAACTGCACCATTTTCATCGGTTATAATTAGAAAGAAAACTGGAAACGGGCTTTAACACCGTAAAAAATAGCTTTGTTAATCAATGCTAAAACCAAGGTAGGGTTGTTGGGTTGCCGTGCCGAGAAAGTACGGCATAAAAATAATTTTATTAACACCTGCCTTAAGAATGCACTATTGTTCGATGTTTGAATGTCCCTTTAGCCTTTGTGATTTGCAAGTAAAATATGTGGAATATAAAATTGGATAAAAATTATTTATTGCATTAGCGTGAGCGTGACAGTTTTGAATTTGTAGTTGTTACCAATATTGTATTCTGAATTAATGCCTCGTCTCAGACCTTTTTTACAACACAGAACAACAACAGAATCAATACGAGTTATGTTCTTTAAGAAACGTCGAACATTTTGTATATTTTACAAGGCACTAATAATTAAGAATAACGACTTGTTGGATTCGACCATTAAATCCTTGTTGCTTTCGTGCGCTAGTAAATTTAAGACGGCTTTTACTTTTTGTCATGTTTATTTTCCATTTCTTACATTATGGATATTTGCTTTAGTTATTTTTTTCTATTCAATACTGAAACACATTTCGGTGCTCCAGCAATGACCTGAAACTACCTAATAAAACCGGCTCTATAAAATCAATTAGCAACATACAATTCTCTAATTAGTTCGAGCGATAATGAAAAAGTTCGTTTACATTTAATCGACGTTGATGATTCCCATAGAAATCGAGCACGCCAGTCAGTAGCGCACTATATTCTGATTATTTCCAAATAAACTGTTATCAAAAAGCGCTTTTATGCAAATTCGCGCTTTAGAATTTACATAAAATGATAAAACAGCAGTAAAACCCCTTTTGCGCATGTTTTAAAAATAAAACGGGGTGGGGAAAGTGCCCCAAAAAAATGTTCTTTGTCGGTTAAAGGTGTAAGCCGGCGGCGCCGCACAAAAAAAACAATATTTCAAGCTTTACTATCTCCTAGATCATTTCACAATAAGATACGACATCGCTGTGTGAAGAAATATTATAATTTACGACTTTGTGGCCAACGTTATGGTAGAATAAAAAGAAACTTATCGCTTTAAAAATAAGTTCTAATAATTATATTACGTCTTTAAAATTTAGAGCACATAATAAAAGTTTTATTTTATATTGTGCCAGTCAGTGATTAGGATCGTTTTCTACAATAAAATGTAACATAGAGATATTTTTTATGGGCTAGATGTTCTGTGCAAAACAAAAGAAAAATGTAATAATCCAGAGTAATATCACATATCAACTTTTTTAATTAACAAAGCATTGCAGACATTTATAAAAATATCATTTGATCAAAGACTGAATGTTATTTGTTTGATTCTACTATGTTTTTGCATTCCCTTTTTATGAAAAAAAAACCTAAAAACCTAAAAAGCCATGTTATTAATCCAAGTGCATTACTAAAAGCGCCCCAGGATACCCCTTATTTTACTATTTACGTTGTTTTTTGTTTACATAATCCTGAATTACGTATACTGTATCCTGTAATGAATTAAAAATGTTGACAAAACATTGACGATACAGAATTTGGAATGTAAAATAATTAAGTTGCGTAATAATTTCTTTGTTAATGTTATTAAACTTAATGCGTCGGTTGGAAATAATTGGACTTACGACGAGAAATCCTGTACGTATTAGCTGGTATTTAAATTAGGTACTAAATAAACTACCTAATGAATTCTTATCCGCGATAAATTAGAATGTTTTGACAGATGGGCTGGACTAAAAAATCACTTAAATTTTCAAGTGGATTCATTCATAGGGCTAAATTTATAATTCAATAGGTATGTGAACAAAGTTATTTTATTTCAAATCTCAAATATTTGAACGCGCGCGATGAAATTGTTTACAATATCTTTTGAAATGGCGAACGGGCTCACTGGGTTTTCCCAGTTTTTAGTTTTGTTCGCCTGAGGGAATTAAACACATTGTTTGGAACTCTGCAAGCCAACTCGGATGCTCCAGACAAATGAGCGTATTTTTAATTTTATTACATCAGGCTTTACTCTAAAGGGCTTCCATTCCAGGCAAATTCTAAAACAACACGTTATAAAATATTTATAAAATCGCTATTTTCAAGAAAGATGACTTCCAGCGTTTGTTTGTTTTTTATCAAAATTGACTGGTTTGGTTTAAATGGAACGAGACGAGCGTCTGATTCGAATATTTGGTTCAAAGGACTATGTGCCTAGCACAAGTGGTTAAAAGCGGCAATAATTAATAATTATGCGGACGTGAAGGATTTTTCATCGAACAAAGGGCGTCCTGGGGCGTCTCCTGTCCGCTAAAATGTATACTTGGGTGTTGTTTTGATGGCAAAAGTGACGGTTTTCGGTTTTAGTAAAGGAAGATCAATCACCGGGTCCCGTGTTCTCGCCCTAGCCCTCGCACAACCACCCCATCAAAGACCGACCTCGTCTAACAAATGTCGACGGAAATTCTTATTCTATTTGACTCCGTAATGCGCGCTCTATCATTTGTCTTGTTACATTCTGCAACTGCACTTTTGTTATAACGTAATCTCACATTTTATTATTAATCGCACTTTTCATCCCGACGTCAAAATAGGTATTCTGCTTTTAGATGATTCAATTTCCTTTCAAAGCTCCTTCAACTCCATTTACTTTATTCGGTGACAAATTAAGCAAAAAGAACTATAAACTATGCCTTAGATAAAAAGTGTAAACACAACAGGTGAAATGGGGGTTCGACCTCACACCTTCCACCTTGTGACACCTTTCAGAAAATGTGAAAACCATTTCAGCACATTTTACCCACACCTGATACCAATTATTATGAAAGCTCACATTGTTACGTTAATATTATTCATTGTTGGCTAGAGAAGCTAAGTAGGTTAATCCGCGGATTAGGGATATCTAGCTCTTTTTATCGTTTTTAAACAATAAATAACTTGCTTTACCTTTATAGCTAACGATTGGATGTAACGTACTTTTCAGTTTTAGGTATAACATTCATTATTTTGTTCGTTTTGTTGCGTTCTGAAAATAAATAAAGTAAAACGTAATTTGCTTTTCTGGAAAATGCCCTAAAGGGCCAACTTGTTAATGCACGTGTCATTAAAATCGATATTATTCGGATGCAACAGTCAAAGTTAACTAACAAAACGTAATTCACGTTAGCCTATATTTTAAAACATTTACAAATATATCGCTTACACAAAAACAGGATAACAAACAGTACGATCAATATTTATCTAAAAACTAATTATATGAATATTAAACCTAAGTATAAACAGGCCGCTGATTATTTTTGATGATAAAATAACATTTTTTATATTCAAATCCAATGCGAATGCTAAACGAACCTAAGAGTTGGCATGCGAACGTAGTGTTTTTTCAATTGATATTCAGAATTCTATTCTGCATAAAATTCGTGAAATATCACTCTGCTGGCATACTAATTGAAAATTGTAAACAGCCGCGCTTATAAAAATGCACTAACAAGTAAAGTTGGACGCAACAAATTCATAGAATCCACTTGGACAGACTGGCATTCGGAACGTTTCTTTGCATCTACCGCTCCGCGTGACATTAGAACACTGAGAGAAACTATTTATAATGCCCTTTTTGAATGCATTCTAATTAACTTTAGAAACCGAGATACTTCCGGCAAATCTTAGGCAATAACGTTTCAAAACATAGGAGTTGCTGACAGTGGCAGATGCAACGTTTTTGCGGTCGATTCAGCCCCTAATATTAAAACAAAAGGCCTTTCATCATGATTATTGGCTTGGTAAACTAAGCCTTTGAATTGTAAGACCCTTAAAACTGTTTGAAATATGTGCGAAAACGGTAAATAACGTGCAACTTTCTTGCAACATTATTTTGACTTTTTGTCTTTCATCAAGTTCGAATAAAGAGGGTCGCTCTTAGTTTTAAGTTCTAACTTAGGGTCCTAGGGGAAGATTGCCTACTTTATGGGTCAGATGCAAATTGTCTTTACATTGAATAAATTATCGGAGGTATCTAATTGACATGAGACCAGATAAGGCGTTAAATCTTCATTAATATAATATTGCATTTCCTTTTGTCAGATAAATTGGTCGTAAACCGGGCGCATGCGTTAACAAAAGGCAGCCAATTTAATTGAGGCCTTGTGTTTTTTATTTAAAGTGGATGCTTACCCCGAATCGATGCGACTTGTTAATAGTTTTCTTTAATTTAACCTGATTGGGCTTAATGTTATTAAAAAGCGGGCAGCAAACTTTGTGCAGGCTCGGTTTTGTTTGGGAAATTAGTTACGTTGAATGAGCTTTCCTCTAGATTAACCTTTGAGCGGTTATTTTAAACTGATTAATGATTGTATTTATCATATTTGACACTTGATGTACGTAGATTTGTCAACAAAACATAAAACCCTGCATGTAAATAAATACCTGTCAATAAACAATAAATATGAATATTTCAATTTTTTTCTTGATAATTTATCAATAAATCGTCATGCGGTTTTTTTTAATACAATGACACTCACCGTTTATTCCGAGCCATTTCGAATTTTCATCGACGAAACCATAACCTGCGACAAAATATTCATGAGTCACACAAAAACAAATTTTGTGTACAAACAAAAGCAGGTGGTTTTTCGAAGAATTAACAGTTTGGACGGAATGGTAAAACAGGTAGATAAAAAGAGCTAATGATACACGTACCATAAATATTTTAAATAATAAAGACGATTTCTGATAAATATGATAAAAGCTTTTAAGGATCTAAGTAGGTACCTATGCGGATTACCTTCAAGGTGGAGGCATTTAGTTTCGGCCACTAAACAAAGCTCGTGAATATAATTAGAAGAATTTTATTAATTTACGAGGCTCATAAAAAATGTAGCTAACCGCAAATTAAAGCAGGTAAATTTTTTAGTCATGTTCGATTTGATCTGACGGATTTCAGTCCTCAAATTAGTTACAGTAGAGTAGCGTTAAATCAAGAAAATCACAATTGAATTAAAAAATCTATTTAACACTACAATTTATAATTTTATTATAATATAACAATTACATAGTCTAGACCCAAAGAAAAGCGAAAAGTAGACTATTGTTAACTCAAATTAATTTTTTTTTAATTGAAAAGCGTTAAAATTTATTGAAATCGAAAAAAGTAATAGTAATAGAAACTCTTTTTGTGTTATTTCGTTTGACGATCCCAATTTTCGCTCCGTGAACCAAAATGTTTAACATATTGTTTCAAAATCTATTATGGAACGTGATCGGTCGCTTTTAATATAAATTAATTTGACAGTAATTCCATTTAATAGTCTTTTGTTTGGCCTTTGTTTAATGTCGAGCTGAACCATTGTTAAGTAGTTGTAAACTGTCGTTTATCGAGTATAGAAAATAATTGCTCATATTCTTCGAATAAAGATAGGTATTCATCGAGGTATTCATATTTTATATTCATTGTTGCAGTCGTCAAAAACTGTTTATCTACTTAGATGCTTAGATTAAATAGCTTTCTTGTACGAATCGGACAGGCAATGATAGCGCTAATGTATTGTGCGAGCAGAATTATTAAAAAAATAAATGACTTATTCAAAAATTTTGATAAAACTCACCCTCAAGGAAATTAGCATAACAAAGATTAAAATGTCACTTGCTAAAAGTATCGAAACACAACAAGCACAAAATATTCTTTTGATATTTAAAGTTACAACATCAAATATTTAAGATTTCTTTTATAACGTCGTTGAAAAAAAAATTGAAAAATGATTTTTTTTAACAGCAACATTAAAGATGCGCATTTTTAAAAATATTCCTAAAAAACGAACTTTCTGGACAGTTTCAAACAACATTAAGCCTCTTGGGTGAAACAATACTGAGAAAAAAAATACGTACCTTGGTTTTCTTCTGAATTAACAAAGGGTTAGGTTTGTAGGTCCTCCGCAAGACGTCTTTAATTTTGGCCAAAAGGTCACCAATTACAGCACTAAACTCCTTGCCTTTTTCATACTCTTCACCGCCAATATAACATCTTTGGAGCAGCCTAGAGTCCTTCAACCAATCTGAATTTGATTCACTGTATTTCTTCTTTCAACAAAAACAAAACTTGCCCTTAGACGTCTACTCCATTTTGAAATTGACCATGGCTTAAAGAACCGTGTTTTCTTGACTTTAACTCACTTTTACGTGCACTTATGTATGAACATTACAGTTATTTGGGTACTAGATGGTAAATAATCCAGGGTTTTTGTTGGTTCTTTGCAGGGTGGGTCGAGAAATGGACAAAATCCCGATTTACGTTTAGTCCATTTAATGGAGCTGTGGCGACTCTCGGCAGCACCATTTGGCTACTAAACTTCAAGCAAAATCTGCTTTAGTTGCTTTGGTTACCATCAGATGGTAGCACTGCGCGGGAGCGCTGATCGGCGCCCAAGCTCCGCCTCGGAAGATCCATTTAAATATCCTAAATCAGCGCTTCTCAACAAAAAAAAATGTAGGCTCTATGAAATAGCTTAAGACAAGTAATAAAAGGCTAGCCAATTGCTTAAAACTGGACATGGAGTGACTGTGCAGGATTTTAAAAGGTTATCACTGCTAGAAAAGTCAATTTTGGCGATTTTACTGCACAGTAGTAAATTTGGGACTGCTGCTGGTAAAACACCTTACATTGTCTCCGAAATTCCACGACGCGTGGCGAAAGTTTTATGGTTATTGTTTATATTTTTCAATAATTTACCAAATTTGTTTACGTACTTACGCTAATTTTCCGTAAATATGCCATATCTAAATGGTAGAAAAAAATCGCATGTTAACTAATTTCCTGTGATAGTCCAAAGGCGACGTTTAAGTGTAGTTTAAGGTGCATTATCGACGTTGATAAGCCTTATCATTTGTTCTTTGAACTGTGCTATTTTTCTAGGTTAAAGAATAACTTAAAAACAAAGTGCGTTTCACATGCGTTTGAATTTGGAGTCATGGCGGAAATCCGCGAGTCTAATTCTGGCGGCAAAATCATTTCAAAACTCGATCGGCTTCAACTACAAAATCCTGTGCATCAAACGAAGCGCAAATCAAAAATTCATGCCCAAAAGTTACGTTTTTCCAGGAGGTAACATGGCGTCCGAGGACGAGAGCCTGGAGTGGTTAAAGTTGTACGAAAATCATGGGTATAGTCTCAAAAACAAATCTTTTGATGACCTTATACCGGAAACGAGTCTGAACTGGTACGAGCCGCGACCGCCGGAAACTATACCGAAGTACATTTCCTCTAGAATATGTGCCATACGAGAAACTTTTGAGGAATGTGGAATTTTGCTGTGTCGCAGCCCGAAAAATCAAAAAACAACCAATTTACATGCTTCTTTTATAACAGGACCTGAAATAATTAAATGGCAGGACATAGTCCACGAAAACCCTGCGGAGTTTCTGCGCTTATGTCAAAACTTTGATGTGTACCCCGACTTATGGGCGCTCAAGTTATGGGCCAACTGGATGACGCCCCCGAGTTTTCCTACGAAGTTCGATACTATTTTTTTTGTTAGTTGCGTTACCCAAGAACCCCCAGTGCATATGGAACCCACTGAAGTTGTCGACACTTTGGTAGGGGGTACTTTACAAATTGGATTTGTTCTAAATATTTTTTTTGTAGTGGTCATGCCCTGGGAATTATTTAAACTTAGCCAAAGACAACAGTATTCTTTTGCCTCCGCCACAATTTTACGAGTTGAGTAGGCTCAAAAGAATTCCTGATTTTGATAATTTGGCTTCTTTTGCGCACAAAAGGTCCTTTTTGGGAAGTGAGGAATTTCTTCCGTTTAAGGTGAAAAGTCCGGATGGCGACTTAAGCATTTTTCCTGGTGGGTAGGTTTTTTTTTTAAGTAACGTCTGGTTGAATGGTGATTTTAGGTGATGGATTGTACCCTCCAGAAATGAGTGAAGAGAATTTTAAAATAGGATTTTTGGACGAAACAGAAGCCACTGTGAAAAATAGAATGACGTCCAAGAATGGATTTATCCAAAAATTAATTATAGAAAATTATGTTCCTAGATTTAATCACATTATTCCTGTTGTTTAAATGACTTAACTATTAAAATATTTTTTGTAAAAAAAAACGCTTTTTAATTGACGTTTTTTAATTGCCAAAACAAATCGAGACAATGACAAAATTTCATAATACTGACGAGGCATCATACATAAAAAATGAGTACATAAGTGTAAAAAATAAATATAAATAAAATAATTAAATTTTTGATTGCACACTATTAGGTAATTTTTTTTTGTACGAATGTTTCTAAGCGAGAGCAAAGATCACAGATGTCTTAAATGTATAATAAAAGAATGCTGGTTTAATAATATAATATAAAAAATAGATATAAAATGTTTAAAATTATCCCACAGGGCCCCCCTAATATCAAAACAAACTACATGCTAAGTTAAATACAAAAATTGTTGCTTTTTTGATCTTAAAAGCAAAGAATGTCTAAGCTGTGCTTGAAAATAGTTCACTCGAGGATTTCGTTGAGCGAGTGCGACAAGCTAAAAAACTATTTTGATTGGAAAATTTTTTAGTACGGACTTAAATATGGTCTATATTTAAATTTGTAAGTTCTAGAACTAAAGGTACCCAAAGCATTTATTTATGAGGAATTTTAGCATAGATTATTGCGTTTATAGATATGACTACGGAATTGACAACGAACTAAATATCACTTACTAAAATTTAACTGGCTAAAATCCCCCATACACACCACCCAACTTGCTAATATCAAAATAATGGAATTTTTTTCCGAAAGTACCGTTTAACTGGATCGTAAACGTGGTACTTCAACGAGATCATTTCAGGCTTATTTTTAAAATTGGCAAACACTTCTAAATCCGTCTCTAACACCAAAACAGTCGTGAGAATCGCGAACAACGTTACTAGAATCAAAGTCGGTATAAAGGCCTTGACAATGTTAAACTTCTTCGGCTTTTTAACGTGCGAATTGGTGGCAGAGTGCTCCCGGCCGTCGACCTGCGACACTGGCAGCGGCGTTGGGCTGCGACTCGACCTGTACGACGCATCGTATCGAATGCTGGTGTCGATCAGTTGACTCTCTGAAGAGGAGTGTTCGAACGAATCCCGTACGTAGTAATCGCTAAAACGATCCATGGAGTCGTCTTTTAGCACTGTAAAAACCCAACATAAGCAAAATCCCTTTGTTTTTAAACGTGAACTCACCAGTAGTGCGCAGCTTCATGCCCCCTACCCCTTCCTGGTCCTCAGACACCGTTTCCAGCGCCGCAATGTCGGTGTAGCACTGCGAACTGTTGTCGAACCCTGAAAGTAACCCTGTGCTGTTGCTGGACTCCACCCGCGAACCTCCAACGTCTGAATGGCTGGAGCGCGGCAAACTGCTACTATAACCTGCAATTTTAATACATGAGCGCACTGCGCAAGCGCGTATGTCATGCGCACTTACCTAAATGCGGTTGTAGCGGCGTAGATGGCGTAGCTGGCACACTGGAAGCTTTCCGCCGTAAGCTGGACGAGCGCGTGATTTCAGGCTCGTCGCGCAAAGCCGTATCCATATCCTCGAGTATTTCACGTTCGGTGCGGCCTGAGTACTTGAATTTCGTGCCCCAGGAGAAGAATCCACCGCCTGAGACGAACGACGGGGCGTCTGAACTTGCTGGCAACCTAATTTATTTGAATTAGCATATGGTTATTATGGTTTTGGTGCACTTACGTAAAGAAGAGCATTTGCTCCATGGCGCAGCGCCAAATATGCCGACACGCCGAGCCAGTGTGGCATTTAAACCCAACAGTATGCTTTTTCTGGAAATGTTTTTATAAGTTTGAGTACAAGGAATTGTTTTACACTTACGTCGCCATAGTTAAGGTGAATGATAAACATTTTCCCTTCGAAGTTTATCTTTTGGATTTCGGACCAACGGAAATTATGCGTCTTCTTGTGCCCGTGGAATGTTACGATGCCTCCGTAGTTGATTCCGAGGTAGAGTTGGGTCCCCTTATGATCCTAAAAGCATTTACGTTAACACTAAGGGTTAAAAATGGTTAAAAACGTACCTTAACTGAATGAGGATCTATTCCATAGGTGTCCAGTTGACAGACCAGTTTAAGAAAGGTGTTTTCGACTTGGGATGGACTTTGACCTTTTAGTTGTTTACTGTGGAACTCCATAGCCTTTTCTTCGATGGCATCTGTTTGTTTCAGCAGGATTTTGTACTCGGAAACGTAGTTGTCGACGTGGATTTCAGGGTCGTAATCGCCCAACTCGCCTATATGGATTAACGTTTAGACTACAGCTATAAAAAACGAAGTAGTTACCTTGTAAAATGAGGGCCATGATCATAGCAGCATCATTGACGTTCGTGGACACTAAACGACCATGTTGCAGGTCCCGTTTAAGCTGAAGGAACATTTGGTATCGCGTTATTTCTTCCTTCAAGCGTGACGGATCGGGCGGGTAGTATTTAACACGAAAACTGAACATAACAGGGTATACATCTTTAACTTGTTTGTTTATGGATTTGCCTAGATCAATCCAGTGCTGGAAATGATTAATTTTTGTAGTAGAGGATTGTGGAATTTAGTATAAGGCAGTATTACCCTTTGGTCGGCGTTGTCGACATACCGCAAGCCGAAATAGTCCTGTTCCAAGAGATTAAGTTGCTGGCAGACATACTCCAGCAGGAATTTGCCTCTGCTGTTTGGCTACAAGCAGAAATAACTCAAAAAAAGGTTCAACAACAAGAATTCAGTATAATTGGCCTCTTCACTCACCTTATATTCACATTCTAGTATGTCCGTGTCTTCCATCAACCTGACGGTGCATTTGTGGACAATGTTGCTGTCATGTTTTGACCCAAATTTCAGCATTTTTTCCTCCTCTTAACATTAGGTTTTTCTTTAATATTAGGAAACATACAAAAACAAAAAAATCAACTCTAGCACTGGCACATATTATTTTGACGTTTGGTCCTGAGCTTTTGCTCCTGGCGCCCTCTCATCCTGACGTCTTGGACTTGCAGCTTGGCGCATTGGCAGATAGGTTGCGCTACATGTTGCGGTAGGTCAAAATAATCGGTTGAATGGTTTGTATTTTGTAAATAAAAGAAGTGACAGCTCTGACAAGAAGCCGCTGATCCCGGTCCCGCAACCCCGTCGAATAGAATTCCCGGGTCCAGGCTCGCAACCTTGAAAACACGCAGGTCTATTTTGAATGAATATTATAATTGCCCCATTTATTTTGTCAAAAAAAGCTAATTTTGTTCCTATTCAGAATGACCATAAAAAGAAGCAAAAATGTGAAGTGCTTTGTGGTGTCTTTGGCAGCAAAACAAATCAAGAAACTATGTGAATTTTGGTAAAGACTAACTGAAAATGAATTTATATTGTTTTGCAAATGTTTTGGTTAAGTATCCGTTGGCTATTGTATTGGTTATTAGCGTAATATCGTCGTTATGTCTGGTTATTCCCTTTGTTTTGAATCGCTTCCCATCGTTTTCGGATCCGCAACTGGTAGGTACACCCACACATTGTTATTGTTAGACTTAACACCCACACGGTTTTAGGGGTTTGCCACCCGAGGCACGACAATAGCGAAGAGGATTATAACCTGGGAAAATCTCGTTGAATCAACAAAACCCTCAGGTCAATTCACCGTCAATCCTAAAGAGTATTTACTTATACGGAATAAAACGAAAACCAACAAAGGCAGAAAGAAGAAAAAATACAAGCAAGAAAAATATGCCAACATTTTTGTCGAGGACAAAAATTTCACATACCACAACGACGAGTACTCTGCATTACGTGAACTCAAGAAATTTAACTTTTCCATGCGCCCAAGTTTGCCGATTTTTGAACCTGGAGAAATTTTCTGCGGCGCGCCTGACGAGAAATACGCTCACATTGTGGTTAAAGGGATTGATAACCGTAATTTGTTTAACCTCAAGTCGCTTCAAGCTATTTGCAGAATAGAACACGAATTCGTGGACGTACAGAATTACAACGATCTTTGCATAGAAAACACCAAAACCGGGAAATGCTGCAAACCATGGTCAATATCGAATTACATCGCGGCTCTAAATGGTCGCAAGTCATGTTTAGGAATAACTGTAAGTTTAAAACTAATGGGCATAGAATAAATTATATGCCCCGTAATCTTACAGGAGGAAGATGTCAACTCGACAATTGCAATGCTTAAAAAATGCGCTCAGGACTATTTTACGCTTAAACTGCTACCAGATTGTAGCGAAAACCTACACTGCAAAACCTCGCTTGAATGTATAAGACAAGACGCCGTTTACAACATTTTTAACTTTTTAGCAAACACAGAGTTTATTTCCTATACCGTAAGTTAGTTAAAGAGATTTTTAAAAGCTGTTTGACCAGAAATGTTGCAGGATCCACAAAATGGGGAGTTCTTCCTCCGCGAAACGGTGGTCTTTTTTCCAATCGCTGGTAGCACAGCCATATTGCCGTACTACCATAAAATTAAGGAGCTTGAGCTGACCTACGACGGGATTGAAGTCGTAGCCATCAATTTTGGTATTAAAAATATTTTATTCGACGAGTGCCTGCTAAGGGATACCTGGTTCATGGGTTTTGGAGTCTGTTTTATACTAGTTTGCATTTGGTGGTACACGACGTCCTTGTTTCTGACCGCCATGACAATAACTGCTATCGTATTTTCGCTGGGAGTGTCGTATTTCATGTATTTGTTGGTGTTTCGACTGGATTTTTTCCCGTTTATGAACCTACTGGCCATTATTGTGGTCATTGGTAAGTTGTACAAGTTTTGTTCGGCGTGGTTTTTGATGTTTTATTTCAGGTATTGGGTCTGACGACGCTTTTATATTTTGTAAAGTTTGGTCCAGTATTAAGCACGATACTAACAGCTCTGTTGAGAAATTGATGAGTGAGACTTTTCACCATGCGTTTGTGTCGATTTTTGTGACGACGCTGACGACGAGCGTTGCTTTTTTAGCGTCATATATCAGCTCCATTACTGCTATTTGCTGCTTCAGGTACGTTTTGATGATTTTGGTAAGTGTTGTAGTAATGTTTTGTCTTGTAGTATTTTTGCTGGAACCGCCGTTGTTGTGAATTACGTCCTGATGGTAACGTGGTTTCCGGCCTGCATAGTTTTAATGGAAAAACTGTCCAAGAACAGCTACTTTACAAGCTGTTTTCAACGATTTAAGTACGACAAGTTTACACGTTTTTTTAATTCGCCATACAACGCTCTTTTGGCGCTTTGGAGCAAACGAGAGGCCTTCTTGCTTGCTCTCGTGATACGGCTGAGATATTTTTGGATTATACTGTTGCTTACGATCGCCCTAGCGAGTGTAGTCGTAGTGCTCTACTACCCCAAGCTTAAGCTGCCCAACTCGGAGGAATTTCAGCTCTTTACGTCGTCCCACCCCTTTGAGCAGTACGACTTTATTTACAAGAACCACTTCTGGTTTCAGCGCGAGTCGTTTAATTCCGACGGATCGAATTATAACCTTCCTCTGAGGTTTGTTTGGGGGGTTTTGCCCGAGGACAACGGCGATTATTTGAACCCCACCTCGCTTGGGACGCTGCGCACCGATCCTGATTTCGATATGGCAAACCCTCAGTCTCAGGAGTGGCTGCTTAAGTTTTGTAGACGTTTACGACGTCAGCCGTTCTACCAGCCGACGTTAGGGCCGTTGTACCCAAATTGCTTCATCGAAACGTTCATGAAATCGATGCAACGACCATGCATTGAAAACATGTCTCAGCGCGACAGATCGCCTTGCTGCAAATCCGCCAAGTTTCCGTTTAATACGTCCATTTTCAACGAGTGCATCATCCAAGAGATTGCCGATATATACGAAACCCCGGCCGAGTTTATGTTGCCCGGCGTGGCCGGTCCCAAGTTCTCTAAAGACCAATCCCCGACAATAAAAGCCGTTATAGTTGAATATCCCAGCAACCATAGCTACTCCATGTCTTATGAAGTCATGCACGAATTTTATACTATGGTCGAAACGTGGATGCGGACGGAGCTCGAGACGGCGCCCGCTGGCATGCGGAATGGCTTCTTCGTGAGTGAGCTCAAGATATATGATTTGCAACGAGAGCTCGCGACGAGCACCATCACCGGCGTGGCGCTGTCCATGGGCCTCGCATTTGTTGTTTTAGTGTTTTCGACGTTGAACCTGCTTATTAGTTTGTACGCTATTGCGACTATTACGTGCAGTATTTTCGTAACCATATCTGTGTTAGTGCTACTAGGGTGGAAGCTGAACATCTTGGAGTCGGTGGCGATCAGCACTGCCATCGGGCTGACCGTCGACTTCAGCCTGCATTACTCGGTGAACTATCGCCTCACTCCGCACGCGCTCAAAGGCGATCGGCTGCACGCCGTGCGCTTCGCTCTGTCCAACATGGCAGGGCCAGCGTTTATGGCCGCAATTACCACTGGCGCATCAGGCGCTTTCATGCTTCCCTCCCTAATCCTGCCGTATATTCAGATAGGTATATTCCTAGTGACTGTGATGAGCATCAGCTGGATCTACGCAACTTTCTTCTTAGGATCTCTGTTGGCCGTGATAGGCCCACAAAATTACTTTGGTCAATTCAAGTACTCCTCATTCCTGTGGTGCGTCCCGAAGAAGACGAGGGATAGAGGCGTGCCACAGGACGCGGAAATATCCACCGATGCCCTCGAGCTCGACGCCCTTACCTCTAAGGTTAGCGAGTCCCCCCGTAACAAAGAGGGTGCTGTAACGGCGGGGGGCAGTAGATATGTGTTTAGCGATCAGTCGCCCTCCGCTGCTAGCACGATTACTATTATCATGGGAGACGACAACTATACCTAAATAATTGTTAGAAACTATGTTCTGTGATAAATGTATATAATTTATTTGATTTTTATATTTCTATTCTTACATAATTGACCCTATGTTAAATAGCATTTATGTACAAAAATAAAACATTGAAAACATAGAAAAATAATTTATTTACAGGGGAAATCACAGAAAAACTCAATTATTGCCACCAAGACCTCAAGTGATGCTTAACAATGTATAATAAATACAGGGGTGTAACAAAAAAACGCCACATTATTTTAAAATAACCTGACTTACGTTCATTTAATGGAATGCGTGCGACTAGAATTCAAAAACCCAACAATTTACACTAAAAATTCAGTTTAATAAGATGCCGAAACTCGTCCAGTTCATAGATTGACGTAGACAACCTGCAAAAACAAAATATCAGTATGCGCATGACTTACGCGCTTGCGCACTGCTTACCGTCCAATGCTATTAATTAAAGCCACGATCTCATTCCTCGTCAGTTGGAAGTCTTTCTTGTTTAGTAGGAACAGTTGATCAGGTAAATGATCGAACTTTCCGGAGAATAATATTTTGAGAGCTGTACCCAAACCGTGAATCTGCAAAAACGCATTTATTATTAAATTAATAGAACAAAAGGCATTTTTTTATGTACTTGTAATTTTCCCCACAGTTTGCACTTGTCGCACCCTACGCAGTCCATAATTCTGCTAATGTTCCTGAAATGTTGCTTGAACTCGTGTTTTAAATTCTCGGCCTGTAGGCTCTTGACGAACATTGAGGACTCGTTAAAATGTTTAGGGAACGACTTGACGACGTTCAGTAGGTTCTCAATCGCCATACGAGTGTCCCAGTCTTGGCTGTCGTCGCCAGTGTAAAATCCCTCCCTTAATAAATACGGGGCTGCTTTGGTCAAAGCGCGCAGCTCGAGCAAGAACACGAAGTACAAGTTCTTGAGCCAGTCTGGACCCTCGCCGTTGGTGGTTTCTGGCGAGAAGCGTTTCTGGAACTCTTGGTAGTTGTGCCCCCATTCGCCTTTAGGGGAGGTTAGACTGATTTCTGAAATTAGGTATTTGGCGCATAAATGGATGTTAATGCTTGAGTGCAATCCTGAGATGGACCGGTAGAAGACACGTTCCTCTAAACACAGGTTCTTAAGCGGGTTGTAAAAGCCGCTGACTTGGTCATCGGCCTTGAAGCAGTTTTCTTGATAGATCGTTTTCCAGATGCGTCTAGCGCTCTTGCCGCGGTAACCAGTGTACCGTTCTGGATTTATGGACAAGTCGACGTATTTCGCGCCTTCGTCTTGCCCGTCGTACACGCAGTAATTGTCCTGCGCGTCGTCGTACGCGTTCCACAGCACGAAATCCTCTTTGGCTTTGTTGCTTATCGTAGTGTCGATTATTCCAAGCTTGTCTTCTTCGCAGGTTCGTCGCTCCTCCTTGAGACCCTCTGGAATGGTGTCTTCAGAGCAGGCTTCAACGTGACAATAGCGAATAGCGCATCGACTGTCGTCCGTCCAAAAGGGGCACGGGCGCATCAGATTTACTTTGTAAAATTTAAAAAAGTCCTTAGTTAGTAAGCTCCTTAATCTAGGGTATAGTTTTACGTTGTTGAAGTTGTCCACTGTTTCGACCTCACACGTACAGTCGTCTATTTTGCCCTGTAACTTTAAGGAAACATTAGGAATGTATGAAGATAATAGTTTGGTAACCTACTTGGCAAAAGCAGTCATCGTCGTTGTCTCCTCCAAAATAAGCTGCACATTCGATAACCAGGTAGCAGTACATAAAAACGGTCTTAAACTTGACCATAGTGCCATTTATTTCCTAAATTATTTGTACATACATCTTGTACACGTAAATTTGGGTGCTGAAGAAGCAAATTTTGCACTTTTCATGACATGTCAACAGTCGTGAAGTTAGCGCTGGGTGAACTGCGCAAACTCCACTAGTTGCTTAGTAAGTTTGACGACCGTCTAGTAGATGGCGCCACTCAAAAAACTTTTATTATAATTTTAAAACTTTATTTATTATTAACAATGTTTTATTCTTTTTTCTAACATGGAACGGTTTAAGTCAGCACCCCATAAAGTACTAGTTAGGTCTTTTTCTTCTAATAGGCCAGTGGGGTACGATTTTTCAGCAGCGGTTCCTAGTTTTTTGAAAGATTGGACTATATTCGGAGGGTGAATAAGATACGGTTTAAGCCATTCTATTGAGTTTTGTAGGAAGTTTTCTACGGGAATGATTTCGTCGACTAGACCCCATGAACGACATTCATTTGCAGACAGAATTTGCGACGAAAGTAACATTTTCAGGGCTTGTTTTTTGCCAATTTTTTGTATTAGTCTGAAATTAAATTAGAAATAGTTAAAAACTTAATGTAGAATATATTTATTTAAGTCAGCCTTAACCGTTAACGTATAGAAACTAAAATAGCATTATCAGATTATCCTTTTCTTAACATGAGTCAGTTTGATATAAATAACGAGTATTTAAATATTTTAAATCTAACAAAAACGAGAAAATATTAAAACAAAATTTATAACTAAATGCTTTGGTTTAAATCCATTAGGCATCAGATCCAGTATCCCAATTCGATTCATCCGAGGCAATGTTTTGAGACAACTCCAGCCCAGAATAATGCGAATAACCCAAAGAGCCACCTTCCGACGACGAAACCCTTTCGTCAGGTTTATAAATAACGCAAGCAGCTTTGATATCTGAATTAAACAAGATGCATTCCTCAATTTCGTAACCTTCCTTCACAAGAAAATCAGTCAGTTCTTGCTCGCTGATCTGAATCCCTACTAATCCAGTCGCAATTTCGTGTATAGGCACTTCCGCCCTGTAGTTTTCCTCATTATAAAACCTCCCTGTAGTTGTGCCCAACACTGAGATTCTGTACTTCACTTCCGCGCTTAGTTTTTCCTCCTCAGATCGCGTGTCAATCTCGTACGGATACTCTACCGTTTTCAAGGGGCGGTAGAAAACGTTCTTGGCTTCGTTTCGCTCATCGAACTCAAGTGTCTTAGACATAGTTTCGTACGTGCACACCCCAAATGATTTGCTAGGAGGGCATAGGCATATTTTTTCTGAACCGCACGTACAAACTGGCTTTTCTCGCAGCGCACCAAAGGCTACAGGATCCGCAATGTCTTTCCGAATGAACACAGCCATTTGCGAGCAACACCCTAACGATTCTGTTCCCATAGGCCCCCATCCAATGCCTTTAAATATCACAAAATAACTTGGGAAACGTACGACGATGTTGTTGGCCCAGTCCTCAAACTGCTGGCGCGTCCACTCGAACTTATGATCGTCATGTCGTATTCCTTTGAAATTGGGAAACACGACATTGAAATCCGCGTTTGGTGTCGTGGCTATGACTAGTTTAGGGCTAATGTAGTGGAATATGTTGTATGGTAAGGCGTCTAAGGTGTCAGGGAATAGATGTTCGATAATTTCAATGGCTAAAACAGCGTCGACGTTAGCGATTCTATGGTCCGGGTCGTCGCAGCTCCCAGCAAGAACTTGTATGACGAATGGTTTCGACCGACGTTGTAAATAGTCGTACGTTAAAGGGAGCAACCTGTACATGTGTTGCAAAATCGTGTCCATGTCAATGTCCACCAAATACAACTCGCTTAACTGGTCGAGCTGTTTCAGGAAAACGAAAATTCCCATTTCGCTACTCCCCAAATCTACCACTTTGCTGATTTCTTTTCGCAGGAACTGGTCTGTTAGGATTTGCATTGTACTGGCGTAGCGTTGCCGAAAGACAGGCGGGTCGAAAATGATAGTGTTTAATAAAACGTTGAAATGGGCATATACTTTAATTGATAGGGGGTCTTCTATTGAACATTTTAGCGCCTTGATACGGTCCTCTGGGTCTTGGCTTGTTGATGCCATTGGCACTAGGTGATTTACTGTTGCACAATTTAGCTTTTAGGTCGAAAAATATAATCCATTAAAAATTAATACTAAAATTTTGACTTTTGAGGTTATAATAAACAAAACAAAGCAGATTTCGGTACAGTGCTCTGTAATAACAACAAAACAAGTTGCATAGTTGGGCCTCTGTCTAGCAGATGGCGCTACAAGTTCTTCCAAAAATTATTATTGAATTTTGCGCTAGTTTTTAAAGTTTTACGACTATTTTGTGTATTTTGCTTCAATAAAATTAAATACATACCTTGTACCCCCGCCCCACGCAGTAATAATCCCCATTTTACCATGGACGAAGCCATATTTCGCATTTTCGCACATTAGTATAAAATCACAATGTACCGAAATTTCGGCGCCACCCCCCAAACATGGGCCATGGACAAGGCAAATGCTTATCAATGGTAAATTGCTAAGGCGATTTAGAGTATCCATCATCCAATCAGACATCATTTTTGCTTTTTCTGGAGTTCCACTTTGACGGGCAAAATTCAAGTCGCCCCCAGAGCAAAAATTGGAGCCATTGCCATAAAGGATGAGGGCCTTGCCTTCTGTCCATGATTCAAGCTCCAGAACTATTTTTCTTAGGTCTACCATCATTTTTGCTTTAAAAAAAGTTTATTTTTTTGAATTTGGTGCGGTTTAGCAATGACAACCCGGTGTACGTGGGTGTAATGTTGGTTGCCTACCGTATGTTCAGGTTGCTGACATTGAGATGTCCAGGGACGTAGTTATTTTTAAAGGAAAAAAAAATTCACTTACCATTTATTGCGTTTCTCTTTTTCTCATTATCAATGCAAATTAGAGCTATACCCTCGTGATATAGATCTGTTTTAAGCAGTATTTGACCAGATTCATCGGCTTGCTGGGTTAAAAAAGCTTCTATTTGATCAAAATTTGTAGACATTTTTGGATTTTTAGAAAGAGGTCAAATTCTGACCTTGCTTTGTAATGGAACAGAACCGGATTTAGTTTTTTTTCTCTGATTACAAGAAAACTTATTTTTTAAACTAGTTTTTAAATGTAGATTACGAATCTGCATTTAGATTATTTTTAAAAAATTTTGTTTGCGAATTAAAACACTTTGCAAATCTTCTAAAATGGAATTTTATTAGGTCACATAAATATTTACATCGTAACTATTTTAAAAACTCACTTGACATTCATATTAAATAAGTTCTAATTATTATTTTAAATACATAGTTTGCACACATGCATTCGCTAATATAATTATTAAGAAATAGCGATAATATTAGTAGCATAGTGATTTGTTACATTTAAGGCCCCCTTTTTTTTGGGGCAATTTTCCTAACAATAAGTGCTAATATTTTGAGAATATCATAAGAAATACAAGTAGAAATAAATGCTTTACCAACTATAACAACAAAGTATTAACAAAATCCAACATAATCTATTCAAAAATAACAATATTTAACATGGAAAAATTTAGATATAAACCTATCTAAATAACTACTTCATATCCACATTCTAAATCTACAATATTGATCATAAAAAATGTGGAAAAAATCAATAGAATCGTTGTGTTTGACTTTGGCGCTAAATGGGACCAAAGATATGCATTATTATTAAAAATTTTGAAGCGTTAAATGAGCGCCAAACCCAAATAGTAAACGTAACAAGTACCCCAAGGAATGCAAGTAACATTAACGCAGATCAGGACTTTCATTGAGTTCTTTTTTAATGCGTAAAAGAATGGTGGTGTACCATTGGTCTAGGCGCGAGATGGAATCGTATTCTTTAACGGCATCAGTAAATCCGTCCACGTTCTGCTCCTCGAGGTGCTCGATAAGGGTTTTTACTAGTTTGTACTCGCGTGAATCCTGAAACGCTGGGTACATTTGGACGTACCTTTCTAGGGCATGTTGGGCGTTAAGAATATCGACACACAAATGACATAACGCGGCTCTAAAGAGGTATTCTTTAGCGCTGTACTTCAGAAGACTGCTTTCAAGAGCCGAGGTCGCGACCTGTTGGTAGATTTGGATGGCTTTTTCGTAGTTTTCGAGCTGCGCGGCGTACTGCGCCACTTTTAGGAGGCATTTATTGGCTGATGAGTTGCTTTCCTCGCCCCGGAAATAATCGGCAGCTTGCTCGTAGTGCTGCACCGAGCGCTCCAGGTCCACTGAGTCGGTTTCGTACATCTCAGCGATGGTTTGGTGGTGCTTTGCAGCCATGGTGAAGCGTCCCATGTCGGTGTAGATCTCAATTGCTTTTAGCAGGCAGTTGACAGCCTCTGCGACAAACAAAAAGTTTCAGCTAGGTTCTGTAGGGTTATGGGGTGGCTTACCGTTAATGTCAGACTTTTTAAAGCAGTTCGCAGCGTCCACGTAGTTTGTAGCGGCGTCGTGGCGCGCCCCTCCTCGTGTGTGGAGCGTCGCTGCCTCGCAAAAAGCCTTTCCAGCCTGGCTCCAGTTCTTGGCCATTTTGAACAGGTTAGCTGCCCTTTGGTAGCACTCCACTGCATCTTCGACTCTGCTATTCCCCCTAGAATTATTGCACCACGTTACTCTTTAAATTAATGTGTGATAGATACTTTAACTTGGATTTGGTATCGTCACCAAATAGTGAAAGCAGCTCTGGTGGTACTGGTTTTTCCTGCAAAAGTGTCTCTTTTGTTTCTAAGTACTGATACTTACCCAAATAAATTGCCAAAGAAGCCCTTCGCCGATAGTTTCTTCTCAGCTTCGGCTATGAGTTGTTGCGCCTTTTGCTCGTTACTAGCCATTTTTAATTATTTGTTCTAATAATTCCTATTTACATCAATTTTTTCCTCAGAAATCACAAAATATTGACAAATTAGTTAGAAAAATTATTTGAACTACGCCTGCGCTACTTCTGTCAGAGGTAGGGCTGCGTTCCGAAACTACTTTTCAAGAATTCCCTTTTTGGTTAAGGTGCGTTTAATAGGGACGTAAACGTGGGAAATTTAAAAGACCATTTGAACATTATTATTACATTTATTTGTGATTGTAAGTGATTTATACATTATTTTTAGATAAAATAGAATATGATAGAGTACAAATATTTATGTAATTATAGTATGTACATAAAGAAATGACGTGTGCCCTAATAAAGAACACTAATGTGCATATTTTTTTTTTACACTAAGTGTTACTAACGAGATCATTTTGCTATAAAATGCTTTTGCAGTTACATAATGACATTCAAGGCATTTGTTTTAATATAACGGATAATAGACTTTACAACATACATTTTAAATAAAATCACTAAAAATGTCGTTAACAAGTAGTAACACAACCTTATTTAAAAAGAAGCACAAGAAGCCATACTTAAAATATATAGATTGCAAAATAAAATAAGCGAGACACAGAGCGCCCCGAATCCAATAAAGTAAGCACCAAATTAAAATATCAGTCATGCAAATTAACTTAAAAATAGTAGAAAACCCAATAAAATATCACTGGTTAAGATCTTTCTGCTAAAATGAGAGGCGCGCTAATAATAATTTTATAATCAATAAAAATAAGAATATATTTAGTAAAATTCAAAGAAGTTTAACAAGATTCAACAAAAGGCCCAATGATTGTACTCACTAAGGCAACGTGAGCGTCAAAATGTACTCCAACCCCTTCTAAAAGTCCGAATTACCTTCGTGTTCAACATTTGAAATTGGGGTACATTTCAACGATTTAAAAGGAGCGTTGCATCTAGAAGGATTTTTCTGTCTAGAGAGCTAACACACATTTATTTTAGACCTAAGTGTCGTTGAAACAGACAATTTAATAGTGCAAACAGACACTTCTAACAGATTGCACAAAGTATAGCAAAGAATTGCACTACGTCGTTTACCCCGTCCGATTATCTAGTCTAACAATAACATAGGAGAAGGAAGACATCGCGTTCTTATTGCACATTAGCTAACTACTGGACGTCACTTTGACAGGTTCTGCGGGGGTGAGAGGACTGCTGGCGCTTAACGGAGTCTGCGCCTTCATCTTTTGGCGCACTTCGCGTATTTTCAGCTGCAGGGTAGCTTTGTTGGGGAAAATGTCGGAGTGCAGGGCCTGAAAGGCGGATGTGGCTTGGGTAGAAGGGAAGAAAGAATTGTGCTCTTTGAACAATTGGACCACGAGTTGGCGGCGTTGCTCCAGGATTTTCCGGTGGCCGCGGTCGGATTCACGAGACGTCCCAGGCGTGCGGGGTGTTCTTGGAGAATTCCCATCGTCTGCGTACTCTAAACAAAGAAAACAGCATTAAATTTGGTCATTACGAGGGAAACGCCTTACCTCTAACGCTGTCGATGCTAAAGTCCGGCGGGAAGAACTGATTCCCCGTTACGCCAGTCGGTTTAGCTGACGATGCTGACTTCGGGACGCTGCTTTGTGGCGTTTCCGGCTCTGATTCCTCATCAACCGACGACCTGTTCACCAAAAGTCGCTTCTTGTTGTAGTTAAACATCGAGGGTGACTGCGCCACTGTAATGGCGCTTGGCGACTGGCAATCCTCAGGTTTGAATTGTGGCAAGGACGAGAACTTCTTCTGGAAGTTGACTTGCTCTAAAACCCTGAAAAAAGAACCAATTACTGCGAGTTTAAATACTCAGGACGGAAGCGTACTTGTCCATTCCGTCTTCAATATTGCGCTTGAAGAACGGTTTCTTGGCTGAGGGTGAAATCAAATCGCCGGATAGCAGCAGTTCGTCAGGAAGGCTCATGTTGGACGCATCGCTCGACGAGGCTTGGCTTGTCGTGGTAAAGACGGCTACAACACAATTAGTTAAACCTTTAACGCTAAAAAACAAAAAACGTACCTAACGACTGTCGTCTCTGCAGCGGCGCTTTGCCAAGCTGCGCCGGCGTAGGAGCCAACTTGAACTCCCTGCTCTCCTCGATAAGGTCCGGGGACAACGGCACTTCCATCTGGTGTTCCAATTCGGCCTTCACATCTTTAGTCGTTTCGTAACGCAGTACTATACCTAGAAAAATAGTTATCACAGTTGCACACAACCCGTGTCTAAATCTTACCAGTGTTGTTTGGCGTTTGCGGAGTAGCAGGCGCAATCTTAGGCGCCTGGCTCACAATAACGGACTGCGGAGGCGGCTTCGGGAGCAGCTGCAAGGGTTGCAGGGCGACACCGCGTCCAATGCCATCCGACATTGCGACGTAGCTAGATTGCATCATTACGTATTGCACGGGGTGGTCGCTGGAAGCGGACGACACCATCACGACGGGTTGCGGGCGCTCATCGCTGTTGTTGGATAAACACAAAGTGGCCGGACGCCCACCAATAGAGTTGAAGAACGCTACAGTGACTGGTTGACTCTGGAATTGTTGCTGCGGTTCGCTGTGGCTTGTGGCGGGTTTAATTTGCTGCTGTTTTGGCGTGTAACATTCCTCATTATCTGGTATTTCAGGTTTGATCACCTTAGGCGAAATGGGCATGGTCTTAAACGCGCCGCCAGTAGGTTGGAAACCAGTCACGCCTGTCGGATTAACAGGCGACTGGTAGTGGAAACTGACATTTGTAGTAATGACTGGGCTATACTTCGGACCGTCGTTTACACGCGCTGCTTTGATTGGTTTAGGACGACAAGTGATGTCGTTTACAGGGGACAAGGCGCGAACTTCAGTAGCGTCGCCGTTTTGGGATTCGGTATCGCTGTCGTTGACCTTCTCCTTGCACTTTAAGTCGATTTCAGTTGGTTCTTCGCATATTACCATTTGATCGTCGTCCGATGCGTCGCCGTCGTTTTCAGGGAGGAGCAAATTACCCACAGCTGAAGGTGGTGGAGTGACTATGGCGCGTGGGCTTTGCAGCTCACCTGCCTCGCCGTTTTCTCCACCTGAGCCGAGTTTACCGCGTCCTGACCCGCTAGAAGACTTCCTACGATCTTTGTTGCACCATTTCCATTGTGGATGTGCTCTAAAATGCGCTTCCTTGACCTCGGACGCAAGCTCGTGGTACTTCTTTTTCTCCTCAGGCCCAAGCGCATACCACCACTCGCCCAAGATTTTAGAAACGGTCCTGTTATCCTGATTAGGGTGAATCTGGTGCACAATAGTGCGATGCCGCTTCGAGAAAATCATAAAAGCGTTCATTGGGCGCCGGATTCTTTCCTTGCTTGCCTTGTTCAAGTTTGGTTCACGACAGTTGTTCTGCAATGAGCTAAGCGACTGGGAGCGACGCTTGTTTCCAGCTGCAACGCCCTCGGCTACTATGGTCTCAGTTGGTTCTGTTTCGAACACATCGTCGTCTTCCTCGATAGACACGGGTATTATATCGTCTGCGTCTTCGTCGTGCACGTCAATTGTGGTCCTAGACGACATGTTGGGGATTGGAGGGGCACTTAAGGGTGGCGACAGCTCTGACGAGGGCGGGGACAACAGCCCTGTTGTAGCGGTCAAGATTGGAACGATAGAATGCCATGGGATGACGAAAGCTGAGGTATTTTGGGTGTTCTGGTCTTTAGGATGTGGGACGAAAACGCGGTTTTGCGGTGACATTGGCGGCGCGCGTGGGGACGGTGGTTCTTTGTTGTTGGGGACGTTTGGGGAAGCTACAAGCGGGTAATTATTTTGTGCGAATGTATACTGCGTTGCCGACGTACCCTGTTCCGTTTTGACAATTATTGGAGGCGACGCCTCGGCAGTAGAAACGACGCGTTTGACAACTGATTGTGTGGCAGCGGGAAGAACAGGTACGAGATGCGTTGGATTGACCCTGACGGGTAAAATATTGGCAGGCGTATTGTTTTGTAGAAGGGCGGCGGGATGGCCGTTGTTGTTCACTATGTTTGGAGCGGAAGTCACTACGCGTAAATGATCGCTTTGGATCACGTGTCTTTGGACCGGTTTCACGTCGTGATCTGTATCGTTCTTGATGATGAGGATGTTCTTTTCCTGGGCTTGAGGCGCTACGCAATACAGCGTTCCTAATAAGAAAAGTAAATTAGGATTAAACCCCTTGAATAAATGTACAGTCGTACCTGAGGGTTGATGCTGTTGCGGCGGCGTCTTCTCCAGTTCAACTTGATTGGCATTGGTCAAAGCGTGCTGCAAAATAACGCTGTTTTGCTGAGGTTCATTGGGCCACTGACGTGGCAACGGCGACACGCAAATTACACTTGGCACTTGAATTGTATTAGGGCGCACCAACTCAGGGCTGAAAATATAAACATTAGCGCTGCTTATAAGTAATGAATGAGTTACCGTACCGTATCACAGGTTGGTGGTACAACGTGTTGTAACTGGTTGGTCCCGGCGACGTTCGCTTCTGCAATGTGTGCGCGTGGCTACTGATTGGCATAAAGACATTTTGGCGTGGTCCCACCGTTATAGGGGATTGCATGGTGTGCGGGGACGTAACTTGTCCATTAGGTGAGTAAACCGGAGTAGCGGAACGTGAACTGCCCAAAGATACGAGCATATTCGCTACGTCCGTCTCGTCTTGGTCGAAGCGACCAGTAATCCGCCGATCGTTGCAATTGGGGGACGTTTCAGAATCACGAGACGTGTCCTCGCCATCTCCTTTGCTGTTCGAACGCGGAAAACCAGATCCGCTGCGCAAGTTGTTGCCCTTTTGGCTTAGGTGTCGTGAGCAGTAACCTCTCCGTTGCGATTCCTTGCTGCAGTCATCGTTGGAGCACAGTCGACGCCACTGCTTGCCGTTGAATTTCTTACGAATCCCGTTTGGGTTGGACACCACATCGCCCTTTTTGTATTTGTGTGGGGTTGTGGCTTGACTTCTGGGGGTAGTTGGTTGAGATCTGGGCGTAATGCTGCTCGACGAGCTGCCACGACTGTGCATACTGCTGCGTTTACTGCTGCCGGATAGCTTCTCGCCTTCGGACGGGAAGGTAATATCCTCGCGCTGCAACTCATCCTCGCTGCCGAAATCGTCGTACGTCCTGCTGTTCGACATTGGCGCATCGGATACTGGAGTGTGCAGTAGAGGCGGCGACGCCACGTAGTACTCCAACGTGGCTACGTTTTGGGATTGGGGCGCCGTAGCTACTTCGAGCGCGGGCTCTATGTTTTCCAGCTCGTCCCACCATGGTGGACGCAACAGCCGTAACTCCGAGCGCTTTACCGTTATCTCGGACTGTCGCTCGCCAAGTCTGATTACCTCGAAGCGCACGGGTTGCCCCTCGATTATGCTACAGACTATGCCTTCTACGAACATGGAATGATCATGTCGCACCACCACGCGGTCCCCTACAGTTATTTGGTTAACTGAGGGGCTTGCGTCGCCTATCACGGAATAGCACTCGCTGTCCAAGACATTGGTATACGTTACGTAGCGATCAGGCCGGCCATCGAGCTCTACAGTGATCTACAAGAAAGGAAGAACCAGCCTGTAGTATTGTTAATTGTGTGAATTAACATATCAATTTTTATATCAGACAATTACAAGAGATTTCCGCTGCAAAAACCATGTTCATGCTTGAGTTAATTAATATGCATGATTTTATTTTAAGAATAACTAATAAGTTAACTTGTAATCAACAACAAGATTTGACTTCTTGCATTGTACTCTAAATTTTATCGTTGCAAAAAAATGCACGCCTTTGTACCTAATCCTTATCGATCTCGTTCATTGTTTAACTAGTTTCACTAGGAAAAAAATTATAAGTGGCTACCTACTATTAAATTATCTCAATTTATTTTAGGCATATGACAAATTTAATTTCGCAAACTACTCACATTGAATTAAAATGTTTCTTTTTACGACCTATAAAATCAAAAATAACCAAATTAAAATAATAAATCTAGGTATGTGGTGTAGGAATTTTAACCGAAATAAGCTTAGATCAACAATAATGCGACACCTTGCCCATACACAGGTACCGTACAGGTGTAGGGGTAGTTTAACAAGGGGTGCATAAGTGGGACAATCTCATTCATGTACGTTTCTTTGTTCTCCTGCACAACAAATAAAAAAGTCGAATAATTAGGGGGTAACTACTCACATTATAATCGCGCGCCTCCCTGATGACCCCTGGATAGTACCAGTCCCCCTGTTTGGCCAAAACCCTGTGGTCGCACCACTCACTGAGGTCCACATTGATCTGTTTTTTACAAACATTGTCCTCCACTATTCTCGGGGGGCACGAATAATCCACAGCGGCCGCTTGAGGGGGCACTGTTTGCACCACAGACACTGGTATACATGGTGTAGCTTGAATGTTGTTTTCCTCCAGTTCAGAGGGGTCAAATTTACGTTTTTTTGGCAACTTCCGTACACCCATATCCATGTTGATGGTGTTCAGGAGTTCTCCTCGAGGATGTCGCGCGTTTTCTGGTGTGTGCTGGCCATAACTCCTAGTCAGATTTACTATTGCAATAAACAAAATACTATTCTTTATGAATGGAGTGTTATTATAGTATGAGATAGTAAATAAACATTCCACTGTCACTTGGATGGTGGTGCGGTGGATGGGACCCCATTGTGTCTATCGTTTTCCCATGTTGGCGGGGGAAAACTCAAATATTGCATATTTTGGGTGAGATTACCTAATTTTGAAAATTTATACACAACACGAACACCCACAGAACGCAGACATCAAGTACCTACTTCCCTTTCTCTGCTAACCCACCGCTGACACCCTGTTTTGCGCAAGCGCTGACTTAATTAAAAAAAGACAGCATAACCTTCGATTGTGTCTTTTGTCTATCGTGGCTCTGTCATAGATCATAGAAAAATACCCCAATTCCTTATATTTGACACTGTTAAGTCAAAAACTACCCCTAAAAGTGCACAAAAAACGCAATTAATTTTCCTAAACACCCCAAACAGAAGGGTAAAATGAGAAAATGGCATAAAATACGTAGGAGATTTCGGAACGCAGCCCAACTCTTCCTGATCTATGGTTCATGGCGCCAAATTCAAACCACAATCAATAAAACTCAAGAGCTGGCTTTTGATTGGTCCTCAGACTTTAACCTCACTTTTAAACGTCAAACTGACAGCGAATTATTTAAATTTTGGTTTATTTGAATGTTTTTAACAATTTGAAAGTGGAAAATGTTACGTTTTGTTACGTTACGTAAGTAACTAGAAATTTTTATAGCGTTTATGGAATAGTTTTCAAATTGCAGTTTTGAAATTATCGACTGTTCTTGCAATGAGATGTTATGTATGCGGAAATTTGGAAACTCAAGAGACTTGCGATGATTTTGATACGAACGCTAATGCATTTCAGGCCGAATGTCCAAAAAGAAGCGTTTCTTGTGGGCTTCATATACAAGGTATGCGTATAAAATCGCAAAACGTAGTCTAAATATTTTTTTCAGGGAACGTAACTGTGCGTAGCTGCGAAAGAGACCGCACTACGGATTGCAGAGAGTTAAACAAAATAATGTATTGTTACTGCACGCAGAATTTGTGCAACAGCAAATCTATCATGATCACATTTGAGGACGATTTTGCTCCTAAGAAAAAAATTCCTGTTAACAAAACAAAAAATATAAAGGGTGGCGGCATGAAAATCCATCGAGAGATTAAAAAAATGCATAGTTTAGCAAATATTATGCCTTTTAACGCGTATAGTGCCTTTCTGGCGATATGTTTGTTATTAATTTTTTAACGTGAAACTGTGCCTCTATGGTGCCTTTAGCCAAAAACGCACGTAAGGTGAACACCAATCTAGTCAATTTAGTATCAAAATAATTTATTAAACAAGCCTTTAACATAAAAATAAACAAAAACTCAAGTAGCTCAACAAATATGTTATAAAATAATGTTTTTTAAATGTTAAGCAATTTATAAAATATATGCATAAGACAACGATATCACAATAATTTAATTATTCATCTTTTGAATAGAAAAATGCACACGCCTTGGAGCGAACCCCATCGTCGAAAATGTTTATTGGTCGCACTGTCTCGTCGTTAAACTCGTACCAGCTGCAAAAAGAAAAGTTCAACCTACGTCTAACAAAAAAAAAATAGGCTTTACCTGTGGTTCGTAAGGCAGGCTGCGGTATAATGCCCGACTTGCATGTTTCCAGAATGCATAGCGATGGAATTCAGCGTATAGGTCGCGTTCCCGAAACGAAAGTCCTTAGTCGGGAACGTACTCCTAGTTTCGATTTTGTTGAACGACGCTACGCCGTTGCGGATTTCTTGCTTGTACCTTTTTAAGACAATAACAAGAATTTTCGGCGCGTGGACCACGCTCTTTGAATTCTGAACCGGCTTCTTGCATTTGGAACAACAGTAATCGTCAATGACGTAGTCTTTTAAATAGTCGTGCATTAAATCCTCCAAGTTGAAGTCCCGTTCAGGAACCGGCAACATAAAAGTGCTCTCTATCTCGAATTTAATAGACGCCGCCTTGCAGTTGTAGCAGTTCTGCTTGATACGTATTTGGTGGTAGAACAACTCGATAAATATCGAGTTCTTCCCGCATAACTGGCTGCACCACGCCTGTTGCAGCGGCGTCATGACTTCAGGTCGTGCGATATCAAACGCACAATCCTCATTTAAATGATTAAGCAAAAACAGGAAAAACTCCATGCAATCCTCATGGTTCCCGGCTTTGTACATTGGTTCCAGCGCGCAGATTTTCTCGTAGAAGTTGCTCGGGTTGTAGACCGAATGTATGTTGGACCATAAACCGCGGAAAAGGCTCGCGGTTTCTATAATTAAAGCCTCAGGCTTGCGGCGGATCTGCTTCTTGTAGTGCCCCATGCAGAAAAGCGAGGACAGCGCTGGGACGTTACGCATGCACTGTACGACCGTGTTTTGGTAGCAGGTGTTGCGCAAGTTCTTCAGCCCAACTAAGCCGCTTGACTGTAATATTCAATTATTTTATTTATCTGAAATGTACTTGAGTAAAATTACTTACGCCAAAGGATAACTGCCCTTCGAAAACGTTTCTGCTTGAAGGTTTTGTGGCTCGGTTTATCGTAGGTCTGTCGACGTTGTTGGCGCTCGAGCTTCTCGGTTCGCCTGAAGCTTTTGGTTTAAGCGCTCGCGCTTTGGCAAGCTCGGACAACCGTTGTTGCGAAATGGTTTCGCGTATTTTCAACTTCTCGCTGTCCTTCTGGTCGATGTCGACCATTTGGGTGATTTGCTCCGCGCCTAGGGACTCCTTGTTTGGGTCGAACTTGGCGTACAGCTCGAAATCGTCTTGGACTGTGTTTTTTTCTCTGGTTACTTTTTCCAGCTCCTTTTCCAAAGTTGCTATGGTGTCTTGGAGTTCTTGTAGCTTTTGGTTGTTTTTCATTTCCTTTTCGTTGCTTAGTTCGGTCCATTTGCGCTCCTCGTCCATGAGCTGGTTTATTATCTTCTCGGACGTCATTGATAGTTCATGGTTTTTCTCGATTAAGGCTTCACGACTTTGGTCTAGGTTTTCCTCGCTTTCCTCCTCGGTTATTTGTTTAAAGGCCAGTAGTTGGACGTTATCATCAGCTGGGTATTGTATATCGTCAAGATTTAGTAGCTCATCGAGTTGGTTGTTGATTTTGTTTAAGAAAGCGTGAGGAAAAGAGCACATTGTCGGGTACATTTGGAGCCATTCCATGTAGCCACCGCTTAAGACGACTGGTTTTTGCTCGTATTGCTTTCTTACGTCCCACTATTAAGAGTCAAATATTAGAACAGACACATGGAAATTTGGGAAACTTACGTCGACAAGTGAGGAGCGCAGTTTATCTAATTTGGAGGCAGGAAAATTGTCGGACGAAGTTCCCCAATCCAAAAGAACGATGACATCAAACGTATCTCTTTGGTTCCATATCCCCTGCACCTCTGGAGGCAACAACTCGCCGATTCTATTTGCTGACATGCTAAAAACCACCTTCGATTGGTATTTATGTAAAATTTTAAAGGAGTTTTCTTACCCGGTGCTTATGATGTGATCAGGAACATTAATGCACTGTCCGATGTTTATCTTGGACTGCGCAAAGTCCTCAGCAGGTCTAGCGTCGACCAGAAGGATATTATGAGGTTGCTTTGAGTTTAAGGCACTATACAAATCGCGACATGAAACGAAATCGTTGTCAAAGATCGTTTTGGAAGTCTTTGCTATTGGTGTGTACTTGGAGGATATTTTAACTCTGCTCACGCTGGCTTTTCCACGAGCTTTTTCAGCGTACCTCTTCTTGAGGTCTTCGCTAATCTTCTGCAGTTGGTTTTGCGCCGATTTGAGTTCGCGATGGAAGCGAGCTTCCAGGAATTTATCATCTTGAATGTGCTTTGAAGCGCGTTTGTACAACTCGAAGAAGCGCACTAGGTAAATGTACGCCTTTTCCTGGTCCAAGATTTCTGTTATGGCGTTTTTGTATAAGACCTCCAAGCCGTTACACATCCTGAAAATTTTGTTCTGAGCCTTGTTTATTTTTTTGTAAGACGAGTACTTACTGATCGAATTTGCGAATCCTTTTGACATCCTTCAAGGCTAAAGCGTTTAGATCTTCAATGTTGTTCGCTATGTGCAATTCAACTACAGACATTTTGGAAGTTTTTGGGTTTTATTCCACCACAAAGTTGCGTTTACAAAAACGTTTCTAGGTTATGTTAAGCAAAAGAACGGTTTTAGAAGGTTAATAGGTTATAGTTGAAGTTCGTAGGTGTTGTAATTTTCATTATAGAAACTTCCTTAATTGGCATTAAGGTAAAATCATTTTTTATCGCTTTTAAGATCAACTTAAATAAACAAAAAAAATATTTGTTTGGTTTTTTGATTTTTTGACGTTTTGCCTTTTAATTTTGACGCACGGAGTCACGGAGTAGTTTGTGCGCTATCTACTAGAGGAGAGCGGAACCAAATAAGAGCTAGGCAACCAACAATACGTTTTGTGACAACGGCGCCATCTAGCGCTTTTATTTGGAGACTTTTTAAATTATTAATAGATTTGTTGTCACAGCAGTCAGCAATAAGTTTATTATAAAGGATTTTCCGTATTAATTAAATAATTGCAAAATATGATTGACCTTAGGGCGCGATGGAATTTCCTATTTCTTATCATTTATGTATATAAAAGTCTTTTGTTAATGACAGAACTGTGATTTTAAACATGTCTTTAACTCATTTATTATTAGTGATTTTTGTGGGCTACTGTTATGGTAAGTCATTTGAAACTTTAAAAAGGAATTATTTTAATTTTTAAAATTTAAAATTTAAGGGTGCCCAGATATAGTAAAAAGAGCAGAATGGGGAGCGCGAAATCCAATAGAGGTCTCAAATTTGCGCCAAAATCCAGCCCCCTTTATTATCGTCCACCATTCAGCTACTAAAACATGCACAACTTCAAATGATTGCCAAAAATTAATTAAATCCATTCAGAACCATCATATGGATCAACGTGATTTTAAGGACATTGGATATAACTTCTTAATTGGTGGAAACGGGGTGATTTACCAAGGACGAGGATGGGGCAAACATGGCGCCCATGCGACGTCCCATAACTCAAAAAGCGTTGGAATTTGTCTTCTTGGTGATTTTTCAAATTCAAAGCCAACAACGGCACAAGAAAATGCATTGAAAAGTCTAATAAAATGTGCAGAAGACACGGGAAAAGTTAGCAAGAACTATCAACTTCTGGGGCATAAACAAGTTAAATCGACTACATGTCCTGGTTCGGCGTTGTATAATATCATAAATAAGTGGCCACATTTTCATAAGGGCAAATTGTAAATTTTTTATATTGAAATAAATTTTGTATAAATGTTTTGAACTTTTGAATTTCGTGCCACAGTGCGCACAAGACTTAAGGCGGTGGCTGCTCGAATTAAACCGATGTTTAACTGTCACAATTTTGAGTTTTCTTGAGGTTTTTCATAAAAAATGGAAGATGTGTTGTAAAGTTTATTTTTTGGTTTATATGTAGTTCCAGAGATGGTTATTAGTCCCTGCGGTATCTACGGTATGTGATTTTTTTATTTTGCGATTTTCCTCCCCTAAAAAACTTGCATTTTTTTCGGCATAAAGGTTAGGGTGCGAAAAAGAACAGTGTTTGTAGATTTGGGTGTTAAAAAGTAAAGTCAATTGAAGTTTAATAACAGCAGTTTATCAAATTAACACAAATTGACATTTTTATATAATATTTATAAAAAACATAAAAAGTCTGATATCTAACAAAATAGTAAACGAGAAACTTCACTCGAAGTTTACAAAAAACCTTATCAAATTGCTAACAAACATACAAAAGTGTATAAAATAATTATAAAAACAATTTAAATATTATTTAGTAAAAATTACATTACAATTACAAAAAATATAATAATTCTACTTTGGTGCTAAGTCGAAGCCCCGTCCGTAAGGTGGGGGCCAACAATAATAATAATAATAAAGGGTCTGATTCACGGAGACCTGAGGAAGGAGGTACTCCATGGCATGAAACAATTGACTATCCCTAAATTGGGCCAGAGCACAGTCCGACATATTGCACTAAAGAGGCGCGAAGCCTTGGTAACTACATTACGGAGCTAGGGGGGCCCTCAGGCTGGGACCCACCAAGTGGGAGCCGTGCATGTACCCTGTATATAACTAAGATGTCGTGTGCAGTATAGGCATCACAGACCTGTCAAGTAATCTACATAGACATACAGGACTGTGAAATAGTGCAGATTAGTAAGTCACACTCCCATCCTGGTGAATCTTAAACATTCGTAGGACGTAGGAAATAAAACGAAAGGCTAAAACAGTTATAAAAAGTAAAAAATATACAACTTTAAAATTCCAATATATAGCTTATTACAGTTTAAAAATATGAAAAAACGTACATCGCCCGCCATTGTGGCTTAATTTGATAACGGATAAAATGTTAGACATTATTCTACATTATAAGTATGATACAAATCCGTGCGTCACCTCCAAAGGATTATCAAAAGCGGCCGTGTTGGCTCTTTTTTGATAAGATCAGTTTACAAGAGCAATTCAACGATGTCCCAAAATCGTGTCCAAAAATTAATTTCCTAGTTTATATGCAGAATATTATAAAATACTAAAAAGCGAATTTCAAATTGCAGTTGTAAACAATCCATATTATACAAACAGTAGAAAAAAAAGAAATGTAGCTAAAAATTTACAAATTATATTATTACGCCAATCGTCCAAATTTTCTTATCGAAATTTGAAGCAATTTTTTTGAATGATATTTTGCGAGATATTTTGCTAACATTTGTACCATGTTGTAGACGATCGCACCTGAGCTTTGAGCCAGGTGCCTATTTACACATTACCTAGAAAAGTTACGGTTAGATCTACAACGCCCATAAGTAGACTCAAGTTATTGCACACATCAAAAATTTACTAAGTTACCATTTATAACAGTTTAGTATAAAAATTCAAATTTAAAAAATACAAAGTCTTAGAATAGCTGACTATATATAATTATCTATACATATGAGTGCAAATTGATTTATTAATACATAAAAAAAGTCTATGGTATCACACATTAAAAAATAAAGGATGACAGAGAACATACACACCCGCCACCATGTGATGCTAGGTCGAACTTATTTGGTCCCCTTACAATTAAAAACGGACTAATTTCCAAAAATGTTCTACACACCGTCGATTATATTTCCTACAAATCTATAACAACCACATTTTCTACAAAAAATTCATTTAGTTTGTTTATAAAAATATTAGTTTAAAAACATTGCACTTCGAGTGAACGACAAAAGAACTTTTTTAACACGACTAGATCTGTATGTTTTCTGTCTGGGATAGGAAAGGGAAGTGCTAAGCGGAAGCAAGTGACAAGCACCCTCTGTGTTCGAGGGAGAACCAGTCCATGGTAGGTAGTTAGGTAAGGTGAGCGGGAAACAGCGGATCGGTCAGGTACTTGGGGCTAAAGAGATTTCGCCACAGTAGGTTCCTCTATAGTCTAGTAAAAACTAGTATTTACAATACCCTGAAGTTACCTATTCGTACCGCGATTGCGAGAGAGGACCTTGATGAGGGAAACTGCTTTGCCGGCGTCAGGTTGGATAAGCGCTGCGCATGCGTCTTCTCCGACTATTGGAGGGGTGAACCGCGCAGCATCCAACACTTGGTAACGAACTGATAATGACTGGTTATAGTAGAGTAACTGATTAACATGTATACTTTGAATATGTATGTATAATTGCTACTAGTAATTAAGCTATAGTCCCAACCGGCGGTGCTAGTGGGGACTGCGCTAGCACGCACTTGCGTTAACACCAACGAAAGGGGACAGCCCTTGGCCTGTCGGCCCCTTCCTTCACCAATGGCTTGTGGAACTCCCTCCCTGGTCGGGAGTGAATCGTCGCCCAACAATGCTCACAGTAATACTGCAACAAAACCCACATTCATTTCTGCATCAGGATCATACTAAACCTACAGTACTTACTTGTAAGCAGGTGACGTTCGCGCAGAAAAACGGGGCAAACTTGCCACCGCAGCGCTGCCCCTGACATTCGTCGCACATTTGGTCGTCCAAAACGTACGGCTTCACCTCGACCCTCTTATCGATGTCACCGTGTTGCAGTTGGACGAATCTAGCGCTAATAGCCGCAATGTAGCTCTGCTGATTGCTGAAAGCGACTCTACCAGCCCCTTTGGGGTACTTGAGCTCGGGGTCTGTGTCAATGCCTGCATAGCACACACCGCCGTACAGTCTGTCCATTATCATAGCTAATTCCACTGAAACACAAACATTAGAACATGGACACTATGTCGGGGAGTTTGGTGACTTACCAGCCTTAAGGGGACGGGGTACGCCTCCCACAAACACAGTCTTCCTCGGGTCCAACGGCATCGACGCGTCCAACACGAAATCGGCATCGGACAGCCGCCACGGTCTGATTTGGACAGGTTTATCTTTGATTGTTGGCGACGATACGCACAAATACAGCTTATCGTCATCCGTTATGCAAGCGTCTATTAAACTTTGTACTGATGTTTCATCCTAGTGAAAATATCATTAATCCCTCGATTCGTCGAAGATTTAAAGTAACTTACTTGAAAAAGTAGAAACGCATAACCCTTCGGCGGGAAGTACGACTTGCTCTCAGCTTTGTGTGGCCAGTCGACGACTAGAGGTCCAAATCGCCGAAAACTCGCAGTGATTTCGTCTTCGTCGATATCAGGAGGCAAGCCGCCGACGAAGACCTTCCGGGAAAACCTTTCGCCGCCTTCCGAGCCTTGAGAATGCGGAGACGACCTCGAGGGGGAATTCATGGGCTGCGGCCCTACTAGACTAGTATCGACTAAATGATTTGGTTCTTCTAAAAGGACAGGGCCAGCCTGATCGTCTAAGCCGGTGAAGTAGGGCGACTTACCTAGACGAAAAATAAAATGTTGGTTATAAAAAATAGTGATATGGTTCCAAAATGTTAACTTAGGGCTTTTTGAGCACGTGGTAGAGGTCGTTGCCCCGCCACGTGCCTTTGAAATTGGGGTAGTTTAGCCATAAAACGCGCTTGTGCCGCCGCGCGAGACTATCGACGTCGCCTTTCCCGTTTTATTTTCATTGCAACACAATTATCGAAAAAATTGATTTCTTCCCAGAAAACAACCATGCTAAATTCTTGTATGCTTTTTAAAGTAAGATAATGCATTATTGTGTTGCGTATTATTTATGTGTCGTATTTACGATTTAATTAAATAATTATGTACTAACGAATGGCCAAGGCCAAATGTTTCATGTGTACAACATTTTGTTTGTTGCAATTCTATTCGATTCGTAACTCACCCTTAAATGTTAGATTTTAGGAAAAACTTACCATGCAGCTGTGCCAGGGACTGGAAAGCATTGGCGTTGCAATTAATATAACCTAAAACAAAACCCAAAATGTACACCACTGAAGTGCTTAAAATTACACGCCGCTGCACGTGTTTCAATTATTGAATACATACTTAAAAAATTATGCCATATGTTTGTTTAAAATAATTAAATCTAAGGCTGAGGCCACTGCTAAGTCCTAATGGATCTGAGCGCCGCGTTTGAAAAGTGCAGGGGGCCACACGCAACAGTACATAGAGTCTAAATTTTGTAATAGTTTGGGTGTGATGATCCTTATTTTTTTGAAGTTGTTTATTGTTCATTTTCCAAGCGCATAGGCGTGCAGCAACGTATTCAACAAACAACCGTGTACGCCTATGGCCTATTTAGCAACAAATGTAAATATATTCAAATGTTGATGTAATATGCGACATTAATTAAAGGTATAACTGCTGTGAAATAGGCTTAAAATGATATATTTAAAAAGTGTGCACCTACATAAACTAAAAATCGATAAGAATAATCGACAAAATAATGGGAACGCAAAAGGCATAAAAATATTTTCAAGGCTCTATAATTTTTGATAAAAAATGGTTGTAGGCCAGCAACAAAAAATAGGATTAATGATCTAGTATGTTTGACTTGGCGGCAAGGACGCCGCGAAATCGGAGATTGAACATCCCCTACTAATGGTCCCATCATTAAGTAATTCAAAACCCATATTGCGCGTCGGACAGACGGACGCATGGCTTGTGTGCTTTGGCATTAAATAACTGATAACGAAATTTACATTAATATATGTTTTTCGTCGACTAAACGGCCTAGTTTTTTATCAATTTTAAACACTGTTATTTTGAGGTTCTTGCCTGCTGTTGTTTCCGAATAAATGCTAAATAAACTTTCACAACTGATATAAAATCATCTTTCTTGCAAAATATTTAGATTTTGTATGCGTTCGTCAAAAATTCGACGCCCTTTCAATCGGCAAAGGTCAATAACAACTATTAGTAAATAGTGTTACAGCAGTTTGATTTTAACCAAAAATATTGTCACACTTTCACTCCAGTTTTATTCTATTATACTAATACATAATAAACGTGTCTGTCCAATTCAAATTTATTGTATAACATTTCGGTTTTGGTTTATTTGCTTTATTTTTTATTTTAATGTACGCCAACAAATGTCTGTACAGTGTTCAGCAAGCGTCTTGAAGTCTAGATGCAAGAAATTAGCACGATACGCTTTTATGTTGTTCTCCCTATTTTTTGCGACTGAAATGCCGTACTTTGGTCATCAAAGTCCTTTTTCCGGTAATATTGCTTTCGCTTCCCCAATTTTTTGTAAGGTCGCCATAAAAATTTTGTAGCGTTTTGTCCTTGCGAGTAAGGTATAAATCGACATCCTCTCGGATATAGACCGTAATTATGTTTGTACTCATTATGTAATCAACTATAGCTTTTTGCATGAATAACTTAAAAAAATGTGTATTGGTGCAGTCAAATATTGGAGTCCTGCCAAAATTTTATATAGGTTAGAGCACGTTTCCTGGCCGAGGATCAATGTTCCTTGAAATTTCTATTACACGATCCTGTTGTTTAATTTCTCACGTTGATACTTTCCTTAGCTTAGCTCGGTTTGACCTCAGAACAAACAGTCTTATCACTGTTTACTTGTGTACCTACGTACTTGCTGATAATTTTATGTGTTTGAGGGCATAATTACGTGTAATGTTGTCTTGAGACGAAATTATCGGGCTAAAGTGCGCGCTGCATACCATGCGAAGGAATCTAACGCGCGCTTGATTTTAGCTATCTAGTATGTTCAAGGATGCACTTAACTAAAATTATGTTAATAGTTGACAATTGTATAAATTACCAATATTTCAAAAAATAATGTTGCTTTTAAGGACGGTTATTATTGTTAGGCAATGTTTTGGTTCCAATTAATAAACATGAAGTTATTGAAGTTGGTCAATTGTTGGGCAAAAAATTATCGTGGTGGGTATACCTACGTGGTAGGGCGGCGGGTTATTCGCCTAAATTTAGAAGTAGGGTAAATTGAATTGAGGACAACGGGTCGAACTAAGCAAAAAGTTGATATTTTGGTTTAACTACCGCCTGTTATCGATTTGGAACAGATCCCAGGGCGCATGCGACGTCTCTTCCTTGTTATGCCAAAAGCAGGAACTGATTTCAGCTAGTTTATTGCCAGAATAACGTACTTCTTAATTTATGGCTTTCATCCCCGCTTTAATTAGTGTGTTTCATGCGCCGAAATGTTAAACATAGTTTTTTGAAAAATGTTCAGGTTTGACGCACAACCTAATTAAACTGAGGGTTGTTTGATTGTGCTTTTTTTAATTTAATTTCCGTAATAAAACAATATAAAATCGTGTTTTAAACCTAAAGCCGCTGATGGCTCATGAATTATTTAATTTAACAATATTTACTTCCTGTTTTCGAAACTTCCTACGTGGAACCAAACTTGTAATAAAACTTAAAAATGTTTCAAAACTTGCTGATGCATTTTGGGACTGATAACAAAACCAATTTTTTTTGTCAACGTGCAAATGAATCTTATGTAATTTAAGTTGGTCTATACCGGCCAATGCCCCGTCAACTATGGGACGCTACCGGAAGCTCTTAGTTTACAATAATTTGCCTGTATGTGTATGACGTGCGCTTCAAAATCTTTCTGTTTGCTAGGAGACAATTGCCCGGTGCATTATTATTTCCGTCACAAGTACCCGTTACCAAAAATTACCCACTTTTACTATGACACCACATAAACTTAAAATCGCTTAGAAGCAACTCTTCGCATATGATATTTTTTTAAAAACAACCCAAGTAGATTTTGTTAATAGTTTTTCGTTGTTTAAATAAATAATAATAGAATGTCCTTTTTGTTAATGTTATGTTTTGAATTTATGAAGTTTAAGTATAATAATTTTCGTCCATTTGTCTACGACGAGTATAATGACTGTCTAAGTAATAGTATAAATATAAGTATTTAATTACATGTAAAACAGGCATTTTTTATCTCCTTCTGTTGAAGGTATACATATACATTTCACTTGATATGACTATAGACATTTTAATGCTCAAAATCATTATTACACACACTAAATAATAATTCAAGTGACCTATTTTAAATGAGCCTGATTAGTTTAGATCAAATTTAAATAATGTGTGTAGACACTTTATATTAACATTGTACTTGTTCCATCGTTTTGTTGGGTAAACCCAATACAATAAAAATCCCAGTATTTGCATTATTAGGTAAATCTATTTAGGTTGTGGTAGTAGTTTTAAAGAGATAAAAAAGTCTGATAAACGGCTTTATTTATTTTCCCAGAAATATTTTTTTACAGTCATTGGCGCTTAGACAATCAAACAAATTTATTTTGAATTTATGCGATTATCACAAAATGTTTGAGTCAGTTTAAAATGACAACCTAAATTTAATGTTTTTTTTTATTGTTGTCAGTAACTAACTAGGCATTAATTGTATTTAATTTTGCAAAGAATTATGTATTAATTACCAGAATATTGTTAATATTTCATTAAATTACCAATAGTTGTTTACTCAAGGTTGCAAAAAGTCCAAGAAATTTTTACAATTACGCTTATTTTTGCATTAGTTAACACTTAAAATTCAAGTCGCAAAAATAATGATTGTATAATCATCGTTTCGAAATTACCCACAATAAAAATCAAAAAATGCGTTTTAGACTCTAGACTGGGCAACCCTGCAACTAAGTATATGTTTTCAATTAGCGCTTTTACAAGGTTTGTTTTCCAAATCGTATTTACTCATACTTTTGGACATTTTGAAATAATTTCGATAGGACCTAAACAAACAGTCAAAAGCACGTGGTGGTGCATTTTTAGACGCGCGAGATAACGGGTGGCTTTAACAAAACTTGATAACCTTTTAGGCGTTGTATAAAAAATAGATTTTCATTGCGTGGAAATCACGTGTCAGTGATGTCACACGCTTATTTTATTGTATAATGTTCGCAATTATTATTGAAGCTCGTGGTCATCCTTAAACCACAATAATACTTATTTAAAAAGCGACTCCGGATTTAAAAGCGATTAAGGGTGGGTCGGACGTCGAGACGAACCTTTGGGCATTGTGTGGAAGGGGGTAATCCCCCAAGTGGCTGCTGCGTCCATTGGGGAGGTTCCGTAAGCCCTGAACATAACCAGCGCACTTTTGATCGCGCGCGAACTTTACGAAACTACACCAAATAAGCACTACTCAGTAAATCGTGGACTGATGGAGTACACGCGAAGCACGCTGTATGCTAGAACGTTTGACGCATGTGCACAATGCATTTTAACAGCTGAGTGCAGGATTGTGGATGCTATACATTTCAGGAAGGCGCATAGGGCAGCCAGCAGGCAGCAGGGTGAACAACCCTATTTTTAACTTAGAAACCGAAATTACCCATCGGCCTACAAATTTTCGATTTTTTTCACCGCGTCGCGCGCCCCATTTGGGTAATATTTTCGCTGTTTCACAAGCTTTTATGTTTATTTATATATCGCTATGTAGGCCAATGTTAGGCAATTAACAACAATAGTTATTAAACAATGCATATAACATTTTAACAGATTCGATTCTGCAAGTTGACCGCTGGTTTTGATATATTATAAAAAAACCTGAGCTTCTTGCAACTTTGCTTTGTATCTACTTTAGGTCCGCGCAAAAATTTTCTATGTCGACATGTCTCCAAGCTCTATGACTAGTTGGGGCATTGCCTTGCGTCGTCACAAGATGGTAATTTGTCTGGAATTATTTTTAGAACTTGGCTGATTCTGAGCGCGTGTTATTTTCGGTGCATAATTTGAGTGTTCTTACTCGTTTTACCCTAGACGCCTAGGTCTAAATAAAAAGCCTTTTTGTCGCTTACCTTTGATATCTGCATTGTCTGGACTTGGTCTCATTATGTCATTGAGATAATGCTCCAGCCCCCTCATATTTTCTAAAGGACTACTGCCGTTCGCGTTTACTACGCCACATCCGCGATCCTGCAAGAAAACAACAATTTTAGTTAAGGATTTCAAATTTAAATTATCCTGGCGTCTCGGTACCGATTATCATACTTTTGGCCTTAATTTAAATTATTTCTTAGGTACTTAAGGTAAAGTTTGATGGAATTAGATTTTTCCGGACCTGCGCTCTGACGTCGGCAACAGGTGAAAAATGCATTTGATCAATACGTCCGTATTTTGGGCCAAGTTACAATCTATCTTTAGCACATCGCTGCTTCTTAAATTTGTTATGATTTAGGAAAAGAACGATTAAATCATCTTATGTAAAAGACATGAAGCCGTATAGAAGCCGTACAAATCGACTAATTTTATTATAAATTACTGAATTCATAAGAATGCTATAGCAGAATTATAATTAATAACTTTTACGAATTTATTACTGTCTACATAATTTGATAACGAGTGCTACAAAGTTTATCTTATCTCTCTGATTGTGTTTGAAGTAAATTTGGAACGCAAAGCACATGAAACTAGTAAGCTAAAAATTAATTTTGTACCGCAATTATTTGTCTGTTTTATTACTTTTAAAGCAAATCTGTAATTTGGGTTGCCGTCAATGTGAGTGGGTAATAATCAATTGCAACTTTTTTTTTTAATTAAGCAAACGATTTGCGCCAAGCACCTAGTTAAAGCTACACAAAAACATGTAATAATAAATAGCGCTCAGATGCTTATTTAATTTTAGTTTGAGATCCACTCAATGCCAGCTATTTTCGACTGACTTACCTTTCGAAAATTTTACGTCAAAAGTGTCAATATTACGTCCTCTCCAGACGAGTACCTATAAATAACGCGAGATTTTGCTTCCAATGCGTTTCCATCACGTTATTTTAAAAGCTAAATCACAATTTAGAATTTTCCACGCGAATAACATATTGATTTTAGAATATACAGCCAAAAATTGACGTAATTGGAAAGAATATGGCGAATGCGCCGACGGAATATCGTTCTCTATTGCGTAAATAAATTTAATAATATTTACCTTATGGACGCTATTTTTAAACGTCCATTAAGAGGTTTTGAAAACAAATACCTTAATCCAAAAAAACTGCTCTTAGTCTAATGACCAAAAATGCCGCGATACGCATTTAAAAATAAACCCAATTTGACCGCGTTTACTAAAATATTAACCTGGAAGCATGCGTGACGCAACAAAAAACAAAAGCTGGGTGCAAAAAAAAACAAAAAAAACAACACATAAAAAATTTATTTTAAAACAAAAAACAAAAATATCACAAAAGGCTTGGGGAGTACATTGGTTAGCCACTGAACTTTGACATTTAAGTGGACAGCCAGTGTTTTGCTAATGGGGCAAACTAACACGAAATTACCTGATAGGGCAAAGATTCGTCCATGTTAGTAATCTCAAAAGTGGGTGGCTGGGGAAAAGGTCCTTTGCCAGGGTACGAAGTACTCCGTCGGAACTTCACAGGAGATATCACTTGCTGGTGATTAAAGGTAGGACTGGGCTTCCGACCCGCGACTCCCATCTGTTGCAGAGGCGTCAAATTGGGCACACTTCTACCTCGGTTCCAATTCGACGTCCCCGTCGACCAACTCTGGCCTGGGTTGGCCCAAAACCCAGAACCCTTGTACATGGGCGGCCTCCCCATGTTATGTGGAAAGTTGTGACTGGCGGTGATGGCCCGCCGCCCCGGTTGGTTCCCGAAGAGTTGCTGTTGGCCAGGAAAGTTTTGGAACGGCAGGCCGTTTACGCAGTAGTTCTCGTCTATGGGGTTCGACCACGGCGCCTCGGCTGGATGGAACATGGGCATGTTTTTGTTGGACTGCAGCACCTCCTTGTCGTCAGCAGTGTCCTCCTTCTTGTCGGTATCGTCCTTAGTGTTGTCGTCATCTTGCATGACAGGTCGCGAATCGCTGGCCGCTGTTGTGAAGTAGATGGGGTTTGTTGGACTTTTGGACGCGGGTATTTCAACGGCACTTAATCCGATGTTCGCGCTACCACTCAAACTAAACTCCCCCATTAGAGCAGGCTGAGTTATGTCATAGAGTAGGCCCACTGCGATACGCGACTGAGACCGAGCCCACGCGAAATGACAGACTGCGCTACAATTCCAACGCCAGCACCAGCGATGGAGCGACGCAAGCGTCGACCTTTTCCAGGTTATCAAGGAACACTTCGATTTAGCCCTGCCTCGCTCGTCACACAACTTTATACACCACACGCCATCTATTAGGTACACCGCAAACCCAACTATAAATACTTTTATTACAACTATTTTTAACTAATACAATTAAACTTTTGAATTGTTGCGGCTACCAAGAGTCAAGACGAAAGAATTATTTTGTCTAAGACTGGCGTTGATGGCGCTAGCTCGGCCAAGATGTAAACATTATGCAAATTTCCACAATAATTTCTTGCTTTGGCATCTCTCCAATGTCCAATGACGTCGCGTCGTCACGAATGCAGTTCAGATGCGCACTCAGCTGATTCTCCAGAGTCCAAAGGGGCTAAGGATACCCACACCCCACACCAGACACCTTTTCAACCCTTTCCGACTGGTTATGGAGGTCCTTAAATTATGCATCGCTTTAAAATGGGCTTATGAATAAAAAATGCTTCCTGACTTGCTCGAATTACACCATGCTAATTTTATTTATTTTGCGTGGATGAAGTATGTTAGTGTAACAAATACAATCTGTCCAAGACTTTGATTCCAATTATGCAATAATAGTAATAACGTTTTACATTCGAAAAGAGAAAATTTTTACATTTTAATCAATTCGTCTCATTTTATGGCTGGCACTTCCTAAAGTCTAAAGAAAGAGTGTCCCCCCTTTTACAAGACAACTGTCTCAGTATATAAAAACAAATATTTTGTTGAAATGTTTTTGGTATTCCATAAAAGCAAAGTTTAGTTGTAGAAAAAAATGTGCTGTTAAGTTGTTTGTTCAATCAAGGATTTTGTGTTATAAAAATGCGTTCGGCCAGTTTTATTATTTTTGTGTGTATAGGTGAGTAAATAATTTGATTTATGGCGAACCAAATTTATGCTCCCTATAAAATTATGCAATTTTTACAAACAGTGTCTCTGGTGCTGTCAGCTGACGAATATCACGATGAATCTGAGCAACTCTCTCAATATGACGAAGGCGAAGACAATGCCCATTTGGAGCAACTGCCGAAACCCAAACCGGCACCACCTGCACCCCCTATTCAAGGACTTAGTCCTGGCAGCGGCTTACGAAGCATAGCCGAGGGATCCTCAAACGCAGCAACGGACGCTGCTAACTCACAAAACGCAGCTGCGAATCAAGCTGCATTTATTGCTAAAAACTCGCTGGCTCAAGCAGCCGCAGGGGTAAGTTTGCGCGCAACCAATTTAACCTCTTCTCTAATAAAACATGTTGCAGGCCTCTGCCACGGCTCAAGCCGCGCTAGTAGGCAAACAAATAATCCTAGCAGGCCTCCAACAGCAGCTGCGCGAATCTCAAGACGGCCTAGTAGCTGAGCGCGGACAACTGATGCAAGCTCAACGCGCAGCGGACGCAACGCGCCAAGCTGCACAAGAAGCGCGCGCTCACGTTCAAGCATTAACAAAAACGCTAAACGCTGCGCAAGGCGCAGCTGATCATGTGACGCAAGCCGCGTCTGAAGCTGCTGGTGAGCTGGCTGCGCAACAAACTATGGTCGGGGCTGCGATACAGCGAGTGGCAGTGCTGACGAAGCAGCTGCAGAGTTTCAGGATTGATTTTGATGCGACGCGTGCAGCTGCGATGAAAGCGCAAGGTGCTGCGCAAACTGCGGCTGCGAGCGCAGCTGCGGCGGCGGCAGCAGCTGCTGCTGATCTTGCCAAAAGCGCTGGTCCTCCTCCTCCTAAACCGGCGCCTAAACCGGCGGCTCCGGCGCCCGCTCCAGCACCTAAAAATAATAATGGGGGTAAACCTGCCCCAGCGCCGGCGCCTGCCCCCCCAAAGGACGCAGGGGGTAGGGGAAATTCCAAATTTAGCAACAGTGAGAATGACAGGCCGCAGTTTAACGATGACGAGTATTACTAATAAATAAAAGGCCGTAGGTCTAGAAAAAAGTCAATAAATTATTTATTCATCTACCAACAATATAAAAATCCATTGCAGATTAAGGATAACAAATGGAACTACAAAATATTTGGTATTATTACTTAAAAATAAAAGTGTTAAAAACAGACAGACAGATAAAAGTGGAAGTTGTGTTTCTATTAATCCCTAATGCCCTATCTACTATGATTCGATTGAAATAATAAATAATAATAAGTAGAAAGGAAATGTTTAAAAGTAAAATTGAGCGTCAAAAACAAACACACTGCGTATTGCGTGAAAAGGACAAATAAGGAATGGCAATCCTTTTGCCCTTTGCACCGTTATAGATCCCTTTCATTCGTGGATGACATTGCAATTGTTACAAACTTGCAAACAACAAAAGCAAATTATTCCAAGGCTACATAACGATTTTACTTTTATATAAATTGTTCAATAATCATTTTCTTATTAAATGCATATCCGGTGCATTCCTAATTACCTGAATGATTAAAAATTATTAAGTTATAATAAACATAATCTGTTAAGTCAGAATTAAATTGACTAGGCATAACTCTACACTTCTAGCTAATTATATTAAAAATACGATATCGATCACTATAATTATTTAAAAACGCTACTTATTTTCTAAGATCAGTCTTTATCGTTGGATTTAGGCGCCGCTGACGAGTCCTTTTTGTACGCGGAAAAGAATGTTAATGCCTTCATTAACTGATAACTTTTAGACACCGGAATGTTGGAGTCGTACAATTTTTTTGAGTTTTTGCAATCTACGTAGAACCACCAATTGCACTTTAAAACTGATTGGTCGAATAGTGTTGATTCAGGGCACAAGAAACTCTTCATTATTAATCCATCGTCGGTGAGGGCACATACGTGGAATACCTAAAAAAAATTAGTTCTTGTTAAATTAGGAATGCAAGACTTAATTGGATTAGTTCTTCTTTTTAGTACCATACCAACCGACAATAAAATTTTTAACGATTGATACGTCACTGGTCCTATCTCTTTTAATCATCGAACAGATTGTAAAAAAGTGTGTCAATAAAATGAAGATGCTTTTTGGGTTACCCCAACTAAAACAAAAGTTTGATGACCTTGTTTTTTGTTAATTTGTTCTATAAACATAGGTATGACTACTTAGCTAAACCGGACTTCCATCTCATAATATTATTTTTAACTTTCTCCGTGTATTCGTTTCATTGCATTCGGAATTTGCGTTGTATTACCTATTAATACATCATTTAGGGCTTATCGGAAGCTGTTACGTGTGTCTTGTGAAGCGTTAGATGGCTCTTGAGCCCCATTATCGTGTTTGGAGGTCAGATAAATTAATCGTACATAAAAATATTTAAATAATTAACGGAAACATATTCGTAATGTTTTAAGGTACTTTGAGTGTCGAAATTTGACACCAAAACTAACCGATTATGACTGCCCAATAACTAATTATTTAATAATACTCCTTAAATAAAGTGTTATTAAATACCGTAAAAAATACACTTAAGCATCCATGGCCGCGCGCTTTCTAACGCTAATAACTTTTTTGGATCGGCTCCGAAAATAGTTCCGAAAAAATGACCTTAGATACTAGCGAAGATGCTCTTTCGCAACCGATCAAGGTTTTGTTTTAAATTAAATTACACAACGCTTACCATGCATCCCAAATCTTCATCAGCATACAGTCCAGGAAAGTGTTTCTGATCCCCGCAGTAAAAAGAGGTGTCAGGCAAGTCGACGCGGGACGCAAAGTTGTCGTCAAAGTTCTTGTCGTACCCTACAGGGTAGTACTCCTTAGGGGCGTTCATGACCTTCCCATAGCTGCTCGAAAACTTGGAAATCTGTTGTGGCGGCGGCCTAAAAGTGGTACTCTTCGCGGACTTAGCGGGCTTAGCGGCGCGCTGGGCTAGCGCCGCTTCAAGCGCCTCTTCGGTGACGTTGTGGGCGGCGAGTAGAGCCTGGATCGAGTTGTTGGGCGCCGGAAGCGTGCGTATGGCGAAGTTGGTGCTGCTGAGCTTGTTTCCCGACGTTTTGCCGTCGATGTGCGCCACGCGCGAAATGGAATTTGACATTGCCGTTTGGTAGTTTACTCCTGAAGGAATTTTGGTCTTCGGGACGACGTTGGGTCGTTCCGCTGCCGGAGGAATGGGCTTGAACGGCGGAATCGTCGCCATGTCCATCGTTGCCTGCGGTGAGCGCACGGATTTGCTCGAGTTTATCTGAAATGAAAAAGCCTTGACTTGGTTTCCTAATGACGGTGCCGCGGGCGGACTTACGGATTTGCCTTTTTGTAGCTTCTGTTGCGCCTCGATTAGTTGCGCTTCCAGTTTGGAGGCGTCGGTGGAACGACGTCGGTTGTTCTCCACGTTGGAAATTGATTCTTTGAACATTAATTCGTCTCCCACGGTAAAACCTTTGAAACGAAATTGATATTTGTCAACATTCAAACGTTTTAGTTGCCTAATATTGCAAAAAATGTTTACATTATTATTTCTTACTGAAATATCTCTAATGTATTCGATTAATTTAATAGCAGTACTTAAGTAGAAAATAGCTGAATTTTTAAATTATGGGAGACAAATGAAAAGTGATAGCTTGTTCAAATAGCATAAAATGCATTTTCTGTAATGAAAGTAAAACTAATAATAATAGGCTTTATTTTTAATACCGTCTGTCTGCAAAATTATGGTTAACTTGACTTTATACAAGGTTAGTTCAATAAAATATATACAACAGATTTTAAATCAAATTTATTTGGCGTTCTAGTTGACGTTTTTTTATTTGACTTACGCGCGATGCAAAAAACAACTTTACAGGCCGTGTTCATTATGCATTCAGATATACAAAAATTGTCTAATTTTAAACAAAATCTATAAATTACCGCAAAAACCATGACCGTGTTTGCTCTAATTAGTGCGTTCCAAGGAGAATTAAAAAACTTTATTTTGGTTCTTTCTAAGATATTTGATCTGAAAATATTAATAGCTCTTGATTATAGATCTTGTCTTGTACAACTCGTAATATCATTATTGATTGATTTACCCACTTAACCGGAGCAGGCATTCAACCCGTTCTTCGAAAGCATTAAATTCTGCATTTGGTTTAAAAACAAAATTAATCGTTAAATCTCGCTATTACTAATTGGCATTATGAAAACTTGTCTTTTGGCTTAACGATTTTTAATTGTCAATTAGAACGTCAATAAATAGTGATTATCTTAAAAAGAAATGGTTAAATGGTTATTTTCGTGTTAAAAGGTGAAATGAGATGCAAAATAGGGAAAGATTTACCCAGGCCAATGTGAGCTTTGACCCCACCAAGGTTTCTGACTCGAAAAAGGCCCGATTTCTTAAAAGCGCAGTTGAGCGAAAATCCGAATGCAGATTCCCATACACAGGTCGGTTTTACTAATCTCCATGTCCCGCCTGCAATTAAAAAAATCCTCCAAGAATTGTATCATACTTAATCGATCATATTTTTTTTCTCTTAATTCTTAGGTATGTAAGTAGATTTACTGAAGATAATTATAGATTAAATAGGATCTTATAACCTTCCAGTAGCGCGCTGCTAATTGCGAAATATTAAAACACAAACAAGAAAAATATATACAGTAGATATAAGGAATGTTAATAACAACTACGAAATTAGTCAAAATTGTTAGTCTTTAAAAAATCAGAGTAGAAAATTTATACAAGTAAAAAACGTCTCGTGTACACTTGCAGGTGTAAAAAAGTAACACACTAACCTACAAAGGTTCTAAAAAAATAAGCGATGTGTGAAACACACCTAATTCCATCTAATGATAACGACAACTTATAAAGTACATCGTTACGGCCAGGTAATTTCTTTTCGGAAAATCCGATCAGGTGCCTAGGCAATTTGTACCTGATGAGGAGATCTTCATTTAATTGTATTGCAAAATTAATCCTTGCCAAAACAAAATGTGGGCTTGAATTATGTATTTAATTAATAATTTCATGGTTACCAATTTTTCTAGCATTCATAATAAATAAACAAAATTTACATGAGTCATTAGAAGATGTCAAAATATGAATTTTAAAGCGCTAGTTTTGTATAGATAGAAAATTAAATGTGTGTTGTAAAAGTTGCATTAGGAGAAAACTAAACAAAATATGCAATATCTAAATTGATAAAATCATATAAATGAAGTATGTATTCATTGATCAATTGCCAAATACCTAAAAAATTGGGCAATGCTTTTAAGAAGTGTAAAGTAAAAACTTATTTAGTTATTTATAAAGATAAATATGCATTTTTAAGTGTTGGTAATTTCGAAATTTTACTACTTTACCACTAAAATTTGTCAACCAAATGTAGATATTAATTTAATTTTTAGATATTGCTAATGCAACCCAAACATAACATAAAAAAAAATTAATTACATCTTATGTTAAAAAATTTAAAGTTAATGCAATTTAATATAGCTTTTTATGCAAGAAATTTAAAAGGCTCACATATTTCCAAAATTAAATATTTAAAATGTCAAAAAAGGGGTATAAAAGTAGCTTTTAAATTTGGCATCCCCTGCAAGGTACGGAGAATTAAATTACATCGATTCTACAATAACTCTACATTGTTATGTCTTCAACTAATAATTCAAGGAATCCAGATAGAAGGTGGATATAATTTGACGCCGTTTTTTCATGCTTAGGAATTCGTTACAGTTGTAACATGCTACATTTTGTAAAATATAATTATTAATCTATATTGTTTAAATGAAAATTCCAGTATTTAATATAACCTCGATATGTCTTAAACATTCACTTTTCAGGCATGCATTTAATAAACCTGATTACATTGAAACTTACCGAATATTGCAATAAACAAAAATAATCGAAAGCACTTCATTTTGGACACTATTTCTATGCAATGTTTTTTTTTTTGAATTTATGCCACAAGAAAACTAACGTACGAACGAAGAGCGCGGCGCGCACGTCTGAATTAGCCTGGCGTGCGAATCGGCGTGAAACACACTGACTTCATAAGTTGGTAGCGGACTAAGGTGACCTAGTCTTAAGTAACGGCAGCATGCACTCTGACAATGGTCACTGCAAGAATGACCACTGGGTTTGCCATCAGGGTCGCTCTGGCCAGAACCAGGGAAGAAAGGGAATGTATCATCGTGGAATTTTAACATTATCATGCGATGTGGTTGCTTTTCCCACTTTCCATTCCATCAACAAGAACAAACACCAACATTAATCACGTTAGTGCCCTTCGGCGACCGTGGGTTTTCTAGATCCATAACAATACAGGACTGTCCCATAACTGGACCGACCTTTAACCGCGAAAAAAATCCCAAAAAAACAATATTCCAGCATTGCTTCGTTTTAAACTAGCGGCTCCTAAACTCCGCCGCTTAATTTTTTTATGTTGCTTCCAAAAAGTTTCATTTTTGTTCCAACGTAATGGTTTATGATAGGACACCCTGTATATTTATAGTGGTATAATTAAACACAAACGTAGGTGTATACAGACGTACAAAAGATGCGTTGAAAACCTTTTTATCAAAACGTGACAGCCTAATGCACTCGAAACTTTAATTACTTAATTTAGAATGAATCTCGAATATTAATCGTGACCTTGAAAGCTGACCGCGAAGCCCGGGTCAGTGTGACAAACAGCGAAAGCACATCTTTTATAACTCTTCTAAATGTCAAAGCAATAAAAAACACCATAAAGTTGAAACATTTATTAAATAATAAAAAAGCAACGAAACGCACAAAAGTTAAAATTTAAATACTAATTAGCAGCTGTGCTACGCGTACACTAAAAAAAATGTACGCGTAGCATAGCTAGGGCCTTAATATATCAGTCATTTCCAAAAAAAAACAACGACCAAATCAAGGCAATAAAAACGGCTTGTTGTAAATCTTTGGTCAGATAATACGTATAAAACAATTCGAGTAATGACGTAGGATAAGCCAGACGGTTTGGCAGCTTCGACGCAGACGCAGCACGCATGCGCATTGACTGTAAAACTAAAAATAAGGTTAAATAAATATTGTACCGTCGCTCAAACAACGTTGTCGCAAGCAACGCTTGGTTCTGGCTCAGTAGTGATGTTGGTATCGATTTCATTTAAAACACCTGCATTTTTCTTGGCAGTTTTCTTTTTTGGGGCGCTTTTGGTGTTCTCAGCGGGGGTGTCTGAAGCCTCGTCGCCTTGGACGAGCCCCAGCTGCGATTGGAGAAGCGCCAGCTCTTGCTGCAGATTGGCCAGCTCGCTCTCCTTTTTCGTGGCTTTTCCGCCAGGCAGATCGCATTCCACCTCTATTGTCTCAGAAACGGGTTCGATTCCGTTGTTTTTCAATAATTTTAAATACGCAGCGCGGTCTAACTGCAGCTGACGGCACAGTTTCTGCAGCTGACCAAGCTTTTTGTTGTGCTTTGCGATTTCTTGTTGCAGCTTGTGGTTTTCCGTTGTTAGTTGAATAATAGTTTGCGCCGCGTTTTCGAAGCGCTGCTTCCACGTCACGCAGTCCTTTTCCAAAACCGCGATTTTTTTGGACATTTTGGTCATTTCGGACTTGCAGTCGTCGAACATGCGGCTCGATTTGCTGATCGTGCCCTCGAACGATTCGTACTGCGCCTTGTAGATGTCCAAGTGCTCTTCGAGCTTCTTGACGGTTTGGGAAAGCATCTTGCAGTTGCCGTCGCTCTTTTTGAGGCTTTCCTCTAAGACCTCGCGCTCCTTTTTCCACATTTCCTTCTCGGCTTTGAGTTGTATGTCCGTTTTCTCTACAGTGGCGCGCGCTAGTTGTTTTTCCAGCTCCATTTGGTGGTGGAGTTTCTTCAGATCTCCCTCCCGTGCGTTGAATTGTGCGTATAGATCCGCAATCTTGGAGGACATGTCTTGGTTGTCGTCGCGGAGTTTGACGTTGGTCGTTAGGTTCTCGTCCATCATGACGTTTATGTCGTTGAGGGTTTTTTGGAACTGGGTCGTGACTTCTTTACGTCTGTCTTCCTCCAGTTTTAACTTTGCCATGTTTTCTTCCTTTAACATAAACAATTGTTAGACGTTTTCAGGATAGATAAGGTGTATACTTGCCTTTATTAGTTTGTTTTGCTTCTGGAGTTCCCTGCAAACGTTTTCTAGCCGGCTCCTGATGTCCACGCTTTTGTTAAGCTCCACAGCGAAGGAGTCCTTTTCCTTTACGACTGAAGTGAGTTTTCCTCCTAAATGTTGGCACCTAAGGTCCATGTTTCGGTATTCGTTATACAGATCATTGTATTTCGTTTCAAGGGTGGCGAATTTTTGAGAATCGGTCATTTCCCCAAAGGATTTCGAGATATTCGTGTATGCCCTTGGGTCCTTTTTGCGCACCTTGAGCTCCCGTTTCTTGTTTTCGTAAATTTGGGTCTCTAAGTTGTCTTCCATGCTGTAAATTGATATTTTGAGTTTGGCACAAAGATATGACATAACCTATAAACACTACTATTTTGGTACATTTTTTGTTGTAGATGTAATGTTTAACGCTGAAACAACGCATTTTTGGTTTGAAGATGCATAAAAAAACTGTAGTACTTACTTTGTTTGTTACATACAGTGTTTTTTTGCGTGTTTGCTATTTTGGCTCTTTTGGTAAGGAATTATTGTTTTACGCCACCGACATTACAGGCGCCCTACTTTACCAACCGGTAGGGGGTATGTGGTTCACAACATTGCCAACAGATGGCTTAGGGTTGAATTTTTGCTGATTTTTCATCAGACTTAAAACTTTACGATTTTGTGAAAAGTTTTAATTTATTTGAAATAACTTTTCTTTTCACGTCACTAAACAATTTTTATCGAGACAATGGAACAACTTACTTCTTATAGTATTTTATCTTTTTATAAGTTCTTTTCAATACCTGAACTTTCCCACGTGTTGTTTCAGTGAATTTTTATTTTCGACGCAAGTTGTTAAATCCGTGTTGCTATGTTTAGAATTTAGGCGCCTTGTGGCGCCATCTGTTTATTTAAATATTGCCGCCAGTTCAAGTTGAATAATTGCTTTTTAAACTTTTTAAAAGTGTACTTATGACACAGAATCACGTATCCAAATAAATATGTATTAGACTTATCATTTATTTAAGAACACCGCAAAACAATATATGTATAAGTATGTTGACGTCGTGGTAAATGCAGAATCAAAATCTATGTTTGACGGTATTAAGACATTTGAAGGTATTGTTCAAAATATCTGGTAAATTGGCAAAACGTATATGTTGTGGCGAGTGCCATCATTTAAATTGAGCTTATATCGTTAAGCTCCCAAGTATGTCCTAATATAAACAAAGACATTTGAAGAGAACGCGTTTTGAATTTAAATAGGATTTTTTTGCACATGTTGTTTTTCTCCAAACGTCTTAAGACGTCTTATGGTCTTCAAGAAGCTTAGCCCTTTGAAGTGCGTCCCAGTGAAATAGTTTCGTGACACAGTTAAGTGATCTTTGTAAAGTGCCTTGTTGTTCAATTTTAGCGTCGCTGATATATCCACAACATTAAAATGTTACTGTTTTCTTGAGGCTTATTATGAAAGCAGGATTAAAATTTTAATTGCGTGGAAAATATAAAAGACCTTACTACCTAAAGGAATTCTTAAAAAACATTTTGTGGATGGTAAAAAGCGTTGCAAAAGTAATTTGCTCGATCAAAAATTAATCACATTGAAACAAAAATCGATTGTAATTACTTGGGTAGATATTAATAAGTATACAATTAGACATAATAAAAGAGCAAACATTGATAATTACTTTATCACCGAGCTAAGACAGTGATGTCCAAACTACTAAGGACAATGGACTCGCCCGCTGACGTAAGAAGTGCCAAATTGCTCCAGGTAAAACACAAAATACTTACCTAATTTTCTCGTGTTAATTAAAATATTACCAAGCAGGAATTAATAGTAACGTCGTCGTTCATCGTTGGAACAGTGGGAAACATCGCAGCCCTCTGCATTTTGTACAGATCCGCCAAAGTTCGCAACAAAAAACATGTTTTTATGCTCACCTGCTTGGCCCTCAACGATTTGGTGGCGGAAGTGGGGATGCTCGTTATACTGAATTTAAAAAAATTAAACTTGGTCCCTATGCAGTGGATATGCGTTGGATACGTCCTTTTAAGGGCTTTTGGCCTCGGTTCAGGCTGTGTGGCTTTTATAATGGCCGTCGAACGATGGCTGGCGCTTACTAAGCCCTTTTTATATCACCAAGTAAGTCCTTAATTAAAAAATTAATTTTTATTAAAATTTAAGACAAAATAAAAATTGTTGTAAATTTTTAAAATTTGGCTAACTTTAAAAAGCTCTAACAAAAAAACGAAAGCCCTTGAAAAAAAACCAATTGCATATTTGGTTTGTGTGGCTTCAAATAAGCCTAAAAACACAGTTTTAGGAATTTTATTTTTTCAAAATTTACCTCATTTTTATCCAAGGGGTAAGGGTCCAAATATTCGCAGTTTTTTAATTGTCACAGCCACAAATAATTTTTGCCACAAATGAATGTCATCAATGCTTATGTAAAACAAGGTGCTGAATCCGAATCTGGTACTTAAAAAGTTCTATCGCTTATACTTTTTTTGCTATGAGCTCGCAAAGGCAACTCCAAACGCGACACCCGACTAAAAAAATGCCCTAGTTTTTAGAAGGATTTTTTTAGGAAAAATTTAAATGCAGATTCGTTTTCTACACCCAAATAGTATTCTACAAAATAAGTTTCTTAGTAATCGGAGACAAAAAAATTTTTGCTAAATTTTTTGGAAAACTTTCAAAATTTGACCAACTTTGAAAAGCTCTAGCAAAAAAACGAAAGCCTTTGAGAAAAAACCAATTGCAGATTTGGTTTGTATGGCTTCTAATAAGCCTAAAAACACACTTTTAGACATTTTTATTTTTTCAAAATTTACCACATTTTTAACCAAGGGGTAAGGGTCCAAATATTCGCAGTTTTTGAATTGTCACAGCCACAAATAATTTTTGCCATAAATGAATGGCATCAAGTCTTATGTAAAACGATGTGCTGAATCCAAATCTGGTTCTTAAAAAGTTCTATCGCTTATACTTTTTTTGCTATGAGCTCGCAAAGGCAACTCCAACCGCGACACCCTATTTTTTTAAAAGTGCTCTCATTTACAGAAGGATTTTTTTAGGAAAAATCTAAACGCAGATTCGTTTTCTACATCCAAAAAGTATTCTACAAAATAAGTTTGATTGTAATCGGAGAAATTTTTTTTTTTGGGAAAGGGTCAAAATATTTGAATTTTTTTAACCCATACCCCTTTGATAAAAAATAGGGTAAATTTTGAAAAAATGAAATTGCCTAAAATGTCTGTGCTTTTAGGCTAATTAGAGACCATACAAACCAAATCTGCAATCAGTTTTTTTCCTAGGGCTTTTGTTTTTTTTTTGAGTTTTTCAAATTTGGCCAAATTTTTTAAATTTGAAAAATGCTTAGCAAATTTTTTTTTGTCTCCGATTACAATAAAACTTATTTTGTAGCATACTTATTGGCTGTAGAATACGGATCTGCGTTTTGATTTTTCCTAAAAAAATGTTTCTGGAAATTAGAAAACTTTTTGTGTATGGGACATTCCATATAAAAGTCGATATAGTACGTCTATTTGTCCAAAATAGGAAATATGTAGATTAAGCTATAAATATGCAAATGCATAGGACCATTTATTATACACCTACGATTTGAATGAGTTAAAATCCTTATATATAAAAATTTGGTATCTTTTTTGCCGCGGCCCAGAGTCTAATGTATTCAACAATTTCGTTTTTATGGAAAAAAATCACGCTGGTTGCAGCATACCTGCTTATTTAACATAACATGAAAGCGAAGCCATGTTTGGTCGAGGCATTATATTACTTTAATCTTTTAGAATCTGCATTTATAATTAATTGTGCAGGCATTACCATTACGCTTTTGCAAACCAAAAATCAATTCCACTTCCAGGTAAAATTATATTTAGCATAATCAGACCTATTTGCAGGGGAATTACATTTTTTAATTATAACATAAACAGGGCGCTGAAGTGGGCTTTAAGCTTTTAAAAAAGCTACAAAAAACCAATTCATTCAAGCACTCGACAGTAAACACATTAATCCGGAAAAATAGGTCAATTCAAACGCACTCCTATTCATCACAAATAATCGAGAAAATAACCTTTCAATATTTCAGTTTGTGACTTACGAAACTTTAAAAAAATGCATGCTCGTAATGTGGGGTGCTTCCGCATTTTGGACGTATCTACCTTTACTTGGTTTTGGGCTTTATTACAAGGACAACCAGTGCTTCCGGTACCGAAACGCTTCAGTTTGGCAGGACCAAATCTACGCGTACATTTTTCTGGGTTTTGGTAAAACCCCCTCCTTCATTTAAGGCCTTTTTCTACTGAGTTTCTTTACAGGAAGCACCATGTGTATCTGCATCGCGCTTTTAAACCTAACCCTAATGTGTCAATTGACGTCGTACAGGGTTTTAATTCGCCGAAACAGCCGTCTCAACAGCAAACGGTACCAAACCCCCGACGAGCTGGCGTTCGCCAAACTTATGGCATGGCTTTGCGCCATTTTCTTGGTGTGTTGGGCGCCGCAAATGATTTCAATCCCTCTGGCGCAATTCCACCCTGAGTCGAGTTTCGTAAGGAGCTTCTCCAACATGGCAGACATCCTGATGTGCGTTTACTTCACGCTGGATCCTTATGTGTACGTCCTGTTTAGGTATATTGAACAGTGTTGTCCCACAAAGAGGTCTCCAACCCCTACCAGTGGCGGTCTGAACCCTCCCAGTAATAACGAAGTCTAGATCTAAATTTGATTGTGCTTGGTGTGTTATGCTAATTTTAACCTTTACCGCATATTTATTAGGTTTTTGTATTCTTCCCTTTATCATAGGGTAGCTAAGCTGACCCAAATCTGTTGTTTGATTGATTTACCTTAGGTTTGCATGTGCAGATTGAGCATATCTATTTGTAACTGGACTTAAAGGTCAGTAGTTCTGATGCGTCATTAATTCGCCCGCGGGTGGTGATGTTTATGTGGAAATAATGAATTTTTGTCGAATATGAAGAAAATGTTGCTAATTTAAACGCCGTCATGCGACGTTTGATAAATGAAAATCATTGGGCACGCATAGGCGACAATAGCACTCGGGCGACAAAGCATTCCGGGCGACAATGCGTCTTTTAGACCAAATATACAAAAATATAATTTCGAATACTTCTGACGCCTGTCGCTTTCATATACAAGAATTGATGTTTCAAACAAATGATTCTTTTGTATGTGGGAGTGTTTCCAATTCGCTAACATTTTATATTTAACCTTTTAATTTGGGTTTAGCGAAAACTAACATCACAAAATTAATTCGCACGCGACGTATTGCGGTACGTTACACCACTTAAAACCAACCCCTTATAACATTAAGAAAAATCAATACCATTGTGTAATTTAAATCATGTAAGATTCCTGACCTTTTATTCTGTCACATAATTATATTCGTTCAAGTTTATGGGTTTACGTGCTTTTTTTTACCTCTGGTTAACCTTAACTTTTTAATAAAAATCCTCAACTTTGGCTTTTGGGTGTGCTTTAGATCGAATTACTACAGAGCCAATCACTAATCGGAACCTAATAGCCGAAGGTCAGAGCTGTTAGCCTGTCCGATGCAATGTCTAAACAATAATTATTATAGGTATAGAATCTTTTATACACGTCACTTATCATGTATAAATGACGTCTCAAAAGAATACATGAAAATGTAATGTGTTTTAATTAAATTTAATGATTTTGCAAGAATGTGGCGGATGCGCCGGGTAAGCACCATGTGCGTCTTTTCCCAATATCGAGTCACACTGTTGTTGTAGATACCGCGCGGTTGTGTAGGTGTACTTTGCTATCTTAGCGGAATTAATCATATATATACCTGGCACGAACCGAAAAACAATTTTGGATATGATACTTATTGGTTTCGTGATGCCAAATTGCGAAACCATTATATTTATTGTTTCCGATACCAGTTAATTTTTTATGTGTTTGCTTATGGTTTTACGCGAGACACTATAGAAATTACAGGTAAGGTGCTTAATAGGTCATCCTGCAGAACTAATGACGTAATGATTCGCGTGCTTAAAAGAAATTGGCCAATATCGTGCGAGATCCTAATCCGTCAAGTAAGACGCTAATCCTCTGCGCATACGCAGACACCAGTGGTCAGTCCGAAGGCTAGAAATAAAGTTGGAACGACCACTTTTGAGTGAGAACCCAGCGGCAGGTTATCACCATGAATCCCATATACGTGACCGTGTCGATTCCGCTTCTTCTCGTTTTGGCTGGATTCAATCACGCTCACGGCCTTACCACGTTCGGAAAATCGAACACCAATCAACAAGGACCCGCAATACCGGATGGTACGAATTTTATTATTATTTCATATCGCATGCTCTTATATATCTTAGTTTTACTTTAACAACAACCATCATCAAGCAAAAATGTTGAACGGTCTCGTTCTAGTAATCTTGATTTTGAGTGTTGTGCCTTTTGGTAGGTTTGGCTCGCAGATATAATTCCTTAGACTGTGATGCTAATTTTGTGTTTTCTTTTAGCGCAACCAAAGCATTGTACCCATCAAATAGATTGCAACTTCATAAAATCAACAACGTGTTTGAAAGGGTACTGTCTTTGCGGAGACAACACTCATCCGATCAACGGGGCATGCAGCGCACAATATAAGGGTAAGTTTTCCTTCAAACCTCGTATCTAGCGGTATTTATCAAGAGTTGGCGTTGCAAAGCCTCTTAGGCGAGCCACAATTAGCTCCTGAAGTCCGTGGGCTTATTTTTCTTTCTATAAAAACCAGAATTTGCGCCCACATGAAATATAAATACACCACTTTTTGGCTCATAATTATTATTTATTTGTTGTACAATGTTTTGTTTCAAATCGCTCAAAGGCAATAATTGATGAGTTTTTGTTTTGTATTGAAATACAACCCGTATAGAAATCGACACCAAATCGCTCCAGGTTAATTATTTTAAATTTTATATATATTCGCTCCGCACGTATCTTTTGTAAAGAGTTGCTACTTATATTGCGAACTCTATAAATATTTAACGTAGGCTTAAAAGTTTCTATACAACGTGACGTGGGCCGATTTACCCCACACCCGAAAAGTATTACATTGTTTTAATTCAAACTATTAACTAAGCTAACTAAAACGTGGGAGTATTTCGCTAAAGTTTACTTATTCTATTTTCCTAGACATCAGTTAAATTTTTGTCGAAGCAGGCGTAACATTTCTCCGACATTTTTGTAAGCTAAAAATGTTAGGAAGGTAGCTTGCATATTTCTTACATATTTTCTAAATATAAAAAATAACTCAATAGCTAAAATATTTTATATATTTTCTCTTCAAACACAAAGCTTTTTGACCCTTCAATCCCTCAACAAGGCTTCTTTAAAATCAAACAAACAACCACATGATTTTCTGCTATGTTTGATACTTTATTAAAGCAGAATGTTTTTGGAATGTCATTCTGTCTCATTTCATCCAGTAAAGATGCAAAAATTCTCAGAAACTTCAAAAGATTGGTTACATTTTCCAAATTGAAACTAACAAAAATTTGCATGAACTTACATTTTTCCTGTAAGGTATGCTAAACACAAAGGATCTTTATCAAACAAGGAAGATTAAGATACCTACTTATATCCTCAAAGGAGTCTTAAATGGTTTAATACGTCTATAATAATTTGTCTAAAATCTACTTTGAGTAACGCTTTACAAGTTATCTTTGGCAAGAAAACAATATCCTTATTTTAAAAAATTGTTACAAAATTAGACCTATCTCAATATTTATTTTCATTGAGCGCAATAATAACTTAGTTAACCTTATGATTTTCACGCTAATTTAAATAAATATTTACTTCGTAAACTGGTTTCTGTCGGGTGTGGGGTATTCAATTTGTTTAATGTTGTATTTAATTTGTTATCCTCAGTAAGTCGTGCAGATAATGTTGTTGTTATTAATTAGAAAAATAATTGTATTATTTTAAATCAAGGTTATTCTGATTTTTCTCATTACCATTATGGTTGAAAATTCAAAGACCAATCTACATGTAGATAAATTGCCTTTTGACGCGATTTAATATCTTATTAATGAACTTGCCGCATTGTATATATTGTAGGGCTGATTTTTAAAATGAAAACATTCTAAATTTGGCTGCGAATATAAATTAGCTATTATAATTAATTGGATTTTCATTCGACTCGCTGACGTATTTGCCAAGGCAAGTGGTTTTCCAAACTATTTAATATACTTACACGTCTAGCTCATTTTCTGCTAAATCACAAAAAAAGCCAGATATTCGCTAACATTTCAAACGGAATTTTAAACTAATCTTTCTTTAAAAGGTCTTTTTTGCTAAAGCGTATTATCTTTAAAAATATCACAAGTCCTCAATTATTCATAAAAAGCTCACAAGTTAAGGGTATACGTCATTGTTGTTTTTTGAAGGCGCGTGTAGGGTTTGCTCATTAAAAATCGTTTGTATTGTAGGTCCCCGGCATCTTTGTTCCACTGACGAAGACTGTGTTGTTGGAGCCGACTGTAAATTGCCAGTAGCGCCTAAAGATACTTCGGATAAGAAAAACAAACCTGGACTTCAAGGACCTGTCAATAGCGTATGCACATGCCAAGAAGGACTCGTCGAATACCCGAATTCTGCAATATGCTCAGGTAGAAAAACAATGATTCGATTCAGCGATAATTGCTCGAAGGAAAGGGGGTTTTCATTGTTGATGTTAAATGTCAAAGAAAAGTGGTCAATGTAAGGTATAATTTTAAACATTGAAATGAAAGTAATCGATAGCTATGGCGTGCAGTGCAAAATATATACGAAGCTTTTCGAGCAATTAGAGTTGCATAAAGTAAAGTCGATACAAGAATCAACAAAATTTTCGTCTTAAACTAGATTTTTTTTCTAGGAGCCGAACACACACACGCTGCAATTATCCCTGGTTTCTTGCTGCTAATTTTAGCGCTTCTTCTTAAATCTGTGGACTGAACCTGTACCAAATTTGTTTTCTACCATTACCATTAAAATTCAACCGAACCAATTTGGACTAACAGTCGAAGCCGTGAATAAATCCAGTTTTGTTTTCGTCATATTGCTTTAGATCAACAAAAAAAAACCACGTAGTCAAAGTGACTAGTATAGTTAAGCACCGAATCGTTATGTCTATGTCAAATTTTAATGATGTTAATAAAAATTTGCGCCACTTCATGTAGGAAAATAAAGCACACTAGTTACATAGTTCTTAAAATCTATAACTTTATTGAAAATTTTATATGTCTTACAGTAAGTATGTATTATTATTTATAAATAAAAACATTTTAAATTAAAAACAAAGCAGTGTTTCTCGATGCACAATTTAAATAATTATTTACATATACATTTAAAAGGTATACACAGCCTATGTACATTTTGGAATGGGTAAAACCGGCCGTAGTAATGGCACACTTCGATTCGGAAATTTCCAATAGGTATAAAATTCGCTAAAAAAACTTAATCGTTGAAAAATGACATTAAAACAATCACAAGACTTAAACGTAATAAAACAAGCCCAAAACATGAAGTGAAAAACATGGAATGGTTTTATACAACAACAAATAAACCCCCCCCCCTTGCGTTGGCGCGTCGATCTATATCAAAAATATTTTATCGCCGCACCACAAGGGATAAAAATTAACTAATGCTATCTCAGTATATTTAAAATAATTGCCAAAGTAGTAAAAATACTGGGGTTCAAGTAATTGGCACCACATTGCAGATTATCCCTCGGATAAGCCGTAGCCGGTGGGGGCTCATCCCCCATTCGGCATTCCCCACCCTTTTTAGCAAACTCCTCGCCGCAAACCTCTCGACAAGGCGGGCACAATATGGCCCCCTTGTGCAACCACCCGTTGTTGATAATCTTTATGCGTATCTCTTGGTTAGAATGGAAACACGTGTAGCTGTAATTCCCGACCTGAAAAGTTTCAACAGAACAGAAGATTAAAAATTAATAAGTGAATAATGTTGGGCGGTGTGAAAACGTTTACCTGTATGTGTAGCCTATTGTTTTCGCATCTATAGCCATAGCAACCGGAGCCCCAATGAAGCCATTGTCGCATCTGTCGACAAGACCGTTCTTCCCACATTTGGTTTGTGTGTTCAAAGCACTTGGAGTGCACTCCGTATTTTTCCAGCGCGAAATTCTTGTCCGGATCTGAAACAGTTCATTATATTCTATTTTGGTCTCTAAATTGGGTAAGCTACGTACGCGGGTTGTTTTCCGTGTATTGACAATGCGACCCACGAATAATGACGTTCTTGGACTTCCACGTGAACTCCTGAATGTATGGACAATAATCCGCTAGAGTTACGGATCCTCCGTAAAACGCCTCTTGCCCTGAGTCGACATGCTTAATTGCGTCGAAATTCTGAAATTAGATTCGTTATATAATAATGGTTAACTCGGCTTGATTTAGCTGACAACTGCAAATCGATTATAGTCTGATTTACATCCAGTCATCACCACTAATTAGTCCAAGCCGTTTTATCTCTCAAATTACGCTTTTGAACTAAAACCAAACTCTTGGAAAACCTGTAAAAAGTCCTTTGGTACCTGGTAAAGCGTGGGCAACTGTTGATCGTGCCGCACGAGATTGCACAGAGCGACGGACGAACGATCTCCCGTGCATTCCGTCTGCAAAGGATCACGCTTGACTTTATTGCAGAAAGGATGAGTCGACAATCCGCTGCAACGCAACCAACATTAGATCTAGCTTCAAAGCTTCACGTAACTTACCGATCCGCTTTGATGTTCATCCATTCCTTGCAGCTTTTAAGGACGAAATCGCATCCGAGATTCTTACCCCAGGTCATATTCGAGGCCATCGAGTAGTTTGCAGTGTACCAACCCGTATCCTCCATCAATGCCAGTGTGATACGGGATATGATTGGGTTTTGTGTGTGGGTCCCGGTCATTGCCTCGTTCTAACGAAACAAAAAATGTTATTGGTGTTTTTAGGAGAGTTAAAGGACGTACCTCGAAAATGCGCTTTTCCCAATGCGTTAGCTCGGTTCCTTCTTCGCCTTGGTCCTCTAGTTCGGCCCCCTCAAGTTCAAGGCAGTTGAAATAGTTCCTGGCTTCGCGTACAACATTCGGGGTGACCATCATATTCACGGTGCGACTGACAACCCCTGTACGGACCAACCACTTTGGTCTTTCAATTGTTTTAATAACGTTGTCGCTCCATTGGTATGTCTGCAGTCTGAGAAACGCGTTGATTTGTGAAAGGATTAGAATGACATGTTGAGTTACTTACTTTTCATTCAGGACAGGCTTTCCGGTGTCCGGCCGTCGCGGGGTGTACGGATTGCCTTGGGAATCTCGGTAAAAGGCATACAAACTGACGGAGAAGCCAAGCGCGTGTAATATTTCGTGCTTAACCGTTGACAGCAAAATCTCCAGCTCCTGTCGCTTCGTACTTATGCTTTCCGGGCACAAATTCGCATGACCTGCAATCGGACTAAAACAAACATTTATTTCAAATAAAGCCAAAGGGCCTATTGTAGCACAAACCGGTCCAGTGCAGATTCTTGTTGGCAATGGGCGGCGTACGCCACGGTGAGCGACTTGTTGCATCGCTCTGTTTGCATGGCGGAGACGTAAAAGACAAAATCAAAATCGCGTATTCCCTTGCCCTTAGTGGAACCTGGCGCCGTGCCGCAGTCCTGGCCCGAAACGTTGCAGATCCGGCAAGCATCCAAGTGCTCTTTGGGCACCTCAACCTCGCCGCACATGGTGTGCTCCCTGCACGCGTCAATGCAGTGCGTCAGATTGTCTTTTACAAACACCTGAGTGTCGTTACATTTTCTAAAAAACTTTCTCAATTAGTTTCTCTACCCTACATTTTCACCTCTTTTAATTACCTCGTTAAACGAATTACATTTTCTACTTTTCGCACAAACAGCGCTCGTTCCCAGAAATGAACCGCTTGAGGCAAAACCGTATTCTATAATGGATTGAATTACAAAATGTATTCATTACGTGCTCTGACTAGATACTTACGTTAATTAACTCAAATTTTTCCTCGTCTAATCTGTAATAACGTTGATATGAAAAAATGAATGGGATTTATGTTTTATTAAATACCTGTATACGCTTTCATCGTACCAAAGCAAAATCCTTAGTGGATGGTTTACGCTTCTTTTTCTCATTATGTGTTCGTTTTCTATGTGAGTGTGTAGCACCTGTAAGAAAACTTACACATGAGTATTCCAAAGGCCGTGTCAAGGCATTAAAAATGTTAGTTAAGTTAATTTATCTCAATGCAGAAGACACAGATCAAGGCCATACAAATTATTTAATTGCGACGTCAACTGTTTGCTACTAAGAAAAACAATCATTTATGCATTTGTTAGATTTTATTTATTATTATTATGATATATCTGTAATTAACTAAATTTTTTTATTATTATTGCATGAGTATAAGTAGTGATTTTTTATTATTTCATAGCGTGACATCGACATATTTCCACCACAAAACCACGGATGGTGATGTAAATAAGTAAATATCTTCATCTGAAGGCTGTTATTAACTGGAATGATTTAAGTAGAAAAAAACACATTTCCGAGGTATTTAATTAAATTTGGGTTGTCATGACGTTTTTCCGCGCTTCTTTGATATAATATGCCGAGAAGATTACTTTCACTGCTTCTTATTAGCTTGAACCATCTTGTTTATTATAGGTACTTAGGTAGTAACACCAAGTTATGTGATTTCCGTGTTTTCAAGTGTAATTGTTAAATAATTAGCGCCATTCTCCATGATTTGATTTGCATAAAACGTTTCATTTAAATTCCACATCAATCGCCTTTGGCTTCTTCCTGAGAATCTTACTAAACAGAGAATCTTACTTATTAAACTAAAACCTACATAATAATGCTAATAAAAAATTGATATTTGGCGGAAAGCCGTTCCGGAACACTAATTAAACTAATACCTGTAATAAACCGCTTTCAAAAAATTCCCAAATCCTGAATGTCCACTGAGCGGTAACGAATGGATTATTACAAATTATTGATTGACGCTACAGACAAGATTGTATGAAACCAACAATTGCAATGAATATTGATAAAAAGTGAGAGGAGCTCATCTCCAACCAAGGCTACGTTTAGCATGATCTTAAAAATAAACACAGCGGAGTACCCTTGCTTTAAAACAGGTGGCTAACGTAAAAAAGCGCATTATTAAACAATATCATTTCTTAACATGAGGCGAGAAACCGTGTGAAATTAGGATATGTTCTTTTTTCTACAACAATTCAATTTCATCATTAGGGTTTCATTATCCTGTAGTAGAATATAAAAGAATCGCCACATCAGATTTATGTGAATATGACTTAAACGTAAACAAAGAATCTATAAATAATTAATTATTTTATGTAAGTACTTGTTTTAATACTGTACGCGTAATAATTTCCGGACCAAAAAAAGTAATCACGTTGAATTGCCATATGCATAGAGTTATATAAACGCTGTCAATTTAAATGAAAATGAATTTGGGAAGCTGTCACCAATCTTTAGTAATCTGAGTACATTAAATGAAAACATAAAAATTGGATTAAGCTTTATTTCATCTCTGAAAACTTATTTGCCGTCGCTTAAATTTCTGCGAGGGTTGGTGTACCTAAGCGGCTTAATTACGAAATAATATCCGAAGGTGTGGTATAAACTTCACCTTTCGATATATCTTCACTATCTCGCCTTCCATTTCTGCATTAAAAAGGTTAGCTCATTTAAGCGAAATAAGTTTTCTTTTGTACGGCTGGTCCTTCTAGCCGGATATTTCGTACATAACAAGTTATGTAATTAAAACAAGTTGGTATTCAGTCAGTCAGGTGTACCTTTTATGGTGACATTGGTCTAATAAATCGATTTTGGTTTACTGTACTAAAAAACAAATCACGTAGATATTGCTTTCTACATGTCATTTGCAATGAATATTTATTTATTTTCTTTTTGTTTGTTGTGCAAATATTAAGATCTAATTCTGGTCTATTAGTTTTTAAGTAAACCAACAGATTTTTTAAGAATTCTTGCAGAATCAAACTTGCATATTTAATTAAAAAGTTGCCAACTGTAAATGGCTTCGAACGTTTCTGTGATTAAAATTGGACACCAATTCAAACTTTAATGACGAAGTGAAATTCGCTCAGAATTTTGCTACAAACTAGGAAATATTAAAGTAAAGCTTCCTACATCCTTATTATACATCCTGAAAACAGTAAACAAGAAGTTTTCTTAGCTCATGATGTCCAATAAAAGCGTAGGAGGTTCGTTTACTGAATATGCTTATACTAGGTCGCCGGGAAATTTTTATCACAATAATTTCCAATAAACAACAATATAGTTGGGTAATTCTTTTAAATCAAGGCACCCTACCGTTTACATAAGGTCAAAAAATTACGTCGTGCTTCCCATTATTATTGTACAGTATGGTATTATTTAATTAAAATTAAAGAGGATGTGTATAGGGGGGCAATTATAGGACCACTTTTTCGCCGCCACCGCCGCGCGCTCAGTAAACAAACTTTCAAAGCACCTGCCCCAGTTATTAAGTGTTACGTCAATTTTGATATATAATAAAAATTACAGAAAATTAAACAACGATTATCGTTACATATACCGCAACTATTAAAAGGTTGTTGACACGCTCGGCAAACAAACCAGGGCTAATTTAAGGTTTCCTGGTACCGCACCTACAAATCCAGAAGCTGAAGCTTTACAGAAGATTATTCAGGACCCAAGACAATTTTTGTGTCCTTATTTTAAGGGGTACACATCAAAACTAACCTCGTCATGCTTTGGATGGAGATGTCTGCACGTTCTATGTGCACCAACACTGTTAAACACTAGGATGTATAAAAACGTCGCCAGAATTGCACTAAGGACGGATTTCCATTCAGTTTTTTCAGTCATCCTTAAGCCATTTATCGCTAAATACAAAATAACGCGAAAGTGAGGTTATGGCAGGATTTGTTTACTGCGTGACGCGTACAGCAAAGCAACTGTTTGAAACTGGTTTGGTTGTTTGACGATCTCTCGCAGCCTGTGTATGTAGCGTTCTTTGAGACTAGACTGGACCCTATCGCGCAGCTTCCCCGATTCGGAAAAATAACAACTATTCTTCGTAACAGTTTATTTAAAAATTAAAATAAAGGAAACAACAATTTTCTTAAAATAACACTAAAAGCGACAAGTTTCTTTGAACCATTTCTTGCTTTCCTTGCAATTGGCGTTGACGCAATGAGGACATCTATTCAGGAATTTATGACCAACCGGTACTTTGTCCTTAAGATGATTTTGCACGAGGTCAGCCAAGGCTTCGATGAACAAAGGATGATCGTTTGGAGCTGGGACGCGCCTTATATTCTCCACCCCAACCTTTAACAAACACCATTAATACCACTCCTATCCAAAAAAGAAAAAACGTACCTCTTCAGCCAACTCCTTGCAGTACTCAATATCCAATTCGTGCAAAGTCTCTATGTGCTCATTCACAAACGCAATCGGTACCACAAGGAACGTTTTCTTCCCCTGTTTTACGTAACCCCTAATCGCCTCATCGGTAAAAGGTCCTAACCACGGAAGAGGTCCTACTTTGGACTGCCAGACCAATTGGTACGGATTGCAGTTCTTCAACTCGTTCATCACCATGTGAACTGTAGACCCAACTTCGGAGGGATACGCATCCCCACGGTTGACGGTCTAAAACCCATTTTTTACCTTTCGGAATACAAAATTATGCGGGCTTACCTTAAGTGGTATGGAATGCGCAGAAAACAAAATAACAGCGTCCGTTTGCTTGTCAACAGGTAATTGGGCAAGTTCTTTACGAATAAGGTCAGCGAAACATTTAGCCAACAGAGGATGAGTAGCCCATCTATCGATAACGCTTAATTTAAGACTGCTGGGGAAGGTCTTATCTTTGTAGTGCTTGAAAATGGCATTAAAACTGGATCCTGAGGTAGCACAACTGTATTGTGGATACTGCGAAAAAACGATTGCGTGCTCAATTCCGTCTTTTTCCAGGGCGCTAAACGCGTCATGCGTAAACGGCGGTACGTATCTAAACGAAACGTAGTACTTGTGAGGACCACTTTCAGGTGATTTCTTGTCCAGCTCCTGGCACAGCAAGGAACCCTGTTTTTCAGTCCATTTTAATATCGGAGAACCACCACCGATTTCCTGGTACTTCTTTTGTACCTCTGGTGTCCTGCGTTTGGCAATCCAAGGCCCTAATTGGCTGAAATTAGCGCCTGTATTAAAACCAATTGAGGTTTAAAAGTTCCTTACCTAGAAAAGGGCAGCTGAATCATGTCCCTATCCGTCATTATTCGGTTGAGATAATCATGCACTTGGTCTATTTTTTGAGGACCTCCCATGTTCAGCATTACAATTCCTGTTTTGGGGGGCTGACTTGAAAAACAGCGAAAACCCCATTTTTTCATACACTGTGAGCCTAAAAAAACCTTAAATTGTTGAATTATACGTGGAATTGTTATGGAATTTACCTAAAACCAAGGAGCGTTCCAGTTTTGCCATTTTTTCATACAAAATACAGGAATAATTAAAATACTCTTCAATTTAAATAAAGTAGGGTTATGTTACGACATGTATTTTGTGTTGCCTACCTTCAAAACATGATTTGGCACAAAATACTCCGTGCAACACTTCGTGAACTAAACAGCTGATTGTTTGACAGTTCATAAAAAAACAATTTGTTTGTTAAACTTATTTTTACAATAATTTCTAATGTCCGCGATTTATTTACAAAGATGGGTAGAAGAAAAACTCCAACGAGTCAAAATCGACAACGTTAACATTGATGGAAAAGTCTGCGAACTCAAAAAAGTGGCCAGGGAAAAGGTGGATGTAACAAACAACACAGGTAGGTTCTTTGTACCCCAATTAGGATTATTAAAAACGTGAATTTATTAAGTTTTCATGTACTGCGGACTGATATTGGAAGATGACAACAAAACACTATGCGAATACGGTATAATACCCGAGGCGTTCGTAAACCTATTGGAAAAACAACCCCCCAAAAAGGACTCCCCGAAAAAAACACTAACAGAAGAAGAGGTACAGGACCTAGTCGCGCGCTTCAGGGTATTCACCCCTAACTCAGGCTTCAGAAGCCAACTCCAAAGAGCAATTAAATCAGAACTATTCGAGAAAATGAAGAACGCCATTCCAGACCTTGAAAACGACGTAACAGCAATGGCCATACTCCAAGACCCTGAGTTACTTCTACACATGGTGGACCCTGAGGTCGTGCGAAGCATAGGCGCGAAACACCCTGCGCTAATAGAAGGCACAAAATTCCTAGCAAAACACATGCAAGACCAGGCTGTCATATCCGTAAACACACCAGGGACCAGTACTGGTTATTCCTACATATTAGATGCTATGTCGGATGACGAGGAGATGGAATCGGACTCGAATAACCGCGAGGCCTTTCCGCTCACGCGCAACACCTCATACAACGCCATTACGGCTGCGCAGTTGGCCGCAGCGATCGCTAACGCGACTAATACAGCGTTTAACATGAACGCCGCAGGCGTTCCCGCTGCGTCTGGTTCTGGAAGTAACTTAATAACGAACGAGATGTTTAACAGCGCGATGCAAGCCGCGTTTGCTTCGTCCCCCAGCACTCCCAGTCGAAATGAAGAGACTCTTGAAGCGATAACGAGGCGGTTACAACCTCAATTGAGGCAAATGCGCGAAATGGGGCTGTCTAACGATTCGGTTAATGTACGGGCATTGCAGGCTACAAATGCCGACGTACAGGCTGCGATCGAGTTAGTCTTTAATGGTGTAATTGATTAATTTTTTTTATTTTTACTTTTACTTAAAGAATGTACCTTATATTTTGAATAAACGCGCATCTAGTGCAAACTTCCAGTATTACTGTTGTGTATTACTGGTTGCCTGACTCGTGACATATTTTACCGGATCCTGCTTTTGAAGGTTGCGGTGTTTTCCAATAGATGGCGATTTCGCAATATTGACAAAAATAGTGTGATGTATTTTTTTGTCGTAGTCACAGGTGATTTTTCTTTGATTCCAGTCCTTTTATGTACAATTTGGATTGAATTATAAATCTTCTGCTATTAGTTATTTGATTGCTAAGTGCATAAGTGATATTTTATTTACTTATGTTATTTAAACTTTTAAATTTGGCGCCACAATCTAGTTGAAAAAGTGCTGACCTCAACATGGCAGGAAATCAAAATATCCCTAATAGGATAATGAAAAAGTGTCGCCTGTGTTGCTAAAAGCATGATCGTATTGAATTAAAAATATAAAACAACAAGTTATAGACATTAGTTAGATACATTTTGTTATAAACAATTATAGTGGGTGGTTATATAACAAGTTTTTTTGCTAAATGTATTGTGTTGCCAATGTTGAAGGGTGTTTTACGTAAATAAAAGTGTGATTGCCATGCTTTCAGTACAACATGGTTACGCTCCATATTGTTGTTAAAAACGCAATATACAACTAAATCATTGTGCAGGGTTGTATTTATTGTTGCCAGAAGTGTCACAGGATGGCCTCTCATGTTGCAGTCGCGGCTGCTAATCCTGTACCAGGAGATGACAAAAACGTGAACCCTGAAAATGGGGCTTCCTACGCCAGCCTATTCAAGCAGCAAAACAACGCGAACAAGGAAAACATCGGAGAAAACTCCATTATAGAGACCAATGTAGTTGAAGAGGAGGTGAGACCTCAACCTCAGCAGCCAGAGGGGCCCGTGGAAGAGGAGTCCTTCACCCCCGTGGTGAGCCATAGCCGAAAAGAGCGCAAAAGTGATAGACATAAAAGGGAAAAAAACAAACCCTTGGCCAACGGAAACGATAGCAAAAGTGACAAAGCGCACGGAAAGGAACAGCGTGGGGAAAAAGAGGCCAAAAAGGCCGATGACCAGGACGTGAAAAATAAGGTTTTTGTAGAAGCTCCGCTGCCCAAGGTAAACCCGTGGCAGAAGGCGGGGCCCAGTGCGCGCAATGAAGCCCCACCGGTGGCAGAAAGGCGCGTTTTGCAGCCCCAGAAGCAAGCCAATGGGCCATCTCAACCCAAAGCCAAAGATAGAATAAAAATCAGCGAAAAGGTAAGTACAGACTATGTTTGAGTTTGATCTCGTTGAGCTAGATTAGAGCATGACCCGCAGTGTGACCTTAACGCAATTTGGATATTATCAAAATGAAATAGTCCCGCAGCGAAATGTCTTCATTAGACCCAATCAGTTATTTTTTTCATAACAAATTTCAATATTAAATTATTTTAATGTAGTTGCGTTAGTGTAAAAAATTAATTCAAGGTCTACTGCGTTATTAATATACAATACTATTCACAAACGGCGATAAGACATTGTTAGCAACTTTAAAAATATTGTAAACCTAAAAATATGTTATTTACTAATATACGTAATATTTTGTCGATGCCACCAAGCGCTCAGATTCAAGTTGTTCGCATTATGTAATCAAGACATGTGCTTAGTAAATGCAGGTAGAGTAGAACCTTACCGCTTCCACCGCGCTAAATACAAATACGAAGTTCATCTTCGATTACTTTTTTCAAAATCCATATCTGACCTAAATGATGTTTAATAATAACATTTTTGAGCAATTGCCAAGCGTTGAAATCATAAAAATTAAACCTACATAAAAACGCTAGATTTAATACATAAAAATAAACATAAAAATCGACCTTGCACTTGCAAAACTATTAAACTTATCGGTAAGTATATGAAAAAGAAACTTTAACAATGCTTTAAAAAAATGTATAATGTTTTTCGAGCTAGCTAGAGTTATTTTAGCAGCAATTTTTATTATTTTCAAACATTTTCTAATGAGCGCGTGGAACAGACTTTTTTTGAAAAATACCGTAAGTTTAATTTGCATATTTACACAATTTTGTCTATTAGAAAGGTATGCTAACAATTCTTGGCCTTTTAACGCAATTAAAATATGAAAATGAGCTTGTTCAGTTGTTGGAAAATGTGTAGTTTTGCATATTAATAGATATAATGCTGGGATATATAACATTACGCCTTTTTATCCCTTGCTAAGCGATAATTTTTGCAGGCTAGTGATTTTACGGATCCAGGAGATTGGCCAACGCTGGGAGACAATCAACCAGAGGTATGTCAATATATTTTTAAAACTTGGCAGAAATTTTGTTTTGTTTGCGCCAGCAATTTTCTATTTTGTAAACAAACAGTTGCAGCCGCGCAAGTCCAGCAGCCCAGGGCCAAGCTCCAAGGACAAATCCATTGAAGAGGCTGAGGACCGTAACAGAAAGACATCGAAGCAGAAATGGGTTCCTTTGGAAATTGACCTCAGCAAGGCGCGCAAAACTGAGAATCGGCGCAGAACTGATCGCGATGTGCAATCGACTGTTAGCGACAGCGATCGCGACTGGCGCGCTGAAATGCGCGACGGGCATGCGCAAAACGGCCGCCAGCCCAGACCCCAATCCGCTGCGCCACGCGGAAGGGGTCGTACCCGAGGCGGACGACGCAACAACTTCCGCCCCAGAGACTCTGAGTACCCTGTGGACTTTGCGCAGCTCAGCAAATTCAGCGTATCAGGAGACGGTTCCAGCTTCGCCGTACCATACATGGGCACATTCTTCTTCAACTCAAACGGTTATCTAAACTTGGACGGACAGACACTAAAGGACTACATCAAGAAACAGATGTAGGTCTTTGTACGACTTTGATAGTAATATCGACTAATAATGTTTATTTTTAGTGAATACTACTTCAGCGAAGAAAACTTGTGCCGCGACTTCTTTTTACGACGCAAAATGGACACCGAAGGATACCTTCCTATCACATTAATCGCTTCGTTCCACCGCGTTCAGGCACTAACGAACAATCTTGCCGTTATCGTGGACGCTATCACAGATTCAGACAAAGTGGAACTTTCCTCCGGGTTTAAAGTGCGCACCAAACACGATCCAACCAAATGGCCTATTCACGAGAACAGCGGTGATCCCATTGACGAAACGCAACAAATTAACCAACTCCTACCACCACCACCACTACCGAAAAAACTGCGCGATCGCAACTTGGAAAACTTGAATCCGGACGTAGCCGAATTCGTGCCGCACGACACCAATGACATGAAAAACGAGAAAAACAACAACAACAACAAGAAAAACGTGGAAAAGATGAACGTTGACGAAGAGCAAGTCTGGAAAGAGGTTAAAAGGAAAAACAAGGAAAACAAAGGCGTGAAAAAGGAAAAGCCAAAATCATTCGAACGCGAGGAGTTGGAGTTTCACTTTGACGAAGAACTTGACCAAGAAGTGCCTCCAACTGGTCGACAAAACACATTCTCGACCGATTGGACTGAGGACGATTCCGATGAGCTCAGCGACAGGGACGTTAACAAAATTCTGATCGTTACGCAAACCGGAAATGCCCGCGTTCAAAAACACGAAGGTTATGACCGTACCGGGGACTGGACGACGCGCGTTAAAATCACACAGGAACTAGAACAGGCTATAAACGACGGACTCTGCTACTACGAAGACGACTTATGGACAGACGACAACGGCAAGATTGGAAGCTACAAAACCGTTAACTTAATCAGTCAAGAAGCGTTCCAGAAACTGGCACCACCTGCGCCGAAAAAACAAAACCCCAACGTGCCACCTCCGCCGCCGCCAATCGTAAGACCGCAATATCAATTTTAATTCCCCTCTCTAATACCCTAACTGTTTTTAGATGGAAAAAGGACACAGGAACGTACCGCGCTTCTACCCGGTCATGAAAGACGAGTCCGGACCCGATCCGCACACACCCCGCAAACGCAAAACACGACATTCTAACAATCCGCCCGTCGAACAGCACGTCGGATGGATCATGGACGTTAGGGAACATCGCACTAGGACAAATTCCGCTGGGTACGTTTTAAAACATTTAAAAAATGCATCGTTACTAGTTGTATTGTTTCAGCAGCAGCTTTGGTACAAGCCCGAGCGAGAATCACATGGGCTCGAGTTATGGCAGCGTCCCACAAAACCTACCAACCTTCCAGCACCCATCGCATTCGCTTCTTAAGGAAAACAACTTCACTCAAATGGCCTACAATAAATTCCGACTACGATGTCTTAAAGGTGCGCTTATTATATTCCTCCCTTGACAAGTTTTACAATTATGTTTTTCAGAGCGCAAAAAGTTCGGAATTGGACATTCAAACGAAATGAACACGTTATTCCGCTTTTGGTCATTCTTCCTCCGAGAGAACTTTAACAGAACGATGTACAATGAGTTTAAATCAATTGCTGTCGAAGACGCGTCCGAAGGTTATCGCTACGGACTTGAATGCCTTTTCAGATTTTATTCCTACGGTCTTGAGGTGAAGTTCAGACCGCATTTGTACGAGGATTTCCAAGAGGAAACTGTTAAAGATTACGAATCTGGACAACTTTACGGACTGGAGAAGTTTTGGGCATTTTTAAAGTACTACAAGCACGCGTCTAATCTTCAGGTCAGCCCGACGCTTAAGCAATATTTGTCCAAGTTTAAAAGCATTGAAGATTTTCGCGTTGTTGAGGTAAGACTTCATTACGTTGAATATTATGTTTTTTGACTAACTTCTTTGCAGCCTAAAATAAGCGAGATGTTAAAGAACGGTCGCCCAATCTGTCGCCATAAGAATAGAAACAGAAGCGTTAGTGAGAGCCAATCTACTCCTGGTACCAGTTCTTTAAAAGAAGATACAATTAGACGTTATTCCGGAAATGCCACTAATCACAGGTAATTTGGGAATGTCTGTTGTCCTAATGGATTTAATAAATGTGTTCTTTTGTAGAGTTGATTCCGCTCAGTATCCGCAACCCGGAACCAGCGCCCCGGCGGGGACTGGTTTCCGCTTCCAAAGAAATCGTACTCAGTCGTTTGGTTCCGGTCGCATAAAAACAACATCAACTCGCCCGCGTACTGAATCCTGGCGCCAAAAAGAGCCAGAAGGGAAACTGTAAAATTGGCGCAAAGTGGTTCAGGTAAGGAAATATGGTGCTCAAACATTTGTGCTAAGTGCGGTGTAAAATGTACAAATATGGTGTAAAATAGCGTGTGCCATTGCCTTAAATGAATTTAATATTTTTCTAGGACCCTAGCACATAGCAAAATTAACTTAAGGCCGTATCGGTTTCATCAATGTAACATATAAGTGTGTAGCGATATCAAAAAAAAAGAAAGGTTGTGTAAATTTATATCAACCACAATACTCGCTTTTAATCGGGCTGTACTTTGCTTATTATCATAGTCATTAGCTTAAGACGACGCGACGCTAACACTTCTTCTATTTCACTGACTTGGATTGGATGTAGATTTCTCTTCACTTCCTCATTTACATATTTTAGGCCCATCTGAAATCAAATCATTTCATGGAGTCGCTCTATTCAGTTTTCGTGATCGACATGTACTATTTTTAATTTTATTTTGCTTGTTGTTATTAGTTAAGGTAATCTTGATTTTGTTTTTGTTCTTTTTGAAAATGGGACTAAGGTTCCCCCCAAAAAAAGTAGGCTTAAAGAATTACACTAGTTTAAATTTACTATTTTATTACTTAATACTTAGGATATTTCGACACTTCCAAATGATTTTAATGTCCCTGTTAACTTGTGTTGCGCTGTAAAATCTTTTACAATAATTTAAGAACTGAGCAAGGAGTTATGGCCACATCACGGCTTGTTTTATTTGCTCAATTTTGATTCCAGAATTTTTTATTTATTTGTTTTCCCAATGTTTATTCATTTGCTGTAAATTTTACTAATGTGATACAATAATTCACGAGCCTCCTCCTTGCTTTTAATTGTAGTTTTTAACATAAGTTAGTCTAAGTGTGTTCAGGAAGTGTGGTTAGTGAAATGTCTTCCAGTGACACTAAAAAAAATATAAAAACGTCCAAAACTAGTCGTTGTTTTATTTATCAACACTAATAATGGACTCTGTTTCATTGTGTTCCTCTGATGGTTCCCCAAAATATTCTTCAAAGTTAAATAACCCGTTTATTGTTCGCTCAATGTCTTCCGCTGTTGCGCTTTCGGCCTCTACGTCGCCGATACTATCCAATCGTGGCTTTACGTGGTACTGTATCGAGTCTAACTTTTGCCTTGGAGTAGGGATGTCGTATGACCTCGGGTTCGATTCAATAGAGCTCGTGCTTGCGCGTCTCCTCTTGAATTTGCACAGGTGCAAACATCCCCCTAACCATTCGGACAATAGCGACGCGCCGCCCATTAAAAATCCGGCACCCAGGAGCAAAAACATGCCTTGGGTATCGTCGAGCGTCAAAGCACGATCATCGACTGACATGGTCGATAATCTGCTTGTCGCCGACGTAACCTAAAAAACCACTTGAATATCATGTGTTAAAGGAATTAATACGTACGGTACCGCCAGTAGTTTGCCAGTAGCGCTGCGCATTATCTCCCACTCAACGTCGCGCATCATTTTCTTGACCAATCCGCTTTGGAGTATGCGCAACAACCCCGTGTCCAGAATCGACTGGTAAACGGAGTACTTCGGGTACACGATTCCAACGCCGAACGGCGCGAAACACTCCGATGTAATGTGCAATAGTGAACGCTTACTCCTACAATATTACGCCAAATATTAAATGCCTTTTCCTAATTGTTAAACATACTTTGTGGTAAAATTCGTACGAATAATGTAGCTCAACTCGGCCTTTGAACCCAAAAAGGCGTACGACCAAAAAAAGGCCTTTGTCGTGTTCCTCAGACCGTCCTCAACGTTCGGTACCAAATCCATGTTCCTCAAAAGACGTGCCGTGACCACATCACTTGAATTCGCGAACCAATGCTGCCACCCACCTTTTGCTACAAAAATAAACTCAAAACTATTGTTTTGGTACCATTTTAACTTACATAGAGTTCCGATTTGGAAGTGCTTGTCCAGTAATTCCTCTGCTGAATCCACTACCGCAGGAAAAACAGGTAAGGTAACAAAAGCAATGATGGAACCAGTATAGCATGCCGTTATAATAATAGTAAACAACCAGTAGAACCCAATTAGTACCCTAGTTGCCATTTTAGTAGCCTTAGTCCACGAGTCTTTCCCTACGAACGTAAACGCGTTGGTAAAGGTACCAAAAACGTACCAGAACATGTTTTCAATCTCTTCCGGATTGCGCAACAGCGGCTTTAAAGTGTGTTTGTCCAAAAACGCCATTGGTATTATGGCGAACAAGTACACGAAAATAAGAGCCAGCCAAACGCTCCAGTGAAACGGACCCATTATAGCGCGGTACCTACAATACAAGTTCTGTAGTTTAGTTTTCATGGTGCGCATGTCAGATACCTTGGGAGAGCCGTTGACGCAAGCGCAGCAAACCCAGCGCAATCCTGCGAATGTAAGTATGAAGTTTCGGCAACGTTGAACGCATCAACTGTTATGTACACCCCGCCAATGCCCAAATTGGCCTTTTTGTCTGAAATCGACTTGGTGACTGAATCTGCTGACCTACAACAGTACTGCTGTACCTTATGGACTTAAATTTATGTACAATTACCCCAAGGTGTGAAAATCCTTCGCCTCACGATAATCAGTAGTGAAGTTGTATAACTTGGACAGCAGATTTACGATCCGTACCTCAAGCCCGTCCCAAATAAAATCGTCATTGTCGGACAGCCCGCGCTTTATGACGTAAGGCGGTTGGTGCGCTAAACTGATCAAAAATCTATGCCCTGAAAAGCCGTTTGACATTTTCTTTGGGAAAAGCGTACTAATAGTACGCGTAAAATTGTTCTTGTTCCATGCCGTTAGGACCCTGTATTTACTCGAAGCGATGGCGTCAATGTACAATTCGTGCGTAAACAAGTTGTATGGCGCTTCCTGCAAACAAAAATGCCATTTTTGGGACGCTAAAAGTAGTACTAACCTGATCTGAGGAAAAAACCGTATCTGACTTAGCGACAACCAGTAAATTTACGAATTTTTGCGCAACCTCGCTCGCCAAAAACTCGTACACGCGCCACTGCGACGATCGTGCGATTATTATGACTTTGCTGTTCGTTTGCGGACCAATTACGTCCTGACATCGCATAACGTCGTTTAGGATAAGTATATAGTTAACGCAGGAATCTGTTCTCCTCACGAGGTTAAGATTGGACATCGTGAAGTCGTGGCGAATTTCGCCGTGGACAAAGGCACCAGGGTATCCTTGGAGCAGCGCTGTCATGAATAATTTTTCAAACCCATCGTTGAAGCGTTCGTATAGTATTATGGTCGAACAGCCTGATAGGTATTTGTTCGCTATGGTAAAGACTAGCTCCTTAAGTGAGCCGATTTGGTCGAAGGCGTTGGTTAAATCTAGTAAAGCGTTAACCCATTTCTCTTCTTTGGATTTTTCGTGCGATGCTTGTAATGCGCGTTTCGGCTTAAGAGCCTCGGTTGAAAATATTATCACGATAATTAGTAAGACTGTTCGGTGGGACATTGTTGCGTGAAATGTTTTTTTGTTCGTTTGTTCTACAAGTTCATTTTTTATGCGCAGGTGGTCTCAGTAGTATTTATTAATAATGCAGAAACTAATCCGATTTTTTTTATTGCGTTTGGATTGAAATGAAACAATTGGTATTGAAAATATTTTATTAATTAATATAATTTATTGGTTTATCACTCACTGGTTCATACAAAAAGTTCCGTATAAAAAAATAAATTAACCCTACAAAATGTAGTAGCAGTGCAAATTTGTCGAAAGGAACAACCACAAGTATTTACAATTTACTATTTTAAGGCCATTTGAATGTTAAAGAGACATGGCGTGGACGTCTCTCCAACTGAATAAACCTATATTTACAACGCAAGAATATAAGTAAATCATTCTAATAGAGAATAATTTACTCATAGTCAACATTAAAAATGCACACAAAATGATCTGCCTTGCTTGCATCCCTGATTAAAATGACAATGGCCAATAATAAATTAACTTAAACATAGACTTAATCCTCGATATCGTTGTCGATCTTGCTGCTTCTGATTCCCGTTTGGCCGGTCCATGGGTAAATGTCTGGACAGGGTTGACAGGTGCGCATGTATCTTACTCCGGATTTGTGCCACAAATTGCAGACCTTGGCGTTATTACAACGTTTTGGTCGGTCCTAAAAAAAAACCACATTATCCACTTGGACTCCTATAATCTTAACTTAACTTACGGAGAAATCACACTGGAATGGTTGGAAGTTGCCCAAACGAGATGTAGGTGTTGGATCGCGCACCCATTGTACGGCTTGCCAGTTGGTCATAACCCAAACGTCCTTCATCGCAAGAATAGCGTCAAGGAATTGGATAAATCCTTCTTTGTGGTGTGGCTGCGTGAACCAAGCTGCGTGATAAAAGAGTCCAAATGGTGCCCTGCAAAAGAAACATTAGTAACAGTACTGAATTAGCCTTTGCAGCAGTACCTGTTGGTGGTGTAGTGCCGTTGGAAGTTCTTCATGATCATCTTAAACACGCCATCAGGGTCTGAAGGGTTACTACAAGCGTCACCCATTGAACACCGGCCTCCGTTCAAGTCTTGCCACATCACCATGGGTACTTCCCAGACACCAGGGTACGATCTAGTTGGGCAGGGTGGAATCATGCAGTCGTGGAACAGTTTGTAGTCCAAGGTGTATGGCCAGCTTGGTGGTTTGTTTTCGTAGATAGGCATAGAGGAGTCGTAGGTGAAGTTCGAGTCGTAGAGCATCTTGAACATCTTGTTCCCTCCCACTGAGAGGAAAGGTGCGCGCATGCCCCGTACGTCCTCCAAGTGAACGCCTCCGTAAGCTGCGAGGATTTCTCGTTGTCCGGCGACTTCGCGAGTCCATTTCTTTTGCGAGAACTGCTCTCCGAAGCTGTGCCTAATTGGGTCATAATGTTAGTGTTGTTTAGACATTATAGGAAAAGGCCAAAAGATACCGCCACCAGAAAAATACTCAAGCGTGCGCTATTAGGGCGTTATTAGTGCACAAATTGTCTACGTCTAGACTTACGAAACGGTGTGGGATGCTATTTCATGTCCATCAGAATACAAGTTTTGGACTTGGCTGTAATCAGTCCATTCATGCGACACGTAAAAGGTCGCACTAATCGGGCATCCATTAGGGTTAGCTCGGTTCTTTTCGAACAAATCGCTATACAAGCCCTTGTTCAGATCGTTGACAGAGTCGTCGAATGTAAGAAGGACGATTTGTGGCACTTGCTCAACGGGGATGTCACCTATTGGTTAGTAGCAGATAGAAAAAGACAAGTCACTTAGAAAATGATAAATGAAATAGAGCCTGACAAAAAGCGCGACAGTATGAGGCCAAAATAGAGGGCCACTTACGACACAGTGTGTGAGGCCATCTCGTGGCCGTCAGCGTACAGATTCTGTACCTGGCTGTAGTCAGTCCACTCGTGCGAGACATAGAATGTCGCGCCTATTGGGCAACCATTAGGGTTGACACGTCCATTTTCAAAAATATCGACATAGTACTGCTTATTTAAATCGTTAACAGCGTCATCGAAAGTTAACAGTACTATCTGGGGCACGTCCTCGGCCGGCAGGTCGCCTGTGCTTGGCCAAAAAGTCAAGTCAAGTACTTGGTACACACTATATTACTTACCGGGGATTTCTTTGCCACCGCAGCTACAATCAGGCAACAAGCAGACGTCTTTACGGCATTTGGCAGCGGTCTTGTCGGGTTGGGGTTGAGGGTAGATGGGATCGGGGCGACGAGGGGGGAACCTGTAGACGTCCACGAATTCCTGGGCTTTGGACACGATCGATGTTGAAGGCTTGAGTGTTGGACGGGAACGTCTACGCAATTTTTATGTTAATCGACCCGAAGAAGAATTTTTGGGGTTTACTTACGGTGGACTGGTACCTCTGTTAACATTGACAGCAACTTCGTTAGTAGCGGTGTTGCCGCTAGAAGTGTAGTGGCCACGTCCTCTGCTTGGAGTTCTACGGAAACAATTTAATATTTATCTCAGTTTTGCTACTAATAGAGTGCGATCAAGCCACCGGATGGTACCATGCACATATTGACGATTTTTGGTATTTTCGGAACTGTGGCGCAGGGACAAAGGGGTTTATACTTGTGTGTTAATGAGTGTGCAAGTTAAGGTCACAGTTCGGTCCAAAGTCAACTACCAAAGTCTCTTTGTGATTGTACTAATAGGTACCAAAAGCGTGTTACAATAAGAAAGTTAAAATGAAACGGTGCTACGTTAAACATAAAGACGGTGTACACATGCATAAGAATTGCGTTTACTATAGTACCTTACAGATTCGTTGTTTAATTTATTGTCGCTAGAATTCGAGGTTTGCTTGACGCGCGCTCCACCGAGGGCTATCATACTCTTTATCGCTGCATTTACCCGGGATACTCGTGCAGGTAGGGATGGGGAAGCGGGGGTGGTCTTTGGAAATACGGGTTTATAACTGGGGGATTCGTCAGGTTCATGCTTCTCTTGGTCTTCTTCAGCACGTAAAATCGCGTCGAGGGACGGTACCTCTACAGTATTGCGGAAAGGTTGTTTGGGCTCGAGGTAGTGGCGCAGTTTTGAATTTTTTACGTGGTTTGAGTTAAAGTTAGGTCGTTCGGTTGTAGTAGTAGTCGTACTGGTAGTAGTCGGAACGGTACTGGTAATTTCGGTCGTTGTAGGAATGGTACTGCTCTTTTCTTGGTATCTAAAGGTACTAGGCGTCACTACCTCTCTTTCCGCTGTTAGTTCGAGTAACTCATTATTAACGGCCAATGGGTTAATAAGCTTTCGCACGGCTTTTAATGTTTTGACATATCTATCGTCTTCATTCGCGGGTGAAACTGATTTGTTCCGCAAAGCAAAAGGTTGTGTGTAAAAAGACCTAGGTAAAATAGACTTAAGAAAAAATTTTGGAGGAGAATAGGTTGTAGGCACAATGAAAGTTTTAGCATCATGTGTTAAGTTTCTTATAGACTCCGAGACTTGGTCAGTTGACTTGGGGGGTTTAGTAATATGATAAGCAATAGGTAATGAAAAAGGCGCAGGTTCTACGGCCCGTAACGGAGCATGCAATGAATCGCTTGGAAGGGTGTCAACTTGACTGAGTGTAAATTGTCTAGGGGTGATGGAAGGAGGTGGGAGGCCCGGGCTTTCAGGGAAAGTAAAGTTTGAAAGTTGTGTTTGTTTCTCAGGTGGTGGTTGGGAGCTAAAATAAACGCAAATTAATGTGGTACTACTCTACTTGGTTTTGACGAACAAAGCATGAGGACAGAATGAGTCTACAAGTATGTAGTACCTTGAGGGGGCTGTACTTTTAACAGTTCTAGACGTGGTCGTCTTTGGTTCCTTTTTAGTCGGTTTTGGGATAATTCTATTTGTAGTTGTTTGGGGCTTATCCTCTACACTTATTTCGTTCCTGTCGCCCCTGCTTTGACTTAACCTACTGCTATAAGTAAATTAACCTTTCATTGGGCGAAAAAGTCAAGGGCTTTCACAACTGAAATATAAATACGTACCTAGATGCTGGTTGTCTGCTCGATGGCCTGTAATTAGCTTGGTCATCTCCCTGCTAAAAATTGCGTTAGTACCGGCGGATGATTTATTCCCAGCCATACAAACCTGATAATTGTCATCGTTGTAATCGGATACACCAGGTTGTTGATAAATGTCTTGCGTATTGTAATTTGTTTGTATGAAAGCCACATTTCCACGCTTGGGCGTTTCAACTTCGGCAGAAGTTGATGTAGGCGATGGCGTTCTGCGGTACCCGGTCGTACTCTGCTGCTGCTGGGAACCACTATTGTAGTTGTTTTGCTGTGAATACTCTGTAATTTTTTATTAAATTAGTTGTCGTAACATTTTATGCTTGTCATCGTTTTAAAAAGAAATGCTTGGTACTTACCAACATCTTTGTATAATTCCACATCATCGTCGTACAAAGGATAGTATGAGTCGTACGCATTCCCTGTGTAGCGACTTGTATTGTACAAAGCGCGAGCTGTAGCTGTTGCTGATGGTGCCACCGTCGTTGTCGTAGTGGTCTCAACTCTATTCGTATAATAACAAAAATTACACATTTATGTACATTATGGTTTAATTATTAGCACAACAAAGAAGTATTAGTCTGTACAGTCATGCAGTTAAGTCCAACGTCACAAATATTACCTGTGTTTGTCAGTTTTTACCCTAGTTTTAACAGTCATCTTGCCCCTTTGGCGCTTTTTTTCCCTTGATGGGGGCGGTACCGTCGCCCTAGTGGTCGTCTTTATTCTTTTTCTAACTGTGGTCGTCTTAGAAGTCGTAATAGTGGTAGGTTTAACGGTCGTACTAGTAAATGGTGTAGGGGTTGATTGTAGCACGGTACTGCTACTGCTATTTTTTAAACCCGTTGGATTTTCTTTGTATTTGGCGCTATATATCATTTCTGGTGAGGCTTTAGGGGTGCTTTTCTTTGGTACCAGTACTCGCTCAGTCACCTCTTCGTAGTCGTAGTAGTACTCGTCGTCATCTGGTTTAAGTTTGCTCGAGTACTTGTTTTTCTGGGGATCGTAAGATTCATCAGAATCGTCGTAGTAATAGTACTCGTCGTCGTCATCGTATTTTTCTTTGGTATGTTTTTCGACTACAGGTACTGATTTGTACACTTCGACTGATGGCTTAGGACTAGTTTTCTTTTTTTCGAATTCAGGAAAAACGTTTGGAGACGTCGATAGTAAACTTGACGGGGTGGTACTATGATTTTTTAAAGGAGTGTATACATTTGCGTTATGAAAGTGGTACTTCGCTATGCTGTCTATGATATTTACTGGAAAGTCTTTGAAATGGTTGTTATGCGTAAAATTAAAGATTTGTTTACTAAAGAGCGAATCGTCAATTTTTTTTGCTTGCGCTTTTCTTACGGTTTGTTCAGTCGTGTGACCATTTCCGATGCTAAAATATAAATAGTTGTCGCGGTGCTGCGGCGTTGTCGCCTGCACCGAGGGAAGATAGCGGTACGTATAATCCTCTAGTGATTTAACGACCGGTGTCCTGTGAACGTACGAAGACGACAAGTCTTTATACTGAGGAATAAAGGGTAAGAAGACATCGCCAGGGCTGGCAGTACTAATGTATGTGTACTGAGGACTTGGAAATAGATTTTTTTGCGCCCCTAACGGACGGTACTGTCGCTCTATACTAAAAGAAACATGGTTTTGTACCTTTTGATTGGTGGAAGACTAAAGTGGAATTTACCTTGTGCTTGCTTGTCGCTTTTTCCTTCGTTTAAAAGTCAGTTCGTTTGTCAGTAAATCAGTCGATGTCAAGTCGCTATCGAATAATACAATCGTAAGTATTGTGCTTGCAATTTTTCTGCAGCGTCTTACCTGTATTGTTGCTGGTCTTGATTTTGATGAATTCCAAATGATATGACTCCGATTTTTTCGCTGCGGCTATTGTATGTCTGCAAAAGAAACAAACGAGATGCAAAAAGGCTACATTGTGGATAGAGGGACTTACAGGAATGGCGTTGGTGTGTCGCAGACCATCGCGGTCGCGTTGCACTTGCCCGATGGTGGATGGCTGCCCACGGTAAACGCGTTGCTGCCTATCGTTTTCTACTTCTTCAGCAGGGGGCAGCGACTCCTCGGTCTCAGCATACAATTGCTGCTGTTGTTGCTGCTTAATTATTTCCTGTTGGTTGTGGTGTAGATTGCGTGGTTGTCCTCTGGAAGTGACGACCGCAGCGGGCTGTGGGGGCGGTGGAGGCGGCGTGAACCTGGTGCGAGTTTCCTCGCGCTGTTTCGGAGGAGAAGCTGTCGATGGCGAGGGAGCATCCCCTAAGCCGTCGCAACCTACGTTCCTTGGCCAGTCACAAGTCTGAAGCTCGTGGCTGTACATAAGTCCGCCAGTGCAGGACTCCAGCAAAGCACCCCCGAATACGCAAACGTAATATTGGGTGCAATCATTTGGATGGGGGTAGTACCCAAACTCCTCTGGACAGTCAAAGTTAACGCCGGCTTTAACGTCCGCAGCGATCGCAATGTTTCTACTTAATTTTCTTTGTGCGTGAGAGATACCTGCAATTAAAAATGTTATGACATAACTTCTTTAACCAGTTTATCAGATAAGATCGATCGAGAATTGGCACGGCTGTGGTGTGCTTAATTTTTCTAATGTCGCATTCAAATTAATGAGTATGAAAAAATCAAAACAATGAAAGTAGTTTCATAGACTCAACATGTTATCTGTGCAAAGTGGGTCATGCTGAAAGTTGATTTTATAAATTATTATTAGTAAAGTTAATGCTATTGTAATTTCGATTTTGTTTGATTTTTTGCCTTATAGGTACGTGTGTTATTGACAGCAAAAAAATTACATTATTTTACCTCATTATCATTCTTTCAAACACGAAAACTATTACAATCATTATTTCGTACTTAAATAAATTTTAATCATTAGATTGTAGAGAGATTTGATTGGGTCGAATTGGGCCAATATTTAAGACGAACGAATGTGCAAGGTCTTGCTCTCAAAAAGACAAGTTAAAATATGAAAATATTCTTGCTTTATTATTGATACCTAAATCCTTACATATTTGTTCCCATTAAATGTAAACTCATTTGCATAATACTAAATAAATTATTTACATAAGAATACATGGTTAAATTGTAATTACTTCTATGGTACCATTCAAAGATTAGTAAATGACAATTTGAAAGAATTTTTAAATTGGAAACAAACCACAATAAGCAATGATGCGTTGCGTAACTTTCTGGGTAATTGCTATAAGTTCAAATTGAAATTACATTACAGTATAGTTTTGAAAGGGAAAACTACCAGACATTGGTTTTAAAGTCTACTGCTTCCATTCATGAACGGTATCAATTTTTTCAGCTAATCGTTAAAATTAACCGGACAATTACCCCATGATTGGGAAAATAGTGTCTTTCATGCAGTTTCAAAATGAAACAAAAAAATTGATTACTTCTTCTTGAATCGTAATAATTTGGTTCATTGTTGCCTAACCATTTACAACATGATTCGTGTGAAAGGTCAGGCGTAACTTAATATGTGAATTGTACTCTATCTGTGTTTTATTGCCTAGTTAGATTCTCACGTTTTTACTTTAATTTTACATGTTTGGCAACTATAGGTCTTCTTTTATTAATCGATCTCTGTGCTGCCAGAATTTGGCAACTTCTTATTTCAACAGAAGTTATGAACGCTAGCGAAAGACATTTAAATCCTCCTTTGGTTTTAAAGATAAATATAATGAACAAAAAATCAGATGTAATGAAAGTTTGCTACTAAAAATATTTCTGTCGATAATTGAATTTTTAATTTGCTTGCTAAAAATGGGATTTTACACTAAATTCTTTTGTTGAAACATCTATTTGTTATTGCTTAACATGTTTTTGACACCTGTGTGACTAAAACATGACCTTTTAGGATTAGAGTTGGGAAATTGTTTATAAAACATCAAGGTTCCCAAAGTGTGGGACGAGCAAAAAGTGCATCACATAGAAAATGGCCAAGTTGGGCAAAGATGCATAACGTTTAGCATGTGCACGCACGTTTCGGATTTAAATAAAAAGTGAAAAATGATTTTTAATTTATTCAGAGCTTTCAAATTGTGTTTAATGATGTTTTTTCTCACGTTAGGGCAATGAAAGTAATTTTTACTTGGTCAGCGCTTGGTCTCATTTGAATATTAAAAGATGTGCGTTGCTTTTAATTTTTCATATCCCACGAAATTCGGAAAGGACAATTATTCAATTAGTTGGGTGAATTCGCGATAGTTGTCTGTTGGCGAGGCCGTTCGGTGGCAACGAGATGGGTGTGGTCCAAAGACTGACCTTACAATCGCTACCTTCTATCTATCTAGTATCCTTATTGTTTTCGCAGATTAGCATTACTTCATTTTGCGCAAATGGGCGCAGCTGTATCAAAGATCAAAAGGGCGAATCGAGCTCCTTGGTCCTCAAAATCATGACCTGTGATATTTTCAAATGCATTATTAGAATTTTAAGATGACGTAAAATTATGCAATGAAATGCATGTCACAACAATAAACATTTATATTTGTCTACTTGGCATTCATTATTTCATACCTACTTGCCACATTATTTAATGAATTTAAAGATTTACGTTATTTTTATAATTTGCCCAAATTAACGAGTTTAGCTGCAACTTTCTATAGCAAAAAATTAATTAATTATTTTTAACATAGTTCTACAATTGTCGGTTTTGCTGCGATTTCAATAAAAGAACCCAGCGGATATAAGTTTTACAATTTATTCTACCTACTTTCTTTAACAAGCTTGTGGACAAGTATTCAAGAAGACCATAAGGCGCAATAAAATAAAGTAAAACATTAACTTTAATTGCTGATGGGCCATCGCTGTTAAAATTTGAATAGTCTTTGCTCGAATCAACTTCTGAACGCATCAACACGTTCCAAAGATGGTAAATAATTGCTATAGAAACTAACCACATTAGCGTCACGTAAAATATAAGAATGATAGAAAGCATCGAATAATGGGAAAAATAAATGTAATTTCCAATACGGCGACGCGCGACCATAGGCTTAATTATTTCGATTCAAGTTTAAACATAGTAATTTAGGCTTATTACAATCCGTAAATGGTAAATACGTGACACTCCATCATTATTAAGAACAACCATTATTATATAACTCATGAGGTACATGATGTCAAAAACGCATTTTTCAAGAGAGCAAGTGTTCCAAATTAATTTAGATTGTCCAGGTGTACCTATGACATTATCAAAAATCAAGATCACCAGTTTTGAAACATGTAAATTATGTAAGCGTTATTTTTGCGCCGTGCTTCAACAATTATTGTTTAAAGTTCGTCTAATCATAATTTTACTCCAATAAATTAAGAAATTGTAGGCTTTTATACTGAAATTAGAACTGACATATCACGATCTGTTATGTATTACTACTACTCCCAATTATGACGGTTCTTTTTTTTAATAATATCATAGCGATTCTTATATTCTCATTGAAGCGCGATGGGTACCTAAAGTATTTATTTACTTTGCGATAGACTTGACCTGTTTACTCATCGTAAGTTATGCTAAACAGTGTTGTTTTACAATTCACTTTTTAAATCATCGTTTCTTTGTCGAGATTTGAATATTTGCATGTCGTAGGTATACCAAATTCGAGCACTTACTTTCTATTATATAAACCATTTCATTTTAAGCTTAATATACTAGTAATACAAATTAGTTTATGTAATTGTATCAAGTACGTTTTACTTTCGTCTCTTTAACTTTGCAGTAACATGTCTGCTTTCTGAAAGCTAACATTTCTCCCCTTCTAAGTTTCGAAATAATTTTATTTTTGGCTTTGGAAGATCATAAAATATGCTGACCATCACCGAGCGCTTAAGAAATAATTACCCAAATTAAATTATAGAAACATCCTTCAACCATCAATTGAATTGCTTAAAAAATTTCAGCTCAAACTTGATGATTTTGATTAATTTGCATATACGTTTCTTAACTTATCTTTTTTGTACAAGGTTGGTGATAAATTTTCCCAAATTTAAAAAGGTGGAGCCTTCATCATTATTCTAAGTTATAAACAATGCGACATTGATTCATTTTCAGGGGGTTAAACCAAAATGTGGGTGTACAATTATAAAAAGCCGGTGCGCGGCTGCCAGCATACAAAAAATACTTTCACTAAATAAACATAAGGCTTTCACTTTTTTTATTCTAAAATACGCTTAGCAAATGTATGTAACATGTGTTTAAATGTTTGTTACAATAACCTATATAAGAATGCGTGTTGCAAATTGTGGGAAAAGTGATTGTATTTCTTAGGTACACCATGGACACTTTTAAATCTTTTTTATTGCACTTTGTGCTATGACTTAGCACCGTATTCTTTTGTTTAATATTTTGTTAAATAATTTCAAAACTGAAAGCTAAAAAAATTGTTTTCTATCATTTTTTGCGGCAATTTGCCATGACACACTATCCTAAGTACTCCAAATTTTATGATCCTTTGTTGTACATAAAATGCCCGATTGATTGCAATTTAATCTGATAGTGAAGGTTGCATTGTTAAAACTTCAATTGCGCGACCCACATTATCGTTCTCATGCTTAGTTTTCAACCAAAAAAAAAAAATGGAGTTCACACTACCCTATACGTTGTGTCATACCGAATTATATTATATGGTAATGGTGCTCTGAATTACAATATGTAACATAGTGAAAGTACTTTGTAAATACGTGCTGCAACCTTGTGCAAAAAAACGCCAAAATAAAACGTCCGGGTACACCTTTTTCACAAGGCTGAGTCTTGACATTTTTTCGCGGTAACCGCGGTTACTTCCGTCTTGTTCACGTACGTGCCATCGCCTCCGGGAAGGACCTTTTTCTTATAAAACGATTGATTAAAATCTCCAGTTTGTCTTGCTCAAGATGCTCTAGACCTTAACTTTAGATTGGATCTGATTGATTGTAAATTATGAGAGATTGTCTGTCTATTATTTGCATTTGCAACATAACAATGGCTATTCAAAACGCATTGTCCATTCATTCACAAAACATCTGATATACTTTTGGTATACCACTCAGAGATTAATTTCTCTAGTCTCTTTGAAAGGTGGGGTTTTTAACATTAGGGGTTTAATTGATTAGAAAAGTACCTATTTGCTGCATTTAAATGTCATTGCATAAGACCCACAAGCGTCAATGTGCAAGATTGAAATTATTGAACGGAAGGCAATTCGATCTATCTCAATGGTCCGTTTCACTTTACTCGGGGCAGCAATACATGGTGCTTATTTATTATTCATTGCGTTATTATTGTTCATAAGGAAGTCGGACTAATTTTTTCAGAATTTGGTCTAGATACGTTTACTCTCACTTTTATGTGCCACGAAAGAGAAAGTTCGCGACCTTAGACAATTATTTGTATTTTTTTGGTGTATACCCTTAAAATAAAAATTTGCATAATATGTATAGAATGTCCAAAACAAGATGTTTTGTTTATTTTTATTTGTGACTTGACTAGACTCTTCTAAAAAAAGGTTCATGGTCACCTAGCCGAAATGCTTGCCGAATAAAATTTCCAAAGACATAAGTAGTTTTTGCTAATTACCGCAGTAATGCCCGTAATGAAATTTAATCTGCGTAATTATTTACCGATAATTTGGCTCGTAATTTTGCAATTTAAAATTGAAGCGTACTAAATTATTTTAATTAATAAATAAGTTAATTTTATTAATCGAACGCTTACTTATTACTTTTAATTAAAAATGTAACAAATTATGCAATGTAGAAACTAAACCTATTAAAATACATTATTTTAAATAATTGTGTAGTAAGAGTTTTAACTACCTAATGATGGGTATACCTATGTACTTATTTGAGTAAGTATTATTGTGTCGAAAAGCTCAAGAATTAAGTAACCAAATGAGATACCTAGACTAGGATAACAAAAGTTAATCTTTTGCAAAGTGTTACCACAAGTTGAGGTTATTTGGAAATATTATTTATTATTGACGTCATTTATTCAATCGGAATTTGTCCACCAAGATCATAATTCACCTATGGAGACCACTTTAATTCGACCATGATAAAACCAGAAATATTGTAAGACAAAAAATAATTTATAACAAGCAGCGCTAACCGAGTGAAAAATCGTTAAATAACAACATGAAAAAAAATTAGACACGCCTCAAATAATTAGGTATAAATTTTAACAATAATCGAGTAGCGCTACGGAACTAAAATAACCAATATTAAGGAGTTATGGATAATTATCAACCTTGACATATAACAAACTGAATTCTTGCGGGGAACGTCCTTGCTTTCTATTTAGCGCCGATTCTTATTTCAGAAATCTGAAATAGTCTCCAGCTTCAGGCACCCTTTAAAAATTGCCGAAGGCGGCGTTTATTTTTTTTTAACTAAATTATAAATAGTATAAAAACATCTGGTATTTTTCTAAAATTTTATTTGAAACGGCCAAGAAAGGAGCGCGCTTAAATATTTTATTGTCACCCCGTGAAATTTCTTGTGTAATATTAAAAATAATTATTATCATTACATTCAGCGTTTAATCAGGTAAAAGATTAAAAAAATTAAGCAATGCTTAATTTTCAAAGTAATATATATAATTAAGTATTTTCGGTAAGGAAAGTTGATATAATGGTAACAAATTAACAAAGTGCAAGCAGTGTAACAATGCGAAGTCTGCATATTTATTAGACTCGAAGTTTTCTAAATGATTTCTGATACCAATAAATAGTCAATTTCACTATTTTACACAGAAAATTACAAAACAACTCCATATTCGTTTTTTTCACAAATTACCTAAGTGAAAATAATTGCTAAATGCTGATAATTAGCCCACATGTGTTAAGTTTTTTTATTTATGAATCTAATAAATTATTTTAATATCAGTGTTGTAATCATTATTAGACAAAAACCCATTATTTTAAAAGGTGTTGAGATTTATGACATGACATTTAAATTTTAAATAATAATAATTAAAAAAAAAGCCGCCGTGCCATGTGCACTGCAATCCAAAATACATCGCACCACGACATTTGAAAAATATAAAAAAAAAGACAACTTACCGCAAAGGGTGGTAATCACAAGAAATACACTAAAAGGCACCATGTTGATAATTCAGAACACCCAGATTTAATCCTGACATAAACGTCGCACGTCTTGGAGCTACCACTTGGCCATTAAATCCAAAAATTCGAAAAATAACGAACGGAACTCCCCTTGTGTAAGTGCGCGGAGACGTGCACACGTGCTCGTTCTGACTGAGCGAACTAAGAATAAGTTGTTTCTTAAGTGAAATGTTTCAGTGGGGACCTAGTAGAGTGAAAACGAAGCCCCCTACTTTGTTAGTTTTTCCTTTAGCATTGACCATTCACTTAAGTATCGCTACAGCTTTTGCGAAATATTTTTCTTTGGCAGCAGCGTTAAATTGCCCTATTATCAGATCGCTTTTCGGCACCTGAACACGACTTATTTCATTTCAGAAACTTATGATTTTTGTCTTTCAGGACTTATGTATTCGCTATTTTTCCAATTTGCTTAAATTTAATCATTGTCCTTTTGTAGTGTTTTCTGGCTTTCCTTCTTTGTGTTTTGATGCATGTAATCTGGTAAAAGAAAACGTTAATGCCCAGGAGCCTTTTTAGTCAAGCTGGACGATGTCTAACTTTCCAGTTAGATAAATAACGTTAATATTGTAATAAAAGAACAAGATTACAAATGGAGATAATTGCGTTTGTTTAGTTTGTCATTCTTCTTTGCACATTAAAAAGCGCACATTTCAAGTAATCGCATCATTTTTAAGAGTACATGTGATTTAATATTCAAACCGCAAACACTCATAAACGTAAATAAACCATATTTTTTTAAGTTCGTTGAACGAAACATATTCTGCGATGGCGAGGTTCAAGGTCCCCATTTTGGAAAGAGATTTCTATATAGACTACCACATGATTATAGGTCTTCGTCAATACCATAATTAGAAATTAGAATCGGGAAGGTTGCACGTAATGATTTAATTAAACAAAATCAAATTATTGGGTTATTAAAAACGTTTAGAAACAATGGCAATTGCAATACGAGGCGAGTTCAGAGGTGATCTATCTTTCCAGTGTGGGCTAGGCCGCATCAGCTAAAGGATACAGATTTCGCAAGAAAATAAGCGCAATTCTATGACCTCCACATTCATATTCTGAACAAGAACATTGTTTCTAACCATCGACTTTATCTCTGCACCATTGCAATGTCCGTTAAATGTCTTAGGAAACGGATCTTAAAATGATCTCCTCCACAATCTATTCATACGGCCTTCATGCGTCCAAAAGTTAACACAAAAGAACCAGATTTGCTGAAAAACCCGCGGCGTATTATTTGACCAGACGGCCTTTCATGACGGCATTGACAACTTTTCTCTTAATGTTATCAATCACTTGAAATATGGAATATTTATTATTTATACCTACAAGATATTTTAAATCTAGACGAGAAATTACCGCCGTGCTACATTGAGAGTAATAGGTACTTGTTGTCGCAATTACTTTTCATCATTGCTATTTTTTTTTTAATTTAAATAATTACCTAGGAAGAAAAAAACACAGCATAAAAATTGTAATTGTTTATTATTTAAAGTAGGACATAATTTGGTTGAGAAGACCATTTAAAGCTCTTGGTTTCTACATATTTAAATATATTTTCATTATCTAGGGAATATTATAATAATATGATATTTATCACTGGATCAGTCGAAATTGTGTTTAAGGATTAAAGGTCATAATTTGGTTATCAAGTCGGAAATCTTTTACCTTCAGTTTTAATAACTTTATAATCATATAAAAAATTGCGTAAGTATCAAAATCGTTGGTTTAAAACAGACTTTTACTTAAACTAAACATGAATAGTAAATTGTTTTCGCTCCTGTTCCTTACGCTCTTGATATCTGAAAAATCAAAATTATATTAGAGAAATTATAGTCAACTCCTTTTGATCAAGTTGGTCAAATTTGAAAAATTTTCAAAAATGCTTAGGAACGCTAATTTTTATTTTTTTGTAGCATGCTCTTATGGAGTAAAATCCGAATTCGCATCTACAAAATAAGTTTTATTGCAATCGAAGAAAAAAAAATTTTTTGCATTTTTGGAATTTATTAAAATTTCAAAATTTGGCCTAGTTTGAAAAGCTCTAAAAAAAAAACAAAAGCACTAGGAAAAAAACCGATTGCAGATTTGATTTGTACTTCTTCTAATAAGCATAAAAACACAGTTTCAGGCAAATCTATTTTTTCAAAATTTACCTCATTTTGAACTAAGGGGTAAGGGTCCAAATATTCGCAGTTTTTAAATTGTCACGGCTACAAATAATTTTTTCCACCAATGAATGCCATTAATGCTTATGTAAAACGAGGTGCTGAATCCGAATCTGGCACTTAAAAAATTCCAGCACTTTTGGTTTTATTGCTATGCGCTCACAAAGGCAACTTTGAACGCGACACCCTATTTTTTTAAAAGTGCTCTAATTTTCAGAAACATTTTTTTACGAAAAATCTAAATGCAGATTCGTGTTCTATGGTCAAAAAGTATTCTACAAAGTAAGTTTTGTTTTAATCAGAGGCAAAAAAATTTTTTGGTTGACAATTAAAAAACTGCAAATATTTGAAGGGTAACCCTTAAAAAAATGAGGTAAATTTTGAAAAAATAGATTTGCCTGAAACTGTGATTTTATGCTAATTAGAAGAAGTACAAACCAAATCTGCAAGCGCTTTTTTTCCAAGTGCTTTTGTTTTTTTTCTAGGACTTTTCAAACTTGGCCAAATTTTGAAATTTTGATAATTTACAAAAATGGCTGGCAAAAAAAAAATTTTCTTTGATTACAATGGAACTTATTTTGTAGATGCGGATTAGGATTTTACTTCATAAGAGCATGCTACAAAAAAATAAAAAATAGTGTTCCTAAGCATTTTTGAAAAATTTCAAAATTGGACAAATTTTAAAAATTTTCAAAAATGGCCAAAATTTAATAATTTTCAAAAATGGCCAAAATTTAAAAATTTTCAAAAACGGCCAAAATTTCTAAAAAGTGACAGGACTAAGATATTAAGAAATACCTGACGAGTAGTTTTTCTAACTCAGATGGCAGTTTATTATTAGACGAGAACTCCTGATCGCATTCAGTTTCGCTCAGTTCACAATTATCGATAAATTGCGTTGGTGGCTGCAGACGAAGCTCCTTGCTCGCATCTGACGGCACACCCGCCTCTTCATAACTACAACATATCCAAATTAGGCATTGCCAACATTCAAACATTTCAAAGCACACAGAAGGAAGAAACAAAACAACGACAACGGAAAATGCAACATGTGAGATAGCGTGTGAAGTTCGGGTACCTTGGCTACCTGCTGGAACTAGGGTGATGGTGCCGCCGTCTACCCCCCGAGGGCCCCCCAACATGCCGGGGAGTGTGCCGCCTCTCCGTCAAAGGCGACACGTCGTTCGACTCCGTGCTAGAATCCGGCCGAAATAGATCTGAAACCAGCAGCGTCTCATAACCCGAATAGGTGAGCGTTTTTGGGGGGACTGGGCGCTCACCTCTGCAGGACTTGACCGGTACTCTATAGTTCGACGGTTCGTGGCTCTCGGTACCAGGACTGCCGCTTGACTCGGAATCGGAGTCGGTGATTCTGGGCCTTGGACCGATTTTGGTCGTGGCTTCGTTGTTGTAATTGTAGCGGTACTTGTGCCAGGAGTGCTTGTTCTTTGAGCAAATGCCCATGTTGTGCTCGTCGTCTTCGATGTGGCCGAATGTCTTAAACTGCATCGTGTAATCTAGAGTCGACGCTGTGACGGAGCGGCTGTTGTTGCCGGCGACGCTAAACGTCGCGTACGGACTGATTTCGTACATGTCTGCAAATAAGTCGGTTATTTAGGTATGTCAGTTTTGTGGCGTACGTACCAGTACTGTCGTTTTGGCACTTCTTTGGTTTAATGGGCGACGAAGTGTAGACCTGTTGGCAATTCCGTATATTATCTCGCTCCGCTGACCCTTTGCTTAGATTGGATTCAGATTGTCGTCGACTATTATCCATATTTCTGCAAAATAATTATAAGTACCGCCTAATAGCATAGCGCGCGATAGAGTGTAACGTACCTTTTCCGCTTGATTATTACGAACCAGAATAGACTAATACTTATAACAACAATCGCAAAAATTAAGCATACTATTCCGACGTACAGTTCATTGAATGAAATCCCTTCAGAGGTTTCGCTTTCGTAGATCAGAGGTGGTTGCACTATTCGTTCTAAAACAACACAATTAGGTATTTTCTAAGCCCAACTAAAAGAATCAAAACCTACCCCCAGTCAAACTGGTCGTAGCAAAGTTGAAGATCCCATGCACATTTCCGGCCTCGTTAAAGGCTTGGATTTTGATCTGGTACCACGTCAAGGGGTTAAGGTCCTGAATAGTGATTTGCTCCGGCGAAATGCTGTTACTTATCAGATTCCATTCTCTTTTTCCAATGGCGCGGAAATTTATCGTAAAATGCGTAATGGCGCAACCACCATCGGGCCAACTAAAGAGATTCAACACTGCGTTTGTTGCGTTCGTAAAAATGAAGTCGTTTTCCTTTGGCAGTACTGGTGGTCCTCCCTTTGTGGTAAAACGCAGTACAGTGCTAGGGTTGCTTTTCCCGACGCGATTGTGCGCTGTCAAAAAAGTGTTGTAGACGCTACCGCACTTAAGACCATCAACAGTAAAGGATGTATGCTCCGGAGATAAGTCAATAGCAGTCCAGTTGTTAACAGGGTGTTTAATGTGCAAGGTGTAGCCTTGAATTGGCGTTCCGCCGTCGTCCGGGGGTGACCACTGCACCCTTAGACCTTTGGTCGTCGTAAACTGAATTTGGAGTTGCGGCGCGTTCGGGGTTTTCAGCACGACAAGCGAGTACGTCACCGTATCTTCGCCAAATAAATTTTTAGCAATGCAGGTGTAATTGCCTGACAGGCTTTCGTCAGCGCTATGGATGTTTAAATGTCCCTCTGGCGTAACTTGGAAGAAAGGACTAAATGTTATGGGTCTGTCGTGATGGAACCAGCGCGTCCTAGGCGCTGGTTTACCAACGGACAAGCACGGGAGGAAGACCTTGGCCTTTTGCGATTTGTATAATACTTGGTTAAAGGACACTATTCGTGATGGCGCGTTTGTGTTCGTGGTTTGCGTTACAACCGACGTTGGAGTGCCTTCGCCAATGGTTGTGGTCGCTGACACCCAAAACTCGTACTTTTGGCGCTCTTTAAGGTTGCGGACTTCGTACATCAGCCCGTAGAGGGGCGTAATGTCTTCTGGTCGTACCGTTTGCGAGGAATGTTTGCCAACGCGTCCCTCTTCGCGCGAATAAACGGTGTAATGACTAATGCGGCCGTTTGGTTTTTCTGGGGGTAACCAGGATACCATAATCGATTCCGAAGTTTGTGCCGCCGCCTTAATATTGCCTGGTGGGCCAGGTACTGCAATGCAAAAAATTATGCGTTAGGTATGAAATCTGGTGTGAAATCTAATTAAAATAAAAAGAAAAGTATATTTCAAAATACGGTATCGCAACACACACAGTACTTATGCTCTGGTTATTATTATAATTACTTCACTTTAAATAATAGATTCAATAACATTGTTTACTTTACTGTGTGACATTGCAGCGTACAGGCTGATTATAGTTTAAATATCAAGGCCGGTGAAGAACGTATAAGCATAGTGTGGGAATTCAATCTGTGGTTAATCATAACAATAACAGAGCACGATCGCTACAATAAGCATTGCTGAAAAAAGATCAGGTCATAGCAATTATTTTCAACGTCAAATCTTTGGACGCGGTCGTTTATTTTGTTATGTGATACTTCGACAGACAGGCTTAACAAATAGTACCAGTTATATATTATATACGCGCGGCTATAAATATTTTATCACCGCCGCAACATGGCGAAAAATCAGTCCGATAAGGAACCTTTATTAGTGTCGCAATTCCACCTACAAGCTACCTACTATCAGATACCACAATATATACGGTTCGTTTTTTAGAAATAATCAATTGGCTGTACTGTAAAGTTCACTTTATGGTTTAGTGAAGTGTTTGTCCGCCAACGCAGCCCAGTAAATTATATAACTTGATATCTGTAACATTTTGTCTCCTTCTGTGGTCATATAATTCAGTTCAATTACGTATTAAAACTAAGAAATAGAAAGTAAAAGCATTCTAGTTGCTCTTGAAATATGTTATATACACGCGTAATTTTTGTAATTAGAGCAACGGTTTGGCCATGCCAAGTACTTACAGTCCTCTTCGGTGGTGCAGTACAACGGCTGACTCATCACCCCATCGCCAGCCCCCGTAAATGCCAAAACCTTAATCGAATAGTTGGTGTATTTATAGAGACCGTGGACATAAGTCTCGCTGCTGGCGGTCCTCTTTACTTCGGCGGTGTTGGGTATATTGACTGCAAAAAATCAGAAAAGGAGTTTGTCTATATCCTCTACCCACAATTTTATTTAAATAATAATAAATTAGATTACAGCCCACATTTTGCAGTAATAAAGAGTTCAAAAACTTTTGGTGTCCAAGGGCAAAAGCGAGTTCAACCACTGGCAACCGACGTTTTAAAAACAGCGGCTAGATGTCGCCATCTACTGGTGAAAGCACTTGAATCGATAACTTGCAACTAAATAAACAGCGCCGTACTTAAATAATTGCGTACTTACTATTATCCGAAACGGGTCGGTAGAAAACCTTATACCCCTGTATTAGCCCCCCGTGTAAATGTGCCGGTGGAGGCGTCCAGGAAATCTTCATAATCTGCGACGTCTTCTGCGAGCACATAATATTCCCCGGAGGAGCTTCAGGCAAACCTTCCTTTGTCGTAGTCTCAATGGAAATCGACGGCGGACCAGGCGACACGCTGTTAAACGCCCGGATATTTATGTCGTACTTCGTAAACTTCTTTAGACCAATAAGTTGCGTCTTAGTCGTGGCCCAACCCTTAACAGTCACACTTTTGGAACTGTTAAGAGTACCACTCTTCTCATTGCAGCTTATGATGTAGCCTATAAGCTCGCCGTTCCAGGTTTCGCGCGGCGGTACCGTCCAAGTGACGAACAGTTCGCCAGGGCCTATAGGCTCTACCATTATGTCTTTGGGCGCCGCCGAAGGCTCCTCTTCTTGCGTTTTGACCACGACTGCTTCTGTGAATGCGCTTTGGTCTATGCTGTTAACGGCAGCCATTCGGATCGTGTAAACGGTCGCAGGACTAAGTCCAGCGACTGATGCTGTCTCGCGTTTGATTTCGCTGGAACTACAAATATGCAAAATTAGTTTATATAAATGTTTGGTACTAGAGTACTTACGCTAAGGAGCGTGAAGTGGCAGGTAGTGTTACGTTAACGGTTTGGGAGTGCGTCCAATCACCGTTGCCCAAAACTTGGTACTGAACCAAGTACCCAATGACTGGGCTATTCCCATTAAACGGTTTGTTCCACGACAGTCGCACAGAGCGGCTGACCACTTCTATGATTTCTAATGAGCTTGGTGGATCTGGTTTTTCCTGTACTGCTAAGTTTATAATGTGCTCCCCTCGACCAAAGGCGTTTTCAGCTAGGCATTTATATGCCCCCGTGTCGTCTCTATCAGTTCTGTTGATCGTCACCTGAAACGCAATTCCGTTGTCTGTCTTGGTACTAGTTATGGAGTACTTGATGTTGTTTATGTCAAGTCGCTTGTTGTTGTTAAATAATTTGACGTTATGCGTCAGTAAATTATTAAGGTCTCCACCAACCCCTAGAAGAATTTACTCTTTTAGTTTAAAGAAGTTTTTAAATTAAAGAGGAAATACTAAAAAATAAAGTGTACTATCTGCTTTAGGTTATTAAATTTAGGTAAACTATTCTTGGTTTAGTGAGATATCCTGTTACTAAGTTGTTCTACATAAAAAAATATGATAGTAATTGTGTAGGTAAGTGAAGTACCTATACTGCTACTACAAAGTTGATGTAGGTCGTTGCATGTGTGACCTATATCCTATTACTATTTTATAAAAATAACTTATATTAGCGGTACCGCGCGGTTAATTCTCATTGAGAGTTTTTAATACACTTCGCGAAGTTTTTTAGCGATGAAAAGGTCGCACTCTATTTTTATGCACTGTCACTTCTTTTGATTTATTGTCCTTTATGGTGCAATTAACACCATCACAACTAATAACAGGGAAGGGACCCTTAAACCACGGATCAAATTTATTTCTATTTTCATTAGTGATAAGTACTAAATCTCCCGGGTTAACGGTCATGGACTTGGCTTCCCTATCATAGGCAATTTTACGTTTCTCCTTAGCTTTTTCCAAGAATTCCTTGGCACGATTGTTTGCTAATTGAAGCCTAAACTTAACCTCGTTATGATACATGTCCATGTTATACACTGGATCAATTGAAATACCTAAAAGTGATTCAGGCATTTCCGGCCTTTTGGAATAAATTAACTCGAATGGTGTGTAGTTATGATACTCGCTGGGTGTTGTATTATAACAAAAACTGTAGTACCTCAGCCAGTCATCCCAATCTGTTTGAGATTCATTAATGTACATTCTCATGTACTCGTTTAAAACCCGATGGTTTCTTTCGCAACCGCCAATGCTTTGACTGTGATAAGCTGTTGAAATTTTGCGATTGATGTTTAATAATTTAGAAAGGTTATCTAAAACTTCGTTTTTGTACTCCGTACCCATGTCAGTTCTGATTTCTGCCATAGGCCCGTATACCAAAATAAAATTTTCAAAGATGGCTTTTGCGATGGTTTTTGCTTCTTTATTTGGAATTGGCACAATCACTACATATTTTGTTAATTCACACTGTATCGTAACTGCATACGAATTTCCGTTTGACGTTTTTATAAATGGTCCGATCGTGTCTATACAAGTTATATCAAAGGCTTTTTGAGGTGTTGGCGTAATAACCATTGGTTCGATGGTTTTTGCCTTAATTTTGTTGAGTTGACATTGTTTGCAAACCTTAACATAGTTAGCTACATCTCGAGACATGCCTTTCCATCTATATTGCAGTCTGAGCTTTTTTAGCAGTTTCTTTTGACCGCAGTGACCTCCTGTCATGGGGTCATCATGATATTTATTCAATACTCCAGCGATATTCTCTGGCTTCTTGATAACTTGAGGATCCTCGACTATGATTATTCTTAAATTTTTTAATGTCATTTCTCCTACCGTTTTCAACTCGTTGATTGTGCACAATGTAAATATAGAGCTATATTTTCGTAATATTACTCTTTCAAAATTGTTATCACCAGCCATTTTTTCAAGCTTAGACAAAATTTTCTCTAATGAAAATTTGTCGTTAGTGATGGTTATTTTTTCTTCAGCGCTGAGTTTAAATTTATCCCATAAAAATATCCTTAAATATTTGGGCTTGATTTCAAATTGTGCTAACGGTAATTTATTTATCTTAAAGTTGTTACCACATTCGTAAATTTTTGGCTTATTTGTACTTACAACCTGAGTAGTACTGCTTGATTGGATTGTGTCGTTCTGAACTTTTTTGGACATTGATCTGGTTACGGCAAGTATTTGACTTGTCTTAGTAGAGATTTTCTTTAAATCGTCTATGCTAATTCTTGAGAGAGCATCAGCGCCTACATTATCTCGGCCTTTAATATACTGAATTTCAAAATTGTACTCTTCCAGATCTAGTCTCATTCTTGTGAGCTTTGAGGAAGGATCTTTCATGGAAAACAAATAGATAAGACTTCTGTGATCAGATTTTACCAAAAATTTCTTTCCATATACATAGGGTCTGAAGTACTTGATGGCCCAATGTATAGCTGCCAATTCCTTTTCGATAGTTGACTTGTTGGCCTCTCCTTTTGTAAACGATCTAGATGCAAATGCGACGGGGAGTTCTATGTCACCGTGTGTTTGAGCTAATACTGCCCCGCAAGCTTCTTTTGATGCATCGGTAGTTAAAATGAATTCTTTGTTAAAATCTGGATACTGTAAAATTTGTGGAGATAACAGTGAATTTTTTAACTTAATGAAGGACTGTTGACATTCTTCTGTCCAAACAAATTTAGCTCCTTTTTTGGACAATATGTTAAGTGGTTTCGCTATTTCTGCAAAATTCGCAATAAATCTCCGGTAGTAATTGCAGAATGCAACAAAGCGCTTAACTGAGTCAGCGTCTGTTGGCATAGGATACTTGTTTATGATCTCGTATTTCGACTCATCTGGTAAAATACCTTTGTCAGTGATTTTGTGACCTAGATACGTGACCTCATTTTTAAAAAATTTGCATTTTTCCGGATTTAGTTTTAGATTATATTTTCTGCAACTATTAAACACTTTTCTGAGATTATTGAGGTGATGTTCTGTAGAACATCCGATGACTATTAGATCATCCATATAAAGGAATGCTTTCTCGGGTGTTATACCTGAAAATGCGATGGACATCATTCGTTGAAAGCTGTTCGGGCTGATCTTTAAACCAAAAGGTAGTCTAGTAAACCTATAAGATCCAGAATCTACACTAAAAGATGTTACATCTCTGGAATTTTCTTCTAATGGTATTTGATGAAAGCCTGACATTAGATCTAGAACAGAAAACCACTTGGCTCGACCTAACTGATCTAAAATGTCGTCTATTCTTGGTAAAGGAAACTTATCTGCAACTAATTTTTTGTTTAATTGCCTAAAATCGATGACAAGACGCCACTTCTTTTCATCGTTTGTAGATTTCTTTGGCACTAATAGAATGGGACTGTTATATTCTGAAACCGACGGTTCAATTATTTCATCTTCGATCATTTTCTTGATTTGTTTGTTGATTTCCAATTTTTGAGCGTTCGGCGTTCGATAGTTCTTTATATAAACTGGTGTGTGGTCGTATAGGCGAAGTTTCTGCTGATAAAAATTATTTGTTGTGAGTTGTTCAGATTTATCTCCAAAAATATCTTTATACTCTCTGCATAGATTAGACATCTCTTCCTTTACAAGTTCAGGAATATCAGTTGTTAATTGTTGCATAATATCTTTATTACTGTTACTTTTATTATGCTCTACATGAAATACTGAAAAATTTGATAATCTTACAGTTTCAAGATCAGATGTTTTTATTGCTACACTTTCTAATGTTGTGTTTATTATTTTCACAAGTGGGTTACTGCCTGATGTTATTGTTCCTGCGACAAATATTCCTGGTGCTAATTCCTTATTCTTTATAACAACGTCTTCCGTGAGGTTTTTAAGCTTGTCGACGTATCTTATTACTTCACAACGGGGTGGAATAATAAGGACATCCTCTTCGGGACTATTGTAGATGGGAATGGTTAATTCTTTGCGACCATTCCTTATGGTCATTGTCCAGTAAGCATAGTCTAAGCGGCATTGGTATCTTGAGATAAAATCTCTTCCTAGGATACCATCAGCAGGGATCGGGAAATCTTCAGCAACTATGTGAAATGTGTGCTGAATTGCAGCCTCTTCCATATAGATCACAGTATTTGTCGTTGCTATTGATCGTGTAACGCCCTCTGTTACGCCCTTGATTGTACTTACTTGACCACGGTCTACAATTTGGTTGTGATTTATTTTGGTTCTTTTGAACAAAGATATATCCGCACCGGTGTCTACAAGCAGCAAAATCTTGTGATGATCTGTCATTTTGGTGTGGACAGAAATAAAATTAGAAAGTGCAAGATCCAAATTAAAAATATTTACTGAGCCCCCAATGGACCTTGTTGGGGGTCCCTCTCGTTTCCCTGAGGACTCTCAGACTCGTAGGCTCCCACCAATCTTCTCGGATTATTACCGCGATTGTTATCCCTGTTTCTGTGTCTGCGGTTTTGCCCTCGGTTAGATGAGCTGCCTTGATTGTGACCTCTTTGGTTATAATGATTGTAGTTATCATTATTGTTGTTGTATTGTGAGTTGTACTGCCTACCTCGACCGTAGTTTCTTGATCCCCCGCGAAATCCACGATAATTACTTTGTCCCGCGAAGAGGACTGTAGCCTCATTGTGCTCCGCGCTAACGCCTATAAACTTGGTTAGCGCCTCTTGGCTATTTGAGAACTGTCCTGCCTCCATAACCAACTTGGTCCTCTCAGAGGCAGAATTTTTCACCAGAGTTTTCACTGTTGCATTTGTAGTGAAGGTCTCTGCGGTGGCTACTGGTACTCCTTCGTTAATAAAAGACCTTTTAAGGCTTGATGCTAGTAATTCTACCTCTCCTGCATATTTACTAGCATCTTTATTGCCTTGCTTAACGGCTAAAAGTTTGGCCGAAACTAATTGTGAGCTTTCGGTTTTCAAGCCCGTTTTAAGTTTGTTGATAATTTGTACAAGTGTATCTCCATCTGAGATAAGGTCACGTGCTTTTCCTGTCAGCTTTGTTCTGGCATATGCTTTAGCATTGTCCTCGTGACCGTCTGAGTTAGCATCTAATAAGACGAGAGCATCAACAAAGGATTGCAACCTATCTGCCGATCCATCAAACTCGTTGGGCAAAATCTTGCTGGCAAAATTAAAAAATTCTATTTTTGTTAATGCCATTGTTGTAGGGAGTTCGGTTTTTGGTTCTTGAGGAACTTTTTCTTCTTCTTCTTCCTCACTAAGAATAAGATTTTCGTCAATGATCTCAGAATTTATCCCTTGTAAGCACGACGATGGAACCTTATAAACAACGCCTAGTACCTGAAATGCCCTAATCACTTTATCTCTTATGCTAGTAAATAATTTTTTAGCTATATTTAGCGAATCTTCGTTTAAGGAAGCCCAAGCATTTGCTAGGAGATTAGTGAATTTGTTATAATAGGTAACCAAGTTGTCTCTGACCTCGTCTCTTATTTGTTGAGATTTTGGTACATTTCTTTTAAGAACGCGTTTAGATTCGTTGGTAATAGTTTGCTTGTACCTATTTAGTGCTTGAAGGATCTCTTCCCTTCTTACAACTACAGACATATGTACAAATTCTTAAATTATAAAAAATTGTTTGCAAAAAAAAACATTGCATTTTAAAATTTTTAATACGCTCTTTTAAAATTATGAAATAACAAATAAAACTAAATCGAAATGTCAGCAAAAGTATGTGTTCGTTGCACTAACCGCGTCAGCAAAAAGTATATGTAAAGTAACATACCCGTGGTGCCGTTGAACCTCTTACGTATAACCTGGGTGTGGCGTTGACTCGTCAGCAGCTATTCCAAATCCAATTCCAAATCCAAATCCAATTCCAAATCCAAATCCAATTCCAAATCCAATTCCAATTGAACGATAGGATATGACCCGAGTAAAAATTCTCAGGGCCCTTGGTGTTTTGCACTTTGCACTCTATTTAAGATCGCCAGATTGCGTTCTAAACACTACGCTTCTGGTTAAGTCTCTTTTCAACCCTCGGCGATGAGCTTTTTTGATCTTGAGAAACACCAAAATCAGGACCGATACGGTAAGGACGTACATTAAAACTCTTACGTCATGGGGAAGAGTAATGGCCTGTTCTTGGACAATGAAATTTGAGTTTACCACGCCCGTGTCGGTAACCTCTGCTTGCTTAGATGACTTGGAACCCATTATGTCGCACTTAATTTAGACAGGATCAATTCAATGCATAATCACTACGATACAGAATCACTACGATGCAGAATCAATCCTGGCAGGATCGCCATGTAAAGGTTTTGGTATTTAGGGCGTTAAATTATAAGTCGTCATCAGGTACAAGGTATTTATTTTAGGGAACTTCCGATAAATACATTCAAGTGTCGATGTTAATTACTGACTGATTACTGATTATTAGAATTGCTTAATTTACTATTAGCCTACCACCTCTACAACTGTACACGCTATACAATAGGTTACAGCTATACAGGGTGTATGCCACAACATCCACAGGACTTCGATTGGTGTGTCGCCGTAAACGTTACACAGAAGTACTGCTAAAGTACCACGTTTGGTTGAGATGTTGCGTACTGGAATGTCGAAGCGTACAGGCTCGTTAACGGTTAGGAAAATGACTTTTGACAGTCCAGCACCAATGCCGTTTGCTGCTCGGCACAGGTAGTACCCCTCGTTGTGTGGCGAAACGGAGTCGAAGAACAGGGAACCGTTTGCCATATAGGTTGCACGCGTGTTTTGGCCCTCAAGCGTCCTGAAGTCACTTGATGTTTTCTCTGGAATTAAAAATAGTTAGTTTGAGTTTAGGACAAAATAGAAGTGAGGTACCGCTGCCTTTAAGCCACGTGATTTGGGGAATAGGGAATCCGCTCGCAGCACAGTCCATTACGATGTCTTCGCCCAGCAGAACAGAGCTGTCATGCGGTTCCACAATCCACCGGGGAGCCACTGAAACATATAAGTAATTACTTCTGATTATGCAATCATATTTGCAATAACCGATCAATACCTTTGACCATCAGTTGGGCAGTGTAATTCGTCCTAGCGGCCGCATTGCTTGCCAGACACGTATACGAGCCGCTATGACTCGAAGTAACTTCTTTAAAAATTAACATGCTGTAAAATTCCGCCGCTCGCTCTTCCACCTAAGAAAATACGAGAGACCATAACTCTTCGAGGCACACGTTTAGGTAGTCACTCACCTGCAGATTGGCTGAAATGGGCTCGCCGTCTTTATTCCACGAAAAGTGAATTGGCATGTCGCCGGAGGTAACATAACACGTTACTTGGGCTCTACCGCCTTCCGTCAAGCTGGCCGGAAAGGAGAACGGTTCCAAAACTGGCGGCGAGTTGACGACAAGTTGAATTTCGCGCCTCGCGTTAGCGCCGTCGCGACTGCTCACGAAGCATGCGTAGTACCCAGAGTCTATGGCCGGATCCAGCTTAGTTATGACAAGCGAGCCTCGCTGCGTTAATTTATGCCGCAAATCCATTGACAGCTCCTGTCCATGTCGCTCCCAGCGCACTGTTTCAACCGGATAACCGGAGTAAGGACAATGCAGGTGAATCTCGGCGCCCGCAACGGCTTTCACCGGACCAATGGAACGGATAAACGGTGGGCCGTAAATATTTAAACGAGCTGAATGTTCCGCTGCTCCCAATGAATTAAAGGCTTTACAAGTGTAAAGGCCACCGTCATCCACGCGAACGTTTGATATATTCAAATGTGTGATTACGTCACCGGTGTGGTCCACATATTGACTGATTACAAACCTGATGGAAATATATACATTTAACTACTAGAGCAGAATAGTCATGCAGATTAGCTTATTTACCTATGCCCTATGGCATACTCGGACACAGGCTGTCCGTCGAGGAACCAAGTGAACTGCGGGGGTGGCGAGCCTGTCCCCGAGCATCTTAAGGAAACATGCAAGCCCGGTCGTAAAGCTTGCTCGATGAAAGTGTACTGCAGCTCGGGGATCGTATCTGAAATTCCGAATAGAGCGCTCTTTGAGTGTTGCCATACAAAAACTAACCGGAAATGAGCTTTAACTTCCGCTAACAATATATCATCTAAAGCCACGTTTCCTCTCGCTCCCGCGCCATGAAATAATTTTATACTTCAACAACGTTGAATGGTGGATGAGTAAATTACGGCATAGAGCCGTAAACAAATAAAGATTCTTTACAAGTAGGTACCTATACCTAAGTAATTAGCAGGGTAACAAAAATTGAAAAAATGTGAAATGCGAGAGAGTTTGCTTTGAACTTCGAGAGAGCTCAACACTTGAGCTCCTGTGGTATTCATTATCGCACGGTGATGTATCATTTTTAATAAATGCTGGCTGCTTCAACTTAGTCTTTAGTTTTTGCGCGAGGACTTGAATTACATAAGAGTTACGATACCTGATACTCGTCCTAGGCTTTATCGCATTTAGGTTATACCCATCAGTTTTGTTTCAGGAAAATAAAAATCACTTAACAACTTTTTCATACGTTGAACTATAAAACGCGGGGTTTGAATAGCGTGCGCCTTGGGTTATACTGCTTTTTTATGAGCAACCCTATTCGATTACGCCGAAAACTGGCAGGCCAATAAAAATCCCCGAGGAAATATACTTTGTTCAAGTGAAACCGTTGATAAAAAAAAGCTAGAATTTGTGAGGGATAAAATTACTTACCCCCAAGTCGAAGCTCAGCGCTTCCTTGCGCGCTTTCGCGGTCGTTCCGCCCTATGCATTGGTACATGCCTCGGTCATGTCGCGTCACCTCCGCAATGGACAGCACCAACGCATTAACAAGTTTGATTTTCCCCATACCGTCCATTGGCAACAACTCCCCATTCTTGTACCACTGCACTTGGCCCACAGGCGAGCCAGAGACGGAACAATTAAACGTACCAGTTTCACCGCTGTTAACCACCTATACAATCCAGATAAGTTAACAAATGAGTATTAGTTTTGGGTCAAGTGGCCATTACCTGCAATTGCGGCAAAACGTGCACGCTCAAATGGGCCGTTACAGATAAATTAATATCTAAATGTTGCTCGCCGAATTGATTAGAAATTTTGCATACCCAGCGGCCGGCGTCCTCGGGCTTGACGCGCCGGACCAGCAGAATATCCTGCAATGGCTCGTATCGAGAGGTGGCGAAGATTTGCTGGAGATGACCCCCAACCTCGCGATACCACCTAACAAAGAATGTCTGTTTGTGATTTTCATTTTAAACTCGTGTCTGTTTGTTGTTTCCTGGCTCGTATACAAATAATGGAAAACTTACGTGAATGTAGGGGGAGGATTTCCCTGGGCTGAACACACCAAGTGGATATCGGTCTCTCTATCTCCTGACACTACATTCTGAACCGTTGGAGCTAATCTTGGGGGCGAGCTGCCTGCGGGCTCTGAAATCATACGCATTTTCCAATTTCCTGTCACCTCGCATTATGCAACAACAGGGCTAAGTGTTAAAAGCGCGACCTAAAATATTTATTTATTAAGGACTCGTACCTGTGACAGTCAAAATCGCAGGCATGCTTCTTTTCCGTTCTTGTGTGAGAGAATGTCTGGTCAGGCATGAATATCGAACAAGCCCGTCTTCGGCTCGAGCTGATCTAATGTGCAGCTCTCCTGAACCGTAAGTCACTATGATTCGTCCACCTGGATAAATAAAAGGCAAATAAGGTACAGGACGGCCTCTTCGCGTTATTTACGATCCGTATAATGACGATTTAACAAGGCATATAAAAGCGATAAAAATGGCTTATTTTTATTGCTTATGCCATAAAGAATGCGCCGAAAAATGAGAAATGAAATTTAAATAAAAGCCTGATCGCGCCGAAACTCATGAATTAAATGAAAGAAGAAGCGACTCAGGGCATATTTTACTACTTAATAAAAAGACAAACATATTTTTCAATTGTCTTGGTAATTTAACTTTGTGGAAAGATGTGGAAAAGCGAAAAGTTGCGATGAGACAAAACTTGCAAATATGCTTTAAAACGACCTCATTTCCATTTTTTATCACTTTTCCTGATATTGTGACCCCCTGTAGTAAAAGGGACTACATTTATTAAAAAGGGAGTTATTTCCATGTGAGGATTCCTTTTGACTTTGGACATTTGAAATAATCAATTTATTGAGCGAGGACATGGCATGCCTTGAAGATGTACGTACCCATATTAGATCCAGGAAGCAGGATGGAATCTTCTCTGGACCACGATGTCACGGTAACGTAGTCCTTTACAAAAGAGGGAATAACGCAGACCATCACTGCGGAATTCCCAGCCAAAACGTGAGTGTGGTACACTTGGATCTCGTAATGCTGATTAACAACTGCAAAAATCCAACTCGCCATCAATTAGTTTCAATGCTTTTACAAAGGAATTATTCACTAATACGGCAGATGAACATCAAAAGAAAATAATGATTATCAAACATAAATGCAGTTGTTTAACGACAGTCTATAAAGCGCGCGCGACTTGATTATTTTTTTGTTCGCTTTGCACAAGCATACATTTTTATTTAAAAAAGCATAAAAGTTCGTCTATATAAACTTCACATAAAAATGTATCGTAAAATATTTAAGGGTCATCTTTTGCCGTCGTATATTGAAATGAAAATCGATGAATTATCGAGGTTTGACATTGTGGCAGGTGTGGGGCGCACTTGAAAGGGTATTTTTGCTGCATAAATCCATTACCGAACTGATGTGTAACTTGTCAATTATTTACAACTATTTAACATCTCATTTTTAAACATAACAAACTGTAATTTGCATGCGTTAATTACATTTTACGTCAACATATTGATATTTCAGCAGGAGTGGAGTCTCTTCTTAGCTACAATCCTGTAAATGTTAACCACTTTGATAAACATGTCAAGTTGGCTTGCGTTAATAGTGTTTTCATTAAATTGCACTATGTATGTCGTATTAGCTTAATATTGATTTGTTTTTGATTATGGATGCGTTCAGCAATACATAAAGTAACTAGGCCATGTTGGATGCTGTGCGTACATGGACCATGATTTTTTTTGAATCTAGATTGGAGTTGTGACTTTTTCTGCCGTCTTTCAAATTATTTTCCGTGGGATGTTTGTGAGAAAGAAACACGTCCCACATGCGAAAAAAGGGCAGGTCGATTTGGTGAGCCGCAATGGTGTAAAGTTTTTTCAGTTGGGTTGTGATGAGCTTATTAGTTTCCAATTGTGGAATTCGTGATTGGCATTTGATTACGTTAGCGGTAATGTTCCAATTGAACCGTTACTACACCCGCCTATTCGCAGTAAATGCCAATTTATTCATAATTTTCTTCAATTAAATTTTGGCCGAGCGCTCGGTAAAATCCTATTTCGTTTATTTGCTTTCGGAATAATAGCCGAGTAAGCATATAAATAGGGGTTTATTCTAATCCCGCAATATCATCGCGGGTTTTTAGGTATTATTAATATGAAAAAAGTGAGGATTTAAGCAGCGCTTTGCGAAGAAGGAACACAAAAGCGTATTAAATCAAAAGAGTTGTCTCGCTGTCCCTATAGGAGCGTGTTAAACTTTGAAATATGCAGCTGATATAAATGTTTGAAGCCTCCCAGTGGCTGAATAACATTCGGATGCTGGGTTGGTGTTAACTTGCCACGTCTCCAAGTGCATATTCAGCAGCCAGCCATTCATTCCCATCTACCCCTTGTGCTTTGTCTTTCTTTGGGTAAACATCACTATCTGATAGATCCTATATCAAAATCCTCTGCAACTCAGAAACAATTTCTTAAATGTAGGCCATCACTGGAATCTATGACAGTTCACGTGGAAAATCGTAAAGTAGCTAAATTGAGTTTGCCACCCTTATATCGCATCTAAATTGGCTCGATTGCATTTCATACGATTTGAAATGTTAAATGTCGGATGAGGATTCCGTAGACAATTCGTGTCGGGTGTGAGGTTACCAGTTATTTTTTGAACCAAATCAAGGTACGCAGTAAAGTCCATTAAAATCACTAATAACCTAATTAAAATAACCTTTTTATGGCTATTCATGAAAGAGCATTGTTTCCAGGTAATTTCAATTAATTAGGTCCTAATACCTCCTTTTATGTTTATGCTAATGATCTAAAAATGAGACCTTTTCACCACGGTAATAAATAACGATTTTTTGACATCTAGCTGTCGTGTTTGTGAAGAGTATAATAAAATAGTGTATTTTCATCTTAGTGCTTCGTCCCTGTCAGTTATTAGCACAACACGCTAGACGTTATTTAAGCCCAGACAGATTGATGAAGAGTAAATTTAAGCGGACAGCCCTAACTCTATGAACTGGTACTAGAGTTTTATTACGGTTACTACGTCATCCTGATACAACGTTATTATTAACGTGCTAAAAGAAGGTTGCACAAAGCGTCGCGTTAGGTATTAATAAGAGAGTATCAGATGAAAATGGAAGTGTAATGTACACATTCTAATGTGGTGGATATATATGTTATGTTTGTCTCAATCACGAAGAGTAAACAAGGGTTGTTCCAGACTGGGTTTGGAGTGCGCCTCGCCTCTTTGCTACGTACCTATACATCAGAACAAAAGGTTTCTTTTAAAGGGTAGCTAATGCTCTAGGTATAACTTATATGCAAGCTGTCTTTGTGCCCGTCTCAAATTAGTTCCTTTCTACGTAACGTCGATATCAATTAAAGCTAGCTGAAGCTTAGGCCTAGGTTAATAATTGTGTTAACTGGTGTCAGAACAGCAACTGTTTCCGTTTCATTTTGTCGGAAATGTCTCCGTCAGAGAGAGCGTGTGGGTCTTTGGGGAAATCACAACACCGCACATTCTATTATTCAGCCCGTCCCGCTCGGATCGGGTGGCAAATAAGGGATCGCACCCCCTAAACACCACTTCAACATGCAATTAGCGACTTAACCACTTCATCGCGCTTTTATTAATTATCACATGTTATTATAAACAGACCAACCACATGGACCAACTGCTGCATCATTTATTGACAATTTACGTACTGAAAACCGCATCGCAATATCATTAACTAGCTTAAATGTTATTAGCCAAGTACTTGACGCATGCACCTAAGGCATGCGCTTTTTCTTTTCTTACCAGCGTCCACAAAGACGTCTCTGCTGATGATCGTCCCAGCAATGTTGGACGCTTGACACCTGTAAACCGTAAAGTGGACATCTTTTCGATAGTCCTCCGCTCGAAACGGCGGAAAGTATAGCGTGCCATTCCCAAGCGATTGTCTGTAAGAGGGATAAAATGTTTATAATATTTTGAAAGTTTTAAATCAAATAGAGCATTGTCTTATCCTAAGGACAAAAAGTCCGCTCTAGAAGTTAGGAACTTCGTTAACTAAATAAGTGTAAATCTCTAAAAGTTGCGGGAAGTTGAAAATAAAATTCTGAAACAATGCTGGGAGCAAGTTTGTCTTTTTGAATTACTCGCCTGTGTAGCATAGTTTCTAACTAAATTTAAAAAGTATACAGTTACGTATTAATATGTGTAATGGATTAATATGGATTTTCAATTCGCCGCATATAATTTGTTTTATCAATTTTGCAATTAGGAAAATTAATTGAAATTGTTTTATCTTTTTTAGTTGCCAAGACCACATTTAAATTAAAGGTAAATTGTTATTGGTATACATTTCAAAATAAACTTTTTTGATGATGGAAAACATCCGCGCGTAATAGATATTTTTACTTTTTTATACACCCACTCTTATTGAATTCAAAGTGGGTAAAGTAGAGCTTTAATTCTTTAAATATTCAGCGAAGTGCGATATCCCAATTAGACTCCTCATACTATGGATCCTAGTAGCCTGAAGAAACCATACCAACCTGGTTTTCGTACCTACATTATACTAAAGTATTTGCATTTCCTTTCAACGAAATTGGTTTATTTTTACGTTTGTTTTGAAGCAACATAAGTTTAAAAATAACGAGAATTCTGAGGCTAAGCTCATAAAATTGTCTACATTTCAATCAAGTTGGCTTTTTAAGGGCTTATCTTGCATTTATTTATTTGTTGCTGCGAAATGTACCCCTTCTACCACGTATGTCTAGGGCATGCGCGGTATAAGCACTGAAACTTTTAAATTGCACAAACACGCTGACCTAAAAATGATTCGAAAAGCTATAGGGCGCTGTATCTCTAATTGTAATAGCTCTGGATGATTACATTACGAGGTCGGATAGTGTTTATGTTTAATCGCATTAAGGAAAATAGAATATAGAATAATGAAGAAGACGAGTGAGCGAGTCGGGCGAAAAAGCTGCGAACTTGGAGGCAAATTGATGTCGATCGTTGGCAGAGTGGGTGTCCCAAGGGGCAGCTCCATGACTATGGCCGCGACACTCACTCGATGCAGCCAAGTCAATTAACATAAGATGTTAATTCGTTTTCTCTATGAACTTCGCTCTCGCGTAAGGTTACGACTGCTTTATCCATATCGCCATCCCGAGGGAAGAACATCATCGATTGTAATTTCACAGTCATCCACTTTAGATGGCTGCATACCTACCTCAGCAGATTGTCTGTCTTATCTCTTTCTGGAGCTGTAGAAGCCTTAACAATGTATTGTACTGTGCCTGTGTCAGTGAGTGAGATCCTGGCGATAAGAGTCCTGCTCCTGTCTGTAATAAACGCACCGCTAAGACTTAATCCCGAGCGGTGAAAACGCTCCAGAATTACCATTTTAATAAAGTTGCCAACAGAAGTCGAAATATAAATGTTTTTATTAAAAAACGGATGATATGTAGTTGTTACAAAAGCAGCGACGCGGTTTAAGAAGGATTTATTAACTTTGTCGATTTTTTTGCAAGGTCATGCTATCAAGCAGTCGCAATTGAAATTTTTAAAAATGCGAACCCATTAATAATTTAAGAAAGTTTTCGCGGAGTGTCTAAAACCATTTATTTAAACTCATCCCCCGTCTGCATAACTTAGATAATTTGTCTAAAAATTTAAAAAAATAACTTAAGAAGATCATGACCTGATGTGTTCCTTTCCCAGGATGGTTTTGCTAGAATGTCGAGGCTGTGTAACGAGCAGATTATGTGTACTGAATGGTTTAATTGGCTTAGGTACATCTTAATTGACTTTGGTGGTAATAAATCAATCTGTAATTAGTGCAGTGTCGATCGATTCGTACAACTATTTTAATGAAAGTTCATGACATAAACGCTAATTATACTAGCTTTGACTACGCAGTTTGTATCTCATGTTGTAGCGATAAGTGTTACTTTTGATGAAATTGTCAGAAACACGCATGCGTGGTGATTTTATTTAAGTGGGAGACCACAGGACTTTAATGCAAAAAACTTCAAGGATCGTAACTGCGATGCCGTCTTGAAAACGAAATGATAATTGTTTTATGCCAGCGATTCGTACAACTATTTTAATGAAAGTTCATGACATAAACGCTAATTATACTAGCTTTGACTACGCAGTTTGTATCTCATGTTGTAGCGATAAGTGTTACTTTTGATGAAATTGTCAGAAACACGCATGCGTGGTGATTTTATTTAAGTGGGAGACCACAGGACTTTAATGCAAAAAACTTCAAGGATCGTAACTGCGATGCCGTCTTGAAAACGAAATGATAATTGTTTTATGCCAGCGATTACGTAAGGAGGCTTCAACTCAAAAAGGGAATATCCATTGTTGTTCTTCCACTTATGTGCTGTAGTAGGAAAAATTTTACCTTTGGGATATTTGTACTTAACAAAGACTTATTCGCTTTTGAGATGAAATAAAATAACACAAAGTAATCAAACCATTCGCTTCTAAGCTTTTCACATAAAAATACGCACACAGGTATAGACAACTGTCTAACCTAATGTTAAAATATTGCTACGACTACATTCTTCTAAAATTCGAATTAGGTTCTGTTGACTTTAGCGATAACCTTCTAAAATGATATAAAATGAGAGAAAACATTTGCGTTTTTGAATCGATACAAAGTAAGAGTTTTGGTTAGAGCGGTCATATAAAATATTTAGAGGTAAAAAAAGGGTCGCATCAATCTTAGTGGGCCATATCAGAGACGGGGCTGTTGTTGAAGCTTATTCCGGTTTCCGGGTCAGGCTATACATTTATAATAGACCTGTCGGACTCCATTATTTATAGAGACTGTGTCACATGTTTATAATATCGATCACAAAGATAGAAATGAATTTGCTCTCGTATCCTAACAACATTATTTTTAATTAGTATGCTTCATTACACAATAATTGACTTTTAGAGCTATAAAAATTATTTGAAAATACAAAGCACATTTTTTAATAAAATTACAAAGACAATACATGCTGCTTCCAAAAGCCAAAAAAAGCAAAAACTTGTTTACTGATGTATTCAGTATTATCGTTAAAAAACGAAACAATGTAATATTGAAATTGAATTTAAGAGGTAATCCTATTTATTATGCGAATAAATAATCAATAAAATATGGAAAAATTGTAAATATTTAAAAAAGCAGGTTGTATTAAAATAATTTACGATTTAAAAAACATAATTAAATATGAGTAATACCACGTCAAAGTCATGTACATTAAAAAACAACATTTTTATTAGGAAAATAGGTAAATATTATTTTTTAATACGGTTCATTTTTTACCAAAAAAAAGGGCTTGAATAATTGTTGGCGTTTTCCCTGGGCTGGGTATATTTTTCTTAAATTGATTATGTTTTGGCACCTATTAATACCCACATAGGTTTAAGATCTATTTTCATATCCTATATTTAACCAGTTCAAGCAACAAAATTTGTTAAACTGGTTGCCTAAAATACAGCATAGATGACATGTGCTTTAGAAACATCTGCTCTCAAATTTTCAAAACTCTAAAAGTGCCTATTATTGCTATAAAAATTGAAAGGCACCTTGCTGTAAATACGATAATTAATTCCTACACATATTAGCTCGAATTACATATAAGCGAGATCCGACTGCCTTAATCTTAGTTCAACTTGACCTGCTGTTGAAACAAGAACGTCAGTCTAAAAATAAAAAATGAAGACGTTTCTCATTTTAATATTCGCTGCGATTTTTGTAGCCAGCGCAAATTGTGCCCTTTCAATTGAACAAACAAGCCCCGCAGATTTAGCAGGTAAGTTCAATTAAAATTATAACACAAAACACTAACAATAAACAATAAAAAAAATTGTAGCCCACCCTGGAAAATGTGTTTCAAAAGTACATGGAATAATGAGTTTTGGAGAGGTAAATAATCATGGGCCCGACTGTTCCAGAATTAGTTGCAGTGGGGGAGTTATTGAAACGGCTTCGTAAGTTTTATTATTTATTAATGTACAAAAATAAGATCTGTAATTTTTAGATGTGGGGTTGTGGTCGTGAAGCCCCCTTGCAAATTAGCGCCCCCTGATTTGACGAAACCTTACCCAGAATGCTGTCCTAAACCTGACGAAAAAACTTGCACATCTTTTAGTGGAACTTTATAAAATGTTTGCTTGTTTATGTTTTTATAATATATACTAATATATATATGCAGCTTTTATTATGTATTATGTTATTACTTTGAAGCAATGGATACCCATTTGAAACAGTATATTTGTTTAGAAACAGTACAATTATCTATGTTTCAATAATAACTAAAGTTCATTATAAAGTTTATTTGGAATTATTTTTGCAAACATTCGATGTGAATTTGAGGTTGGCAATACGTTTGAATACATATTCGATATGCAGTATTATCAGTCGACATTTGCTTGGGCTTCTATGCAACATTCCTAAAGTATAACTTGCATTATTTCGTTTTTTTTAAATAAATATATATTTGCGTTTTAATACTTCTTATATACATGTTAATTAATGTGGTTTTTTAAATCGCTAAAACCTTATAGAATAAAGGTGGATTTGGGCAGAATACGTTTTTGTATTTGGATCTGTATCATGCGCTCCCGAATTATTCAACTATAATTCACTAGTTGTATTGATTAATTTAATGTTGATTGAAAACGTCTTTATCACTTACAATGATTAGTCAAAACGTAGAGTAATAGACTAGTGTATAACGTCTTTATTCTAAAGCAGTATTAAAGATAATAGTTTCCGATATTTACCCAAGTATTTACTCGTTGAAAGTCTCCTGAAACTTATTATTGTATCCATTAAATTCTGTTCATTGTTGAGGCAGCTATGAGATATATCTCTATTCGTTATCGATTTGCACTGAAATTTTTATTATCTGCGAGTTGTTACAACAACCTTTCAAGTATATTAACAACGCGCTACCGGCTAACATTAAAATGGTTATTACTTAAAACATTTCAACCATCCAACCAGATTGATATACACTCCAAACACTCAGAAAAGATGCTAATTAATGCACTTTCAACTAACATAATGGGGAAAAATGTTTACGCTAATTATATTTGAAGAGCGCTTTGTTTTTTATTTTCGAGGGTATTCGAGGTTTTGTTTTTAAAAAAGCGTACCTTAAACCGGGAACAGCGGATACCGTGCTGCCGTCCTGGAGCAACCACTGAACTAAAGGGGACGGGTACCCATGGGCTGAGCAACTGACTTGGGAACCAGTGGTATTGGAGAAGGTAAGCCTCGCTGGAGGCTCTTGCAGAAATACAGGCCCATGGTGATTTTGTCCACTAACGCCTGCAACAAAAAATATCTTTAGTAACCCACATCCGTCACTATGTGTCGTCAAGTGGCACGTTGGTGGAACGTAAAACATTCAAGTAATATAACTTGAGGTAGGACTGCAGTCCTATTGACTTTCGCTGCGGTCAAGAATTTAATAAATTAAAATGAAACATTGTTCACTGGAAATCTGCCTAGTTTCACATAAAACTGAAAAGCCGAAGCAGCAAAGCTGAATACATAAAAAGAAACGTTTCCAGGATCTAGGTATGCGACGCTTGTTCCTTTGTGTTTGATGCTTGGTATTGAGCAGGGGGGCTATAAACACCATTACGGAAGACATGTTGAGGGACCTGAACATGTTATGTGGCCAATGAGAGATGTATTAGTGCGTAGGTACACTCGCTGGTGATGACAGATCACACTTTATGAACATTTTAATGGAAATATATTACCTAAACCCTGCAAAACAAACACAATTCACTTTCGCATCATGTATGTACTGTATAGGCTATTATAGAGTATATAAACAGATCTTTCAGATATTAAAACACACTTTAATTAAAATGTGGCATTGTTTCTCGGCGTTATCATTAAATTGCATAAGTTGATTCGGTCGGGACCAAAAAAGTTGTCTGATTAAAGGTTTCCTCACGTTTCAAAGGGTGGTTTCCGTGGATCTTGGCTACTTCATCATAGGAGAGATCACGTAGTAAATAAGATAAAAGTCTCATCGATTTCCCGCCCCTCACCATATACTATACTAACCAGAGGTGATAAACCAGAACTTTAGACTTATATGTCTTGTCGAAACTTTGTATCTCGAGGATGGTTATTTTAAAGTTGACAAAGGTAAATTAAAAACGGAAATCGTTGATTTGTTCGCGTTGCCATTCAACGCTCCGAGTATTCCTTTTCCTTCCTTTCTTATTTCATTCGCGCTAATTACATTACAACCAGAAAATATACATTTTTACATAAGACGCCTAACATTGGCTTTTACAGCACAGGAACTAGTTCTTTGAAGCCTGTTCGTTTTCGTTAGGTTGTTGTTTGCTCAAACCGATTTTTGTGCCATTCAGCAAACACCCAAAGTAATTTCAATCGCGATTCCAATTAAAGAGATTTTTCGACAAGAGTTTGCTGCGTTGAAAAAAGCCGGGTAAATTACCCAAATTAAAAATCGGCGCTTTATTCTGGGTTCGATGTCGCGTCGGGGCGCTCAACTTTAAAATTAAAATAACGCGTTGTAATAATGACACTCATCGCCGTTATGTTGTATTAAAAGACGCTGCAAAATCCACTTATCCTTTTTTTGTACTTACCAATTTAATCTAAATGTAAATAGCATGTGCATTGGTGTTGAATTCTTCCCATATGGCTTGGTAATTTGATTCAGATAATCGTTTAGTCCGATTATGCACAAGGAAGCCGTCACATCGTCACCGTATCGTTTTCTTAAAAATTCTTCTTGATATTTGAGTAAAGTGGCGTCCATCAACAAAGTTAAGTTTGTTGTTGAAAAATATAAATCCCCTACGGGTGACTGGCAACCCCAAGCAATTTCATAGAGCCGTTTCATCCAAATGAAAAGCGACGGGAAGTCAAAAGAATGTGCAAATGATTTTTAAACACGAAGAGCGACTGAATCGATTGTCATTGTTTCTGTGGTTGCAGTCTGAATTTAGTTAGGTTTCGAATTGATTACGAGCATTCGTATGGGTGACCTATTTCGTCAAAGTGATTCTGGACCAAGTTGCCACTATACGTATGACCTTTCTTAATATATCCGTCTAGGGATCAGGATGGTAAATATTAGGTGCTTAACGCTGATCGATTCGGACCAAAGATATTATATTCTCCGCATGATTGAATTTCATATTTTATGGCCATCACACTGGATCAACCAATTTTAGTGGCAATCTTTGGTTTGCCCACACCGGACACCAGACGTCGATGGCTTTTTTTATGTTCTGGTTGTTTTTTGAATAATATGTACAACATAATAATCATCAATGCGGGATGACGTTGGCAATGTGCCCGCCGCGCGCGGCACAATCCTCTACATGACCAGTTTAACACAATAAGACTATCGTTTTACGTTTTATGCTTCGTTTCACTGATACTCTCTCTGAAAAATGAATATGTAAAGCATATGTTATTTGGAAATCCTCTGCGCGCCCGAGTTTCATGCTTATGCAAAAGCATAATCTCCCAGTTTATTTTTCAAATGTTTTGATCCGCTTTACTTTATCGATATACCTTGTTCGCATTTCCATATAACAAATCGCTCTCGTCTTGGACGTCAATGCTAGTTAATCTCTTCATTAGATCCACTCGTAATCAAATCGTCAAAACAAACATGCTGACATTAATTTTAAAGTTATATTTACCTACGAAAATTCAATTTGCAAAAGTCAATTTATTTGCACTGCACTGACTGAGCGTTCAATGATACCATGTTTATTCAACAAACAACTTTTTTGGACCATTTTCGCGCAATGCAAATTCAATTCGTTAGATGCGACTTAAGCACATGTAATATATCGCTTTAATATTTTCTGGCACGTTAAACGTGAGAGATATTGGCATTGACAGGATGGCATCGCAGCCGCCACCAGCCCGTCGCAATAAAACTTTTTGATATACCGCAAATGTGGCACCTAATCCCGAAAATTAAGTCTAGCGAATTTCGGCAAATCTACACCACTTATAGTGTAAACTTAATATCGACGTTTTAATTTTGTATTAACTGGTTTAAGCCATCGTGGGGCCATGCCTCGCCTGGGTTACACACCCATAATTTAATAGGATTACCCTCATGCAAATTACTGGCTGATGAGAATACATCCAGGCTAGCAGAATCTTGTGACTAGATTATCTCTAAATCATATTACTATGTTAACAATCCTATCAGCCTCATAACCTTGTTTGTTCGTAATTACTTCAAAAAACACACCTTACACCAAGTGTCGTCATCAAACGCATCGAATTTCAAAGTGCGCGGCTGTGATGTGGCTGCGATAAGCCGATTTGTTGTGAAACTATTTCACTTTAAGCAGATTTGTCGTAAAAAAATTGCTTTTGAAGAGCTTGCATGAATAGTTTGAAAAAAGCCATAATAATTACTCGGTGCATTTTGTTACGACCCAAGGGAGGATAATCATCGCGCTCCAAAAATTCCATGCATTTTAAACCATCCTGGCTGGGATGGATATCGTCATCGTAAGGACGTCACCCCGCTCCTTGCCTTGCTATACATAACAAGTTATAACAATATTCCTTCCTTGGTTTTGTTTATTTTCATTTTCCCATGTCTCGAATTCAATAAAATGTTTTTCGAGATGGTGGCATGTAGGAATTTTATCGGAGCGTTACGTTGTCGCCTCCTATGCATTGTTACAATATGTTTCCCGGCGACTAGGACAGTTCAAGGAGATAAAGCAATTTAAAATTAAAGGATATGGGCGGCGTCAAGATTTTGAGTTAAAAAGCATCTAATAATACTAGGTATAATCCCGCCCTAGACATTTCAAACTTTACGGGTTTAAGTTTTCCGGCAAGATGCTTGCACAAATAATCTAATATCTGAGAAAATTAACCCTATTCATTTAATAAATGGGAGAGTTATCCACGTTTTCAATACTCCGCTTGGATTATTGAAATCAATTTTAAGAATCGCGCATCATCAAATATGATATGCTGCCGCGCGTGCATGATCCCTATAATTTAAAATCTGATGTTAATGAGAAATAAAGTAAAGACTCTCCCCTTCCCTACCTAAGCTCTTTTCCTGTTACAAAAATACACATTTTCAATTGGGCAATAGTCATGATTTCCATAAAAATGTGCTGGAAATTTAGACGAGTGGCACTGAAGTGCCAAAAACTTATCCTAAAGTAGATTAGTAGAGGCTTACCAACTAAAAACGCAATGATTAACAGCATCTGCCGCCGCTCCTCCATTTAGTAATCCTTCACCATTTTCATGCAGCCTCCTGTAAAGAAAAAAAAATAATGTTTTACATTTAGTTTAAAACATGAAGCATTGGCATTTTAATCCTATAAAAATAAAAAAATAATTCGTTTATAAATGGTAGAATGGTTTCGTGTTTTAAAAGTGTTGTACCTAAATGAAATTGTCAATTTTTCGTAGTGTCTAACCCGCAGCAATTAAGTGTCTTTTCCGTAACGATCAAACGCCTTCCTTTGTTGGAATGTCTTTGTGTAGCTCGTATGGTATAAATCGCCGTATAAAAGAAAGTGCTTGGCAAGTGGGATTACTCGTTTTTTCATCAGCGTCTTTGTTCGTTTGGTTCGGGAACAGAAATGGTGGATGCGCAGCGTTAAACAATTGAATCCATCTACTAATGAAGCGAAGATTAATTCCCTGAGAGTGTTGATGGGCTCGTGAAGTGTAAATGGGGGCTCGTTTACACGCTGCGCTTCGTATTGTGCACCCCAAACAAAAGATATTTACCGCGTCGCGACAATGTGTATGCCTCGCTTCAAGTTGTATTTTCCTGCTCTATTCCAAAATAATGGTCTAGTTATAAAGTAACGTCCGGACGGTAATGGTAAATCATATTTCTGTCAATACCTTCCTTAATGAACTTGGTACGCAATCATTTGCGGCAGGAAAGCCAGCATCTTTTATTTAACAGGATCCACCTCCGATAAATCTTAGCTTTCCACTAAATTTGTAACAATATACACTAAATCTTTCAAAGCATCGCCGTACACTGTGGAAATATTCCGTTTTTTGTCGGCAACCAATCTCGAGGAAAAGCTTTGGGTGGGTCCAGCCACGGCAGTAAACTTATTCTCGGCACTTTCTTAAAGGAAAAGAGTAAGTGTATTTATCGCTAAAAGTTCTCATTTTGTTTTCTAACACTTTTCTTTTGCTTAGTCTACGCCAAGGAAATTATGCCTAGACATCAATCAACGTCGCTCGGTGCGCTAACAAGATTCAAACCATCGGAAAGCGGCCGGACGTAAGAAACCACCTTTTTACAGTACTCCTTTCATCCATCAAATTCTGCGATAGATCAAATATATAAAAAGAATTGATAAGTTAGCCTGGAAAGTCGGGCAGGCTTGATCTAACAAGCAAAATAATAGCCAATTTGCACTTATTCCAACATCAATAGGTACATCGGCCGAATATCATCATGTGTCACAGTGTATTATCGAGAGGTTCATACAATTGCAATCCTGCTGCATTTGTCAATAAGGTCTATTAAATTGGAATATGTTTGTTCAAATGTTGCATTTAGTGTTGTGAGATAATTGGCTCGATAAAACTATTTAATCAAGACTTTATCGCGCACGCGTGAATAACTTTAAGTAGAAGGGATATATTTAGTTATAAATGTGACAGGCACTTTCGATTTGAAGGCAGCCGGCGTAATCTTATTCAATATTCGTCATTTTCGTTCGTGATTTGTTGCCCTAGGGAGCGAATATCCATTACGGCTCTAAATTTGTATTTTGGTTTGCATAAAGCTTACCTTTCAGACGCTACAATACAGTAAGAAGTGCGAAGAAAAAACTGTAATTACTTAAAATAAAACTGCGAGTTTTCTGCAGATAGGGAGAGAAGAGAAAAGTTAGAAACGCAGCGCAAGCAACAAGTGTTATAGCTTGTTATTATATGCCAGTAATCTTGAGTAAATGAGTTCGGTAATAACTGACACTTTAAAATGCTATTAAAAACTTTTTAATGAAATCAGAGCTCTTGACCGCCATCGTGCACCTTTATGCCTTATAATTGGGTGGGTCGCTTCGCGACGACTTTAATGAATTTTGATAACAACGTTCCAAAATTAATAAAATCAACATGCATCATACACAAACAAAGGAAATAATTTCTGCAATTAGTTGAACAGGTAACGTTTCCTGCAAGCCCAAAGCTAATATTGGTTTAATTATACTGCATCAAATATTGAAAATACTCAACAAAATATTCCGAAATTAATCAAATATTTTGCCCTTTTGATGTTTTGCAGAAACAGAACAGAACAGAAGCATCTACCTACTGAAATAAAACTGGGAATGTTTAAATTTAGGCTTATCCATCGGTTTTGGGTGAATCGATATCATACGATAGGTTGGTTCATCTCGCAAAGTGCAATAGAATGAAGCGAATCCTTTTTGGGTGGTATAGACTTACCACCTCACCATTTAACCTAAACTTTACGTGCAGGACCCATCTGCTTATTCTCCTTACTATACTAAAAACGCCATCATCCAATTATCAAACAGTTCTGATACTTGCGCAACAAATTATAAGTTGTAATTTGAACCACTCGTATTTATCCCGTATCAACTTATAACTTTATATTGCGAACTATATTTGTAGAAATATAAGATCACTTGAAACAACTTTCGAGAAGCGAGTCAATAAGGGTCGCTTCCTCAAACACGTCCGCTTTTTAAACTCTCGAATCTTTAATTAGAAAGAAATATTTTGTTGAAAAGCAATTTTTATGGCTTTAATAAATTAATTTTATTATGGCGCATTCGCCATTTTATGTTATTGCAGGAACAATAGACATTTGAAAAGTAATTTGTCTGGCCTTAAATCAATTAAAATAGGACGCATTCGCCATTTTATGTTACTGTAAAAAAAATAGATATTTGTCAAAAACCAATTTTTCTGGCTAAGTTAATTTAATTTAGGCGCATTCGCCATTTTATGTTATTGTAAGAAAAATAGATATTTGTCAAAAACCAATTTTTCTGGCTTTAAATTAATTTTATTTAGGCGCATTCGCCATTTTATGTGGTTGTAAAGACAATAGATATTTGTTAAAATGAATTTTTCTGGCCTTAAATCAAATTAAATAAGGCGCATTCGCCATTTTATGTTATGTAAGGATAGTAAATATTTGTTAAAAAGCAATTTAATTTAGGCGCATTCGCCATTTTATGTTATTGTATGGATAATAGATATTTGTCAAAAAGTAATTTATTTGAGGCGCATTCGCCATTTTATGTTATTGTAAGGAAAGTAGATATTTGTTGAAAAGTAAATTAATTTAGGCGCATCCGCCAATTTCATCATGTTATTGTAAGCACAATAGATATATTGTTTAATGGTTTTGTTGTTTGAAAACAAAATACACGTACCTATTATAGCAGGTATTATTTCAAAATTATTCGGAAATTCATATTTTATATTTATTGACTTTGTTATAGATAAATTTTCAATTGTTGTTTAAACATAAAATTTTAAAATAAAATACTAGGATTACAATTGTAATGGGCTTTATTTTTTTTTATTATTTCAGCAGTATATTTTGTTGGAAATTAATCACAAAATCATACTTACCACGTGATTTCAAACTCTGAAGCGCACAATGATCGCTGGTTCACACGCGGCACCCGGAACGCGACTAGTCGAATTCAACAATTTTCTTCTGTACAAGCGAGCGTCCGACCAACCAATGCGCGCCGCTACATCCCCTAGCCCCTTGTAATTTTTTATTTCTGGAACATATATGCTTAGCTAGTTAACTGTTAACTTAAGAACTTTGTGAACCCAAGATTGGCGTCAAAGAAGACGTAAAAAGAAATATTAACCCACACCCGACAACCTCTGCTCCGCTGTACTTGACTATGCAATATGAGTCAAGAAAACCAATTACCGGCAACACATTGTTGCTAGGTATCAAATATGTTTCTTTGATCTTATTTGTTTTCCAATATATTCATCTTCCGGAATAACAATCATCGTATTTTTCCCGGAATACCAAGTAGCTGTGCTATTTTAAAAAATATAAAACATTGTATGTGGCACAACCATTGTTGGCGAATATAATTGTGTATTTGTTTAAAGCACAATATTTATTAGGCATGACGTACTGGCGTTTCCGGCCTCATAATAAAAATGGCTCTTCTTTTCAGCCCCTATTCATTGTTGCATTTAAGCCCTAGAGCGATTTTTAAACAATTTGTATACAATGAAACTACAGTATAGGTACTAAGAATCGCGTTATGATGTTTTTGTTTTAACCTCGCATTGTTTTTGCTATGCATCATGCATAATTAGGCGTTGTTTACGAAATATTTCTAAAGCGCAATGTTCAACTAAAAGTCCAAAAGTGATAAGCTAACTAGGACATCAGCCAAAACTTTACATCATTGTCCGAAACTACTATATATATTGTACCTGAAAATAATAAATAAAACAATCCTTCTATAATACTGTATTTATTGTCTGTAATCACAATTGACTTAGAATTATTTATTTCAGGCCTGGAATGGTGTCCGAGTCCTCGTCGTCGCTACTGCGCCTCTCCACTTCCGACGCCCATTTCTGAAACAACTCTATTATTGCTGTGTGACCGAAAGCAGAGGCCTCTTCAAGCGGCGTCTTCCCCCATCGATCTCGCACATCGAAAGGTACGTTGCATTGCTCTAGAAGGAACTCGACGCTTTTGATGTGGCCTTCGGCCGCTGCTAAGTGTAAAGCTGTACGGCCGTCGTAATCGCTTAACGTCATGTCCATGCCCGAGAGCTTGTGTCTGTAAAATAGGGAATAAAAAATTAAAGAACGTTTAGAGATAAGAGTTTACCTTCGTAGAGCGGATAAATCGCCGGCAGCGGCTGAGAACAACAAGTTCACGACTTGCAGACCACGCGTCTCGAACTTTAACTTTCTAGGGTCGGATTTGTTCGACGAATAGCGCAAGTTGTCATACCTATGGAAGTTAAACTTCTTCACCAATTCCTAGAACATATCAATTAGATAAAGAAGTACGCGAATTTTGCTAGTTTACTTCGCAGAACTGCACGCCGCGACAGCTGTTACCCAAAGCGTCCAGCGGCGGCGACCACGTGCAAATCCCCATGACGTTCGGAATAACCACCATAAGCGCACCGCTCACACCGGACTTAGTAGGAAGCCCAACTTTAAAAGCAAACTGCCCGGAATAATCGTACATTCCACAGGAATGCATGAGCGACAAAACGTCCCGCACGCTCTCGCTCTGCAACACCTTTTCATCCGTCAACGGACATACCCCTCCGTTGGCCAAAGTAGCGCCCATCACCGAAACCAAGTCGCAGTTCGCTTCTAAAGAACAACACTTATTCTGACATATAAAAACACATTCAACATGAATCTTACTTGGAAGTAGAAGTCCATACACTCTTTAAATTTAGCCTTTTCCGGGAAGCACTTGTTTTCGCGCATGAAGAACCCAAGCGCGTAGTTGCGGTCAGCTGCCTCGCGTTCCGACAAAAACACCGCATTATTAAATCCCAAATCAACCCCACCAGCAAGACGCTCGAAATAATTCATTGTGAAGTCAAACTTCTCGGCTAGAGTCATTTCTGGCGCAGCCAGTGTCTTGAGCAGGGAGCAAACCAAAATAGCCCCAGCGTTTATCATTGGATTATGTGGCTTTTCTGCAAACCCCATGCCTTAAAAATGTTTTATACCTATAAATATACGTACTAGTGTGGTCCAAAATTAATTCGTTAAAGTTGCGCCCGCTCGGTTCTTGTCCAACGTACGAGTGCACTAGGTCCTCCCCCAGAAGATCCAAAGCGATTCCGTATGTCAACGGTTTGCTGCATGATTGTATCGTAAAAGGAATGGATACATCCCCAACTGAAAAGCGCTGTCCGTCCACGGTGCAAATGCTGACGCCCCAGTAGTTCGGACTCATGCGTTTTAGTTGGGGGATATAGGACGCGACTTGGCCGTTTTCGTTTTCCTTGCAGCGCCAGTACATTTCTTCGATCTGTTTGCAGAAGTCTTGGAATTCGGGGATGATGAACTGGTGGCGGAAGGCGCGTGATATTAACCCGATGTCTTCGCTTACTAAACTGACAAGAGGAATTAAATTGGTTTTTTTGGATCGACCCCACACCTGACACTCAGTGTTACCTTTTAAACGTTTTTAGGTCTAGTCTGGACATGTCAATTGGTAGGCCGTCTTCTCCCTTTTGCTTGTGCAGCTCGCGCAAATTTTCGATCATAGATCTTAGTCTCGGGTCGTTTTTGCGCAAACCCGTACTGTTAAGCGCCGCAAGGAATTTGCCTATGGATAAAAGTCCGGTTTCCTGTTCCTTGAACATGTTAAAAAGCGCGTCCTCCGAACGAATGTCTTCTCCCCTACAAATTTGTATTGTTCTAACTGTTTAATAAAATATGTATTTGACTTACGCGCCCAAAAAACTAGTGTCGTGTATGAACGAGTATTTCCGTGAAAAATTTGCATTTTGCGGGCTACTCCGGTCCTGAAATTTGTAGGTTATGCTAAGCTAATAAATGTCAAATCACAACAATGCAAAAAAACGTAAGGGGTAGCTACTTACGTTTTTTAATGTACAAGCAAGATTGCTATAATTTTTATAAATAAAACTACTTGAATTAATATATCTCGTATATTTATTATGCCTTAATATACTTTGTACTTTCATGTTGCATGGACGCCAAAACTCAGCGTCGCGACGGTGCGTTATTTCCAGACATGCGCAGTAATGAAACACAGAAATAATTCAAAGATTTTATTGATAGTACTTTGGTAAAAAAAGATCTAAAACTAATTTTGTACGTTAACAATACAAATATACATATATTAAAAAAATATCGTCGTCTACGAACAAGTTAAAAAAATATTACACATACGTTTAAAAATAAATAAGATTGCATCCAGTCAACTTAAGTCTATGGCGAGAATGAGATCGCGGCAAGTTAAAACTTAAACACATAGTTTGTACAAAACGAATAAATAACTAAATCAGCGAAAAATATACAGCCATAATTACGTGATATAAAAAACTAACTACAAATGTATCACATTAAGCTCAGTTTTGATTATTTTTGGTCATGTTATTGAGCTAAATCGTGGTCTCAGAGTCACCGGGACTGTTCCCGAAGTGCTGCGACGACGTATAAGCCGGAGGACCGTTATTCAGGAACGCCTTTGAGCGCAAACTACTACGACTTGGCATCCGCTTTTGGGGAACTTGCGGCGTTGCGTGCGAGTGGTACTGCCCCTTGGCCACATAATTAATGGCCCTGGTACCATGAAAGTTAGAGTAACTGGAGCGCACGCTCGCCGGACGATTGTTGTACAGATCATCGAAGTCATCAGGCTCGTTCAGCGACTGAGAGGAGGATTGTTGATATGTCGGGTTCGTATGGCCGTACGCCATGTTGTTGTTGGAGTAGTAACTGTCGAGCAAGGCGGGGTTTAAAGGGACGTCGTAGCCGCAACCGGGCGGCGGCGGCGGCTGCTGCGCGTTTTGTTGGTCGATGAGGCGCGTTACCGGGTTTTGGGACAGGCGCTTGGAGCTGCGCGTCAAACTCCGGTTGTTGTGCCGCCTGCTAGAAGTCGAGTGTCTGGACGTAGAGCCGCGCGTCATGACGCTCCGGCGTTTGACGCGCCGCGGCGTCATGGGCTTGGGCGACATGGGTGGTGGCGCCGTTTCGTTGTCGCTGCGATCGAGCTCGGAGCTGAATTCGATGGAGTACAGCGACATGCGTTTTGCGCTTTTGCGCGACGCCGACTTACGTGACACTAAGACACACAAAAAAGCCATTAATTTAAATACTAACTACGTTAACGGTTATTTAATAATGTGTTTAAGCTCTAAAGTGTCATAATCATCTAATGTCATGCGGGAGGAGCTGGTGTGGATGCTGCCAACAGAATGCACTTCGATATTTTGCACGTTGAGCACGTCCTTGTGAACAGCTTGGTACTCAACTGCAAAGAAAGAAAAGCAATAGATACTACTCATGCAGAAGAATAGGTTAGTGCTCTAAAGCTTTGCGTGCGGAAATACTCTATAAGTGCACTTACCACACAATTTGAGGCTCAAACCCGTAAATAAAGTCAACTGTAAAGTTTGATTAGTTGGAAAGTTAGTCACAAACTACGTGTTGTTAAAGGCGTTACTTACAATATTCAGATTCTTCCTTCTTGCGCTTTTTAAGGCAGATTCCAAGCAAGACGCCTAAAAGTGCGAAAAAGCACTGTAGTCCAGCTTGGAGTATTTCTACGTGAACGTAGTTAAACATGCAGTTCTCAACCACCCCAAATGGTTCGCTTAAAGTCGTATTGTAGTTGTGTTTACACCCAGGTCCCTGGCTTCGCCACCAGCTTTCGCTGTTGAAGTCCAACTTAAGTACTATATTAGTCTGAAATACACAAATTAGCACTCAAATCCCCTTAAAAAAAACCTTGTCCCTACCATGTGATCCAACGGGTATATGTCCATATACAAGCAGATCAAAAATATGTTCCATGGAATCCAGATCATTTGCCATAAAAGGTACGAAAGTATGTATTTCGTGTTTATCTGAAACGCCCCAAATATCCCAAGTATGGTAAACACAATCGTCAAGAAATTTATCAAAATTGGTATCCACAGGAAACCAATAAAGTCGAAAACTTCCCGTTGAATCATAACCACCTGTAAAATACAAGTAAAACAAACCGAAACCACAACAAAAACAATAAATTTACCACTTGTATAAACACAACAATGAGAAAAATGTAACGAACGGAGCACCCCATCTTTGTGCACTTTTATTTTTGGCGTCAGAGAACAAAGGAGGGCCCCATTTCGGGGTAAAATAAACAGAAAAGCGATACAAGATCGCTTGTGGAGCGTTGTTTAAAGCCTTTGCAAAATATGACATGTAAGTGACGCATCAAACAAGTAAACGTCAAATTTTTAGGCACGGAGTTTTTAACTAAAGGTTGGTTTACACTCGACGTAAGCGTAAGAAAACTTAAGCGCCAAATTTAAATAGTTTTGTATTTGTTTGTCGGTTTATTTAAAATCAAAAAACCCAATCCATTGTATTTAATAATAAGATAAGCGATGATTTGTTGGGAAAACAGGAAATTTACAAGATAAAAATTTTAAATATGACAAGGAATTTGATTTGAATAACTTTTTTGCCTTGACTACGAAATAGATATGAATAAAATCCTATTTTATCGCAAATGCTAATCTTAAACTAATTACGATACTGTATATTTATTTCATAAGATTTTTCTACGAGACAGATACGTCGGAAAAATTAATAGATTAGTAATGAGAATTTTTAAAAAGTGAATTTAGAAAAAAAACTCAGTGCTGTTAGAAAATAATTGTAAAAATGTTTAGGAATTCATTGGAGAATAATAACACAGCAGAAGCTGCGTAAGTATCTTATCGCAAAGGTCAATTGATTAATAAATAACCTATCAATACCAAAACTAGTCTTGAGGCATGGTCGGACAAAATATAAACAAAAATGTTTCTTGTGTAATATTTAACGTATTCAATACCTGCAAGTTTTAAAATGGGACTTTTAATAGATAATAAGACCAGGTATTTGTTTATTAGGTATATATTTACACAGCTAGTTATTGTAAACATTTAAATGTGTTTTTAATAATAATTTTTTCAGTTTGGGCAGCCCCCATGCGAATAATTATGGGGCCTTGGGGCGCACCCCTAACATTAGTACCATAGCCTCAACGGGACTTTCTGGAAGCAGCCCTCGGACCGTTATTTATTGCATTCACGGAAGGAGTTCAGGGTGCTGTAGAGAAGAATATATTGAAATTGATTCAGACCATTCGATATTACAGAGGCATCAAGAAAATTCAGACACCACAGAATTAAGTACGTTATTTTTTTTAAATCAGTTCAGATTGTTTCCGTTGCATTAATGATTCATTTTTTAATCGGTATAAATAACATTTTTATCAGCACTTAGACATCGCAATTAATTTAAATTCGTCACAAAAATATTATAGGTATCAAAATTCTTATCTTTGATAGGCAACCAAAAAAATCATACTGCACCTATTTAATAATAGGATTTAATGTTATCTGTATTTGTTTTGTTAAATTCAAATGATGTCGTCGGAGATGGAAGGTATTTGGTAAACTTTTCAAGTTTTCAAAGTTAGTGGCGCGGTTGATGTTGATTTTTTTTCTTATATTTTAGTCAACAAGCACTGTCACCAGTCAAAACAACCGGAAATAGACAAAAGAGCTAGAAGAAAATTAATAATAGCCAGCATACTATGTGTTGTTTTCATGATTGGCGAGGTCATAGGTAAGATTTTATTTTTGTACGTGGTGCGGCCTATTTTAAAAAAACATTTTTTTTATCTTCAGGGGGATATTTTTCCAACAGTCTAGCCATCGCTTCCGACGCCGCCCACCTTCTTACAGATTTCGCCAGTTTTATGATTTCGCTCTTTTCGCTATGGGTCGCCCAAAGGCCTTCGACCAGGAAAATGTCCTTCGGCTGGTACCGCGCCGAGGTAATCGGCGCCTTAACGTCAGTTTTGATGATTTGGGTGGTAACAGGAATCTTGGTGTACATGGCCGTTGAACGGGTGATTTCGCAGACGTTCGACATCGATTCCAAGATAATGTTGATCACCTCAGGTGTTGGGGTTGTCATTAATTTGATGTAAGTTCTTGTACGCGCTTGGAGTGATTTTTGACCTGTTTTTGTTGTAGAATGGGGCTGACGCTGCACCAGCACGGGCATTCCCATGCCGGAGCGTCCCATGGGCACTCCCACGGCGAGAACATCAACGTGCGGGCCGCGTTTATCCACGTCGTGGGCGATTTCCTCCAGTCCTTTGGCGTCTTCGTCGCCGCGCTCGTGATCTACTTCAAAGAGGAGTGGCGCATCGTCGACCCCATTTGCACATTCCTCTTCTCCATCCTAGTCTTCTTTACCACGTTTTCCATCATTAAGGACGTTCTCCTGGTCCTTATGGAAGGTCTACCGAAAGGCGTCGAGTTCAAAGAAGTCATGGACATTTTACTTAAAATTGAGGGCGTGAAAAAGGTCCACAACTTACGCATATGGGCCCTGAGTCTGGATAAAATAGCCATGAGTGCCCACATCGCAATTGGTCCCAGTATAAACCCGCAAAACATTTTATCAGTCGCAACGAAACATATTCACGATCATTACAACTTTTTCGAAATGACTCTGCAAATTGAGGAGTTCCAAGAAATAATGGAGGACTGCAACCAGTGCAAGAATCCCATTGCCTAATTATTTATTAATTACTGTGTTTGATTAGTCTGTTGTAGGGCATTTTTTTATTCAAATAAACTTGTTTTAAATAAATAAGTGCGTTACGTTACGAACGATGGCGTAAACTCGCCTTTAGACTAAAAACTCCGTGCGACTTGCGTTGCGTAGTTCAGATGCGCTAAGGCTAGTTTCTTATGTAGTTAAAAGTTCTAAAAAGTAGTTATCGAAATAAACAACTAAAACCCATTAAAGAGCTGATAAATAAAATGATAATATTCTGCAATTAGTTAGATAATGAGCGGTTTGTTAAATTAAAGTGCAGTAGCGGTGCTGTTCTTTAAATAACTGAAACAAGATGTGTCGAAATTTGCTAGCTTTCATTGCGATTGTCTTTGTGTTCGTAAATGGGGCACCTTCGGACATTCAACTGGACGCCAAAGCCCAAAATGCACACAGACTAGACAGTCTTAACCTTCTATCCTATACCTTTTTGCTAATTTTAACTGTATTAACAATATGGCTTTTCAAACACAGGCGTTTCAGTTTTGTGCACGAAACTGGCCTTGCAGTTATTTATGGTAGGTTAACACCTTTTAACGATTAAGAAATGTAAACAATGACGTTACAGGTCTCATTGTTGGAGCTATAATTCGCTACTCGGGGAGCTCATCACAATTGATCAACATGGAAGTACCGACGAACCCTGTTTACAACTCGAGCTTGCCTCCGGACACGCTGTCTCTTAAGTTTGCGCCCAAAGGGTCGTATGATGAAAAACGTACCAATAAGACCTTTGAGTATGTCTTCAGGGGCGAGAAGATATACCAGAAAAATGAGATTGACTTGAAGGCCACGTTCGATCCAGAGATATTCTTTAACATAATCCTACCCCCGATTATATTCCACGCTGGATACTCGCTTAAAAGGGTAAGTCGTAGCAGTTTAAAGGTTATAGTAAAGGGCTAATCCATAACGTTTTGTAGAAATACTTCTTCCGTAACTTGGGGGCGATACTAACCTTTGCAATAATTGGTACGGCGGTTTCGTCGTTCGTTATCGCTTTTCTAATGTATGGTTGCGTTCAAATAATGCCCCCTAAGTTAGCTAATAGCTTTACGTTTTTGGATACGCTCTACTTTGGGGCGCTTATTTCGTCAACCGATCCGCTTACGATAATCGCTATTTTTAACGATCTGCACGTTGACGTTAACTTGTACGCTTTGGTTTTTGGCGAGAGCGTTCTTAACGACGCAGTGGCCATCGTGCTTAGCGGGTGAGTTAAAAAAAAACATCCCAGTATCCCAGTAAATATTTATTATAAAAGTATAAGGTACAATATATAAAGTGTAAAACTTCTAAAAATGATTAATATATATGTAGGTCATATGTAAAATTTGTAGCATCCAGGTATAAGGGTAAAATGCTTTTTCCAATATTTGTTTACGGCTCTTAGGCGCGTCTAGTACTACCAAAAACGGTGTACAACAATCCAACACGCCCAGTTCTATGGATGTAGTACTCATAATTCTCGCGTCCAAACAAGTTACACTCCTCAAAGAAGTTAATTAACATCTCGATAACCCTCGGGGCTTGCTCAAACTTCTCGATATCTTCTTGAGTTGAGTTATAATCGAAGCTTTGACACATCGAAAAGAACGACGGCCCCACACATTTAGCCAAGGTTAGACTGGACATTCCGTTGAATTGATGCGCTTTGGCCACTTCCGAAAAAGTGCCGATGACCAAAACAAGAAACTCCTGTGTCTCCTTGTTTAAGGACAGTAGGATTTTCTTGGTTTCTTCTTGTTGCGTGTTGCGATTTCTCAAGTCAAGAATGGCGAATAGGTGCTTCTCGACGTCACCGTTAAAAATGGAGCCCGGAATTAGGCGCACGAATTCTTTTAAAATGCACGCCAACGCGAGAACGGAGTAGTTTTCAAGGGTTGCGCGCCCGTTTTCTAGGTCTAATTTAAGCTGTTTAGCCCGTGATTGGGTGCTCGACGCGCGGAAAATAAACTGCTGGTATTTGCCCTTCTTGTTAATCTTCAATATTAGCTCCAACAACAACGTCGGGATCGAATTGTCGCACCAGACGCGCTTTAAAGGAACCCCGAATTTGACCTTTTCCATACGCACGCGATTTGTTTCCCAAAACTTATTCAACCAAGACATTTTCTATTTTCTAAAAAAACTTTGTAGCGATTTGTATTGGACCGTGGAAAATGGCATACTGCTTGTGTGCAGCAGCATTGGTCGCAGTAGCAATTCTTATCGCGTATTAATCACCGGGCTATAAAATTTGGAATTTTTCTAGCTCCATTCAAAATTATGGGGAGAGGTACCAATCAGGCTCAGGTGGATTTGAAGGTCCTGCATTCTTCAGGGCTGTTGGGGATTTTGTAGGGATTTTCATGCTATCCCTGCTGATTGGCGCGGGAATGGGGTGCGTAACCGCCCTCATGACGAAATTTACCCGCGTCAAGGATTTTCCGCTGCTGGAAAGCGCGCTGTTTGTCCTGATGAGTTACAGCACGTTTTTAATAGCGGAGGCGACAGATTTAACAGGTAATAATAATACAGGGTGTTCCAAAATACCGCGACTTAGTGTTTTACTTGCAGGCGTAGTCGCGGTGCTGTTTTGTGGGATTTGCCAAGCTCATTATACTTACAACAACTTGTCTGAGGATTCCAGGATGAGGACTAAGCAAATGTTTGAGTTGTTAAACTTCTTGGCGGAGAATTTTATTTTTTCGTACATTGGCGTATCGATGTTTACGTTTCCGAAACACCACTTCGACCCGCTGTTTATACTTACAGGATTTGTATCCTTTTTTATTAGCGCGCGTGATTTTTTTTTAAATTTTGCCTTTTCCTTAATACTTTGTAGCTTTGCGCAGCGATTGGACGTGCTATTAACATCTATCCGTTGTCTTTTTTGTTAAACTTGGGACGCAAACCGAAGATACCGTTTAATTTCCAGCACATGCTATTTTTTGCTGGTGAGTCTTTGTAAAAAATTTTTAAAAAGATGTGCTTATTTGTTTATTTTTAAAGGTCTGAGAGGTGCAATGTCGTTTGCGCTAGCGATTCGTAACACAGTTTCTGAAGCTAGACAAGCCATGTTAACTACAACGTCTATGATTGTTATAATAACCGTGATTATACAGGGTGGAGCAACTATGAATCTTTTGCGCTGGTTTGAGATACCGTAAGCTTTTAAATTATTTATAAAAACATGTTATAACGCGTTTTGTCGTTTACAGAGTTGGTGTCGACGAAGAAACAGAGGCACTGTCACAACAAGGACAAAGCGTAAGTAAAACATTATTCTTGACCACATTCTAACTCTAATTCAACTAAATAGGTATACAATTCCATGGAGAACACTCCATCAGGGGTATGTAGTATCGCTTATGCTTGAAACCATTTAAATAAAGCATGTTCTTAATCCTAAATCTCGCTCCGCCGCGCGCTAATTTAACCCATTCTTCTAGAACACGCCAGTTGAAGGGCCGAAGAACGAAAAAGCGCTTCTAGCTCGTGTCTGGGGTTCCTTTGATTCGAAATACATGAAGCCGTTTCTCACCAACTCGCGTCCAACGCTTTTGGAAACGCTTCCTGTTTGTTGCAATCCTATAGCGCGACTTTTGACGACGACTGAGCAACTTACGCAAAGCCAGGTACGGGCTTAAATTAGTGATTTGTTTATGTTTTAAAGTCTTTTTTGTAAAGGAAAATCATCAAAAACCTGTGATGCTTGACTCTGACTCCGATTTATGCCTGGAAGAGAACGAGAATCGCCACATTTTGACGCAAAGGGTAAGTTTGTAATTTTTATAGAGGGATTGTTTTTATTGTGTCGTGTTTTGCAGTCTATAAACGCCATAAGTGGACACCAGGTTTAGTATTTTTTGAGCAATCGTTATTTAACTCGTTTTAGATGGAATCTATTTTTTGTTGACTAATTTTACACATTTTGCAAACTATTATTATTATTAGTTCATTAGTATTTTGTTTACTAAAGAAAGTGCCAATTTGATTTTTTTATTGGCTTGATATTTTTATTTGTCAGTGTGCTTTATTTAAATTAGTTTTAAATACTAGTCAGTTGATTTGATGGAGTTTAAATAAGGAATCTTGGAACATTCCGGTTAATAATTACTTTATTAAACTTCGCGAATAAGTGATACCTACGTAATTGTATTTTTAAGCGTTAACCTAAACGTTGGCAATCTTAGCTTCTAATATTGGTTGATAAACGACATTTTGATAAAGGAAAATTAATTAAGAAACTGGTATTTGCAGTTTGCAAATCCCATGTTTTTGATATTATTTTTTTTTAATTATAATGTGTTTACCAATCTGTAGCATTGATATTTTCACTATAGCAATCTTATAACAGCAAAAGTATTTCCCGTATGTTTACTACTTTAAAATTACGGCTGTGAATGTCTTTTTGAAATGTACTTGAATATTGTTACCTATGTTATAAAATAAAGATTATGCTATGTCTGACTATGAATAAAACGTGTTTAATATTCAAAAAAACCACCGCAAACAAGCACTAGTTCAAATTTCTTGTAAAACTTTTGAATTTCCCGCTAAAAATACTACGACAGCGCCACCTAGTATTTTCAAACAGAACAAATAAAAATTAGGTAGGTCCCTGTAGCAGCGCCACCTAGTACTTTCAAGCAAAACAAACAAAAATTAGGTAGGTCCCTGTAGCAGCGCTACCTAGTAGTTGGAGGCAGAACTTTTGTAAATTTTGTAGGAAATCTGTAATGTTGCTTAAAAACTCCGTGCCATATGTCAAATAACTCCGCACTCAAGTGACTAGATCTAAACTTCAAAAAACAGTTCCGTAGGGGCATTTTTCACTGAAAATGTCATTGAATAAACTGAAAAACTAGTTATTTATTGCAATTATTATTAGCCAACAATCAAAATAAGATGAGTAGACACGAGGGTAAGCTTTTGTGGAAAATAGGAATGTCTACACCGGCGACGACAGCGAGCTAATTTGGGTGATTTTTAGGTGTGAGCTGTGACTCCTGCCTCAAGGGGAACTTTCGAGGTAGACGGTACAAATGTTTAATGTGCTATGATTACGATTTGTGTGCGTCTTGCTACGAGGCGGGGGCCACCACGACCCGACACACAGTGGACCATCCGATGCAATGCATCCTGACTAGGGCTGATTTCGGTAAGTCATCCTAATCCCCATTTCATCAAGTGCATCTCTAGCTAATCTGCTTCTAGAATTGTATTACGGCGGCGAGGCGCTGACGAACTTAGAATTACCACAATCGTACACTTGCCCCTATTGTTGTCGAATGGGGTTCACGGACCAAACGCTGCAAGAACATGTCACGGCCGAGCATTCTGAAATCAGCTTTGAAGTCGTAAGTAACTATTCTTAAACTTGTTGAGCCTTTAAATGGGTTTATGCGTTTCCAGGTATGTCCCCTTTGTGCTGCCATGCCAGGCGGTGATCCTAATCTGACGACGGACGATTTTGCGGGGCACTTATCTTTAGAACATCGTACTGGACCTAGAGATCTAATTTCGTTCCTGGATGAGCCTGTAGCGGTTGGGGGACGGCACAATGTACGGAGGATTCAGCACGCTAATCACTCGGGCACTCATATTGGTCGAGGCACCGGTGCGCTGCGGCCAAGGCGAAGCAACATGCACTTTAGGTAAGGAATTTGTCTTCCTTGAACCTTCTCCTTACCTATTTCCTTTTTTTCTATCCAGAATCTGCGGTTTAAGCTGTATTCCTGTCTAAATATACAACAACTTGTACTGATTATAAATGTATTTGAATAAATAAGAGTCGTGTTGTTTATTTTGTGTCTCGTAGTGTCTTCAGTTCCGGCGGGCTATCGTCTCTCTCCCCGTCCGCTCGCGACTCAGTGGACCCCATCGCAGAGCTTCTGTCGCAGCTGTCCGGAGTGCGCAGATCAGCAGGTAATACCAATACACCAAGTCAGCTTCAACAATTACAAATGCAACTTCAAATAGAGCGGCAGCAAGTGAACGCAGCCCGACAGCAGTTGGAGCGCTATCCGAGGCGTCTGGCGCAGAATCGCGAACCGGCTACGCAAGCGGCCAGCTCTAGCGCAACCAATGCCTCTAACTTATTGCTCAACTCGTCGCCAGTGCAGCCACAGCACAGTCAAAGTGGCGGCGCGGGGACGCCTCCACACAACCAGTTCCTGCTCAGCGGGCTGATAAACGAGATGTCCGCGGAGGAGGAGGACGAGCAGCTGCGCGAGGACCGCGCCCAGTTTGTGCACGACCTCATTCTGTCGTCCTGGTGCCAGCCATACGAGCTTCCGTCGGAACACGAGGAGGTTTTCAACCTCAGCAGTTACTTTAGCGGGGATTTGCCTAATGCCGGCTCCTCGCGCGAGCCATACGAAATAACTGATACTGATGCCTTGCCCGAAGATTCTACCTTCGAGTCGCCTATTACAGGTCCCAGTGGTCGCGGTGGTGGGGCGCGAGCGCCTGTGCTTCGTGGACGTGCACGCGCCGACTCGCAAAACGCTCGCAGACGCGCCGAGGCTAATAGGAACACCAGCTCCGGTTCCGGTTCCTCCACATCGTCAGCCGAACCTGAAGCCAGATAGTTGCACCTAGTTTTCAAAATTTAAATTGTTGTGATACCATAATTTATTTATTCACTCAAAAAACGACTACTTGGTAGGTACGAAGCATAACCAAAGTACTTTATTTACTGAAATGTTGAATACTGAAGTGTTTTTCTCGTATAGACGGTATGTCACTCACAATAGGTAACTGAAACTTGTATTTTAATTAGCCTCTTTTTATTTTTTAATGTATTTTCTTTAAGTAATGCGCTTAACCAGTAACAATTCCCTTTATCCTGTATAAACTGTGTGGAAATAGAGCTTTAAATACTAATCTAGTTCTAAGCCATATTTGTACTGAAGTTTGTTAGGCATTTAAATTCCGATCATCAGAAAAAAGAATCCCTTTTATTTAATTATCTAAGTGCAAGCTGTAAAGCTATTTTTACGTTTGATTATAATTCTTTTTTCTGATTTTTCTATGTTCATTTTTGTAATTTATATAAATATTATAAATAAATATTTGGGGATGTTATTTTATGGCTTATTATTCTTAAATATTCATTAATAATTAACTAAATAAGTTTTTCCTTTTGCTTTTAGTTCAAGAGTTGCCCACCCCTGGTCCGGTTGCATCCGGTCGCTCGCCAAAACATGCCTATAGGATCATGAATGGCTGCGTCGCACGGAATTTGTTGAAAAAACTCCGTGTTTTTTAATTGTCATCGTCATTTTCGTTTTGGGTACACAATTTATTTTAATAACCCAAAATAAATGCAAAAGAACTTACCGACCTTGAATGCTTACGTAGTTTTAATGAAGATTTCTAACAGTAAGCACCTAAACTTGTAGAGGAAATATGGCTGTTGAGGTAACATAAAATCTCGCGATATTTACAGTGAATAATGTTTTTAATTGCAGATAGAAGTGTTCACCACATCCAACAAGAGTTTGGGGAAGATAAACCTAGCTCCAAACGCCCTAGTGAAGGACGCCAAGGTGGAAATATGCAAAATTTCGAAGATATCCCTGGAGCGGCAGTCGGTGCGAACGGAGCCAAAAGGAAAGGACCAACAGGACTCTTTTACGATAAGCAGCCTCAACTTAAGCCCAAAGAAGCTGTACGTGAAGGATTTGGGTCCACAAGTGGGTTGGAAAACAGTCTTCATTGCAGAATACGCTGGCCCCATCGCGCTGTACATGTTGGTGGCTAATTGCGGCTACATTTTCTACGGCAGCAAGATTTCTGAGAAGCCAGCTCCAACCCTAATGGCCAAGTAAGTCTAATTAGTGATTAATTATTCATAAATTTGAAAAACAATAGCTATTGAATGGTAATTAGAGTGTTGTTTCAGTTTAATATATTTTGCTTGGATTGTACACTACTTGAAAAGGATCTTGGAGACGATTTTCGTGCACCGCTTCTCCCATGGGACAATGCCGATCAGGAATTTGTTCAAGAACTGCTCGTACTACTGGGGCTTCGCGCTTTATGTGGCGTATCACGTGAACCACCCGCATTGGACCGAACCCTGCGCTTTGCTGGCTTATCCTGGATTCGTTCTCTGGGCTGTAAGTACTCTACTGTTATTTTTAGGCCCTTTATTTAACTTAAAACGTGTTTACAGGTGTCTGAGCTTGGAAACCTGAGCATCCACATGCTGTTGAGGGATTTGCGGCCCGCTGGGAGCACTGTACGCAAGATTCCGGTTCCCAACGGCAACGTCTTGACGTCTCTTTTCGACTACGTTTCCTGCCCCAACTACACGTATGAGTTTGGGGCTTGGCTTGGATACTTCATGATGACTCTCTGTCTGCCAGCGCTCCTGTTTGCGCTAGCTGGGTTCTACCAGATGACTGTTTGGGCTCTTGGAAAGCACAAGAACTACAAGAAGGAGTTCTCCGACTACCCCAAGAAGCGCAAAGCTATCTTGCCGTTCGTTATTTAAGTTTAAAGGGAGGGGGAGAATTTGGGTCTGGGATTTGGGTGGGTTATGCTAGTTCTTAAGTTGTTTTGTTAATTTTTTACTTGTTTTTGTAATTACTTTACTATGATAAAAAAAATAAAGTTGTTTAATCCATTTTTGTTGTTTTATTAAGAAAAAAACAAAAAAAAATCAATTTGCCGCTATCCACAACACACAATTATCGGGACAGCGTGTAGGTATCGTTAAGCGGTCTACTTTTCTTGGGGGTGTGGCCTATTAGGCCACACCCCCAAGAAAAGTGGACCGCTTAACGATACCTACACGCTGTCCCGATTTATGACTGGGAACGTGAGCCCCGACAGGAAACGTGAGCCCCAACAGGGAACGTGAGCTCCAACAAGGAACGTAAGCCCTAACTTTTTTATTTGTTAAAATTTTTCAAAAAAAATTGTTTTAAAATGAAGCTTGGCTCACGCTGAGTTCAGCGCATTCGCCATTTTTTTCAAAATTTTCAAATGCGTTTTTAAGGGTGAAGGAGGCCTCGGAGCGATTTTTGAATAAGAGAAAAGTAAAGAGAAAGGGCTCGCATCCCCACACCCCAAACTTTTTGAAAATATAAAAATCTGGGTCAAAAATTTCCAAAAAGGCAGATGTTGATTTTTGAGTTTTGAAATTTGTAAAAAAAAAAAATTCACTCCTTACAATACACAATTTTCGGGACAGCGTGTAGGTATCGCTAAGCGGTCTACAATTCTTGGGGGCGTGGCCTAATAGGCCACACCTCCGAGATTTTTGAAGTGGGCGGAGCCAAGAAAAAATTGACCAATCAGAATGCAGGATTTTTTGGTGGGCGGGGCCAACAAAAATCCTGGCTTCTGATTGGTCAATTTTTTCTTGGCTCCGCCCACTTCAAAAATTTCGGAGGTGTGGCCTATTAGGCCACACCCCCAAGAAAAGTAGACCGCTTAACGATACCTACACGCTGTCCCGATTTATGACTGGGAACGTGAGCCCCGACAGGGAACGTGAGCCCCAACAGGGAACGTGAGCCCCAACAGGGAACGTGAGCCACAACAGGGAACGTGAGCCATGTGGCCCTAACTTTTTTATTTGTTAATATTTTTCAAAAAAAATTGTTTTAAAATGAAGCTTGGCTCACGCTGAGTTCGGCGCATTCGCCATTTTTTTCAAAATTTTCAAATGCGTTTTTAAGGGTGAAGGAGGCCTCGGAGCGATTTTTGAATAAGAGAAAAGTAAAGAGAAAGGGCTCGCATCCCCACACCCCAAACTTTTTGAAAATATAAAAATCTGGGTCAAAAATTTCCAAAAAGGCAGATGTTGATTTTTGAGTTTTGAAATTTGTAAAAAAAAAAAATTCACTTCTTACAATACACAATTTTCGGGACAGCGTGTAGGTATCGTTAAGCGGTCTACAATTCTTGGGGGCGTGGCCTAATAGGCCACACCTCCGAGATTTTTGAAGTGGGCGGAGCCAAGAAAAAATTGACCAATCAGAAGGCAGGATTTTTTGGTGGGCGGGGCCAACAAAAATCCTGGCTTCTGATTGGTCAATTTTTTCTTGGCTCAGCCTACTTCAAAAATTTCGGAGGTGTGGCCTATTAGGCCACACCCCCAAGAAAAGTAGACCGCTTAACGATACCTACACGCTGTCCCGATTTATGACTGGGAACGTGAGCCCCGACAGGGAACGTGAGCCCCAACAGGGAACGTGAGCCATAACAGGGAACGTGAGCCATGTGGCCCTAACTTTTTTATTTGTTAAAATTTTTCAAAAAAAATTGTTTTAAAATGAAGCTTGGCTCACGCTGAGTTCAGCGCATTCGCCATTTTTTTCAAAATTTTCAAATGCGTTTTTAAGGGTGAAGGAGGCCTCGGAGCGATTTTTGAATAAGAGAAAAGTAAAGAGAAAGGGCTCGCATCCCCACACCCCAAACTTTTTGAAAATATAAAAATCTGGGTCAAAAATTTCCAAAAAGGCAGATGTTGATTTTTGAGTTTTGAAATTTGTAAAAAAAAAATTGTTACTCCTCACAATACACAATTTTCGGGACAGCGTGTAGGTATCGTTAAGCGGTCTACAATTCTTGGGGGCGTGGCATAATAGGCCACACCTCCGAGATTTTTAAAGTGGGCGGAGCCAAGAAAAACTCGACCAATCAAAAGGCAGGATTTTTCGGTGGGCGGGGCCAACAAAAATCCTGGCTTCTGATTGGTCAAATTTTTCTTGGCTCCGCCTACTTCAAAAATTTCGGAGGTGTGGCCTATTAGGCCACACCCCCCAGAAGAGTAGAACGCTTTACGATACCTACACGCTGTCCCGAAAATCGTGTATCGTGAGGAGCGGCAAAATTTTTTAGGCAGGAGTTGGAAAAGCAAGGAAAAAAGACACAAAAAATTATTTTTAAATTTTTTATTAAGTGCAAAATTATGACATTATGTTGTAACTAAAAAATTCTTATAAAAATGTATAATATAGATATTGTTTGAGAGTGAAGAGGCATTCACAATGTGTTTTTTTGTTAATGTAATTATAAAAAAATAAAATTTAGCTGGGTGGTGGCAAAATAATCGCTAATTAGCGCAGCGATTGATTATGAATTTTAATTAGCATGATTGATAGCTGCGTAAACTACATACAATAGAAATTCTTATAATTAACCAACAGTGCTTAAATTGCCAATAAATACATTTAACAAAATTGTGCTCAGCCACAAACAAGTCTAGTAACTCTTACAAAAGCCACGTAATTTTACCAAATAAGGATATTTTACAAATTTCGTCCTTTTTTCAAGCATACCTATTTACATTGAGTATACGACAGCCTCGATTTCGCTAACAAACCGCTAAATTAGCGGTAAAGTCCACAAAATCGACGCGAATCTTTCAAAATACTTATTTTTACATTAGAAAATGTGATCCATTGCTTTTTAAGATATTTTTTTGGGTTCTAATCTCTAGAAGTAGAACGTAAAAAAATAAAACTTACTATTAATATAAAAATACTTCTTTTAGTTTAAGTAGATGTCACGATTTTGTAAGGAAACGTTCGGTTCTATTTTAGAGATCAGAAATTTAAAATGGCTCTTACAACAACAAGCAACGCAACAAATGAATAACCTTAGCACCGCACTTGCGCCCAAAATTACCTAATTGAATTGACGAATATTTTAGTAAAACGAAAAACGGTAAATTAGGCAGTGTTATGTCAAAAATATGTTCTAGATTCGCATTATTCTTTGTTGCAACGCGTTTCGAGAAGTGACTTATACCTAAAAATAAACTTTGAAAATTGAAAAAAAATATACGCAACCAGATGTTGCGAATACGAAGGCAACATTCAACATCTTATCAATATAACTATTATATTACATAAAGATACACTGCTAGCAGATACACTGAATACCTGTGTAACAAACTTAATCTAAAAAAACTAATTAAACCTAAAATGGACGAATGAGTTAAAACTAGAGAACACATTATTGTCAAACAATAAAAAATATAATAATAATAATAATTGTCGTAGTAGAAGAGATTCTTAGCTAAAGTCTGTTAAATTAAAGTACGAAGTCACAACACTAGCAAAGCAGGAAGGGCCTAAACATATGTGGCCATCGCGTTGTTGGTCGAAGAAGTTGCTGGACCTTGGTTACTGGGCACGTATTGCCCGATAAAAGACCCATCTTCAGTAAAGCGACCTAAGACAACACAAAATATAAGCCCAAACGCTACAAACACAACTTAAAACGGTGTTAAATAAAAAAAAAACAAAAGAAAATACCTGCAAATTAAACTAGTGTGGCAAAACCTTGCGAGGTAGTCTCACCCTTGCCCTGTTTGCGACCATATTGCCCGATAAAGGACCCGTCCTCGTTCATACCCTCTTTAAAAAAGAAATAAAAACATAAAAGTGCGTCCAGAAATCATAAAAAACATAACTTGTTGCGCAACACAACATAATAAAACAAAGGTGCGCATTAAACTTTATTTATTGTCGACAAAAACAAGACTTACCAGTGTCGCCGTCGCCATACTCAGCCATAGAGTCGGTGTCGCTCTCAGGTCCAACTTTGTGCTCGCTCCCCATCGATTTATGCGATTTGTTGTCCAACGGCTGCGAGTATTCGTGGAAACCTCCTTCGTCTGGGTAATCATGTCGTCCGTTCGCTTGTTCGCGCTCATGTACTGCGTATTTCCCGCCGCGATTCCGTTTCACAATACATACGATAATCAACACGATCAACAAAAAGGCAATCGCAAGCATCATCCCGATAAACCAACCAGCCGTCGCTACGTTCTCCTTTACGCGCACAATCGGCCCGTCAGAGTCGTACGTGTTGACTTCTTGTGGATCTGACTCGATGTAGTAGCTCCCGTCCACGGAAACGACAATGAAGTCGTACGACTCGCTGGTTTCTAATCCACTTACAACGAGGTACACTTCGTTTTTCTCGGTGTCCGTTTTTCTGTACGAAGTCTCGCCCTTCTTGCGGTACTTGACGTAGAACTGGGATCCCGGTTTCTCTTCATTGGGTTGCCAGTACACTTTCACCGCGGCGGACAGTCCATCCTTTATGGTTTCCCAGTAGAACGTTGGTTTGGCTGGAATATGCTCGCCGGACGGGCGCGTCTGGCGCTCGATGAAGAACTTCTTGGATTCGCCTTGAGCCGTGGTTGCGCTGATGTAGATTCGGTATTTGGTACCGGCGCGTAAGCCGGCTAACTTAGCGTGGCGCACGTTAGGATCGCGTATCTGCGGGTTGCGCGGTATTTCTTGGTCCACCTTCATGTTGCTGTCCACCACTGCGTAGTAGATGTTGTAGCCCGTTAAGATTCCGTTTGGCCTGTCTGGTTTCTCCCAGTTCAGCATAAACGCCGAAGATCCTAGCGGATACGCGCGTAAGTCGTCCATTTCGCCAGGTACACCTTCGGGCGTGTCGAAACTTAACGTTTCGCTCGGTGGGCCGTTGTACTTTCCGTTAAAAACGTAGACTTGTGCGTGGTTTTTGGTGAATGGAACGAAAGTGTTGACAAGCGCTGAAGTTGCGTCGCTCTGCACCTGGATTTCGTTGTGCACATGCGAGTCCTTGGACCACGTTCTTATTTTGTAGCCTTTAAAGTGTCCATGCACCGAATTCAAGTCGACAGGGTTCCAGCTCAAGAACGCAGTAGTAGAGGACTGGATCTGCAGCAGAGTGAAGTTTGACGGCGCTTGGTCGGGCTCGCTTTCACCAGAGTAGCCGATGACTTCCTTCGGGGCTACGTTGGCCTCTCCAAGCTCATTAATGGCGATGACTTTGATCCTGTACTGCTTAAACGACGGCTGATTGTCGATAACGTAGCGATCTTGCCTCCAGTCTGTGATATCAACTGTCGTGTAGTTCTGTCCACGGATGTCGCTCTTCCAGTATAAACGGTATTGGAACTTGGGGGCGTTGTGCTCGATCTCAGGCATCCTCTGCAAAACCACTGTTTAAAAACACGAAAAAATGACATTTTTTAAAGAACTTACGGTCCAAGTGATGACCAAGTTGCTAGGATTATCCCCCTCGCCGTTTACGTTGTCTGGGTTTTTGTGCGGCACCTCGGCTTGCGTGGTGCACACCTCGGAGTGACTGGAAGGCAGCGATGTCCCGACTTTGTTCTTAGCGATCACGCGGAAGGTATAGTTCGCCCATGGCGACATAGGAACGTTGTACGTCTTGTCAGCGGCTGGAACGTTGCCGTAGGCCTCTTCCCATGAATCCGGAGTGAAACTCGTGTTATACTGAATGATGTAGTGCAGAATAGGCGCGCGGTTGTCACCCATCGGTCGCCAGCTTATAGTGGCGTCCTTAGTCGCGCATTGCACGCCGATCATCTGCGGTGGATTAGGCACATCTGAAAAACAAACATTAGAACACATCCTGCGATAAAAAACGCGCTAAGTTACCTTGCACAGTGAGTTGCGCCTTGGCAGACGATTCGTCCAACGCCGTTCGTGCTAAACACGTGTACGTTCCTGAGTCCAGCTCAATAGTCTTGGTAATCGTCAACGAATAGTCGGAACTCTGCACGAAGCGTTGCTCCCCGTCGAAGTCAATAGGTTGGTCGTTCTTCAGCCAAACGATCTCAAGCTCTAACGATTCGTCAGCCACAGCGTTGCATCTGAAAGTGGCTTGGCTCCCAGCCACCACTTCGTAATCAGAAGGTCCGTCTGTTATAGTTGTGTGCGCTAAGAACAACACCAAATATTAAGACATGACTTAAGCGGGGTTTGATGAGTTAAATACCTTTAACGTCGAGCTTGGCGTTGGCGCTAGTGTTGCCGAATTTATTCTCAGCGTAGCAGGTGTAGTCGCCACGATCGTCGAACTGTACGTCTTGTATATGCAAGTCGCCGCTCTCGTTGATGGTATACCGCCCACCGGTCAGTTCCTTTCCGCTGTGGATCCACTTCACTGTTGGTTTAGGCGCTCCCAAAACCTTACAAGTCATGTTAATGCTCTGGTTGTCGACTGCTTCGGTATTACTAGGCGCCTCGGTAATCTCAGGCGCAAGCGCTGAAAGAAACCATTCGTTTTTACAACAGAACTTCGAATTGTTGCAAAAAAGTAAGACCAAACAAAAAACAGGCAGACTTACCCAAAACGTTGACGTACACGTCCTTGTACACGTATCCCAGCGAATTGGTTGCGTTACAACCGTAATTGCCAGTGTCCTTCTTTTGCAAGTCCCTGATCACGATGCGTTTGTCAAAACGTGTGCGTCGTGGATTGTTCGGCGCTTCGTCCAATGGTTTTCCGTTGTGCACCCATTTTATCTCAGGCTCAGGAATACCAGACGCTTCGCACTTGAATTCAACAGTCTCGCCTTCGGCTGCGTTTTTAATTTCGGGCTCAACGGTGAAGTACGGAATAGAGAGCACTTTCAGGTTGATGGAGTACGACTTGGCCTCGCCGACGCCGTTGCTCACCTCGCATGTGTAGCTGCCTTCGTCGTCGAAATCAACCACTTTTATGATGAGCGATTTGCCGTAGTTGCCTTGCGTTATCCGGTCGGAAGACTGTATGCGCTCGCCGTTCTTGTACCAAACCGTTTGCGGCAGCGGCGTTCCTCCAAAGATGCAATACAGCTCAGCCCGCTTTCCCCTGAGGGCCACTTCGCTTTTCTTAGTGGAATACTGGAGGACAGGTTCGTGCTTGTTTTGGGATGCCGACGCGGTTGTCGACACCACGTTTAGGAGCACCATATTACCATACTTGTACTCGAACTTCGTTAGCGAAGTCGCCGCACAAGCGTAGTGGAAGTTATCAGTTACGTCGGCTTTGGTCAAATTGGAGAACCACAAGTTCCCTTCAGGGTCCAAGGTGATTCTGGAGCTGTTGATGGTCTTGAAACCGCCGTTGGTGTAGAAGTAAATCCAGTGCACGACGGGTTTCGGCCAACCGTCTGGAGGGTGGCATTCTAATTTAAAGGGTTGTCCCTCGTCGCCAGTTAGACTGATAGGTTGCGTCGTTTTGAAAGAGTTGAGTTCAGCCTTTCGCATGAACACTGAGTTGGATGTGGCGATCCCGTGTTCGTTTTCTGCGAAGCATTGGTACTGTCCCAAGTCGACGTCCTGGGGCTTGGCGATGGAGAGCGTACCGCGGCCGGGTTGCTGGGAGATTCGGTCATCGTAAGCCTGCCAGTTGAAGTGTTTTCCGTTTTTCACCCAGCGGTAACTAATAAGGGGTTTATTTTATTTTCTGGACAGAACCTAAACGAAGGGGACTTACCTTGGGGCTGGCTCGCCGATGGCTTCACATTCAATGAAGAATGGTTTGTCATTTTCGCCCTTACTCTCGACCTGGAAGAGTACTTCGTCGGTAGGGGGTTGTTTTACGATAAATGGTGGGGAAGGTACTGAAATGGTTAATGAAAAAAGGAACACACTGTTAGATCATGGCCATTCTAAAAATACGAACAACACAACAAGCCGCGCAGAGATAGGTGTATTAAAAATAAAAAAGTTTGCTAACACTCTAAAGATAGATAAAAATGGGACAGTTATTTTAGCATCACGAATATTTTTATAATTTAAGTACCTATAACGAGAGGTGTGTACAATTATGCCATGACTCATTAATGTTAATAGATGATTAACAAACTTTTTTATCTAGTACCCAAACATAAACAAATCACTTACTTTCTCTGCCAAACGTGAAGCATATCTTCAGTACTAGAGTAACGAAAAAATATTTATGGCAGCTCATGTTACACAATTTTAGCTTCACCTGTAAAAAAGGGGTGACCGTTAATTATTATTGATTTGGCTGAAGGCATCTTTGAAAATACATTAGTTGGAAATTTGCATTTTACAGCTTTATACGGTATGACACACTAAACAAACTTCTGTACATTTACATTATGACTCTCGAGCCTAATTTAATTTAAAAATGCAGTAAGCTAGAGGTCATTAAGCGTCTTAAACAACAACCACGGTGTTACTTGCACAATCCATGCAGCAGGTTTCAATTCTCTAGACAACGCAACATTCAATTAGAATGCCCTATTTTGAACCTAAATCGGTTATGAACCGCGGTCAAATACCTACATGAAGGTATGGATATTGACATAAATTAATCAAAAATAAACATGACTTCATCAACGGCATCCTTCGTATTACTCAATTTACATTTTATGTCTTTTTTCCAATAAAGATTATTAAAGAACAGCCAAATATTTAAATAAGATAACAAGACTAGACAACAAAAATCCGTTTTTTAAACATTTGGTGTTTTGTTTTGACACCAAAAAATTTGCTCATAGCAAAACAACAAAATTTAAAAAGGACCTTACGAAATTGGAACAGCATAAACATACTATGTACATTAAAATAACCAACCAATAAAGCTAATGATAGGTTTTATTAGATAAAAGTTAATTCTAGCGTAAGGCGAATATCTACAAAATAAATATGACTCAAGAGCAGAGTCCAAGCGTTATCAAAACACTCGTAAAAACAGGTCCTTAAATTTACCCAACCCACTAATAAAGATTAGGCTTGTCTATAAAGAGTTTAGATATTGATAATATTATCACTTACCCGAAAATTTATAAACTATAGCACGGGCCCATAATACCCATGTCACTAAAAACTACAAACACATAAGAAAGGGTACCTAGGTGCGGTCGTTCTTCTTCTTCCGTTCGTTATGATGCTACGTTCAACTAATACACGCTCATACCCGTTCGTTTTTGCGTTTTTCATAAGAATTATGAATAAAATGTTTATATTAGCACATCCTCACGAAAATTTGTACGATTGTATTTTATAATTAAAGAGAAAATGAATTTTGTTGTATTTAGCAATTAAAAGCCATTACTGTTGGTAGGCGTGGTGATTTACAGTTTTTTCTAGACATCATAGCGCCACCTGTTAGACGGAAGCTGAACTAAAATTCCGCGTAAAGTTGCGCTGACACCCGGTAGATGGCACTAACGCGAGTGGGTTGGCACTACTGATTTACCAAGTGTCAAACGTCAGCTGTCAGAATTTCCCATCTTTAGCTAAATTTTGTGCTTGTCTGCTAGTGTTGGAGAAAAACTAGTCAAAAAAACAATTAAAAATGTTCAGAACAACAGCCTTGCGTATGCAATCCTTGGTAAAAGGGGCGCTAAACGTGAGCAGACCTTCTATGACTGTCTCGTCCCGGTTTATGTCCAAGGAGAGCACAGAATCCGATGAACAATTCGATACAAGGTATGCAATTTTTCATTACGTAATTGCTATAAACGGCCGAAAACAACATTGGAAAACCCACTGGCTTGTGTATGGGGTTTAGTTTATTGCGCTTAAAATAATTTATTTACATTTAAATTAAACATAACCTTGTTTTCAGATTCGAAAACTACTTCAACAGGAAGGACATCGACGGCTGGCAAATCAGACAAGGAATTAACGATTTATGGGGCCACGATTTGGTCCCAGAGCCCAAGATTGTCGTCGCTGCACTTAAGGCATGCCGCAGAGTCAACGACTACGCTTTGGCCGTCAGGATTTTGGAAGCTATTAAAGATAAGTGTGGATCCAAAGTAAACGAGATTTACCCTTACATTATCCAAGAAATAAGACCCACTTTGACCGAATTGGGCATCAGCACACCTGAGGAGCTCGGTTATGACAAACCTGAGCTTGCCCTACAGGACACTAATGAAATTCATTAAATTTAAATGCATATGTTAGCTTATTTAGGTCTTGTAAAGTTACTTTAATACATAAGAATTTAAACTTATTGGATTTGATTTTTATTTAAAGAATCTTACTGATTTTCTTAAAGCTTATCTGCAGTTTGCTTAAGATATTGACAATACTGTACAGACCAATTATTCCAAGGACGAACACTTCCATTATAATGAAATGACTGAAGCTGGTTCCTATTTCAAGCCAAGACCCAACGTTTTTGACGTTGTTAAAGAAGTAGAGCACCATTAGATCGGACAGCAAAAGAATTCCGCAGAGCAAATTGGCTACGTCGACACCTGTCGCGCTTACGATCCCGCATAAAATTGTACATGAATACAGCAGAGGTATTAACAGCTTAAGGGAAATAAGTGCTGTCATTTTAAAAGGACTGAACACAGTCAAAAGGCAGCGCACCCACATTGGATCAAAAGAATTAACGCTTGCGATGTTTCCAGTACCAAAGAAACCAATAAGGAGCAGTGCCATCTTATTCAACGTTAAGAAAAATCATTTATCTTACAGAACAATTACCTGTTAAACACAAAAAGGATACAAATATTACGCTAATCCGCAACGTATTCATAGTAGACAGATTCTTCCTAAGTGCCGGATCATCAAATTTCTTAAACACGACATCTGAGTAACTGTCCTTCGTCTCGATAATGAGCCATAGTCCCAAAAGCGACGTGTAGCACGCTATAAAACATATTTCATAGTGCGTAGAAGTCATTATAAAGAAACTAGCGAAGCCCAGAAAAATCGCAGCAGTACGTAACAGAATATACTTCATTGCGAACAAAATAAGAAGTATTGGAAATCCTAGAACACACTACCTCAGTTTAAACCTTAATAGGAATTAATACACACCAAACAGACACCATCCAATAAGTTTGAGCGGCGAATCCGACCCAATAAAGTCGAACTGCACCAACAGAGCGTACCCAAAACTGGCGTCGAAGCAAATGGTCTGCAGACTGAAGACTAGGTTTTGTTTAGACAGGTATTTTTTCCCGAATAAACTAGGAAAACGTTTCTTTATTATGAAAAAGTTTACGCCCTTCCACATTCCAAAACCAAGAACCATGTACGTTGTTTGAAAACCTGTTACCATAACGTCAAAAGTTGGAAAAATTGACAGCGTAACGCACAGTCCGATCCAGAGCTGCTTTTCTAGAATACTGGCCCCCATACTGTCATCACAAATGCCTACCAAACTTGCAATTACGAGCATTGTTACGGTAAAACATGTTCTGTAGTAAAACCCAGTAATCTGAAACGCCCCGCGCTTAATAATTGGTTTTTTAAATGTCAACATTACTTACAAACAGCAAAGCACAAACGAGATAAGCGCCTATTTGCAACCAGGTCCTAAACTCAGTCTGTATTAAATTGTTGCACAAAACAAGTATTTTAGATTTCTCGTCCAAAAGCACCCAACACATTGCGACAGGGAAGGTAAAGTACAAGAAATATAGCGCTGGAAGCCCTTGTACTACAAAAATGATTATTTACTTTTGTTAGTTACAAAGTAAAACACTTACCGTAACAGACAGTGGCTACTAAAACTTGCAGTGTTATGACGCCAAATTTTGCGGTTTTAGACGCTTGGATTTTTATATTTGGTTCCGTCTGCGCAATGACAGTCCCGAGGTAGAGCATCCACAACAAAAAACCAAGCGACATTGACACGACAACGTATTTTGTGTAGTAATTTTGGTAGTAATCAATTCCTTGCAGGATTTTTTCAATTAGAACCTCGCACATACTGATCTACAATTCGTGTTTTAGTTTAAATACCTTATATATTTTATTTAATATGTCGTACCACATTGTCGATGTTCCCGTCTTTAACCTGTTGCTCAAGACGTTTGTAAACAAAATCAAACTCGCCAGCGGACAAATTGGCAAAAGGTTGGTAGTACAGACTATTTTTTGCTATTTTCGCCTCTTTGTGCTGGTATATACGAAACAATTGCAGCGTATTTGACATCACAAACAATGCCTTTTCCTTTGGGGGTAAGTCTAAGTAACCATGAGGTAGTTTACCCTACAATAAACAAAACCTCACTACTGGTCTTTATAATACCTAAATAACTTACGATAGAGTTCGTAGGGTAGTTAATCCCAGCTAGATTAGAAATAAGCGGCGCAATGTCGACTTGGTTAATGTTTTCATGTGTTTTAGCAACTCCTGCGCCCCATAAAATAACAGGAGTGTGGGTCTCGACGTCCAGACCTGTCCCGTGCGTGCCCCAATCCGTCATACCATGATCTGACGTGAATATGAACGTTGTTCTGTCATCTGGGAACGTTTTCTTAAACAAATCTTCAATCTTTTCAATCTCCTGGTCCACTAGTTTAATATTGTTGATGTATTCGTCCGACAAGGGTTTAAACGCATGTCCTGCCGTGTCAATCCCCAGTAAATGTAGGAAGTAAATGCCTCCTTCACAGTCATGACAAACTTTGGGGCTTGAGACGTATTTCTGCACTCGGTCAAAAACCCATGAATCCAAACGCGTCGTTTCTTTCTTGCCAAAGTCTTGCATGTTTGCGTCATACGTTTCGCTGTAAATGTGCTTCGGACTGCCCTCACTGAACAAGTGTACTATGTCCGGGCTACCCCAGCACCAAGCGTGACTACTTTCATTCAAGACAGAGTCGAAATGCACTGGGTTTTTCTGCCAGCCTTTAAACATAGCGCTTGGGTCCTCGTAAATCCCGGCTAGTAAAGCGACGTGTCCTGGTCGCGATTCGGTGGGGATACGAGTGTACGAAAGCCCCCATGCGCCTTGTTTTTCCTTGATGCGTCTACAAATCTCCACGTTTACCACAACTGAGATATTAGTGAAACTACTACTAACCTTAGGAATGGCATATTGGCTTCGTTTTCGCCGTAAATGGCTTGTGCCCGCAGCCCGTCTGCAACAAACAACACCACTCGTTTTGCAGGGGGGCTGGTGTTGGACTTAGTTGTTGTAATGCCATGTTCTATGGGGCTGGAAAAGTACGTATCACATACTGCAATGATTAGTAAGACGTGCACAACAAAACCCCACGCTATGACCTTTCTTCTAGGGGGTGTTTTAGTCATCATTAACGAGGACTCATTGCGAACACTTTCTGTATCTTATCTTAATTTTAGATTCGTGCCAGAACTTGGGAGACTTGTTTACATATGTTTGAGGTTACGTTTTATTTTATTTTAGTGGTGCGTTGGTTGAATACTAGATGGCGTTCTTAAAATGTGTTTCAGTTTCCTGTAGCAATAGGTGTAGTTCAGATTTTTTGCACTAGAGGGCACACTTATAGCGCTCTTTAAATTTTTACAGTTTTCTGCAGCTAAAAGTGTAGTTAAGATTTTGCACGCTAGATGGACAGTGCACAAATGATAGGCATGTTTTCGCGAACAACCGGACGTAACCGTGCGCACATTAGTATCAGACATGTATCTCGTATTTTTAAGAAATCAAAAATGTACAGAATTTTTGTAAGACGGCTAACAGCGTGTAATACAATTTATACACCAACTTCTGCAATTTTAAACACTTCCAAAAATGTACGATGTGCTGTAAAACTACCTTTTCTACAGTCGGCAACACAACTTTCAGATGGTGAGTTAGGTTATGTCGTGGTGGATTAAAAGTTGCAAATTAAAGGTTTTCAGACGTTAAATCAAAACTACCGCTTGGAAAACTTATAAAAGAGGCCGAGGAAGAGGAAAAGAGCAAATATGAGAAGGCAGAAGAGGAGAAAAAACAGCAGGAGCGCGCTTGGCGGACGATGAAGTTTTCACTGATTTTTATGGGCAGTTCCTTCTTCTTTATTGGAGGGTACTTAGTTTTTACACTTGGGGCACCAGTCAATAACCCTGATGGTACTACCACGTCCGAGGATCTTAACGAGAAACCTGTTTGGCAACAGTACATCATACGGACGTTTCGGGAGCTGACTTTTTACACCAGAGTACGTAATTGTTTTACTTGTAGCCCAAAATAATAATAAAATTGTGCTTGTAGATGCTTCAAGAGCCGTCAAGGCCCAAGCTACTCCCTGATCCTTTGGAATACCCATACATTCAACCTAAATACACAGTCGTTTTGGAACTAACGGACGTATTAGTACACCCTGATTGGACATACAACACTGGATGGCGTTTTAAGAAGCGACCTGGGCTAGACTATTTCCTGGAATCGCTACACGGTACATTTGAAATCGTGGTCTACACAGCAGAACAAGGAATGACAGTTTTCCCTTTGTGCGAAGCCATCGATCCAAAGAACATAATCGCTTACAAATTACCGCGTGACACGACGCATTTTACAGGCGGACATCATGTAAAAAGCCTTGATAAACTCAACAGAGACCTCAGCAAAGTAATAGTAGTCGACTGGAACCCGCACAACGTTCAATTGCACCCTGAGAACCTATTTCAAGTTAAACGCTGGTCTGGTAACGATGATGATCATGCCATGGTCGATTTAGCTGCCTTTTTGAAAAGTATAGCAGACAACGAGATCGAGGACGTACGAGAAGTGCTAGAAAACTTTAGAAACTTCGAAGATCCGCTCGAAGCGTTTAAAGAAAAACGGAAGAAACTTATAGATCATTTAGAAGCCGACGCGGAGGCAAAGCGTCATCAGGAGCCCAGTAAAGTTAAGAGGTGGGCGCCTAGTATTTTTGGGGGAAATAAATCGCTGTAAATTAGAACAATTTGTTTTATTTACTGTTAGTATTAGTCAAATCACATTCCAAATTGCGTTAAATTTAGCTATAATACCTTCGTTACGAACGCTTGGTTCGAATTTATTCATGTTCAAGTACGTATCCACGTTGTCGTCATCCAGTTCCTCTTTTTTCTCACCCTGTAGGTTCATTAAATGACTTCCATTTGCTAAATGCACAGCGCTAAAACTGTGCTCATGCCCCTGCAAAAGTTGCACCCAATCCAACAGCGCAGTCATTGAATAATCGTAATTCTGCAAGTAATCTCGCTGGTTAAAGAATATCTTCTGGACATACAGCTCGCCCAAGTCATTAGCTGCGTAAATTGAGACATTTTCCTCGCTTGGAATAAGCTGTACGCCCAAAATCGGTCGTTCCCATCGCTGCTTAAGATGTGGTACGACCGGCACTGCAAGTTGTCGTCTGCAAATCTTGTATGTGTCCCATATACTGCTCAAGCGATAGGGCAAGGAGTGCACAGCGTTTTGCCCTATTAGGACTTTTTCTTTAGCGTCCTGCGAAAGCAGGCATACAAAATTCTTATCTTGCGACTTGTGCTTTCGTAAGAAACAAGGCGCAGCCTTTAGGTTGTGATGTACATATTCCTTTACGTCAGTTTTGCGTAAATCGTGTACGAAATACTTGTGCATTGTCGTTAAATATATTGTTTTACCGTCTGGTATGAAATTTACCAAATTGTCGCACGCATTTAACTTAATATTAAACACCAATGCGGCTTTTTGGCTCCGCGTGTCTACAAGTTTAAGTTCATTGTCTGTGTTAATCAGCACTTCGTTTGGCGACACAAAATCCATATTTGCTCCGTACGTCGTAGGTAAAAAGATGTTCTCTAAGTTTGCTGTTATTTTCTGCGCCTCTAAGTCAAACGTCTTGAATTTAAGATTCCTGTCGAGTATACCCAACTCGTTTACGTTAAACTGACTTACCTTTGTGCCAAAATAACCAATTTTGGAACTAAGGCATAATTTCTTGTCCAATTTGAAGTTGTCCAGTTTTGAAAAACTGAAATCGTGTCTTGACCGCACTGTTAGGAACTGTCCATCATTTTTAACGCCTTGTATGTTTAAAATCGGCGATGCGGACCTATATTCTATTATTTTTGTATGGTTTCCACCCGTCGAAACATCGGTGCACGCTAAGTTGCCTTCACAGTTCGGTCGTACTAAAAAAGTCCTGTCTTCAAAAGTGAATTGTTCCAAAATGCCTTGGCTATATTCCATGTTGTAGCCACCAAATTCGACGTTTTGTGAAGGCTTCTCGTCCATATAATCCAGTAAAAAGTTGGGTAGTAGAACATTCTTTCCTAAGCCTATGTCGTTGTCCATAATGTTGACTTTATACTTTTCAAACTCGCGTTTAACTTGCCTTGTATGTTTTCTTGTGTTTTCAGATCTGTTTTCATTAACTAGAGCTGCTGGTGGTGTAATAGGATAAGGGTTTCCAATCAGTTTAAGCTCGTCATCTTCTGAGGGTATTTTAGACAAGAAATCCTATAAGACAACGTGGTTGAGATTGGAATTACCAATAATTGTAATGATTTACCTCGTCTGCACCAAAAATACAATCATGTTTGACCCTATTGAGCCCCTTTTTTCTTAAAATGTTCATCTTAGCACAAGAATGACACTAGTTATTTTGAGGTTATGTCTAATGTCAAACACAACAACAGAACGCGGCAACGAAACATACACCACTGCAAACTCATAGTCTACACGTCATCCGGTCGCGCCGCGCGAAAAACTGCTTGACATTAATGACGTTTGGTTTGTTGTCGCAAGTGACAGATACATCATTTTTGATGAAAAGTGTGGAAAGTTGTTACCTATTTATGTTTGAATAGTGAAATTAAACCAACGAGGCTTAAAATCGAATAGAATATACAAAAATGATTAATCAGGGCGATGGTGGATAGGCGCTTTCATCGCAACCTCCCATTTGGTCAAGTGCAGGTTAGTAGTGTCCTTATAATTATGTGTCAGTGACGATGGAACAATAATTATTCGGCTCATCAAATCATTAATAACATTGTAATGATTTCTTGGAAACAGGAATATTAAATGTAAACGCACCAATGGTTGCTTTGAGGGGCTGTCAGGTTAAGTTTTAGTTTACAAACGAGAAACTAACAATAATATTTGAACATTTGTAACCTACTTGCAAATTACCTTCAAGGCAACCTTGTGGTAAAATGAGCATCTCTAATTCTTTGAAATAATAGACTTAAGTAACCTCAGTTTATTGTTTGCAGGACCAAGTCATGCAGAAGAATCGTTTGGATTTCACTCACATCTCGTTCACTTAGGTAAGTCCAAAAGTAATATTATTTTCGCGCCTTAATTGTGGTTTTGTTGTAGGAATGGGGTTGCCATGGCTGTCCCAGGTGCGCATGCTGCACTTGACGATCCTGGGTCTAACAACGCTAACACTCATCCTATATGCAATCTATGTAACAACCCCGCAAATAACCCAAACAACCTTAAAGCTCTCTCCTCCGCCGCAAGAAACGAACATAAGCCACAGTAACGTCTCAGTGTCGCCGGGCGTGGAAGGCTTTTCAGAAGCTGCAGCGCCGCCAGCTCCGAAGAACGACCTCCTCGGCGGGGTGGCCGCGGAGCTCATCTACGAAAGCGGTCACTTCAACGACAACGCGTACATCTGCCCTCAACAAGGGAAAGATGTCAAGGTTCTAATCGTGGTTACATCAGCGCCAAGTCACGAAGCGGCGCGCACTTCGATCCGGCAAACCTGGGGGCACTACACGCAACGCCGGGACGTCGCCATAGCCTTTATGTTGGGCGCCACCTCGAACAAAACCCTCATTAATAACATTGACAAGGAACAACAGCTCTACAGCGACATTATTCGCGGTAGATTCATCGACACTTACGACAATCTAACGCTCAAGACTATCTCCATGCTGGAATGGGTTGACACTTACTGCGTCAAAGCGGATTTTGTACTTAAAACCGACGATGACATGTTTATTAACGTGTCGCGGCTCTTGAACTTCATAGCCAAGCACAGTCCCGACCAACGGGCGATCTTCGGCCGTTTGGCGAAAAAATGGAAGCCAATACGGAACAAGAAATCAAAATACTACATATCGCCGCAGCAATACAAGCCGACGTTGTTTCCTGACTTCACCACCGGTCCGGCGTATTTGTTTCCGGCGAAGTTGTCGAAGGAACTTTACGTTGCGGCGCTTAATTATACGTACTTTAAGCTGGAGGATGTTTTTATTACTGGGATTGTCGCCAACGGGCGTAAGATCAAGCGTATTTTCGCGCCGGAGTTTCTGAACAAACGCATCTCTTTGACGCCGTGTAGCGTGCAAAAAGGCATTAGTATTCATATGGTTAAGGGTCTGGAGCAATACGACATTTGGAAGAAGTTGCACGATTCAACGGCGAAGTGCAAACTTTGAGCTACTTAAATCAAATAAAAGCCGTACTAAGTTTTAATTAGGAAATTTTAAATTTTAAGCTACCCCCCTGAACAAGTATATATATTTTTGATCTAGAACTGTTGTAGGAGGTAATCTCGTAAGGTCCAATTAATTTTATTTGTTTATTTTTTAATGTATATTTTTATGTGTATTATTTTTTTTTAATAAAAAAATATTAAAAGATTTCTTGTGTCTTAATAGCAGCGAGCGAGATCGATGCGCTGATCGAATCAAGGCCACATGTGAAAAAGAAGAAGTGTTAAAAGTCTTGAACTTTGCCGGTACGGTGGTAAACAAAATAATTTTGTGTGTTATCTCCTTATTTTTTGTGCCATAATTATCATCTCACTGCCGTAAACCAATGTTATATTTAGTCTGTTGCATTATTCACAAGATAACAGTCAAAAATACGAGTTAAATATAGAAATCAGTAAACATGGGTGGAAAATATTCGTCGTTAGACCCAATGCAAGTTGATGTGCCCCAGATAAAAGCATTACTAGACAGAGACCCGTATTTACGACCATACGAAAAAGAATTGCGCCGACGGTAAGTGATGTTAACACCCATGACATTGACAAGGTCACCACATGTATTTATTTCAGATATGCGTGTTTGAAGGATATTTTAGACTCGATCGAGACGAACGGTAATGGTTTGGACAACTTTACAAAAGCGTACAGGTACTACGGGGTACAAGTACAACAAGACAACACCATAATCTGCCGGGAATGGGCACCAGGCGCAAAACAATTATTCCTAGCCGGTGATTTTAGTAAGTTTACACATCTACTTTAATTAAACCGACTTTAAGTGGCTTAATTGCAGATAACTGGAACCGCGACAGTCACCCATTCAAAAAACTCGAGTTTGGTAAATGGGAACTAGTACTTCCCCCAAATCACGATGGGTCCTGCGCCGTGTCCCATTTGTCCGAACTGAAAGTCTGCGTCGAAACCCAGCATGGCGCAAAAGTAGACAGAATCTCTCCCTACGCCACTTACGTTGTAGAACCACCCAAAGACCAAGGCACTACGTACAAACACAAGTTATGGAACCCACCACCGTACGAACGCTACGTTTTCAAACACAAGAAAGTTGCGCGCCCAAAAAGCCTACGAATCTACGAATGTCATGTCGGAATCGCGACACAGGAACTAACAGTCGGGTCGTACGACAATTTCACCGACAACGTACTGCCGCGTATTGTCAAACAGGGCTACAACACCATACAACTAATGGCGATAATGGAGCACGCGTATTACGCCAGTTTCGGGTACCAAGTCACTAATTTCTTCGCCGTTTCGAGTCGTTTTGGGACGCCGGAACAGCTCAAACGCCTAGTCGATAGAGCGCACGAGTTAGGGCTCTTTATATTATTGGACTTGGTGCATTCCCATGCCAGCAAAAACGTCTCAGATGGTTTGAATGAATTCGACGGTACTGATGCTTGTTTCTTCCATTCGGGTCCGCGCGGTGAGCACTCACTATGGGACTCACGCTTATTCAACTACACCGAGTTTGAAGTACAGAAGTTCTTACTGTCCAACATACGCTGGTACATGGATGAGTACCAGTTCGACGGATTCAGGTTCGACGGCGTCGGCTCTATGCTGTACCACTCGCGCGGTATTGGGCAAGGCTTCAGCGGTCACTATGACGACTATTTTGGCATGGGTGTCGACACCGAAGGTGTCGTGTACCTTATGCTGGCCAACCACGTCATCCACACGTTTAATAAGGACGCTGTTACTATAGCGGAAGATGTTTCTGGTATGCCTGGTACGTGCCGACCTGTGGACGAAGCCGGACTTGGTTTTGACTACCGTTTAGCCATGGCAATACCGGATAAATGGATCGAGTTGCTTAAGCACTGTCAGGACGAGGCGTGGGACATCGGGAACGTTGTGCACACCCTTACGAATAGGCGCTGGATGGAAGCTAACGTCGCTTACGCCGAATCGCACGACCAGGCGCTCGTAGGGGATAAAACCCTAGCGTTTTGGTTGATGGACAAGGAGATGTACACCCACATGAGCTGCGTAAGCGAGCCTTCGGCTATAATCGACAGAGGAATAGCGCTCCACAAGTTAATACGCTTCGTTACGCACTCCTTGGGAGGTGAGGCGTACCTTAATTTTATAGGGAACGAGTTTGGACACCCTGAGTGGTTGGACTTCCCGCGGGCTGGAAATAACTCGTCCTACCACTACGCTAGACGTCAATGGAACCTAGTCGACGACGATTTGCTGAAGTACAAATACCTTAACGCTTGGGATGCTGCAATGAATCACACTGAGCAAAAATACGGTTGGTTGTCCGCTAATCCTGCTTACGTAAGCTGGAAACACGATGATGATAAAGTTATAGTTTTCGAGCGCGCTGGGCTGTTGTTTGTTTTTAATTTTCATCCTACTAAGAGTTTTGCTGATTATAAAGTCGGTCTGGACGGCGAAGGTGAATTTAAGATCGTGCTGTCGAGCGACGATACTGTTTTCGGAGGGCACAATCGAATTGATTCGAGTATTCATTTCTTTACTAGTTCGGACGGTTGGGCTGGTCGAAGACATTCGTTACAGGTATGATTTGAATTGTTTTTTTTGGTGCTAGGTAAAATAAATGTTTGTTTTTCAGGTGTATGTTCCTTCAAGATGTGCCATCGCTTTGGCAAAAGTATAATTGTTACTCAAATAAAAGATTGTTAAATGCTGTTTTATTTTGTTAAATAAAAAATATTTTGTATTGACTAAAAGTGTTTATTTTTCGATATACACATTATCTTACAAAGAAGGTACACAAAACAAAGCAATTTGAAAAGCTGCTGTACCAAAATATAAAAATAATTATGAATATTGTATATAAAATCTGTTGTGTTTATAAAATAAAAAGTAACAACATAGAGTGCAGTTTCAAAAGCGTCTCTTGTCGTCATGCGATACAAGAATATCGATTTCGCCAAGCACGCTAATGAAACTGCGACCAGACTAGCTCTAAAATTGACAAAACAGATAGACCATTTATTACGTTAAAAATGAATAGTACTCCCGAGAGTACTACCGAATTAAGTTACATTATTACCATAAAAGTATTAAAATATAATATAGATAAAATACTCATTTTTATTTCATTGTATAATAGAACGGATAGTTGTTAGTTTGATAGCAAATAAACAAATACATTTACCTCTTCAGTTGAGCACCATCGATGCTAAATGCCTGCGTACTGGCCAAGGGGAGGGAGGGGATTTATGGGGGACGAACAGACACTGTTGGACGGGGGTGGACTAGGCCTTCACGCGTCTGTCTCTCCCCCTTTTAGTCTAAGTCTGGCAAAGTCTTCGAAAATAATGTCGTCGTCGTGCGCGCTGGTCTCCTCGCTAGAAAAAAACACCCAATACATCTCTTCTTAACTTGTCAACTTCTTGCCGCACTTACGGATCAAGCTGAATAAGATTAGCGTCTACTGGTACGTTATTGCCACCGTGGTCTTTGCTGGCGCGTCTCGACGGCGTCACGGACTGCAAAGGATCCTCCTCTGGCTTAGGGTGCATAAGAATAAACGGTAGTTCTGCTACCAGATCCCTAAAAGGCGCGGGGTTAGAAATAATACGGGCGTAGGTAAGTATGTTAAATTACCCTCCAAGAGCGCCCAAATACAATTTGACTTTAACCTTGTATTGGACTATGATTCCCAAGTTTTCTCTTTGAGCTGGATCCGCCACTCTGCAAGATGAATGTGTGCCGAACACGTCAACAGAACTTGTTTTTGACGAATACCTCAAGAATTGCAATAAATTAACACAACGGTTGGGTATTCGTCAAAAACTACAGACACACACATCAAAAAACCAAGAACTCCAAAACTTCAGCCAAACACTAAGCGAAAAAACGTGCAGCAGCAGCGCTAATATTTTGCGTTTTCGAGTTAAAGTTCTTGGATCCATGCAGGAATCATGCACTACGACTTACAAGGTACTTGAGGCTAAGTTAGTGTCCTCGTGCTTTAACTGTCCATCCAAGGCAAGACCCCACTTATCCTTATTATTAGCCAGAAGGGGCGTAAGTGTGAACACCTTACTCAAAGTGAAGCCCGGGCCGATAGGACACCCTTCCCTATGAATGCTTACTTGAATCAATGCTACAATGAGAGGGGAATGGAGGGGGGAGGGATTTAATCTGCCGCATGCACGCACCAACACCCTGTTTGTTTTTTAAAAAACAATTTTTAGCCAAAACACTCACATTGTGGACGAGGCTAGATTGGTGTCCTCGTGTTTAAGTTGCCCGTCTAGGGCCAGGCCTCGCTTGTCCTTGTTATTGGCCAAGAGAGGTCTTACCGAAAACACCTTATTCAGCGTGTAGCCTTGCGGAATGGGGCAACCTGCGCTATATGGTACTCTAACAATTAGACAAGGGAGGTTCAGGAAAAGGCAAAAAGGGGGCCACTGTCACGACTTATTACATAATTTTAACAGATCCCAAATAGTACGTCGAAATAACAGAAATAAACCTAAATTTAGTTATTCCTCATTGAATTATTATCGTGACAGGACCTGCGTAAAAATAAGCAACTTACTCGCTCTCCGTTTCCGCTACAGTGCACTTGTACTGCGCAGTCGAAAACAAACAAATGTCCGCAAACTGCCGCACCGAAACTTTAATTTTCTTGACGGATCTATTAGAGTTATTGGCTATGTGCACGTTAACAGCTATGTTTTCGCCATGGTGGTACAATTCCTTGTCTAGCGACGCTTCTAAATGAAGCTTATTTGGCGACATCATAAATTCTTTACTGACTTCTACGGAGGGCTGTTCGCCTTGTTTGCTTGGGGCGTACATTATTTTGCGTATGGCTAACCTGCAAGCAAAAACAATAAATTAAACGCCGCCTAAAGGTATAAAAGGGCTTAACCAACCTAACTGAGTTTCTTTTATGCGGTTTATCATCCTGGGTGTCCCCCACGAAGGCCTTCAGCTCGTAATCGACCCCACAGGGATTACCCGTATCCCCAGGGGCCGGTTGTAACGTCACGGAAGCGGGGCAATGCGGTGGCAGCTCGAAATAAAACGGGAACGCATTTGTCCCCAGCTTTTTAATAAGGCGTTCTTGTAGCCTCGTCAAAGGTCGTTTATTGGTCACATTTTCCTGCGGATAAATTTGCTCCGCTGCTAAGTACAAGTCTTTACGAAACGTGAGTCCTAAAACGTCGAGGTCCTCGCGTCCGTATCTGAATGCGGCCAAAACGTGGCCGAAGACTTTACGCTCCTTGACGTAGTCTGGATCGATAAGTACCACGCCATCGATAGGATCAACGTTTGAAATGTGGTCGACGAAGTCTCGTTTTCCCAAATAGACTGTTATCTTTCCGTTTGGGGAACTTTTCTTGAACACTCTACAAAGAAAGGGGTGAATTATTTGTGGTTTTGTGAAGGAGGATATATTTACCTGGTAGCTTGGCGTTTGCTACTCCCATCGTCCATATCTGGGCTAGATGCAGGTGCCAGTGTGGTACCTGCGTCCGAGGGACTAAATATGGGCACCTTGTGCCCCTCCAGTCTGTCCTGTAACCGCACAAATAATCTTTAATTAAATATTTATACAAGCGCAGATAAATAATTTGTATGGCGTCTAACTTTTAACACATAAACATTGGTTTAAAATAACTAATTTCAATCTAGGTACCTACTAAATACCAACTTTTAGGTGACTCAATTTGCTATCTAATCAAATTTGGTTTGGAAAATGCGTATTTGGTCTTTTCCTGTCGAAGCAAATTTTTAAGGTACTTACGTGTACACTGTGTTCTCAGAAATGGAAATATTACGAAAATACGTAGGTATTTCTCGGGTTACTATATCCAAATGTGGCCTCCTCCGAGCTGCCGCAGTGAGATCATCAATTTTATCTTTCTTATTTACGTACTAGTATATGGCTCCCCCAGCCGTGATTGAATTAATTGCAAACTAATAGTAAAAATTTATAAAATTATTAAGGACACAACAGGCTGACGACTGAGTATTGACATTTGATTGACATCCCAAGCACATTTTGGCGCTCACGACCATCTTATCCGGTCGTCAGGGATACCAACCTTCTCGTGCAACATCGTTTATGTTCGTCGAGGCGAAATCACAAGTACCTTCCCTCGTCAGTCATGTCAGTCATGACGAAAGTTTAGGTGTATGAAAATTTGGTTTCCCTGTGATATTTTAAGTATTATATGAGAAAATAAAGGTTTTATTAGATAGCGCTTCAAAATGTCTACTTCGGGTGACTTTGGAAACCCCCTGAGGAAATTTAAACTAGTTTTCTTGGGTGAACAAAGCGGTAAGCTATCTGACGTTTCTTGATGAGTTGTAAACTTTTGCAGGCAGGTACGCCTTATAGATCAATAAAGCATACGATTTCCAGTGAATTTTCATTAAAATTGATATTAACTGGAGGAAGTTTGCCTAAATAAGCAACTTTGGTGCTAGTTCTATTAAGGGTCGAAGCCTGGACAGGGATGCCCTAGCCTATGTGTGGGTTAACAATGTAAACTTTGCATTTCAGTGGGAAAAACATCGCTGATTACACGTTTCATGTATGACAGCTTCGACAATACATACCAGGCAACGATAGGAATCGACTTTTTGTCAAAAACCATGTACCTAGAGGACCGAACGGTACGACTACAGTTATGGGACACTGCAGGACAGGAACGATTTAGGTCCTTGATACCATCGTACATTAGAGACTCCACGGTAGCCGTGGTAGTATACGATATAACGAGTAAGTGCCTCAAGCATATGGTTTTGCAGGGTTTTATTTAGACGTGTTGTAGACGCCAATTCTTTCCACCAAACCTCTAAATGGATAGACGATGTCCGGACGGAGCGAGGCAGCGACGTGATAATAATGCTCGTAGGGAATAAGACGGATCTTTCGGATAAAAGACAAGTTAACACAGAGGAAGGCGAGCGTAAGGCGAAGGAATTGAACGTGATGTTCATTGAAACGAGCGCCAAAGCTGGATACAACGTCAAACAAGTAAGTCGACGTTGCATTTTATAAAAATAAATGCTGAGTTGGTAAATTGGTTTGATTGTGTAATGTTTTAGTTATTCCGACGAGTGGCGGCAGCTCTACCCGGCATGGACTCGACAGAAAACAAGCCTCCAGAAGACAGTATCCTTTTTGCTTGGTTAGCATGTTTGCATGATTTTCTTTTTTTATTATTTTTCCTTAATTTGACATTTAGTGCAAGAAGTTGTGCTTAAGGACACGCCAAACGAAGTGAAGGACCCTGATGGCGGATGTGCATGTTAATCCAAATACGTAATGCAGTGCAGATCTTGTAAATTACCACCGAATAGGTAGGTACTTATGTTATTTCTCTAGAAGTTTATCTGTGTCAACACCCAGCTTGACGCCTCTTTGTTTCAATCATACTAATTATAAGGCATATTTATTTGTTACTCGGATGTAAATAGTTGGTACCAACTAGTCGGGACTTTCAATCTATCTAAAGTTTTCAGCAATAAAACTAATCTATAAGGAAATTTAATATATTTTTGTAATTCACTAAGTAGTTTTAAACTTTTATATGACTAGGTACCCTCTAATTAAATTAATATAATAAAAATCATTGACAACTACACTTGTATATTGTAAAAAAACCTATAAAAAAATATGGATATTTCCTTAACTATAACTAATAGCTGTCGACCTGCAGACGCAAAATCAGCTACAAAACGACACGCAAGACTCAGAAGGTGGTTGTATGTGCTGAAATCAAAAACAGTCTGCTTAGTCACCGCGCTTTTGTAAACCACGCTTCGATCATCTACATTTTATTTAAATAAATCATTTTAACCAATATATACGTTTTTGGATACCACTTTAAACACTGTGTTTATGTCTTAAACCGATAGATGGCACTACATTATCTCCGCTTATTTTTAAAACTTAAGTCTTAAGTTCCTTTTCAATACTTACTCAACCGCCGTATGCAACTCCTTTTCTGCAACACGGCATCTAGTTGGGCTAAATGGTGCAAAAATCCCATGTTTGGAAAAACTCTTCTGCGCCTAAACGTAAAAGTTAAAGCTTCAGGCGCGCTCATTCTTCGGCAAATCATTAAATAGGCTATCACCAAAGTAGCCGATCTCGAAATACCGACAACGCAATGCACTAGCACCTTACCTAAAACAGATTTGCTTAAAAACTAACCCCGCTTTTGGGATTTATCCAAAATGTACCTCCAGATCTGATTGCGTCGTCAATAAACTTAGCTGCATCTTCAAAATAAACTGATATATTCCAGGATGGCCGGTCATGCCCTCGTATTCCAAAGTATTTGATTCCGATGTCCGAGTAATATGCTTGACTTGTGTCGACTTGGTACATGTCCAGGCCTTCGGATGCGTTTAAGACATGTGTGAAATTGTGCTGTTTCAAGAAGCGTTTGCATTTTGCTGTGTACCTGTCATTACAAAAAGAAAACAGTGAGAAAGGTTTGTATTTTGGGTATTAATTTTAGCCGCGGATGATTGCCTTGACCCGCTAAGTTTGGCGCCCGTTTTTTGGCGACGCAACTTACTTATCTCCGAGGTATAACCCAGTGTCTATGATATTTACGTCAAATATATTGCTCAGTCGAGGTGCAGACGGGGTTGTGGCGTTTAAATGGTCCAGTAGAAGACTTAAATAACCCCCGGTTACTCCCCGGTCCGCTGTGGCCGGGCGTAAGGTGCCCTAAAAGCACTTTTTAAATTATTTGAACGGTGCCAAGTACAACAACTTACACTGTAAACTTGTTCTCGCCACATGCCACGGCAATCGATTGATACTCGACTGAGTTTATATTGTTTCGGTAAAATTAGCTCTGGTGCTGCGCCAATTCGCGCGTACGTCAACAACAAAGTAGTCATGAGTCATGTATAATATAAAAAAATCATTTATTACAAAATATAAATAGGTGAGTTACAATTAGGTCCCTGAATCTTACAAAATAGGTTATTTACACATTAATTTACGTTTATTTACAATGTACTAGTCTTGATAATGGTGGTAGTGGTGGTGCTCGTGGACGTGGTGGTGTTCATGACGCAGGTTTTTCGCCTTTTTGGGGGTGAAGTCGCGCTGTTCGAGCCACCGCACGACTTGCGCCATGGCGCGGGCTTGGTCCTCTTGTCGGTTCTTGTGTTTTATAATGTGGTGGTGCGAAACCGTTGGTCGGACGTACGGTGCTTGCGCCGCCGCTGGGGGTTGTTTGTCGACGCGCGGCGGCGTCTTTTTGGCTTCGCAAGGGGGTTGTTTTGGAGATTCTTGACTTGCATGAGTGGTTTTCCTAAAACAACAACAACAAAAAGGAGTTAAGTCATGATTACGTTTGATGTGGCGTGTGGCTTACCGTGGCGTTTGTAAACTCTTGTGTTTCCTCATGTTGGCCTGGATGATCTCCAAGAGTTCTTTTCGCTGCGACGAGCTTGAGCGCTGCCGCTTTTTCTTCGTTTTGGTTTGGTGTAGCTTTAGGTCTTTTAATAATGATTTGGCTGCCGCGTCGGCCGCCACCGAGTCCACTGATTCCTCCGCGTCCGATTCTGGCGCACAGTCATGTTTAATCGTAACGTTAAAGTCTTTTTTGTACGTTGTATTGTTGGGGGCGGTTTGGTCTGGTGATACCGTGAGTTTAACCTTGATGGTTTTGCTTCCGTAGTGAGGTACTTTGACTGAGGATCCGAGCGCGTCGTAAATTGTCGTGACCAACCCGGCAATGTCATCCTTGGTCACTTTTCCGTGGCCGTCGAAATCGTAAAGGGTGAAGGAAAACTCTTGTTTGTCTTGGTTTTTGCGCACTTTCGCACTTGTGCCGTTTTCTGTTGATACGCCGCACGTAAATTCCTTTAATTAAAACAAACAAAAGTTTAGATTTGCTTTTTTGGGGTTTTGCGAAATTACTTACTTCTAAATTAAATCTTAAGGGAGATATTGGGGTAGTTTCTTGAGCATTTATTGGAGTCGAAGTAGCCTGTCTACTTTTGTCATATTCTAAATTTTCTAGTAATTCCTCCGTGTCCGACAATATCGTGTCATCGTTTTCTTGAACTGCAATAGAAAAATAATAGATTCACATACCTTAATGAAATTAATTTATAAATTTGGTTTTGGTAGATTATTTAACATGGGACCTTGAACTTATTTTTCGTTATCTTATTATTTTAAGACCTTGGGCAACGATCCTGATGTTTTCTGCCCTCTAAACGCAAAAATAAACAAATTTGTTTTTGAAATTGTGAATGAAAGCTAAAATTGGAAACTTTTTGAAATAAAAGTGTTTTTATCAGAATTACTAATTCGAAACAATTAAATAAGTGAAATTATATTAAAATCTACAGAATTGCGCAAATGGGGTGGTTAATTTAATTAATTAATTTTCACAATAATGAGCTTTGTTAATTTATAGCATAATTGGTTTATTTACCTAACTGCAATTTTTTACAAAAATAAACCAAAGTAAATATGGGCAAATTTATGATTTGGCAGTAAAGATCTTTCGGCTTATAATTTAGTATTAAGATTCATTTCCTTGATTATGCCGTAATTAAATTACCTATTTCAAATTTCTGAAGTACTAATAAATCAAAAAATTCGTTATGGCTAAAGGAAATGAAATTAAAAAAAAAATAGTCCTTCAGTAGAAATGTTATTGAATAGATTTGGCGCATTCAGTCAGTCGTTCATAATCTGTAATGACGGACAGACGGAATGCATGAACTAAAGAAAGGTAGGTATCTCGTACAGGTAAAAACATCAAAAAGGCCGACGTTGTAGTAGGTACAGAGCAACTGCCTAGTTTCCGAGAAATGGAAGCGGCTTGACAAACCAAGAGGTATAGGTACCGACAGACCGCCTAGCTTAAGCATGACCGCTTTAGGTACCCAAGTTCAATATTCTACCAGAGAGGAAAAAAAATAATTATGATTTTCTAGGAAACTCATTTGGGTGCGAAAGTTTTCTCAGAAAAAATGTTGTAACCACCAAATTGGTTCCAGGAAGTGGATAATGGTACCACGCAGGTGGTGAGCTTCGACTTTACTAATAAGTACTACCAAAAATAATTTCTAACTAGATTAAGTCTAATGACTAAACTAATGGCAATGATTTTTGGCTAACATAGCGTTTCAAAAATCAATGCTGCTTTTTAATTTTAAAGTTTAAAGACAATGTGTGGTACTTACCAGAAAACTGTTTGTATCCATTGAAGAACTTATTTTTCCACCACTTTAATATATTATTCGCCATATGTAATTTGTAAAAGCAGATCCAGATGTCCATATCAAAGCATTTTACTCTTCGTAGCACATCACAGTTTATAAGGCTAAAGGCACTGATGCTGACTCCTGACTGACACTCACTGAAGACTAAAGTACGTTAGGTGCTCTGTTGCTCAGAACAAACTATTTTCTCCCTCCAATAGGGTCAGATGCCTGCTACGTCCCTAGTTCTTAGCACTATTTGCCTAGCCCAGAGATCAATCCCTTGCGGCTTGCTTTGCTGCGACTAATTCCATGTCGAAAAACGCGCTTATTTTCAGGACATAAATTGGTCTAGCGTAGATGAGTTTTCGAAAACGTTGTTTTCAAGCTTAAGCGAGCTGTTGTCGAACGCTAGCGAGTACGACCGAATGTGGTAGGTTGACTGGCTAGTGAGCAGCTGGGAGGTGTGAAGGATTCTTTATTCAAGGCCATTGGTAATTATTCGACTTCAATAGAAATGCCGACTCTTTGAAGATGCCGACGCGACCGACCGACCGTTTGTTGCATACCGACAGAGAGCTTAGGTACTCAGGCAATTTATACAAGTTATTTTTGTATTTTAACTTTATCTCGCCTCGAACTTGCACTATTTCTTTCTTATTTTAACATATACTCATCAATGCTTCAGAGTTAAGACAAAACTGATCTAGCATTAATTAATTCTCCCTATACATTTATTGTACCTAGTACGTTTCAAAACAATTATAAAAGTAAAAAACAAGATATTAATCTTGTTTTGTCAATAACCAATAACGTAAATGGTGATGAATCATGTTTTATTTACTGCAAATTCAAACAATTCATACAAACACGCCAAAAATAATAAACAAGGACTTCTAGCGCCATCTCACGGAATACGCTGCAACTAAACATACCGACTACAGGCAGCTTTAGACTTTACGTTTAGCCAAGTTCTAAACCGCTTATTTTGCTTGTTATTTAAACAAGGACTTAGGTTTTATTTTTAAGGCAATCATCGGCTTTATTGGGGAATTGGGGATTTAAAAAAAAGCAGTAAACTTACCAGGGGACAGCTTCTTGCACTACGGCGTTTTTTCCACTGAACTGCTTATTAAGGAGCGTCACTACGGCATAAGTTTGTCAAAGGAACTTGTTTGTTAACTAAAAGGCACTCCAACGGATAGTTTTAGAGTCCAAAAACGTCTTGGCATCGTGCTTTTCATTGGGGTACATCATTTTCTACTGTAAACATATTAAACATTAACATACAAACAAACTTACATGTACAGACAGGAAAAAATGCCACTTACCTCTAAAAACAGCGTTGTCACTGCTCACAACTGCTCAAACATTCATTTTATTCTTCGTTTTTACTGTTTATGATGCTTAAACACGTTAATTTGCCGAATTTAGGCCCCATTTCCACCTTTTTACTTCGCCCACCGAAGCAAGAAGCAACATGTGTTGGTGTATGTTTGGTTGCATACCCACCAGGCGCTTTAGGCGCACGACCGGATGTAATACGTCGGTCGAACCCGGTTATCTTGGTACCACGTGAACGTTATAACAGGAATTTGGATAATAAGTCGCAGCAATAATTCTTCCTAGTTTTCTTATCATTTATACAAGGTAAACAATGTTTGCAGTTAGAAAACAAGTATTAAGTACCCGTCTTTTTTCTTCAGTGACTAAAGCCATGGAGAAACATGAGGTGGTTCCAGACGTTGTGGACGTCGCACCCGGCGAAGTTGTTGAGGTAGGTTCTTAGGTATTTCCGTTCAAAAACACTTCTAACGTTATTTTGTTAGGTGGTCTACCCTAGTGGGGTAAAGGTGGACCAGGGAAACGAGCTGACACCAACGCAAGTCAAGGATGTCCCAAGTTTGAAATGGAATGCTGATAACTCTGCGTTGTACACCGTTTGCATGACAGGTTTGTACGCAATTTTATCGTCTACGACGACTGACAATTGGTTTTAATCTTAGATCCTGATGCGCCCAGTCGCAAGGAACCAAAATTCCGTGAATGGCATCATTGGCTCGTTGGAAACGTCCCCGGAAGCAACATTGAAAAAGGAGATACTTTGTCAGCTTACGTTGGTTCAGGACCTCCTGAAGGAACCGGCTTGCACCGATACGTCTTCCTGGTGTACAAACAACCTGCCAAGATCGATTTTGACGAAAAACGTCTTCCCAACAAGTAAGTCCAGTAGTTAGAGGCAAAAAAGGAAAGATAGAAAACCTATTTTTGTTGTTATAGTTCTGGTGACCACAGGGGCGGATTTTCCATCAGAAAATTCGCCGCCAAGTACAAGCTGGGCCAGCCCATCGCTGCAAATCTTTACCAAGCCCAATGGGACGACTACGTGCCCCTTTTGTACAAGCAATTGGGCGGTTAGATTTAAATTAAACTAGTTGCAAATGTTTAAAGGTTTAATAGATAATAAAAAACAACATAATAAAAAAAATCACATCTACATTATTGCACCTAACTTGTAGGGCCTGACTAGACTACGTTTATAGGCTTGTTTGAGTAGCTCTTTCTGTACATCAGTCAAAGATAGGATCTATCTAACCATAACAACGCTTAATATAAAAATATTCGAGTCTTACGCTTCATAATATCAAAATTTCTGGACAATTTTGAGCTGGAGTCATTTTAAGATAAAATTCAACTATTTTAATGTCATAGAGATACACAAATTGTGATCTCTTCGGTCGCCCCAGCCCCCGTTTCCTTTCCTTAGCTTCATTTTTTTGATTAATGCTGTCGAAGTCAGCGTTAAATAATTGGGGTATAAGTGGCCTTTTACAGACTTTAAAACGCGCTGAATTTTCGAAATCACGCTCGCTGACTCGCAGTTTTTTTTCTTATGATGGACGCCACTAAAACAGGTTTATTAGGTACGATTTAGTGTTTAAATTATTAAAGACACACCATTCTCCAATATGGAAAACGCGAGGTCCTCTCAATACCATAGCGTGCAGTTTATGCTTTAAACAATTTTGGGAAATATGCTGCAAGGACCAGTCCCAGTTATAATCATCATAGTTACAGAAATATTCCGCGCAACCAACTATTTGCGTCCAAATCGTTCTGTTAAACGCCATTCCCATGTTGTGTTTGCTTGATATCCAAGGCGTTATCTCCACCTACAGAAAAACAAGTTTTTAAGACCCTAGTAAATGAAATTCTTTAGTATCCAGGGTCTCCAACGCATCAGCACCTATATAGTAAATATTAAACACTCAAAACACTTATGAGCATGCGCAGACGGCTAAATTACAACAACACGCATGCGTGTACCTTTTGCGTCGACTGATATAGCGACGGTAGGACTTGAAAAGTCCACGACGGGTGCAATTCGCCGGGCTTTACATTGCGTAAAGCTTCTTTCTGCAAGAAAACTACATTCACAGTTTGTCTCGCGCTTTTAGGACCTTACCTTTCTACTGTCGCCGTAATAATTATACGTTTTAAGGTACGTCCCCAACGAGAGTATATTGCAGTTGCGACACTTCTCTATACAGGACTTTTCCATTAGTTTTAAGATGTAGATAAAGTCCTCTGCGACATAGTGATCCTCTTCCAGAAAAAGGACTAGACCTGAGTAGTTCCGCGTGACTTCCAATTGGTTGAAGACTCTATTCGCTTTCCACCACCAGTGGTGTTTAGTTTGGGTGAACTTTGCTTCTCGGTAGTGGCCGTACAAATCAGGATATAGAGCGTTGTTGCACTTCTTGATTAGCGCTCTGCAAGAATAAGAATAAGGACTTGTTTTTAAGTTATTGGAAAAGGCGTACTGTTCTCGTTTGAAGTTTCTGTTACAGTCGTCTGGGTCCTCGCCTGGGAACTCGTGTGGATGCGTTTGTATGGAATAAGGGTAGAATATCTGTATCACCTTGCAGAAGTCGACGCTTTGGACTAATGCGTTGATTTCTTCGTCATAGAAGTCGTGCGAAAACACGATGAGTGCTTGAGATATGTACCTCGCTTGCGCTAGGCTTATTATAAGGTGTCGTAAATATGTTATTCGGTCGTGGATCTAAAAATCAGCGCGTTAATATTTATATTTATTGACTGTCGTACGTACTTGTATAACAATGACGACGGAATCGTTTTGCAGTGGTCCGAAAATATCCTCGTTGTAAACGGTTTGCGCCAAATTGTACGTCGCGATATTGCGTTTTATGTCTGATATATTCAAAGGCGTAGATTGCGTCGTAAGGGTAGATGAGTTCGTAGGCCCTAAAGGTTTAAGGCTAAGAAACTTGTGCAAAATTGTAGGCACCATACTTAGGATTGTTTCGTTCGACTCGACGTTTGCTGGAAGGGCCTCTCCCACTGTACGATAGTAGCTGAGAAAACTTACTTGAAGCCATATAAACAGAATTATTATTATGACAACTCCGCTGCGGAAATATGCGCTATTGTGTGAAGTTCTGCGTCTTGTCATTATTAACTTACACCGAAACTAAAAGAAATTCAATGTATACAAATATATTTAATCGCTTGTACCTTACCTGATTAAAGCATTGTAGTCCATATTTTTATGTTTTTAAACAAGGGATAACATTGATGAGTATTGCCAAGGTCGTTGAATCATTTGTGGATGTATTTTGGAACCAATATCGAATACCTAAATGCTTGTCATGGTTCGTTTTCACTTCTTGCTGCTGCACCTAGTAGGTATATATTAATACTCTCTCGGACGCACAGTCTCGTTACTTCGGAAAAGAGCATGCGCTTGGTCACACTACCTACCTACATATTATAATTTCTAAATCGATTGAGTAGCTTTGGCAAAGACAACAAAAACAATACCTTGTTGTAAAATATTTATTTTCTCTCTCTCTCTTAGTCTTACATTACATACATAAATTAATACTTATAAGTATATCTAAACTAACACATCGTCAGACGGGACATAATCCTGACCAATCGCCCGCAAAATAACAAACGCCAGAACAAGCAACGACGACCCGAGAAGATCGCCCATCGCAGTCAGATAAGGAATAGCGCAGCTATCAGGGTCTATCTTACGGATCCAAATGAGATGGATCAGCAAATGTGCGGCGTACAATAGTATCATTAATTGCACGACACTAACGAGAATATACGCTGCGACGAAACTGAACGTTACGCGCGTTTCGCCCTTGTTATATATCACATCGGCGACGAAGACGAACACGATTTGCCCTGGGACGGACATCGCTAACAGGATGCGAGCCGTTTTCGCTGACAGTACGCCTCGTATCAGTGCTGTCCAAGGCGCTACCAAGGTTTTCGTATGCGGAGGGATTACCCCCAGTAGGGATGTTTGGTGAAGCATCGTGCTTATACGACTGGCTTGGACCGAAACCAAGTTACCTCCAATTCCGTTGATAATCGGTTGAAACACCTCGTAGCCGTCGAACTTCTCTACAGCGGAGTCCAAGACAATGCCTCCAGACCTGTTTACATTCAAATCATTAGATTTTGAACTCAGCGACGCAAATTTGTACTTACCCACTGATTACCAAGGCGCACAACACTGGCGTCCACCCGCTAGTTAGTATCTTCTTCGTGTACTCATTTCGGCTGACGATAAACACCCAAATAGGCAGCAGAACCGCTGCGTAAGTAACGAGTATAGTCGCCATAACCCATGGATAGTCATCATGAACGTTATGTAGCATCCTCGCAAAGGTTGACAAAGCCACTAAGGATATAACGTCGCCAATGCTGGCGGCAAAAGGCGTCGCTATGTTGTCCGGGTTCAGTTTGAGTTTGTGCGACAACAGTATCATTGCAATCAGTACGAAATCAAGCGTAAAACACGAAATTGTGGCTGTGAGTACGCCAGACGTAGCGAGGAGTAAAGCGTCTCGCCATTCGAAATGTCCGTTTGTTATAGCCGACACGCTGACGGCGAAAATTGAGACCAGAATCGCGGCGACTATGGCCTGGACTTGGACCAAGGCAACGTTGCCGATGATCATTGTTATTCGGTTGGACTTGTCCTTTATGTTGCCTAAATTGGCTTGGGTTGACATTCTGGAGGCGAGACACATGTCGAGGTTGCCTTTAAGACCGAGAAGCGCAGGTACTAAGATGTACAACGCTTTTACTTCTTGGAAGACTGTGTATTTTTCAACGCTTCCTAGTACTAGTCCGGCGCCAATTGTGCCGATTCCGGCGATCATGAACGGTACGAATATTTCTACCGTGGATGCGTAGAGGTTTTCTTTTTTTAGTTGCTTAGGGTTTACGTTGGTAAGAGATTCAACTTTAATAACTCCTGAAACAGTACGGGTTTAAGTATGGGTTTAAATGGTTGATTTTGGGGTAGTACCAATTTCGGAAATGTCGCTCAGGCTTTGTTCTTTAAGATCCATGCTCAAGATGGTGGATATTGTGAGCTGATCGGCCGCGACTTCTACGTCCCTCTCACCCCTTTCCATGTCTTGGCAAGGCACCACTGAAATTGCTCATTATAGGTCGTACCCTGTGTTGTGTAATAATGGTAGTGACTTACTATTTTCTGTATATAAATGCTGAGGTATATCTGGTTTGGTTTCGCACTCCCAAATCACTTAGTTGGGTTCCTGGGTCCGAAGATCTCGCTGTTGTTGACCATTCAAATGGTGGAATTATACTTGCGAAAAAAAATATTAATCAATATTGATTGGGAGGGAATTACCTGCAGTACAGTTACAATGAATCGTTAAAGTAATATAGAAATTATACTTTGAATTAACAATTTAAGACTAATCATGTTTATGGGATGTTTTTCATAATTTGATATACATTGTTGGTGCATTTCTATATAATAGCATTGATTATAGTTTAAGTGGCTGGATTTTTAATGACTTTATTAATTTGTATTGTTTTAAGTGCACACAGTGGATCTAAGAGTTTATTTTAAGTACTCACCAACGGTTTCTGTTTTTATCGAAGCTGTTCACTGAGAGAAAACTGATCTATTCGCGGTAAATTAAATTTAAAAATTGTCAAAGATCCTCGATATAAAGTACTTGATAACTGATAACGTATCAATCCCACGAAATAAGATTTTCTATTGTGAGATTAAAGATACTTAAGTATCCAATTTCGGACCCATTCATACCTTGGGTTATTTCTGAACATTGCTATTCAGTAAAAAAATAACACTATTTACGTAGGAATTTTTATTTTGATGTGTTTTTATTAAAAACTAAAAGTGGGCATACGACAACTTAATGTTGCGTAAAGAAAAATCAAGTTAATTTAGATTAAAAACGTGCCATTCAGTTCATTTCTTGAAGCCTAGTATTACTAAATTAAAAAAAAAAACTGCATGTCATTTTTTAAAATGCTTATCTTGAACTTACATCCGACATTGTCAAAAATTTTAATTCGTAAATTGCGTTCACGGTTAAACTTCTTTCAAAAACAAACTAAAATTGCCAATTATTATTGATATTGGAAAAATTAATAATTATTTTAGTAATTATGACTAGTAAAAATAAATTGGTTGTCCTATGCATTTAGTCGTAATTAGTACCTCACGTCGATCGTACTATAAGTACATATTTACAAAAGGTACTATTCTTGGAACCTTGCAACTTAAGTTTCGGAAATAAATACAAGTTGTTGTAAAAAATATTATTGATCAATCATTTAATAACGCATGATTAATCCAGAACAGGAACAAGGTGCTATGGAAATATTGTTATCAAACTATTTACAACATTTTTATGCAGCAACAATGATATCTATAAAAAAAACCGAGAAAAATCCCCGTATTATATAGGATCATTTTTTTAGGTACTATTTGCTTAAACTCTTAAGTGATTAAGAAAAGTTATTCCAATGTCATTGGCTCGGCATGGAGACAAGGGACACATGTAACCTTTTAAGTCAATCTCAAGGCCGGAATTTACAGCCCCTTTAAAACTAGTTTTATCGAAAACGTGTAATTAATCCGTGAATTAAGTCGTGTCGCGCGTGAATTACACAACTACGCGGAATAAAAAATTGTTTTTTTTAAACTAAACACCAAATAATTGCTGAATGTCGTAGTAATTAATAAAAAAATGTTATTGCTAAATATATCAATTTTCCGGTATTTTAGTATGACATAAATACTTACAGGTAAAGTTTAGCCAGTTTTACACACAAATATCTCAGAACCAGGAAAGGAGAAGCGCCGTTGAATATTACTGTATCACTCGATAAAAAATCTGAGAATGTGGGTGCTGCTCCAAGATCGCTTTACTTATCTTACAAGTACCGACACAATCAAAACGTAAATGTTTCGGACTCGACAGTTGGCACCCTTTTAGCAGGTTTAAGGCGGCGCAAACTTATCTTAATTGCTTTAATTAACAAGCGGTGTTAAGAAATGAACTCAAGAGTCTAATCCATCGGTCTTAGCTTAGTTAAACTGATGAATTGTAGCAGACATATGGGCTTGATGACAATGGTTTCAAATGTAAACCTGCTATTGTATTTGATCTACACCCTTTCGTTTTGAAATAAAAATTCCCCTTTTGCGTAAAATCCCACATTTCAAAATAATTACGTATTTTCATGAGACAGACGGCAGCTGCCAGGGTTTACGGTGCACAATGACATAAGATTAAAGAAAAACATTTCATAATAGTCAGATTTAACAATTTTATACAAAAATCGCCGGGTTAAATTTAATGTTTTTTCACAATAATGGAAATTCACCCTTTGTCGTGTGTCAAACACGCGTTATTTGCACAAAAAGGATATTTATTTGACGAATTTAAAAATGCAGGTGGCCCAGTCCCTTATTTTTTACAGCTCGTTTTAGAGATTAAAATGCTTTCTACCTAGGCATCTCAACGTTTTAAACAAATATGAAATGTACATTTCTAAAGCTTAAATTAAACAAAAAACAACAGTAGTTTATTTATTTATGCATAAGCATGTTCTAAAAATTTAAACTGATTTTAACCGATTATTAAACGCCTAATGACGTACGAAATTTTTGTTTATTTAAAAAAAATCCATTTAGATTTTTTGGTAGACGTTTTTAAATATTTTTTACACCATTAGATTTCGTATTTAGCGATTCGTTTCACATAAGCTCAAGCGCAAAGAGCTGGAACAATTTAAATGCCAAATTCGAATTCAGCAGCTCGTTTTACATAAGCATTGATAACATTTATTGGGTGCAAAAATTATTTGGGACCAATTTAAAAACGGAAAATATTTTGACCCATATCCCTTACTTCAAATAAAAAATATTTTTCTTAGTTAATAATCCAAAAAATCATAGCCTTGATTGTAATGATTAGAAAAAATTCCCCGTCTATTTAAAATGTTTAAATAATTGTTTTGATCTATTTAATAATTTGATTTGTTTTTTTCTATGTTTTTATACTTTGGTAAAAAACCTTTTATCACTAATATGATTGTAATTTACTTATAATGATTGCAGATTACGAAATAAAACAATAAGTTTAAATATATATGCTTTATTTGATCCTATATAAATATAAAATATAATAATTTCATAAATTAATGCGTATTCTTTTCAAAATGGACTAGAAACGTTGACAAATACCTACAAGAGTGAACTAAGTATATATTTTTCGGTGTTCAAGTTAAGATTTTAGTGTTTACTTACTAAATAAATGCTTATGAAATATTTGATCTTGAAATATGTGTATCTTTGACGGGAAATATGATACTTGAAAAAAAAAATGATTGTGATAATTATAAATAGCCCACTCTTTGAAGGAGATAATTAGATAAAATCATACAAATGACTAGAAATAAGACTAGGTATAGATAACTAATTAAAAATTAATTATTGATATAATGTAATGAAAAGCTTCTTTAAAATGAAGAGGTTCACATCCTGAGAGTGATACGACGGTGGGTAAAATCAACCAATCAATCAAAATCAGGCAAAACTTAAGACTAAACTTACATAGATTAGATAAAAAACAAACATTTATAGGTATTTTTGGGGTTGGTTAACTTAGTGTATAAGAAAGTACTCTCTACTTAAATAGGTAACCCGTATTAAAACATTTAACGAAGAAGTTTTGTCACGGTTCATACCTTGCAAGTTCTGGAACTTTATTTTCTATCTAAGCGAACATGCACAAGATACGACTCGCGATTTTGATTTTTGCTCATTTTAAACTAACTTACGACTAGGTGGATGTGAATGGGAAGGTAGGGTCAATGGGAAGTTTCTTAGGTACCCTTGGTGTAACGTTTGATTTGAATATATCTACTGGAAAAAACGACAACTGCGAGCGGCAGCTGGCCGTTTCCAAATTTCAGTAAATAGGGTGCGAGGCACAATAGAACAAAAATTGTAAAGAAAGAAATCATAATGATTTGCATTCGGTAGCATAAATTGCCGGAACGTTTTGCATAAAAATTGGTTTTATCGGCGGGGGTACCCAAAAACGAAACTAGGTAGGTAAATTGTAAAGACAGGTCGCATTTCAGGTCGTTTTGCAATTACTGAAGGCACACAGCGTAGTATAATATAACTAGTAATTAGCAAAAAGGTAGGTTGTTTGTACTATAGATAAAATACATAGGTAAGGCAGCCGATGAGCGCACACAGCGGTCCTGCTTCGCGGCTGCCATGTATAGGATAACAATGATATAATGTATATGTAGATATATTTTTTATAAAACAACATTTTGATTCAAGCCTCTTTTTTGTTTAAATTAAAAATGAAGATGAGGGGGCATCAAGGCGTCTCTGTTCTGTCGAATTGTAGATACTACACCCTGAGTGTGGACAAGGTAGGACCGTTTGAGCAAAGCTAAACTATCTAATAACAACTCATACATGACTAGATACATTAAATGTGAACAAATATCTACATATACAGATAGACCTCCACCTCTTCGGTAAAACGTCTGTCTTAGATGTAGAACGATAAAATAGGAACTTGTTTAAACATCACCTGAAGCTTTTTTGTTTTTGTTTTGACTTTTGACTTAAAAATTCCTCAGTCTTTCCGGTATGTATGTGTGGTAGGTTCACGGGAATACTTATGCTATATTTATAATAATTAAAAGTAATTGAAATCACAGGTGTCGTCAAATCGCCATCGATTGTTTGTTTGTTTGTTTTTTTGTAAGTGGAAAATAATTAGGCCGGAGTCAGAGTAAAAGTGATTGTTAAGGGAGCAATTTGCTTTTGAAATACTGGTAAAAAGACAACGGCGGGCACCACCCGCTGCGGCGCAGGTGTGTGGTCTTCCTCCAAGAGAAAGGCTTGCATTAAATAGCCTGAGGGTGACAAGCGGTCTTCTTGCGGCAGGGCGTACGAAGCTGGCATTTGCGCGCGTTTGGCCACGGCTTGAAGTCTGCTGGTCAGATCCGGCGGTGGCGCTTTGCTTACCTGAGTGTCGTCCACTTCTTGGTGGTGGTGAACGGACCGCTCGTGGACGAACAGCAACGGCAGCAGCAGCGTCGAGAAAGAACACATGGAACATTGATAACCTTTCGACTGGTTCTCGTCCGCGTTGAACATACTCGACAACAGCACGTTTTGTATGCCTTGCAGATCCGGTGCGCTAGCCGCGCCGTTGTTAGGAATCTTGAGCATTGCTTCTGGAGCTGGGGCCGTTTTAGAGTGATGCGCTATAGTCTGGTGCAACTGCTGCTCTAGTTCTGACCACTTTTCCGCGCCAGCTTGGCCGTGATCGCTTAACAAATGCGCCTTCAACCATTTAGTACTGCGGAACCGCCGGCTGCAAATTGTGCACACTTCTGTGAAATGCGTAAAGTATCTGTGGCTTAAATCAGCAAGATCGGCTGGTTTTAGAGCGTCCGGTGTTTCGCTGCTGGCCTCTTCTTTGCGCACGCTTTGCGGCGGTACGTTCGGCAGGGTACTGTTAGCGTACTCGACGATGCCGTGGGTGTTGTGCTTGTGCACGCGCAAAAAATACTTGCTGCACAATTCCTTGTTGCAGATATCACAAACAACTCCGCCGATTTGTGCCCCGTTCTCGATTTCGATGCCGTGCATGCGCTGCATGTGCGTTTTCATGAAGTATTTGTTGCACAGTTCCTTGTTGCATATCTCGCAGTAGCTGCTCGTTGGCGCTGCGACGGCTGAAGACGTACGCTCTTCTATGTTTTGGTGCATCATTGCGATGTGTTTCTTCAGCTCGGTTAGGTTTTCGACGTCTTTTCCGCACAGATCGCACATGGTACTGTTGTTGTTCGATGCGTTTTCGGGTTCGCCTTGGGCTTCGGACGACATGTGTTCGGATAACATGTGGACGTGGAGCAGGTATCTGTTTTCGAATTCTTTTTGGCACAACGTGCACTGCGTTTTGTGTTGCACCATGTCGAGGTCGTTGAGTTGTAAGATCATGGATTGTAGCTTCTGCAGGTCTTCGCTCGTGGTGCTGGTGTCCGAATGCACTCGAACGTTGTGAAGTTGCGCCAAGCTAGCGTTTTGGAATTTAATGCCGCAGCTGTCGCACGCTGCTTCAGGCGGTGATCTGCTTCGCCGTTCGTCCACGCCTTCGGCCATGATAAGGTTGAGGGGACTTGTTTGTTGGTCATCTGCGTCGAAAATGCCGTGGCGCTTCATCTTGTGCGTTCGCAAGAAGTATTTGTTGCAGTATTCCTTGCAGCAAATTTCGCAGAATGCTTTTGGGTTCATGACGCCGAAGCGACGTAAGCGGTTGTCGATTTCTTTGCAGCTTTCTGGAGACATCTTAGGAACGTAGTAGCCACTGTCCTGATCACTTTTAAATGAGGTAGATTCGTTTTGAATATTGGATTCATCAGCTACAGTGTCGATTTGCTTGTCACTCTCACTGTTTGTCGATGAACATCCATTGGTACTTTGGGCTGCGTTTGTGTGCATTGGGGACTGTGCAGTCGCGGCGGCGGGGCTAAGATCATAGGCTGATAATGGCTCGATTTTTATGATGGGTTGTTCACTTGGCACGATACTAAACTTATTGCAAAATGACGGAGAATCGGTGTTGGGTGCGGCGGGATCGCTGTAAATGCCGTGCTTATTGGCCTTGTGCGTTTTCAAGAAGTATTTGTTGCAAAACTCCTTGTTGCACAAGTCGCAATACGCGTCAGGATTGAAGATTCGAATATTGGTTGGGTGGTTGAACTGAGGTAGTTGTTGTGTAAACATTTGTGGATAGCCTTGTTGCCATTCTATGGGTGGATGTTCGCGGGCTAAATGAGCTTGGATTTGGTCTGCATTGTCTAGGGAGAGTTGGCACACAGGACATTCAGTGGCAGTTGTTTGAGGAAGATTTGCTTTACCATTAAGTGATGCGTCTACGACTGCAGTATCGGTATAATTAGGCACGACAGGTTCAGCTGCAAGTTCGCTGGCGAATATTCGAATAGGCGTTGATTGTTTTCGGCGTTTTTTACATGGATCAGGTGGTTGTAAGCCGCAGCGTTTTATTGCTACTTTATTTTGACCGAAATCTGACACGATGTTTGTAGTTTCTGTGCAGGAGTAGAGAATTGGGGCTGTGCTGTTTGAAGATGATGTGATAGTGACGGATGTCATCATAATGTCTTAAAGGCGACATGCAACGCTTCGAGAGGTCCCTGCAACAACACAGAAAACATCAAAACTGCATCTTAAAATCACATTGTAATGGCAAAGGCATTCATTTCATTACAAATACAAGAATTAAGAGGAATAAGAAACGCATAGTAGACCTATGATTCATGCTAGTTTCCCTCAATATTAATTCTCCCCTATATTTTCTGACATTTCGAGAGAAATAGCAAAGCCTGACCAACGGCTAAGCGGGGGTGAACTGAACGCGCTGCACAATATTAGAAACTTGCCAATACTAAGGTTTAATTACGGCGACGTTTCCAATTCTCTTTGCATCGGCACGATAAATTTAGCTATAATTACTACCGTTTACAAAGGTGTCATCAAATTGAATCTAAGTAACACTTGAAATATTTGCAGCGTTTTATAGTACCCCTTAGGGGCCCTAGCCTACTTGTAATTGCAAATTACCTGTGTTTGTTAAAATCACTTGTCTCGCACGAAGTTTTTCGCACTGCATCACCTCACCGACCGCCGTGCTTCAGCAGTCACACGAAATTATAAAGTAAGGGTGGTTTGTATCTACAACTATCTATCAATCTATCCCCTCTCTTAATCACCCTCCCTCCCCTCCTAATTCCTCATATTGCTATAATTTTTACTCTTTAATTTTGTTTAAATTAACCATTTTTAGATATTGATTTTTTTGACGGTGTACGCGCGGCAGATAAAGTTATTAAACAATTTACCCTAAATTTATTGATTAATAAATTACAATATTTTATCATAATACGTAGAGTCATCAATTTGGGGCCTATATTCTTGGGTAAATAAGATAATGAATATTGATTTTTTATAGTAAAGTAAAATTTCCATTTAACAAAAGTTAAATTGCACCTGAATTTTGATATACTTTCTCTGGTGCGTATAAATATCATATAGGTACCTAAAATATGATGGCTGACTGGCGATCAATAATCATAGGTACCCACTCCTACGCATAGACCAGTGGTCAGAATGTATGTGCGTGCAGGATAAATCGCGCACGTTTGGAAAAATAGCCAACCCCTTTGCCTTTAAAATTTAATATCTTTCCACAAAATAACTGAAAAAATCACTTCAAACAAACATATTTCAATAATACATGCACATACTACAAGCCTTAAATATTGACCAACAGCTTGGACAGTAATAATTTTAAATATTTCTTTTTTTAAATAATTAAAAGTTACATAATTAAGCAAAAAAAAATCAATAAGTACGCATGTTGAACAATGGTCCGATGTGTGGACAACTGGAGCTAAACGAGTCCACGACGTGCAATGTAAAACAATAAAACCTAATTTCATAAATATAAATTATTGATTTTTACTCAAGCGACTGACATCAAATTGCCTGTTATTTAAGCATTAATAATTTCAATTTGTGTTAATCTAATTACGTGTTATTGATGTCAAGTAAAAGGCATCGTTTTTGTTTGTTTTTTGTTCAACGCATGGACCGCCGCCGCGCCAAGTAAACACATTTCTAGGGCCATTTCTCTACACCGGTGAAAGGTGGACGCATTGCCTTGCCCAGCACATGCAAAAGAAGCTTAAAATAGTAGGAAAAGGTACTTACACAGACCGATTCACAAAAAACTCATTGCAAGCTGCACTTAAGCGACACTACGGTCGACCTACCGGTCGGTCTGCCTACTGATAAGCCAAGGGACGGTCGCGGCCGGCCAAACCGAACGACATGCGCACCCCTACTAAAAAAATGCCTTAGGCGCCTTCACTTTGCGTTTTTAATTATGATCTTGGATAGGGGGTGCAGAAACACGACGTTAGCAAGTATAGACATTTTATTTACATGTAAATACATTAAATAGGCACTTTGGATAACTTAAAAACGGGTAATAGGCGCATTTTTGCTGTGGTAATAGCTTGGCGACATACGCGAATCGTCTGAGTAAACGCTTTCTACTGGCCTGGCTGCAAACACGTCTCTTCTGTACGCAGCTTCTAAAAACAAACAAAAAACATTTAAGGTACTGCTATTTTACACCAAAAAGGTTTAGTACCAACCTTTGACTTTTACTGGCTGGGCCTTGTAGTTTTTCTTCAAACCTAACTTTCCCACAACACTTCTGTGCTCCTTGTACTCCCTAAATGATTGGCGGTACTCGCACAAGACCTGCGCGTTACCACCCTCTGGTCGCAGCGGAACTAGTTTACGCTTGGTTAATTGCTTGTTCTTCTGGAACTTCTGCGGAAGCTCCAACGATGGCAGCGAGCCCGCTGAGGAGGAAACTGCGCCATCAGGTTCCGGTCGTATCTAAATTCGGTACTGTTAGACAAGAAACAAACAAACAGGTACTACTTACGGCATCTTTGATTTGTAAATCTGGTGGTAAGCTGCTCCAGGAGTCGTCCATGGAAAATAAGCGGAGTTGTTCACGTATTGAGGCTTTTTCGCGTGCGCGCTTCTTTTGGAACTCTTCTTCGACGCGCTGCATTGCCTCCAGCTCGCGCAAACGCTGCTGCTCCTTTTTCTCCGCTTCACGGCTGAGTTTGTCCGCAATTCGCTTGCGCTCGATCTGACGCACTGTGCTTTGGAACGTAAAACGCGGCTTCGTCCTGCGCGACACTTTTTTGGATTCGTTTTGCTTTGGAGGATCCTGTAGGTCTTCAGGTACTGCTCTTGGTTTAGGTGGCTCCTCAGCCTTCCTGGTAAGCGGCTTGATTTTGCTTCTGATCTCAGGAAGGTACATTAACCTTCCGCTGTTCGGCTGGTGGTGCATTAGCGTGGAATCATCCGACTTAAGTGAGTTCTTTATGTCCAAGGAATTGATCCCAGTGTTTAAAGAATTAGGCGCTGATTTGCTGAAGAACCAATTGTCGTTCTGAATACCCTCACTTGTTTTCTTAGCGTTTACCTTGAGCTTTTGCAAACTTTGGTACGTAACAGCTTCTTCCGCGACGAAATGGTGGTCCCGCGGAAGGCTTAATGAGAACATGTGGTTGTTCGGAAGTGCCGATACCGGTTGATCGACCTCTGAAGTGGAATCGTCATCCAGGTCTTGGAGAGGTGTCCAGGACTCGTGTAGCTTTGGACAGTCGTCTCCTGAGATGCCTGAGTCGCCTGATTTATCGTTGGAGCGCACCATTGGTTCTTCAATGCAGCGTACTGTTGGTGGAGTACTTTCCTCCATGCTGCAAATTGCTGTGTCTAAACTGGAGAGTTGTTTCCACGCTGCTGCTGGTGAGAAGCGTGGTATTTCCAGTTGTCGTTTCGGCAAAATGGGTCTTAGTTGGAGATTAATCCCTGCAGGTGTGCGAATGTTGTTGCTCGAAGCCGAATCCACGGATTCGCTGTCTGAAAAATCGCTTAATGGTTGCATGTTTGAAATAAATTCTGGTTTAATGAAATCATCTTTGGGAAACGTGGGATCCATGCCGAAGTAGAACGTTTTGGGCACCTCAGGAATTTGCTCAGGTGTCGAAGATTCTTTTCCTGAGCCTTCACCTCTTGGGGTTGGTTTCTTAATAAGGTGATGGTCCAATGTCTTGAGCTTTTGCGCTGTGTTTGACTGTTGGATGTTTCTAAGTACTTCTTTGAGTTCTTCTTGGAAGGTTGGGGCACTTTGGACTAGGCTAATTTCGGGCAGGGATAATCGGTTGTTGCGCATGTCATTTTTAGGCATGGCCTTTTCTCTATACTGTACATTATCATCTTTATCTAAAGGACTAGAATGGGTTTTCTTTGACTCGGCTTTCGTTTTGAAGAGGCGGTTCCGTTTAGGGTACTGCTCGTCCTCAGAATCGCGTTCCCAGTCTTTGTTTGGGGGCGAAGGCGCGCGGTATTTTTTCTTGTACTTCTTTTCACGCATCTCGTCTGAGATTTTACGCGATGGGGTGTGTAGGTTTGGTTCTGAGTCATAGCGTTTTATTTGCTGAAAGAATTTGATTAATATCTTATCGTTGTGGTGGTACCGTATTTCTTACCTCAAATTTATGGCTCTCAGATTTATGGTGAGGGTCTTTCTGGTTCGATAAATATGTTTTGGGCGGAGCTGCGTTCTGTAACAATTACAATTATTAGTATTTAATAGTACAGGGTCATTGCGGTACTACTTACAAGCATCCTAAAGGACATGTTGAGCTGCCGCCCGCTAAGTGTTCCACCATTATGTAATATTTCACCATTGTTGGTTGAACGTAGCTTCTGAGTTTGATCCCGCTCGGGTAGTACTTTGTGTTGTGAGACTGGCTGGTTTCTAGGGAAGGAATGCGAGGCCCATTTGTCTTCGGGTAATTCCTTGTGGACTGTTTGGCTGCCTATATTGCCCATGGTACCTAAGTACCATATCTGAAATGCAAGGATCATTAATTTCACCAAGTAGATTGTTAGAATTACAATTGAGTAACACCGCTGAGATGATTCAAAGGTTGTACTCTCTCTTCCGATGAGTACCAATCCATTCTCGCGTTAGTATTGGAACGGAACGCTTAGGCATATCTATGACATAAATAGATTGATATCAAAGATGCGAATTTCTCTTTCAACGCGTTGGGAATTGTTGTTGACACATAAATGTGTTTAACTAGCAATTAATTTAACGATTCCTTACATGGTACTGCTAAGTATTAAAAAACAATCAAAACTTTATGAAAGGTAGTGTAAAAAACTTAATATTAGTTGAGAACTTGAATGGACTCGATTAATAAACGCGTAGTACCGCTAACCTCTTTGATCAACCATCCGCAAAATATGCCTAAATCATTTTTGATTATTACCTAAGCGACAGTGAGGTGGTAACCGCACCATTCTTCTCACAGAATATTTAAAACCATGCCTAATTTAATTAAGTATTTGTGGCGCCTGGAGGTACAATAAATGAAAGTAATTAAATGATACTACGACGACGAGATATTTGGGTGTGTTGAGACACCTGCTTGTTTAAAAAAGAAATTTTCACTTTCCTTCAAGATGAGAGTAGACCATTATGGCGAAAGGAAAGCACATTGTTTACCGTGTACAGGCTGGCCTGGGGGCTGGGTCTGGCGCGTTGACCCCAAAAAAAAAAAGTACTGCTAAAATTTGGGTTAAAACACTGGTTTTTAAATGCGTTATTATAACATGACAATTAAAAACATGTAGTACCAAAACATGTATGTATGTGTACCGTTTTTCTCTTATCACGCCTTGGGTACGAATATGCGATAAGTCTAGAAAAGCATGCCCTTTAGTCAGGTTTTAGTGGTACTTACGTTTAATGGTACTTTCTTGCAAATTTATAGTTAGAAAGTATTTTGTTAAGTTAGAATTAATGGTGTTTAGCACTATTTAAACAGTTTTAAATGCTGGTACCTAATTGTTCTGCACTGATATTGTAGTACCTACCTTCAACTATGTTTGTGATTGTTTAGGTTGAGACATTTTTGATTATTACAAATACGTGTAACATTAAATTCACTTTACAGACTTGCAACACAGGTGCATAAGCGCGCGTTGACGGATGGACGGGCACGCGGCTTCAATAGTACTGAGTAGAAAGTAGATAGGTACCGCTATGCCTTACTTAGGTAGGGATTGCCACCGTTAGCTAAAACTAAACATAGTTTTAATAATTTTCTATTTGTTGGTAAATATTAGGAGCAATGCGCGCTAAGACTTGTGCGCTAGTACCGAAGTTTTTCTTGGTACTGCCGTATTAAAGTGCAGCTATTATTTATTATATTTGCACTGGAGCTGACATTTCACATTTCTTAATATTCTTTAAATGACTTGTTTAATTTTTCCACATTTCTACATGTTTAACAGGTTACAGAGCGCATCAGTTTTAATAAAAAAAAAATTTAAATTAGAGCATTTTGAAAAAATCGGGTATCGCGCTTAAAGTTGCCTTTAAAAGCTCGTAGCAAAAAAACTAAAAGCGTTAGAACTTTTTAAGTACCATATTCGGATTCAGCAGCTCGTTTTACATATGCTAAGATGGCATTTATTGGTGGTTGTGAAAATTAAAAAACTGCAAATATTTGAACCCTTACCCCTTGATAAAATCTTAAAAATAAGGCAAATTTTGAAAAAAATGAAATTGCTTGAAACTGTATCTTTAGGCTAATTAGAAGCCGTACAAACCAAATCTGCAATTGGTTTTTTTCCAAGTGGTTTTGTTTTTTTGTTAGAGCTTTTCAAAGTTGGCCAAAAATTTCAAAAAAAGCGCTTTTCAAAAAAAAAAAAATTTCGTCACTGATTTTAATAAAACTTATTTTGTAGATTGCTTTTTGCATGTAGAATACAAATCTGTATTTTGATTTTTGCTAAAAAAATATTTCGGAAATTAGAGCACTTTGAAAAAAAAATCGAGTGTCGCGTTTTAAGTTGCCTTTAAACGCTCGTAGCGTTAAAACTAAAAGTGCAGTAAATATTTACGTATCAGATTTGGATTCAGCAGCTCGTTTTACATAAGCATGCTAGTTTTTATTTATGGCAAAAAATATTTGTGGACGTGACAATAAAAAAACTGATAATATGTGAACCCCATTTTGAAGAAGGAGTAACTTTAAATGGGGTAAATTTTCTAAAAATCGATTTGCTTGAAATTGTGTTTTTAGGATATTTAATAGGCATAGGAAACAAATCTGCAATTGGTTTTTTTCCAAGAGCTTTATTTTTTTTTGTAGAGCCTTGCCAAACTTTTTTCAAAAATGGGGTGTCTCGTTTTTAATGTTTAAGGTTTCAGACATTATTCAAACTTGAATTAATTTGGTTTATTTAGATTTGGTGGCGGATATGTGGTTTAATCCATTTATTTAACTTCGGGGCCCGTCTTACGTAATTTGATATGCAAAAATGTGGCCTACCCTAATCAGGTAGGTATCCACCAGTAGTCGCAGTAGTGACGACGGCATCGCGTCGGCGCTATTCCAAAACGTCGGGCGGGGTGTGTTGCCAATCTGTTTGTGCGACTTTCCGACTATCTTACTATCGTTAAAATAGAAATAATGTCGTTGCCAACGCTTAAATAAACCATCGAATACATTTAAACTAGTTGTAAGCATGCTGCTTCCAACGCGGTAAATAGTTTAAGTGATACCAAAGTACCGATATTCATCAGGCGGCGTCGGTGGCCATTTCTAGCGCTTTCGGCACGATGCTGCCACAGTTTATCCCAATGACTACCGGCATATTTCCTGAAATTAAGTAGACAAGTGTGGCAAGATGTGTAACCCGGTTATTTTGGTTTTGATGCAACTTTTGTTTGTTATGTTTGTGCGACTTGACCAGGATGAGGATATACCACATAACGAGTAAGTATTGAACAAGTTAACTATAAAAAATAGTTTTTATTTAAGCAACGTAGGGTGTCAGGTGTGGGCTTTGATCCTGCGACGATGGTGTCCTTTTTAAACGCGGTCCCACACCAAACGCCATGTGTTAGTTCTAATCTAATGTTTTTTTTGCGCGTTTGTATATTCTATTTTAAGCAATTCTAGCTTATTCCTGGTTTACGATCTTTCCGTAAATCGTGTCCGCTTTTAAACACAGTAGTGTGGTATTATTAGTAAGTAGTATTGTAGTAAAACAGGCCGCAGTTAGTAGGGTACCTAAAGTTATTGATTTATATTTCCTTCCTGACTCGCCGCGTCCTCGCGCCTTGAGAACCAAGCCAAGCGATTTAAATTAAGAAAACCTTTATTAATACCTACGCTATTCAACTCTCATATTTTTTCAGAGTTAAAAACTGGGCGCTTCAATTTGGAGTCGATTTATGGCAATTCGGACATTCGTTCACGAAAATGAATGAATTGCAAAGAGTATGTTTATCCATTTCCTTTTACGCCAAGACACTAATTTAATTATTTCAGAAATATAAAGACATAAATATAGAGGTAGCACGCAAAGACGGACTTATCCTAATCCGAGAATTAGCCACAGAGGTAAAAAACATGATGGATATCAAAATGAGCGCCGTCATGGTGTGTATAACTTGTTGTACTACCAAAAACGTATCTTTATTGTGTGTTTTTGTAGCGCATACTGGACTCAGCCGAACAGGCAGCGCTCACGCCTCAAACAGGCCAGTCTTTCAGGTACTACAATGCCAAAAGACTCAACGTTTTTGGTCCAGACGGCCGTCCTACCGAAGGCACACGTGAAATGATGCTCACTCCAAACATTCATTTCGAACACCTTCCAGTAAACACAACTCTTAGCTCAATTCTAGTACCTGCCAACGTTGAGGAGAACGGTACTGCTGCATTTACCTCTTGTCTATTCCTTAGCTAAACACCTATTTTTAGATCCAGAGTTACTGAACGCAATTCAATGGTCTGAACACTTGAACCCGTTGTTCATAAACAACTACGAGTACGACCCATCGCTGTCGTGGCAGTTCTTCGGCAGTTCCTCTGGGTTCTTGCGGCGGTACCCTGGCATAGCGTGGCCACCAGAAGACGTGTCGACTATTTGGCAAAGGCCAAGAAGTGCAGATAGAAACGTATATGACTTCCGTTCTTCGGCGTGGTACGTTAATGCTGCCACGTCGCCAAAGGATATAGTAATCCTGCTTGATAATTCCGGCTCTATGACTGGTCGTACGACTACGTTGGCTCGTGCCACTGTCGAGGCCATTCTTGAGACGCTTTCAGACAACGATTTTGTAAATATATTTAAGTTTTCGGACGCGACAGAGGAAAGCGTACCGTGTTTTAAGGATCGCCTCGTCCAAGTAAGGACAATTATAATATAAGCAACATAAGGGCTTATGGTTTGTGTTTTAGGCGAATCAGCAAAACGTACAACAGTTACGGGATTCTTTAGGAAATCTTCGGCCAGAAAACATTGCCAATTTTACCTCTGCGTTAGTGACTGCTTTCGAAATCCTGCACAAGGTAATACTCCTTCGCTCAACTGCACAGTACTGTTGTATAATGGTGTTTATTTGCAGTATAACCGTACCGCACAGGGTTGCCAATGCAACCAAGCCATTATGCTCATTACAGACGGTCCACCGTCTAGCTACCGCGAGATATTCAAAACCTACAATCACCCGCACCGACCAGTACGCATTTTCACCTATCTTATCGGCAAAGACACTAGCAGTACTGACGAAATGCACTGGATGGCTTGCGCCAACAAAGGGTACTACACTAGGATTAATAGTTTCGACACGATTAAGAGTAATGTCTTGCATTACGTTGAGGTAATGGCTCGACCAATGGTGATGTACCAAAACGACCACCCTATCCAGTGGACGCCTGCTTACGTCGGAGGAAGGGTACGTTTCCAGTTTGGTACTCAAAACCTGTCTAATTATATGTTTTTAGTCGGATAGTTTTCACCCAAAGACTAGAGGACAGTTGGTCACTACGGTAACTGCTCCGGTGTTCGACCGACAGAACCATTCGGTACGTCTTTAACAGTACCAGCTTAGACGAGGTGTTAATGGTTGTTTTTCAGGTGCGCGTCGCGAATATACTTGGCGTTGTTGGTACTGATGTGTCCATCAACCAGATTAAGAAACTAATACCCGCGTATAAGGTAAGATTGCGGGATGCAGTGCCACGTTAGTACTACCCCCAGTTTAATTTTTAGCTCGGCGTGAACGGGTACTCGTTTATTGTTAATAACAACGGACATGTGTTATACCATCCGGACCTAAGACCATTGGTAAGTCTTCTATTTTGGTAGGTACTCAATTATCTAACAAAGTTGTTGCAGTACTCAAACGAACTTTACGAGGAAACGCTCGAACCTCAATATATCTCTGTTGATTTAACTGAGGTCGAATTATTTGAGCATGAAAATGGTCCTAGGGAAAATCATTCAGCTCTCCTTGACGTAAGTTCTTTTTGTTTAGTCCCATTCAGTTTTAACGTTGATTTTCTTTTAGCTAAGACATGATATGATAGAGCAAAAGGAAGGAGAGACTGAGATGGGAGTTAAAGTCCACTACGACAACATGGTACGTCCTTTTTCTTGTGGTTAAATTGGTCTAATGATTTGTTTTAGCGTCGCGTGACGACTAAACGTTACAAATACTTCTATAACCCAATCGAGGGGACGCCATACTCGCTTGGGCTCGCCATACCTGAGGGGTACGGAATGTACGAGCTCCTAGCCGAGCAGGAGATAAAGCACAGCCAAAAGAATGGTACTATCTTATTTCTGGCTTGGTTCTTTACTAATAATCGGTGTAGTTACAGAATATTTCAAGGGGAATAACTGGCGCGTGCACCCTGATTGGGTGTACTGCGAATACACAAACGGGATAGCGAGTGATCAGGAGTTCCGTACTGCTGAGGATCGGGTACTACACTTTTTGTCCAGAAGTCGAAGACCTGGGTGGAAGTGGCGCTCAGTACGGCCACGTTCGCCGCTGCAACGTGAGCACCACCATGGCGCCAATGATCGCGACGCCTATTTTTGTAAGTACCACCTCTTGCAAAGGTATTTCTGTTATGGTTTGTCTTCCAGGCGATAAAACGCTGCTACAGTCGTTAGTTTTGGACGCTAAATTAACGGAGGAACTGCAAAAACACAACTCGCACCGCAACGAAGAAAAACAAAAGCAGTAAGTTGATTTTTTGTGTCGTAGTTATATGAAGTAATTAGTTTTGCACAATTAACAAGTATTAAACCTATTTTTTTTAATTATTTGCACAATAGCCCTATTGGCAATCTTTTCGAAAACTTACAAAGGTAATGTTCTATTACAACTGTACATGTACAATGATTTTTTTGTAACTAGGATGATCCTGACCATGACACACTAATTGCACACTAATCCCTTAACCTTTGGACACATTTTTAAGCTTTCGGCTGTGGTACGTATACCCACACTTTAATTATCCTCTTTTCCTACACTACAACAGGTAGAAACTGTTGTGTTCGCGTCTGATTTAGGCCATTTTTAGGGCTGGATATGGAGGCTACCACATTTTTGGACTGACGCTCTCGTTCGTAGCCACAAGAAGTGGTTTACTACGTTGGACTGATCATGTCAAACCAGTGGACGAAAACGACCAGACGTACGTTTTTGAATTTCACCTTAAACCCAGTACCAATGATTCTTTTTGCGTAGGCACTTCAGTAAAGACAACCTACGCGGCATTGAGGAAACCTGGTACCGCCGAGCTGTGGACCAACACTCAATTGAACCAGAAAGCTTCGTTTTTTCAGTACCATTCGACGTGGGCTCGTCCGCAAAAGCAATGATCACAGCAACGCACGCAGTTTTTGTCGAAAACAAAGGCCATCGCGCACCTGCAGCCGTAGTCGGGTTGCAGTACCAACACTCCACCCTAGCAAAACACTTCCACAACATAACGTCCAAGTGCACGGCTGGTACTGCTTGCAAGAAAACATGCGCTAGCGACAAGTTGGATTGTTATATCTTGGACAACAACGGGTTTATAATCATCTCGGAGAACAACGACCACACTGGGCGGTTCTTCGGCCAGATTGATGGTACTATCATGGACTCGTTGGTGCAGGACAGGATATACAAGAAGATACCGGTTTATGACTATCAAGGGGCTTGTTCGAACTCGCGCAACCACTTCAGCGGTAAAGGACATTCTTTAAGAGCGACGTTGTTCGAGCACTGCAACGCTTTTGTTAAATTAGCGGTACTGCTGCTGCTCAACACGATTCAAAGCGCGTACGGCACCGTGTTGAGCTTCGCTCAACAGGACCCAATAGAGTACGGCGACTATGACGGTGCGCAGTACCCAACTCTAAGCGAAGACGTAATAATAGCGCAGGACCCCATAATACCTCCTCCGTCGTTCGTACCGCCATTCGAGACCGACCCAATGGAAGGTGTCGAATTAGCCGAGTTTGGTGTACGTTCCTGCGACAAGAAGGTTGATCTCTACGTCCTGCAACCTGATAGATTGAACACAAGCGGTCAAAGCAATCCTCTTAAAGGCAAGTTGACTAATTGTCATGTTACTGGTTGCGAGCGACCGTTTAGCGTGCAGAAAATACCGCACAGCAACTTGATTCTGTTGGTTGTTGATACGCTATGTCCTTGTGGAAGCAAGCAATTGAGTATTATGCCAGAAGAAGTTGTTTACGAGGAAGGGAGCAGTTGTAAACCACGCGATACGCTGTACCGTCGACGGCCTCCCAAGTGCATTAACTATCACCCTGAGGTAAGTGTCCTGGTTGTCTAACTTTGCATTTGGGTTTGTCTTTGACTTATTTCTTAAATTGTTTTCAGGAAATCGAGATAAAGATCTGCGGAACGGCCTCCCAGCAAACATTAAGCATTGCAACTGTGTTTGTCGTGATTCTTAGTTTAGTAACGTGATTATAAAGTATAATAGATTGCTATTAAGCGATTTTCAAAATCACCTTAGTTGATGACTAGTTGAATTTTTTATATAATTTATAAAAGTGCGCGCCGCTTATGCCTAGCTATTTGGCGGCGCCACTAATGCACTTGTGTACATAGCAGTTTATTATATTAATATTATAGCTAATTTTTTATGTTCGTGTAAAGCATTGTGATATTTATATCATTATTAATAGGTAGCCATTATTGCGACAATAATATCAAAAAAGGCCCTCTGGTAATACTACTCCTCAAGAGATGGCGCCACACGAAAATCAAAAGCGCGACATCTGTTAAGGAGAAGTGTTATTCAAATTGGCGAAAATACGTACCTAACTGTTATAAATAAAACGTGTGAATAAAAAGGCTTATGATCGTTTTATCAATTTATGGATTGAAAAATGTGTTATATCTATATCAACGTAGAGCTGGGCTCCCGGGAAAGACCTTTTTGTAATATAGTTGAGGCCCAAAATTTAGTCTTTGTGGGTGTGCTTTTTTGTCAAATGCACAGGTGGGAAAAAAAACGGCAAGATGGGTCACCCAAAATAATACGTATTTTAAAAGAATTAAACTAAAATATAATTGTGTTAAGAAAATTAAAAAATGTAAAAAAAATGTTTAAGAAAAAAATTATTTTCTTCCATTTTTGTAAATGTTTCATTCTTTTTAAAAAATGCGGCCCTTTCAAAAATGACCCGTTTTAAATACGACGCCGTAGCTTCTGTAACATATCACTAATAATTGGAAGCATAAATTCTATTCGTATTATTTTAAATAATTTTTATACTAAGCTTCCATCACGATCTTGGAACTATTTGTAGATAATTTCTTCTGTACTATATATCTACGTCAACTAAGTCTTCCAAATAAAACAAATAATTAATTGTAAGTTACTTAGAGTAGTGTCTAATTATTATAAATAATATTAAAATGTTTAGAACGTAGGTAAATACTGAGTTTATTTGTCAAATAATGTTAATTGTCTATTTATATGTATTGTATGGATCCTCTATCTCTAAGTATTTCAAATTTGACAGATACATTTTCCTACATACCTACCTGACGGTATCTATATTCTATGCATTTATAAAATAAATAGGTTTAATACAAATTAATTGCGCCTTATTTCCCCGATAGGCAACCCAAAATACATCCATGTGTATGCAGTAGTGTGGAAATACCCCATAGGTGGCGCGCGCCACTGTTTATTTTTGTTAATCAATAGTTCAATACCTATTAAACAACAAACCATAAAAAATGCACCTATAGGTTTATACAATTTTTTTATTTAATGGTTGTTATTTTTCATTGTGGAAAATAAATCATGGTTAAAGCTAATATTTAGGTAAGTAGTCGAAAAATGAGAAAAACTAACGAGGCATCGTGGTGCGCAGACTCGTTTCATAATGGCGGGTCTGAAAATAATGTCGTGCCTTACGAACGTACGAACAAGCCACCTTGGATCGATATCAGAGCCGTGACGTAAATTATCTGTCAGTCAGTGGGGTTTCAACAATGATATTAACCGATAAAATAATTCTCTAATAAGTGTAATTGGTGTAAAAAGTGTTCGAAATCACAATTATTCGCAAAACTGTGCCACAGACATGTTTTTCTGGTAAAAGTGCATGGCACACGCAGGTGCGTACGCAGACGTAGTAATATTTTAAACTGAGCCTGCTCCATTATTTCCCTAACTTAAACGCGCGATTCGCTTAAAAACCAGCTTCAGAATTTGTTTTCCAATGTTAATTTGCAACAAAACATTTCAGGATGAGAATGTAGGTAAAGTTAAGGCTAATGCAAATAGGCAGTGAGCCAGCCATATTTCCTAGGAAAGCTCTAGTTCATTTCAAAGCTTAGGTACCTACCTACGTCCCTCTACCTACCTATCCGCTTGCTTGCTGGCGCCAAATCAGCCTGCCTCACTGAGTGTTCTTAGTTTTGCGCAAATACTGTTCATTCATGTGCATGCGTTAAAAAATATCAAAATACAAATCCAAAATGTTATATTTAAGAAAAAGTTGTAGTTATTGGTATTGTTTTCGAAACTGAAACAAAGAAAACGATTACAGCATCTAGTTCGGGCCATGGGAAAACTTGACATCAATTATTGATTTTATACTTAGTATCAGTAGTATCAGTATACATGCAGCTTGCTTCAATTTATCATCAACCAGCAATTGCAATACCAAGTCAATTAAGTTAATATTGTGAATATTGAGTTATTATCAATATAAAGTGAATCTAACCTCACAACTATGATGGTCTGAGTAATTAGCTAGGAATGTGTTTTAGCAGGCGAGCGTACCTGCATGAATGGTGTACAGAATGAATTCAAACGGGCAGCAACATAATACCGGCACAGTGGAACAAATAACGATGGTTGTGGGGTCTCCGGGGGACATGTCGATCAACAGCGACGACGACGATGATAATTGTCCTTCGTCGCCCGGTTCGGGCTACGATGAGAGCACGGACCTTATGGCTGCGGCCATGGGCGACGAAGTGACGGCACAGTTAGCTGCGGCAGGACCTGTTGGAGTAGCCGCGGCGGCGGCAATTGTCTCAGCGAAGAAACGCAAGCGGCCGCATTCGTTTGAGACAAATCCGTCGATACGGAAACGCCAACAGAATCGTCTGCTGCGGAAACTGAGGGTAAACACACTGCAAACCCTATAAAAACCCAAAACCATAACACTCTTCATTACAGCAAACAATCGACGAGTTCACGACGCGCGTCGGTCAACAGGCGGTGGTTCTCGTGGCGACCCCAGGTAAACCAAACACAAGTTACAAAGTCTTCGGCGCTAAACCGCTGGAAGATGTTATTAAAAACCTGCGAGGTATCGTCATGGACGAGCTGGAGAACGCGCTAGCACACCAAGCACCGCCCCCAATACAGGACGACCCCACGTTGTTCGAGCTGCCCCCACTGATAATAGACGGCATTCCCACCCCAGTTGAGAAAATGACTCAGGCGCAGTTGCGCGCGTTTATTCCGCTGATGCTGAAGTACTCGACTGGCCGCGGGAAGCCTGGATGGGGCCGTGAGAGCACGCGACCTCCGTGGTGGCCTAAGGAACTTCCTTGGGCTAATGTGCGCATGGATGCCCGAAGTGAAGACGAAAAACAAAAGGTGCGAATCATGTTTTTACAAATCTTGGTAGTAATGTTTATGTGTTGTTTTAGATATCATGGACTCATGCGCTGCGCCAGATCGTGATTAACTGCTACAAGTTCCACGGACGAGAGGATTTGCTGCCAGCGTTTACGGAAGAGGACGAAAAGGCGAACGCTGCCGCAACTGCAAACGCAAATGTCAGTAGTTCCGTGCTTAAAATGCATTCCTCGTCTATGACAACACATAAGATACAGATCCAAGCTAACGGCTCGCCACAAATAATAGCCACTTCTCCTGATCATGCGCAGGTTTGCCTTGATCCTGCGGGCTATAGCTCTGATTCGGTTGATGTGTGTATAAATAAATGTGTTCCTTATTATTATGATTATGCATTCTTTGGTTTTTACTTTCACTCTTTTTTTATTTACACTATGTCATGTGGTAGTTTGATGTTTAGCTTGGTTTTGTTTCTTTTTTTTTATCCTTACTGTGCGAATTTTTAGCAACTGTAACTGTACAGTTGCTAAAAAATCGCACAGCGCATGTGTTAACCGTTTCTGCCTTTAGATAACGACACAGTACGCTCCAACTGTCTTGCACACGATTACAAATCCAGACGGAACTGTAAGCATCGTACAAGTGGATCCGAATAACCCCATTATCACGCTACCAGACGGTACTACTGCGCATGTGCAGGGTATGGCCACTCTACAGTCTGGACAAGGCGACGGACAAGTGCACACTATTCAAACCATAGATGGCGGTGCTGGCGGCGAAGTGGTTGATCTGAACTCCGTGACTGAGGCCACGCTCAATTCCGAAGGGCAGATTATCTTAACAGCGGAGGATGGACACGGTAAGCGTTTATGATGTTGGTTCTTTTGCGTTATGTCTTTTTAGAATATCCTGTTTCAGTAAGCGGGGTGATCACCGTACCGGTTAGCGCGTCGATGTACCAAACCATGGTGGCTAATATTCAGCATTTGCACACCAATAGCGACGGGACTGTTTGCGTCACGCCTGTTGTGCAAGTTCCTAAGGTAAAATGAGTTGTTGTTTTTTGTGTTGTGCTTGTTAATTGTAGTCGTTTTTTAACAGATGTTTTTATTTAACCGGGGCATGTTCTTTTGTTGTGTTGTGTTTGGCTTTTTTTGAGTTGTGGTGTTGGGCGCCGTTTTTTTAACTAACATACTAACTTTGGTAAGACCGTAGTCTTGTTTGTGTTGTTTTGTTGGATTGGTTTCTGATGTTTTTTGTTGTTTAGGTGGAGCCTAACAACGGTGACAACATGGAGACTCTGACCGTGACCCCTCAACAACTCGCCACTCATTCTATGATGATTCAGAGTGGGGATTCCCCCCAAGTATTGCAGGTTTTGTCCCTGAAAGACGCGACCGTTTTAACCAAAGCTATGGGCATCGCAGACGTTAAAACTGAGGAAACAATTATAGACCAATAGACGACATATTTTTTATAACTATTAAGTATTGGAATAATTAGATGAATATCTGTTTTATATTTTGACTATTAATTAATTAATTTTTTTATTTAGAATTATGTTCCACTTATTAATTTTTATTGTGTCGATTTTGTTCGCTAATCGCTGACAAGACATTAATTATTCTTATTCAGCGATTGGCTTGCAGAATCGCATTTATTTTAGGATTAAACATGAATGTTATTATTATTATTATTGTAGATAGGTATTCTTGGCATCATTGATTTTTATTTGTGGATTGCACTGGCTATTAATTGAACTTTCTTATTAAGAACAGAAATTATTAACAATTTTTTGTATATAGACGTTGTTTGTATCTATCTATATCTTAGCTGTTGTTTGTAACTAACATCGAAGTATGTAAATACCTACTTAGCGTAAGTTAGTGTCAGTTTGGACAATGATATGCGAAAATATCAAGCGACATTCCCAGTCGGTACTCAGCTAGTCATTTTACTCGAAAACTCCAATCTTGTTCCTATCGCCAGAATTCACGTTCTGGCGACTTTTATTTTCTTTTTTTTTATAGCTGTTTACACCATATTTACATTAAATTCAATGTCGCTTGTGTTTTCGCGGAATATTGTTATGTTTTCTCATGAATTATATAGTATCACACTAAATGTTGTAGTACCTAATCTTCCACTCAGTCGGCACAACTAATATATAAGTATAGTTTGATTGGGCCCAAAATTTATGTACCTAAATTCTTACCTACTTAGTTCTTGTCGTACCTATTCGTATTAATTTTGGCCTTGTATAATGTAAATTTTTAATAATTTCTGTACACTGTCATAAAACATTTAAAATGCTTTTGTCTTTTATTTGCCTACCTTAATTTATGAAATAAAACACAGGGTATAACAGTTGCTTTTTTTATTATTAAATATTTAATCAAACTATTTTAAACAAAACTAATAAAAAACTTAAATTAAAGCATAAGGAATAATGACGTATGAATAGAATACATATAATGACAATAGGTTAACAATTAGTATCTATTATTTTGCTGACTAAACTGATTTTGCACGGCGGCCGCGGCCACATTCGAAGCGGCAGTGCGAACATGCTCATTGCGGAAGAATTCCGAAGTGAATTCTTGTTGCGCCTTCGCCATACTAGCCCCAGTACTGCGGTACATTCGATGTATCTGAAAGAAACAACAAATTACTTCAAAATTCTCATATTTCGGACGTAATTACCTTGGAAATTAGAAACAGGTCCGCGGCAGCGGCGCAAGCAAACCCAATCGCTATTATTAGAGCGATTAACCCTTTAATAAGCCCCCATGCGCCAGTGTAACTGGTGAAACACCCTATCGCTGTAATTAACCCTCTGAAACATAATGGTTTAATTTTGTTAACTATTGTGGTTTTCGGACTTACATGGTGCCCGAGCTGCTGAACCCAATTGACTGAACAACGCTTATCACAAACTGAAAGAAAAAGATGAAGAAAAACACCATGAAGTTAAACGATGAATCCGATCGAAATGCTTTATACGCTGGCCGGAACCAGCACAAATATGAGAACGGCGTAAATAGCACAGTGAATAGAATTCCCAAGCCGACAATTGTCCAATCGCTTATGATAAACCCTCCGAGGATATTAACCAACATTAGCGCACCATGATCTACAAAAACACGTCAAAAAACGTGCAATTCTTGCTAAGAGGACTTACATAGCCAGAGGTAGTATAAGGTCCGCACGATTTTTTGAAATTCGAGCGGAATGTCGACCTGTATGTCTTGGTAGAAGCAGGGTTGGAAGCAGCATTGCTCCGGTAGCGGGGGCCAGTTATTTCTGCGCACGTTGTACGACGATTGCCGCATTTCCTCTTCGCGCCTCGCCAGTTCCTCTTCTTTTCTCTCCAGCTCCTCTTGTCGCCTCTACAACACAACTTTGCGTAAGATAATCCCTTAAATAAGACCCTACGTTACGTACCTGAAGTTCATCAGTGTCCAACGTAGGTTTCGGAGGTTGAACCTGTTGAGCAGATCTGTTATACATCGGAGGTTCCTGCGTAGGCTGCATTATAGCTGGGCCGGTGTTGTTTGAAAAGCCCTGAAATACGTCATTAAGCCAACGTGTTACTCTAACTCAAGGTCTTACTTGTCTCGGGGGCTGGTTGTCAAAGGGGTTGTAGTCTTCAACTCGTATCTGTGCATTATTCGCGGCAACTTGCTGTACTGACGGGTCCTAAAAGATTAGATGTTTAATTTGTGATATCGATATTTTGGTGGGTTTGGGGCTTACCGCGAAAGGGTTATCAATTGTAGGTTCCCCAAAGGGATTGTCGTCGAAATTGGACATTTTTAAACCCTGTAGCTGTGCACAACCTACGTTTTACAAATAATTAACGAAAAATACCATACTTTTTGCCTATTTGCTCTACTATCTGACAGCTGAACAACACTACACTATTTGCAGTGCTACCAACTGAACTGGGTCAACGCTAAATTCCCTAGGCGAGATCGATAAATATTTACATTTCGATCTACATCAACAATTAAAAGCTCAAATAACATTTTTTGCATTATAAATTAAAGCCAATACAATTAATTATTAATTGCACTACGCCACTTGAGCGTAGAGGTGTGCGTAGTAATTTTATTTACATATTTTGTGTTGTCAAAACGATACAAGGTGTCGGGTGTGGGAATGAGCGCAAAATACAAAAAAAGACGCAACTAAAACTTAAATATTTATTGTCTTAAATAAAAATGCGTACTTATAGGTAATAATTTAGTGGGTTGGATGTTTGACTTGGACGAATCTGTAACAATAACAACTTTAAATAGCATGTTTGTTTTTAAATTTTAAGTAATAGGTACTTACTTAACAAACCTACTATTAGTGTGGTTACAATTCGTGCATTCTTTTACGGCTTTTAAGGCAAATCTTGCAACGCCATCAGCTTCGTCACGCAGCTTACGCTTCGGCTTTGGTGGTTTTATTCCAATTCTTGGTAAAACGAGCATTGACAAAACGTACATAACTGCCATTCCCATAAAGCCTGAAATGGCCATGAAAAGTGGCTCCATTGGGTGGTTTTTCTTGTCTTTGTCCATTTGAATTGGCATTACGTGGACGTGGTGCTAGGACTCAAATGGTTACGAAATTTCCCAAAGAAAATGTTTAAACTTACCTGATGCGTATGGTGCTGTACGCCAGGTTTACTTACTGCGACAGGTGGAGTCTTTACCTAAAAATGAATTTTAATAATGGGTATACGAATCTACATGTAAACTTACGGATGGCTTGAAACTCTCTTTCGGGTAGTAGTAGTAGTGAAACCCCTTGTGATTAGAGTCCGAATCTGAATCCAATTCGTGTACGGCAATGGTCGTATTGCCCACCTTGACAGTTTGCGTCTTGTCCGAATCGAACAACGATGCCAATTCTTGTTTCGTCAAAAAAGGCGCTCCTGCCCTACGATTATCGGTATTTTCAGTATTCTCAGTGCCGCGAATGTTCTTCAAATCGTTTATAACGTGCTGTAGATACGCGCCACCTTCTTGGCAGTACATCTTGTGCAGAAACAAGTACATAACAAGTAACTTCTGCATCATTGCTGATGTCGGAATGGCACTACTTATGCGACAGATATTTACTGAGTGAGTGGCCTGCAATAACCAGTCCTGAGTACTTAGCTCGCTTCAATGACCGCTATATGGAGCGCATCACTAACGCCCATATAATTTGGTACGTTGTAGTACTACTTATTGTGCCAGAAACTTGATATGTGTTTAAAACTTTTGGAAAATGCGCCGTTGCTTGGCGCCATCTATGTCACACTACCGGAACTGCGGTGAAGTAGAGCGCGCTTTATGACATAACTTCATGCCAACAAATCATAACCTCATTCTTGAATTTTGAGTTCTGTTGTCAAATTTTACGTAAATAATGAATTTTGATCAAGGTAAAGCAAAGATGAGCCGCAAGGGAATAAATTAAAGTGCATAATATCTAGGACAGTGTGTCCCTTAATGCCGCTATGACTTTTTCACAACTAAGACGCTAAAAAGTGTGACACTACTTGACAAGTGCCAGCTCACCTATTTAACTTAAATTAAAATTTAATAACAATAATGGCTTGCGACAATACCAATAACGTCGAGGTAACTCAGGCTTTTATCGAGGGGCTGCAGAATGACTTCAAGAGCCTATCGTTGGAGTCCAAGAAGAAATATCCTCAAGTTAAAGAGGTATGTTATACGGTCCCTTAAAAGTAAACACTGATTTATATGTGATTTGTAGGCGTGTGAGGAGGCTATAGGCAAACTTAAGGGAGCTGCATCGTCAACGACGTCGATATATTATGTTATCAATCAGATTATTTATCCGTTGGCGCAAGGATGTGAAACGAAAGATGTTAAACTTATTAAAGTAAGTAATGACGCTTAAAAGTTGCTAGTTTTAACGGTTGACAACGTTGCAGATATGTTTGCAAGTGATGCAAAAACTAATAACGCAGCAAGTGATAGACCAGAAGGGTGCGTTGTACATTACGGACACTTTATGGGTGCTTATGGAGTCTGGCATTGAAGAAGTGAAGATTTTACAATCGGCGACACTTCTACTCACTACGAATACAATTGTTCATGGAGACACATTGGCTAGAGTACGTTTTTTACCCTTTACAGCGTTTGTATACTTATAGTTTTTGCTTAATTTCAGACACTAGTGCTTTGTTTTCGGCTACATTTCGCCAAAAACTCTACTACAATAAACACAGCCGGTGCAACGGTACGCCAATTGGTCAGTTTGGTTTTCGAGCGTGTCGTAGCCGAGGACGAGAAGGCAAAATCGACGGCTACGACATCGCGTCAGGTTAACGTAGAGGATTTAAAAAGCCCAAGTAATGTCGCTCCAAAGGGGCTGCCGCCTTGCGCCGCTGATGCATATTTGCTGTTCCAAGATTTGGTGCAATTGGTACATGCTGACCAACCGTGTTGGTTGATTGGCATGACTGAGATGACGCGGACTTTTGGATTGGAACTTCTTGAATCTGTGCTGACGCAGTATTCGCAAGTCTTTTGCAAGGTAAGAAAATGGTTTTTAATCTTAGAGGATGCATTTAATTTTGGTTTTGTTGTTGTAGAACGCAGAGTTTAGTTTCTTGCTTAAGGAGCGTGTCTGCGCGTTGGTTATTAAACTATTTTCACCGAATATTAAATATAGGAGCAATGTACCTCAGAATGTACAACAAGCAACGCCGTTTGAAAAACCATATTTCCCAATTAGCATGCGTTTATTACGCGTTGTTTCAATTTTAATTCAGAAGTACCACAACCTTTTAGTAAGTCTAACCAACCAAAAAATAGCATTTTTGTTTATTGTTTATTTTAGGTGACTGAATGCGAGATATTTTTATCGCTTATCGTGAAATTTCTGGACCCGGACAAGCCAACCTGGCAGCGCTCTTTAGCCCTTGAGGTGTTGCACAAAATGACAATACAACCAGAGCTCTTGAATTCGTTTTGCGAGTTTTATGACTTAAACGCGCATAGCACTTCGATTTTTCAGGATATTGTGAATTCTTTAGGTGCATATGTGCAATCGCTGTTCGTTAATCAAACGCTACAAATGCCGTCGTCGGGTAAATAGTAATAAAACGTGTTTTTTTGTATTATTTAACTGTGTTTTTTAGTACCTTTAGGGCAAGCGCAACCACCAGCGTATTTGGGCGGCTTGCCAAGTGGACCAGGCGTTTCTCTGCAACCAGGTTTTCTTCTACGAGGCGTCTGGTTGCCTATTGTTGCTACGTTTCCTACTGGCCAAGCCAAACCAACCTAGTAAGTCATTTGTTGATTTCCCATACAGTTGAAATCATGTTTTTAATTTGCAGTTTGGAAATGTTGGACAAAATCGAACCGCCGGTTATACCAGACGGTTACGGTATATCCGTGGCGTACGCTAGTTTACTGGAGATTATTCGTTCGCTTCAAGTTTCAATAATGCCGTCGCAAATGGAAGGTGATGACTCGCCACCACCAAAAGAAATCCCGTCAGAGTTAAAGTGTCAACTAATCGAGTCCAGTTGGTGTGGGCTTTTAAGCGCGCTCAGTCCGCTAATAGACGCCAGTACGGACGAAGCCATAACCGAAAGCGTGCTTAAATCAATCCAAACTTACGCTGCGTTGTGTGGCGAGCTTAATTTACAAACGCCGCGCGACGCTTTTATAACCGCGATCTGTAAATCGTCCCTACCGCCACATTACGCTTTTACGGTGCTTAATACAGTCTCAAGTAGCGCTGGGCGTGCAAGAGATGTCCAAGATTTAGGCGCGATGGCTCCACAGTTCCTCGACAACGACTATAGACTTCAGGTGGTCGCAGTCGGTACGCCGTTACCTACGTCGTCAGTTCCAGCTGGAACGCAGCAAGGACCTGTCATGTTAACGTCCAAGAACTTACAGTCAATGCGCGCGCTTCTTAACCTAGCGCATTGCCACGGCAGCATTTTAGGGACGTCGTGGCATTTGGTTTTAACAACCTTACAACACTTAGTGTGGATTTTAGGCCTTAAACCAACAACAGGTGGAAGTTTAAAGGCAGGACGCGACCAAAAGGACAACGTTATTACTACGTCTGTTATGGCAGACTTGCCTGTCTTAAGCGAAATGTTGTCGCGTCTGTTTTCGTCCAGTAAACAACTTGATGACGTGGCTTTGCACCATTTGATTAACGCGCTGTGCAAACTATCGCAAGAAGCTATGGAATTAGCATACTCTAATCGCGAGCCGTCGCTATTTGCTGTGGCGAAACTGCTTGAAACCGGACTAGTGAACATGAATCGTATTGAAGTGTTGTGGCGACCGTTAACGAATCATTTGCTTGAGGTGTGTCGCCACCCTCACATACGCATGAGGGAATGGGGTGTCGAAGCCATAACGTATTTGGTGAAGTCCGCTCTGCATTACAAGGACGCTGTGCCGCTTCGTGGTAACCAGAAACTACAAATGCTGCTATTAGGGCCTTTATACGAGCTTTCGTCAGTTCCGCACGGCGATGTGCGCCAACGGCAATTAGAATGCGTGCTGCAGATCTTGCACACGGCTGGTGAAACGCTTTCCCATGGTTGGCCGCTTATTCTGGGTATAATTGGCGCAGTAAGCGATCAACAAGGCGAAAATCTGATCCGCATCGCGTTTCAATGCCTACAACTCGTTATAACTGACTTTCTACCCGTGATGCCGTGGCGCTGCTTGCCTCTATGCGTCGACACGGTAGCCAAGTTCGGCTCGCAAACACAAGAACTTAATATAAGCCTCACTGGAGTGGGGTTAATGTGGAGTATATCAGACTACTTCTACCAAAACCAAGGCAAGTTGAGTCAAGCCCTAACCGATGACGCGGCAGTCTTGCCTGATTTTCCTGGTACTCTAAACATGCCCAGTTTTGACAAGTTGCTCATGTGCTTGTACGCACGCCTAGGCGAGTTGTGCGTCGATTCACGTCCAGCTGTACGTAAATCAGCTGGCAATACTTTATTCTCGACTATAACTGCGCATGGTAGTCTTCTACGTCAGTCAACGTGGCAAGCGATTTTGTGGCAAGTCTTGTTCCCGCTGTTGGACAAGGTTAAAGGGTTATCAAACTCGGCAAGCAGCGAGAAGGTCGACGCTGGTGGTAATATACTTATCCACCATACTAGAAATACTGCGCAGAAGCAATGGGCTGAGACGCAAGTTCTGACTCTCTCTGGAGTGGCACGAGTTTTTAACACGAAGCGGCAACTCCTGCAAGCGCTTGGTGATTTTCCACGCGCGTGGTCAATACTGTTGGAGTTTATAGAAAACGCTGCTTTGAGTAAAAACAACGAAGTGTCAATAGCAGCGCTCAAGTCGTTCCAAGAGATCCTATTCGTCAACAAAGTACAAAACGACGCTAAAGTCGTGGAGGATCGTGACATATGGGCCGTAGCGTGGCGCGTCTGGTTAAAAATCGGTTTGGAAGTGACATGCGTCGAAGATACCACTGAAGACGTATATATCCCAAGTCAAATATTCCTAACGTCGCTAGTGCAAATATTCCCAAGCGTTTTTGCGCACATAAAGCACAACTTTAATCTGGATGATCTCAAACAACTTACTACTGTTTTGACTAACTCGGTTAGCATACCAGTGCATGGCGAAACGCCTCCGTATGTCCACCCGTCGACTACGGACATTAGTTTGATTCCACTGCACGATGGGGTGTTACACACCGTGGATTTATTACAGAAAGAAGCTATGGCGCGGAATTTGCCGCAAATGCTGCCACCAATCTTCAAACAACTGCTTTTGTTTGCGAGATTCATGTGTTCGCCGCCGTGCTACAGCAAAATTGAGTCCAAAGAGTCGCGCATCTCTGAATGGGTTACTATGAACTACATCCCATTTGGCGAAAAAGCTGTAGTAATGGTGGTCAAGTTGTACGAAACCACAGCTGAGAACGTTGAAGTAATTAACGCTGATATCTTGTACCACATAATATCAACGTTGCATACTCCGTTAGCGCTAAAGTACAATTGCGCGTCAAGTTCGATCTGGAAGCTCTCAGCGAATAGCTTGGTAACCGTTCTTAAGATCGGACTTAAAGTTGCGCGCAACAACGCTAATAAATTCACGTCAATGTGGCCTGAGTTATCCGCAACTTTAAATGACTTTCTGTTCCCCACAATGGCAGCGCCAATGGAAAAAGGACTAGAAGAAATGGTTTCAGATGAGGCTTTGGACTGCCAACTAATCGAGCTTTTAAAAATTGAAATTTTGCCATTTTCAAACCTGATTCCAAAAGATTTTATAATGCAAGTTGTTATTCTTTTAAACAAGGGTTCTATACATTCAGCGACGAACGTAAAAACGGATGTAGAAACTGAGATCACTCTAAGGGAGGAGTTTGCTAAAACGTGTTTCGAGACGCTGTTACAATTTTCGCTAATTGATGGTGATAACAAGATTGTGATAAGCGATGATAAGCATGATATTGCAGGGCAATTAGCGGTTACTTCGCTACTGCAGCGGTTCCAAGAGGTTTTGAAAAAGTACATTGATGACGAGAAGTTAAGCGGAAAATGTCCTTTGCCTAGGTACGTTTTTTCGTAAAAAATGTTTGTTATAATAATGATTTGGTTTTCAGGTATCGTCTCTCAGAAATCTCCTTTGTTTTAAAAGCCGTCACGACGCTCATAATTTCAATGAAGAAAGCCACATTAGTCAAAGGTTTGTGTCCCATTTTTAACATGTCCTTTTTTAAGTTATTGTTTTTTTTTAGACAATACTGCGTGGGAACATTTGATTCGGCTGTATCCCTATTTGGTCGAATGCACAACGACGACTTCCATGCAAGTGTCGCGACCGCTTCGTGAAGCGCTTTTGCAGTACTGCGATCTGTTACAACCCCCACAAGGTAAAAAAACGAACGGGATAAAACATTTTATTTAGCTACCATATCAGTATGATTTGAAATTCCAGAAATTTTGGTACAATTTCGTAATTGTGTAATTTTACGGCAATTATGTAATTTTTCAGATTGAGCCACTCGAAGGATTTGTTATGTGATGTATATTTTGTTATTTCTAGTTAATATTTATATCTGTACCTATTATTATTTGTAAAAATTAAATTAGACACATTATAATAAATGCAATAATTTATTTTTGTTGTTTTTTTTTTGCGGGAAATAAAAGACGTATAGTTTGTAAAAATATTTATTTGCTTTAGGCAAGAATAAAGTATAAAATATGTGTTATTTCTAATGATTTAGTCAAACATAAAATATAACGTCAAAATTAGGTGCAACAATATCTATTTACATTAAATTTCGTTTTTGTACTAAGACGTTTAGGAGACACCCTAAGCCATAATTAAATGCAAGGTCAAACCAAGGTCGACAACTCATGCGGCGAATTGGTCGTACCAACACTGCTCATGTCCAAAGTCACATTCGGCATACCGGGACTCACGCTCCCACTGGCCTCCCGAAAGTGCGAATGTTTCGAGAAGTTCAAGTTGTCCCCATTAGGCGGCGTATTACTCTGCGGCCGTATGTAGTACGGTCCATTCGGCGCATGCGTAATGTTGTTGTAGGTACTAACGTGCGACGCGTTGAGCCCTGCCGGCAACGACGTGACCAAGTGCGCAGGCTCGAGAGTTTGCTGCGCAAGCTCCCTGACAGCGTTTGTCTTTTCCCGCTGCCATATGAAAACGTTGTGGACCATTGCGCAGCCGCAGAATATTATACCGAGTCCAATAAACACGCTGGTTACTATTGCCGGTGTTGAATGGAATTGAATGAATGTGTATAGGATAATACCTGTAAACAAAGCAGGATGTTATTTTAAATTAATCGCGTTAAGCCTAATGAGCGCTGGGTAATGCACTTAAAAACCAGTTTAAGACAAAACAGTAAAATTATTAATTCATTTAAAAATAATAAAATTACTCCGTTGAAATTTATTAAAGCAGGTGCGTATTTTAAAAATACTCCATACACCAGATGCGTTGCCCTAAATTAAATGTTCTTTGTCTGTTTTTTAAAACACACACCAGACACTTATTTTTAAATAACCTGAGTCACTGATGGCAACGGCAAAAAACTCATCAAGAACAGTGTTTTTTTTTCACACAGTAATGAAACTAAATGACTGTTTGTCCAAAGAATTCATCTTTAGTGCTTTCGCAAACAAATAAATTCCTGGTATTGACCTACCTGTTAAAAACACAGGTATTGAAATGAAGAATCCCCCAACGGCGCAGATCCGGCTCACCGATGACTTTTGCAAATATTTATTCGTTCTGAAAAATTACATTTATTGTTATCTTTGCGGTTCACATCATTCCTTAAAAAGTAGCAATGTTCACAAAAAAACTAGGTGAATTTTGTTTGTATTTAGAGCATGAAATAACTTTAAATAAAACTAGGCGTTCTGAGAAATTAATTTATAAACAAGAATGCATTATATTACAAAGAAATTATGCGTTATTATTATTTTTTAATTTATTAACTTTCATTTCGGAACGGCTGTTAGCTATTTCCGGTACTAGATACCACTAGGGCAGGTGAGTATAAATCGTCAGGTGTATAATTTATTATTTTTATTTAAACCCCTGTATCAAGCTTAAACATCAAGAGAAAGGAAGACAGCACATGCTTAGGTCATATTTGCATAATGCTTATGCATTATCGCAATATTAGAATTCAATACTATACAGTCCGCTCCCCGAAATTACAACGCGCATGCTCAAAAGTCATGCGCACTTCGCTCAAAAACCTAAAATACATACCGATCGCTTCCACCATGCGGACTCTTAATCAATTTAACAGCAAACAGGAACTGTATAGCACACACTAACAAACAACACAAATTTAGCGAAAGTGTCAACGCGCACAACGCCAATGTCACTTCATACACCACTACATATTCTTCCGCTGTAATAACAGTCAATTGTTCAGCCCTAAGCACTTCGCGAATGTCATTTACCGTCACTGGAGATATCTTAAGTAGGAATATAAGCGACAGTAGGGCTAATAGTAGCGAAACGAGGCACAGCAGTCCAAGACTGACTAACATTTCTTTCACCCCGAGGTGTTTTGGAGACGCCTTTGGTGAACATGGGGGGCTTTTTAGGCTGCGGGAGATGTTGAGCCCGCCGTTTAGTGTAGTCTTCGGGACAGGCGAGATGACGTTAGCGTTACTGTAGATTGAGTGTTTGGACGTGTCCAAATGTTGGATCTGGGAGACGTTGAGTAACTGGTGGGATATTCTTGAGGTATTTGGGGAGCGATAACGATGCGGGTCGCCGCCTCCGCGACTTGTTTCCAAGATTGAGGATTCGGGACGGGTTGAGCGATTGCCAACACCGCCGTTTGCGTTCAGCATGTGTTTTAACATGGTTACGGGGATTAGCCCACATTTGAGGGCTTTTAATTCATTTAATTTGCGAGTTCTTTATATCCGTTTTTAGTGTTGGGGGCTCCATTTCACATTGTAGCTTCTGGAATAAGAAATATTATAAACAGACGTGTTGAAAAGATATTAGATAAAGAAACCGGACAAGTGTTTAAGCTGACATGTTTCAGGTAGGGGTAGGTTTTTAACGGATTTTACCCTAGCTTGGCGCGCACCTGTTTCTGAAATGGTGTGACACAATTACGTGACTCATTAGCTAAGGGTTTATCATAGGTATTAAATTAAAAAAAAAACGGTTTTACTACTTGGGCGAACTAAAAAAAATACGAGCGCGCTTTTTGTTTAAATTATTTTTTTATTTGAGGAATTTTTGGTTCGGCACCCCTTAATAGTTCAGGTCCTAATACGGACCTGACCTTGAGGCTCGAGTATCATTTATACAAATAACTTCCTTAATATTTACATTTATCTAATCGTTAAGAATGAATTAATTAATTACTAATGGTAAAATAACTGTGATTGAATACCGATTGCGCCTTGAACGTTTGTCCGTATCATTTAATAGATAGACTTTACGGCCTATTTAATTTATTGCAAAGCAAGAACAGGTAAAAATTCTTACCGTGTGTCAGGTTGATCAACCAGGTAGCTTCTACGTGGCTTCATAAAATTCCAAATAATCCAAGAGATGAGTGAACTAAACACTGTTTTTAAAACACTTGTAATAATTTTTAAAAGGGCACTTTTTTTAACACGCTGCACTTCGTTGATTTATGTGGGGATGGCTAACGGATTTGTAAATAAATGCGAGCGACTACATTCTCGGCGCGGTCACCTTGCCTCTCTTGAGTCTTGACGGCAAAGTGTTCACTTCACAAGGCTTCGCTGCTAAACATACTAAGGCGGGAGATTACTTAGAATAACTACAGGCTGTTCCGAAAATTCTTGCACCTTCCGCCGTGGGAATATTAACTCACCTTGTGCCTTAAAACATGATAATTTTTGTTGTTGAGTTAGCATAATTAAATTTCGTTGCTGGAAAATGTTATTAATGGTTGAGGATGTTTGGCGAAAGTATGTGGTTTATTTATACTTGCACCAATTTAGACTCAATTTACTGGTATTGATTGATCAGGGTTATTGACACACAAGAAAGATATTTTTGTTGTAGAATTTTATTACATTTGGAATCTGGAATGCTATGTTATAAATGATAATTGATAAGAATAGGAAATACTTTTAAAAATATCTAATTTTTACACAACTAAATAACATGTTAATTAATCGATATACACAAACTATATTTGAAAACTAGTTATTTTGGAACAAGGTAAAAAAACCACGTTAGTCAATTTTGTAAAATTTTCAAATTGAGTGCGAGAAAATAACATTTAGTGGCAGATACCAAACCCTCTACCTGAGTTTACACAGATTTGTCACTGGGCGGCGCCAGAAGCGCGTAAAAATCCAATCAAACTCGGTGAATTAATGTGAATTAATAATAAATAATTTATGCAATATACACATTGATTCCTTTTAACAGTTAGTAGGTTGCTGAAATGTAAAAAAGGCCTTTTTAGCACAATATTCAAAAATACTGACCACACCCCGTCAATTTTCCTCCTTTTTCTAAATAATATTATACATTGAAAAAACGTAAAGTTAAATGTCTAAAAAATATAGATACTTTACAATACATTGATCTAATTATTACTTTTTTTGTTTGTTTTCAAGTTTAGACATTTAACCTAAATGGATAAATATTGCATTTGAATCGTAACTATCCCAAAAAACAAGTAACTGAAAATAAACTTAAATGACAATGCAACTAGGTTAGCTCATGGAGAGCTGTCCCAGTGCTAGTAACCTTTCAACTGCGGCGTTTATATCACCAAAAGTCGCAATGAGCGCCTGCAAGTTGGCCTCCCTGTTTAGGAAACCCATGGCGGCCAATTGCTCCAACTGCGGCTCGTAACGCTGCTCGGGCGGCAAGCTCGTGTCATTCCCAGCCGACATACCGGCCACCATACGCGCCATAAACTAAAAACAACAACAAAAAATAAACACCCCGCTTAGAATTCAATTTGCGCACAACTTACGTCAGAAAATGAATCAGTTGGCGCCGGCGCAATTGGCCTAGGCGCAACCGGCGTCCCAGTAGGCGAAGTCGTAACCGCAGAGTCAGTGGTTCCGGTAGATGGCGCCGTAGTCGCGCCTGGGACACCATAGGTATTAATTAAACTAGGCGCCGTCTGGCGCAGCGTCTCCATTCCTTGTTGGATCTGCATGATTGCATTCATCGCTTGGGGATTCGTGATCAAGTTCTGCATATCAGGATTCTGAAGCTGCTGCAGAAGTTGCGGCATCATGGCTCGCATTTGCTCTTGCAGCGCTGGGTTCCGCGATATTAACGGGTTCTCGGCTAGTAGAGTGTTAGCCACGTTTGGATCCGATGCCATTGCCTCGATTATGGATTGGGTATACGGCGCCGAGAGCATATTCTGGACCAAAGTTGGGTTTTCCGCCATTTGCTGCATTAGACTCGCCATTGGAGGGCTGTTCATGGCGCCAGGGCGCGGGGTGGTTGGTGAAGGCGACGTAGGGCCGCCGGCGCCACGTGGTCCGCCGCCCCATGGATTAGGAAGTGGCTCACGGTTCTCAGTGCCTTGTTGCGGGTTCGCGCCCGTCGCGTTGCTGTCCACCAACCCCGAAAAAGGGTTACGGGTGAACTGGTCGACCGTCGCGTTGAGCATCGGTTCTTGGATGTCGCGATACATTCTCTGTAACGCGTTATAGCCGCCAGGTATGCTTTCCAAGTTGCTTATAGCGCGGTCGTGGCTCCTCATTAATTCCTGGAGCATTGAAGGATTGCGCGCTAAGTCCATGGTCTGGCGCAAAAGTTCCGGGTTATTCATCATGTGACTGATTTCCGGGTTTCGCTCCATTAGTTCTTGCATCTGCGGGTTTCTTGTTATCAAGTTTCGCATGTTTTCTGGGTCGCTCATCAGTGTTTGCACTAAAGGGTTGTCCAGAAGTTGACGTAGCATATCAGGGTTGCTCAGGAGTTCGCTTTGCATGCGATTTTGCAGTTCCATGAAGTTTCCTGAGTTGACACCCAGGGATTCTAGGCCGACTAAGCCTCCAATTCCTCCCAAACCGAAGGGCGTCGCCCCAACGTCAGCTTAATAAAACAAATAACGTGTTTTTTATTTGGATTAATGGATTTTGGTGGGAATTACCTGGTGGACGTGATGGACCAGCGTTCGTGGTGCGGGGCGCAGCCCTGATCACCAAATGGATTGTCAATCCGTCCTTAATATTGTGCTGCTTGAGCGAATCGTTATCCTTCATGATTTTCCCAGCGAAAATCAAGCATAGCTGATCCGCTTCCGAGCTAAACTTAGGAGCAATAGTTTCCTTGAACTGCAAACACCAAAAAAACGTAAACAATTAGGTTATAAGTTATTTAATTATGACGTACCTCCTTTATAGTGGTGTTTTCATCCACTTCAAAGGTTTCTTTCTCTTTGGGGGTCTTTACAGTAAGGGTTATAAGTTTGACATCTTCTTTTGGAGGTGTCTCTTCAGGTTTTTCCTCAGTTTCTATAGGTATGGGACTGGTAGGTTTTACCGGATCATCGTCAGCCATATTTGCCTATAATGATGACTAGTTACTTTGGTATGATGAAATTTGCCCCTTTACTTTTAAATTAAGGCTGGAGCGAGAGCATGTAAAGCTATATCAATATCCACAATAATTTACGCGTACGTATTTACCTGACAACAATATATTCTAGAAAAAACTTCAAGATTACTCAAAAAATTATGTCCAACTTAGCGGCGTTTAATCAGGTCAGTGTTACCAATCACATATGAAGTAATGCCAACCGTAGAGTTGGTGCGCTTCGCCAACGCGCAGACTAAACCCACCTTTAAATGGAGTTTTTGTTTAAATAAACAATTAATAACATGTACAAAGTACCACAGTATTTTTTAAAATATTGTTGTATCAGTTTTTGATCCAAATATAGCTGTTTTTTCGTTATATACCGTCGCAGTGACTAATATTTACAGAGAAAAAAAATCGCGCTACGTGATTGGTGCATTAGCTGTCAAACTTGACATTTGCTTGATTCATTCATCATTTTTATCGAGTTTGGTTTTACAATTTGTTTAGATAAAGTGCAGTGTTTAATTAAATAAGATTAGTGTTGTGGCAGACAAGAATTCATTAACTTGGTGCAGAGTTAAAAAGATAAAAGAAAAATTGTAAAACTTTACGGGTAAGTGAATTTTCTTTCGCGGCCAAAATACAATGATCTTATTAAGGCCAAGTGGGGTACCTTCGTCTAATAAAATCATTTAAAACTATTGATAATGTGCAGAACACGTTAAATTATGCTTATGCTTGAGATACTTTGGAGGTAAAGCTAAAAATCATTGCAGCAAATTGTCTTAAATTTAGATTTTGAAGGCCTCTAAGATTTGCATAAAGAGAAGGTTGGAGCATTTTGCAAAAATTATAGATAATGGTTTGGATTTAATTTACACGTGTGAATTTGTAGTATTTTGTTGCCATCCTTTGTTTACAGTGTCAGTGCCAAGTTTTTTACAATATGAATAAAAATAAATGGAGATAAAAAAAGTAACATATGTAATACACTAGTTAAAAGGGCTTAGGTCGATTAATTTAGCTTCACGTACGTTAATTAAAACTCTGTTTTTAATTTTGTTGTATTTGTCATGTAGTAGACAATATTTTAATTAGCGCACTGAATCGGAAATGCGTAGGTTTCATCTCTTGGGGTATCAACAGAAAACAGACAGTTGTTGTTGATTAGTTTTTTTATTTGCCTTGCCAGTGGCGTAGCAACGACGCCCACGGTTTTCCAGGGTTGACGCCAATGCCTAGCAACCCCATTTAAAGTCCTAAAATACATTGTGAAGTTTTGAGAATATTTTATTTTTTTTACTAAAAAACTTTTTTGTAAAAAAAGTTTTATTAGATGTCTTGTCGTGTTGATAATGCGGCTGCCTAGTGCCTTGGTTCATTATCGATATGTGCGCTGTAAGAATGCGCCTTGGCATTAAATTTTCTCTAGTCGATACTGTGTGGCGGTCGAACAAATGTATTTGGAATTTTTACCAAAAAATTGGTGATTTTTGTAGTTAGTTTACTAAATAAATAAGGTAACTTTCAAGTCTTTTTTTTATTGTCATGTTTTTTAAACACTCGAATTTAAAAGGGGTAATAACCCTCTGTTTCTTAAAGCACCCCTTTTTGCGTGAGACCTACTCAACTTGCTTCGCTTTGCGTCCAATTTAATTACGGCGGGTACTTGACATTATTTAAACAAATAACAAATACTAGATGAGTTTAAAACAGTTAAGCAAGTTGAACGTTTCGCAAAGTCAAAGTTGAAAAAAATCACCAAGGACGATGCTTGAACCATTTATGTTTTAATAATATTTTGTATTACTTTGTTGGCCAAGCAAATGTGTGTTGGGTTCAAGTTCAATTGTTTGATGGCAGTTTGCCAGTAGCCCTGCCCAAAGAAATGCCTTTTTTCAACTCAAAATAATTTAGATAAAATGTTGACCTAGTTCTTTGCGGTATAAGACATTTTGGTTTGGTGTATTGGACCTTCCAAATATTGACTTTTGATATTATTATTTTATAATCCTATAAAATATAAATGTTTATTATGGCGTAATTTAACGAGTTTCACTTTAATTCGCTGTATTAGACAATAGAAAACAGAACGATGAGCATGAGTTAATTTTTAACTAGTATATTTCTGCAGGTTAAACCTTAAAAATGGCGTTTGCGGGGTTGAAGAAACAAATCAACAAATGCAATCAGGTATTTTATTTTCTACCCTTATTAATTTACACGCAACAATAATATTCGTTTTTAGTACATGACAGAAAAAATGGGGGGCGCCGAAGGCACAAAGCTGGACCTAGATTTCATGGACATGGAACGAGTAAGTCACTACATTAACCCCATTTTTTTAACAACCCTGTTTTTTTATCAACTCCATTTATTTATCAACCCCTTATTTTTGTAGAAAACAGACGTGACCTACGAGCTAGTAGAAGAACTCCAAACAAAAACGAAAGAATATCTCCAGCCAAACCCCACAGCTCGGGCCAAAATGGCAGCAGTTAAAGGCATAAGCAAACTAAGCGGTCAAGCAAAATCCAACACTTACCCTCAGCCAGAGGGTGTTTTAGGCGACTGCATGCTCCTCTATGGCCGAAAATTGGGGGATGATTCAATGTTCGGAGGTGCCCTAGTCGAAATGGGCGAAGCCCTCAAACAAATGGCCGATGTTAAATACTCCTTGGACGATAACATTAAACAAAACTTCTTAGAGCCGCTACATCATCTACAAACCAAAGATCTAAAAGAGGTTATGGTAAGTTGTCATTGCGTTGCGCTACTGCGCATGTGCTAAGGTTATGTTGTTGTAGCATCACAGGAAAAAGCTGTCAGGGCGCAGACTCGACTTCGACTGCAAGAGGCGGCGTCAGGCCAAAGGTAAATATATTATGAGGTGGATAAACTATTAAAAAGCATGATATTTGCATGATTTAGGGACAAAAGGAGCTCCGAGCTCTTATTCAAGCCCCCAGAAACATGCTGTACACGGTATGTTTATACCCTTATTTACGTACATATTACATAATTATTTTTATTTATGTCATCATTTTTGAAATATCTTAACTTCGTGACGTATTTTTGATTTTTTGCTATTCGCGTAACGTCTAGTCTATTTTTTGTTTTTTTTGTTTTTTATTATGTAGAGCATGAGCATTTTTTGAGTTTTTTTTGTACACTTTTTAACAGGGTCGCATATTACAGATGATGAAATTAGGACAGCGGAGGATAAATTCGGGGAATCATTGCATCTTGCCCAAATGGGGATGTTTAACTTGTTAGAGAATGACGTGAGTTTTTTTTAGTTGCTTCGTTTTTTTTTTAAACGCTTGGTTTTGTAGGTAGAACAGATTTCACAGCTTGCCACGTTCGCGGAAGGACTTTTGGAGTATCACAGCCAATGTACGGAGATTCTTAAACATGTCACGGAGGCTCTCCTTGAAAAGTATGTTAATTTTATTCACCAAAATTGCCTCTAATTTAATTTTTTTATGTAGGAAAGACGAAGCAGCAAATCGTCCCAAAGTGGAATTCGTCCCGAAATCGTTGACTGATTTAAATATCGAAGGCGTTTCTGACGGATACAATGGTACAAATAATTTAAACCATAATCATATTATTATACCAACAAATACAAGTAGTTACCAACCTAAGAAGCCAAGTGTACCACCTAGTAGTCATTTTTTAAATAATCCTGACCCTTTTGATCCTTGGAGCACACGTACAGGTATTATTTTGTTTTTTTTTTATTATTTTTACCCAGTTTTTAATTGCGTTAAGTTTGTTTTTTTTTAACAAGACACAAGGTGATTAGGTGGTAAGTTTAAAAAAAAAAATGAGACAGTTTTTTTGATTATTATTATTATTATTCAGTCCTTTCCCTCTCCTATGTAGTATTTCACAGATTAAAGGGGTGTAGCTTGTTGATGTTGTGTAACTTAAAGCGTGCGTTACCGGTAAATCACATAAAAAAACGTAAATACTGGCTCGTTTCCAAACGAATAAGGCGAATGTAAAAATAGCCTATCTTGCGTATTTACGTGTTTATTTGTGTTAATGTACTTAACTCTTCCTCATTTAGTGTACTAATTGTGCTCGAAGTCATGTTCTTAAAATGCTTGGGTTGTTGTTCTCACAAAGATGTTTTGTTAGGCTCTTCGCAAGCGTCTTCTCCACAACATAAGCCGCATCATCTAGAGCTTATTCCAGGACAGCAGTCAGCTAATGGTAACTTTCTTATAAAGCATTGCAGCCCTCTTTAAAATCAATAAAAAGGTCTGCTTTGTGTAGCTTGTCACAAAATCTGTCTCTTTTTGTTGTTTTGTTTTGTTTTCGTTGCGCTTTATTGTTTTCCCGCTTGAGATACGTTGTATTGACGTGAAATGTTGTAGCGTCCCCATTGCCGTCCCCAATGAAGTCCCCAGCGCGGACGCCTATGCCCAAACAGCCCTGTTGCGTGGCGCTCTACGATTTTGATCCAGAAAATCCAGGCGAGCTCGGATTTAAGGTAATGCGCATGTCCGAGACGCATGCGCGCTTGACTAATATTAGGATTTTGTTGCAGGAAAGCGACGTGATAACTCTACTAAACAAAATCGACGAAAACTGGTTCGAAGGCACCGTAAACGGAAACACGGGGTACTTTCCGGTCAACTATGTCCGTGTGGACGTACCTTTGCCATGAGTTACGGGTTAATTGACGAAGACACAAGCTCCTTCAGTTTTTTATTAATTTTGCCTTGTCGTTCACTTTAGGTTATCAACTGCACTGGTCAGATTAGTACTTTTGATTTCTTAACGGGCCTCTTTGTTTGCTACAACACTCGTAATGAAAAACCCCGCCGAGCAATAATTCCAAAAGAGGTCCGATCTGTACAAAAATCGAGTTACATACATATTATCAAAATATCATTATTTTAAGCAATACTAAAATGTACAGAGAAGAATGTAAATTGATTAGATTGAAGAGTGCCTATCTGGTTTTCGTTGTTAGAGCTTTTAATTCTATTCTAGTGATCACATAGCATTTATTTAAATTAAAAAAGCCAGTAAAACGGATAGGGAGAGAAATCTGTGATATATGTGTTTTACTGGCGTAGAACTGATGGTTTTAAATCTTCCTAATACGGACCCTAGTGTAAATATTGTTTCGAAAATGAGATTATCTATAAAAGTAAGTGCAGTTGAATCATGAATAGCCCAGTTATTATTCCAAAGAGAATAATATTCAGTTGTATATATACTTATTAATTTAGATTTAGCTTAGTTATTTTGATTAAAAAAAGGTAAAAACAAATTCGGTTAATGCTTCGGTTGTTATCTTAAATTATTAAAGGGGCCGAGTTCGGGATCCCGTTTTACATCACTGTTGGCCTAGTTTTATTTTGCAAATTTTAAAAGTCAATTACAGTTACTGTTGTTACTGGCCTATTTTTGACAATTTTATTGCAAGAAATGGGATTTCGAACTGGCGTGGTGTATAAATTTATTGTACAGTGGCGCCGGTAGCCATACTTTCTGTTCTAAGTCCAGTTCATGACTACCACCTGAGAAGAATAAATTCATGCCACAATATGATGTTACTTGCATGGAAATAAATGTTACAAGAGGTTTTGTTGATGTTTTTATGTAGATTGTAGTTTTTCGCTGAAACTTTATAATAAATTTATACTTTTAAAGCTACTATATAAATATATAAATGCGAGATGCACTATACTAAATTGTTACGTTTGCAAAAATATAAAGTTTTGGCTGAAATTCAAAATGGTTTCACGTTTCACGTTGTCACTTCTCGACATGCTATATATGTATTCCTTATTAAATGTAAACAACCAGGCAAAGTTATCGCGCATGTGCCGGAATGGTGCTGGCGTTTTAAAAAATGGGAAATTTGGAAATCGCGCCGAATGTTGGACCGGTTTCTACTTTCCTGAACCCGTAGGTACTTATCGCGCTCTGGTTTATGACAATACATTAGAAACTAATTAATAATAAAATAACCAATGATATTAACTATGTTTTAACTTATATCCAAGCCTATTCCTGTAAATCTGTCAAATTCAGTCATCACTTTTCTGATCTCAATGTGTTACAATATTATTTTTATTCGACTATTTACTTTAATCGCTCATAAGCAATAATATTTTTTTTTTATTTTAGATTTAGCATTTTATTGAATTGTCTCTGAAATTGATCAATTTTATTTTTATTGTACCCTGTTATTTTTTTTTTGTGTATTGCAGATATATTGTTAATACACATGTATACAAATTAAATGTTACCGTATTTGTGCATTAATAAAAGTGTCATATTGAATAATGATTTTTTTTACCACACCCCAACAATATTTTAAAATTTCTATAAAAAGAACATAATAATGAAAGTTTGCAAAAAAGTCGTTTAAAAACTTGGCAATTTTTGGCATACGACGTTATAAAAAGGAATGTCATTTAAAGGAGTTTTAAAACACTACAAATTCGCGTAGGCGTTTAATAAATCTAATTGCAGATGAGTAGGGTGAAAAATTACGAAAATTAATTTATGAGACACCGTTCTCAGCGTTGAGATTTTGGCACATATCCCCTCCCGTTGGCGCGCCGCGCAAATTTGAAACCGTTACGCGATCTCGCTCGGCCGATGTGTTTGGGCAGTGCCTTTGCAGACACTCGCCGCCCAAAATCTATTTTCCACCTGCTGTTTTAAACCTTTAGTTTTATTTACCAACAAACAAACCTACTTATGTTAAATCAATGAGACAGAATGAAGTTTTTAATACTTTTTTTTGGTGTTGTCATTTCAGCTAATTTTACTGGTAAGGCATGAAACATACTTATAGTTCTTTAAGCATGCTCGATATCGATTTGAAACCTTGATTAATACATGAGATTTCAAGTTCAGACTATTTTTGGGTTGGCCCTACAACGCAAGGGTTAATATTAAACAATTGGTAGTTAGATTATTAAATAAAAAACACATTTGTACAATTGCATCCTAGACGAGCATCCGACTATTAAATAATTCACGATGTATACTTTGTTGCTGCATGTCCGTTTTAAACCTTTTTGTCTGTCCCATGTATGAATTACCAAAAAAAAGACCTAATTATTCAAAAAAATAATGTTTACGTAAACTTATGTAAAGTCCTACGTTACGGAACGCCGTGTGTAACGCCGCATTGCAGCAGATTCACTAGACTAGGTTAGTTAATCAATAGGGCATAGGTACTGCATTGTCATTTCAGAAAACACACGTTTCCAATCTTTTTAAGTATTTACACGGCATTATGAAACCAGAAAAATATCAATATATTTAAATTATTCCGTGCAGTACAAATAACAAAGCGCGCTCTAGAACGTTCAATTTAAAACAACGCAACATGCAATACAATAGATCAATATTTGTTTATTTCCCTTAAGAAAAACAAAAAACTGGTGGAAGCGACACATGGCGCCCGAGCATGGACAAAATTTACATTCTTCATTTTAATGCTAAACGCAAATAATTGTAGTACGTTGCTAATCATGTTTTTTGGTTGTTTAGCTGCAATCGAAGAGGATTGCACCGATTTTCAAGGCCACACCATCGCTCATGGGCTGCTCTACGTTCCGGGTCCGGCAGTTTGCACAATGTGTGTTTGTTATCACTCTGAACCGATGTGGTGCAAAGCCATTTACTGCGATCCACCTTATGTAAGGCTCCATATAGGGAAAAACGTCCAGTAATCATTTTTTCTTGCAGTTTTGTAAAAAGTTCGTCGTAGGAGAGCGATGCTGCGAATTCGATTGTTTGGATCCGCCAGGCGATGAAGCCTCTAAGATGTTGGAGCGATACAGGAAACGATTGTACGAACGGCTCAATTCGCAGAGTCGGATTATGCCCTGGGTACCGACAGTTTTAATAGTTACTAGTGTTTTACTCAAAGTTTTTACATAGATAGAATTCAATACAAATTTAATAATAGTGTTAACTTAAAGTACCTATATATACGATAAGGGCTCAGATTTTATTTTCTGTGTTTGTTACGTCAACCGCTTATGTGCCTGATTGCCAAAGAAACCATTTCCTTAAGAAATTTGTTGCAATATTATAATTGATAATAATATTGATTTGAGGCGCAACCTTATTGTATAACCCGGTACTAAATATGTATATACCAAGAAATATTACAATCTTTTTACCAACGCGCTTATAACCTACCTAAATGCTTGGACCAGGTTTGCTAAATTATTATTGTGATACAAAATTGTTGATTTTTCCCCTAATAATGTTCTCAATCACGTAGTTATGTAAATATTATATTATTAGAGCGCTGGCGCCTATATTCCCTTTAAAATTTTGGCTGTTTATAAATTTCTGTACCTTTAAGGATGACGAGTGAAGTTGTTACGTGCAAATAAAGTTGCATCTATTTTTTATACGCAAAATGTCTTTTATTATACCCCTTTAACAATTAACAAAGTTTTGAAATAATTTAAATTTAATTCAACTCGCGGTATTGGTGGCACCATCTAACGGCGCGCTTGTGCACCTGCACTTTAAAGTGTCTGCCGCTAGATGTCGCGATCAGTAACAAAACTAAAGTGACAGTTCGCCAAATATCTTGCAAGACATAAAAGACAATGAAAACCAATCTCCATTGCTAAAAACTAATAATATTTACGCGTAGATGTCCATATCAACCTTGTTGACGTTTATCATGGTCATGATAATAAGAAACACCATTGTGCAATAACCAAGTTTTAATGTTAAAGCAAGAATTGCGAAGAAAACAAAGTGTGACACTGTTGCTATGGTTTAAGGAAAGTTTAGCAACAAAATGGGTAATTGCTTAAAACGCTCGACGACGGATGACATTTCGTTGCTGAGGGGCAGCGACAGCATACGCGAGTCTTCTTTGGACCAGCTGGCACCCCCTACGTACCAGGTAAGCAACAGCTGATCTCCCAAAACCAAAACAGACCCTAAGACTAGCGTTAATTGTTGCAGGAATCCTTGCCACAGCAAGCACCTTTACCAGTGTACCATCCATCCCCAAATGTGACGCGCTCAGTGGCCCAGTTGACTGAGGAGGAACAAGTGAAGATAGCGAAACGTATAGGGCTTATTCAGCACCTTCCTACTGGGACGTATGACGGGTGCAAAAAGGCCCGTGAGTGCGTTATTTGCATGGGGGAATTCATGGTCGGCGACTCGCTGCGCTACTTGCCGTGCATGCACACTTACCACATGAAGTGCATCGACGACTGGCTCATGCGCAGTCTGACGTGTCCCAGCTGCTTGGAGCCTGTCGATGCGGCTCTCTTAACCAGTTACGAAACGAACTGAGTGCCTTACTGCACGCAGTATAGGAGGGGGGACTACTATGCAAAGCGCTGGCGCATTATAAGCATATTTAGTATCGACATGTTGCGTATATTCTAAACTAACACTAGCAATAGTCTATTGGGAATAGTTACATCACTATAAGATAGTTAAACTGTGATCTGAATGAGTCACGTTATTTAAGGCTAAGCGGTAGTCCTGGTTAAACTTGGAAGGGCTTGTAGCGGCGTAACGTGATATGTATATATATTTAGTGGTTTTATTATTATTATTATTTTTTTGTGTATTAACTCTGCTGTTGGTGCATCTGCAACCAAAGTAAGCGTTCGGCTTGAAAACGCCTTTTTGGTGTGCCACCACAATAAGTATGACCAAGATTGCGCACTTTATTAACGCTTGTTTGTTGCAATAAAATAATGTCATTTTAGTTAAATTGAGCCGAATAGTTAGTTTAGTTGCATGTGGGCCTTATGCTTTAAAATTTGGAACGTACTTTTTGCGTATATCTAAAAACAAGGTGCAATATTTTTTGCTTCAGAAAAATGACAAATAATACCAAATTATGTTCAGTAGTTACTTGTCAGACGTGTCAAATATATTTTATATAAATTTCTATGTTTATCTCGTTATATGATTAGAAGGACGAATGTTCGATGTAAGGAACATAAAAATGTGATAATGCTTTTCAAATTTAATTTTTATAGTATTAATCATTGTGTTTGATAGTATACCCCGATTTTGATATTTCCAAGAATAAATGTGTATTGTATTAAACGTTGTGTTTTAATTCCCTACCAGAAAAAAAAAACAATTTCTCCCAATCAATAAAATCTAATTAATATTTATGTATATCTTGTAAAAAGTCACACGTCTACCGGTTAGTACAGTAAAAATTAATATAATGGACATGATTAAATGTTGTGGTGGGGCGCTGGCGACGTCACTGCGGCTGCCTGCGGGCTAGGCGGAGTGGGGGTAGTGTTAGGCCCCGCCTCTCCGCCTGGAGGGGGGTGTGGAATCGCAGCCGATTGCTGATTGGCCGCCCATTGCCCTTGCTCCGCTTGTAAACGCTGATGCGCCTGTTGTCGTGCTCTAAACTCGGCTGCTTTGAGCTGTTCTAAGTGAAATTGTTGTCGTTCTGTGATGAGCTGCTGCCTCTGATACTCAAGACCCTCGCGTTCGCGCTCCATAGTCGTTTCTAGCTCTTCAAAGTGGCGTAGCTTGATTTCGAGCTTCTTCATTTGGGTTTCTACTAGAAGCGCGACTAGCGATTTTATCTTTCGCTCTTCGACCGCTGCTAGATGTTTGGCTTTTACGGCGGCTGCGGCTAGAGCTGCCGCAGCTGCGCTTTGCATTTCGCTGTCTTTTACGACTTTCTCGGGTTTTGCGTCGACGCAGTTCGTTTTATCGCCGTCCTCGGACGCGAATTCGCTTTTGACCTTATCGCCTGATTCTGATTTCTCGTCACTGCTCTCCTCGCCGTTTTTCTTTGCCTCGCTTGCCTTGTCCTCTTCTTTCACATCTTCCTTCTTGATCTTCTCGTCCTCCTTTCCTTCTGGTGCAGTTCCTGCTATGCCAGTAAGGGCTAAATTAGCAGCAGGGTCGTATTTGCCTTCAGCGGACGATGCCTCAACGTTTTTAAGGTGCGCGTCCATTACAGCGGTTGGCACTTCGTCTTTAATGTTGGCAAATTCATTCATTGCCGATTTGGCTGCAGCTGAAGCCACTCTTGGGTCTACAATGGATGCCAGAAACGCGACAGTTGACATGATTGGGTTGCCGGATCGTGAAAATGGTATGGGCTGATACGCCAAAGGGCCTAAAGGTCCGCAGGACGAGTCCTCGAGATATGGGTCTTCAATTGGTAGTCGTAGGAAGTGCAAAATGCACTCGTCTTGCGTACGCGAGCCTACGTGCTCACAGACTTTGTTCCAATCGTCTTTATGCATTTCTAATCCTTCCAACAATAGAAGCGTTTCCTGTTCGGTCCAGTCGCGCGCCAACGACGCTGCGTTTTTGTTTCTCAGAGCTGCAGGTTTCTTAGCATATTGGTCAAGCTTTAAACCGAAAGTAGAGATGCCTTCTGCTGGCGTTTCGAGTTTTTTGACGTCCTGCGACTTGTCCAAGTCAAGTAGGACTTTTGACGCGCTTGGTTGCGGCGTTTTAGGCGGATTAACGGGTTGTAGACCCGACGGCGTGTCGGAAAGTATGTGGAAATGCGAGGTTGGTGGCGGGCCCATGGGGGTTGGACGCGAATCTGCGTCGACTTGGTAGTTTATCAGTCCCCACTGTTCCAAAAGTGCGTGCACACGCATTATTGCGCAAACGTCCCCAGCCAAATTGCGACGACACGCTGTGGACGTGATGTATTCCGTTGGGTTTAAGCGGTACGTGTCGACCATGAAGTTCCGGTACGCTAGGTATATCTCAGGGGTCTTGGACTTGTTTCGCCCGTTGAAAAACTCAGGTAGAGCGCGTTTTTCGACCTCGTGTATGGAGTTGTAGTCAAACCAAGCGGAGTATGATGGGACAATGATGTGGTGCGTTTGCTCAGTCACGTTGTCTTCCAGCCCGTCGTCTTGTGTTGTCGAGTCGCTGGTTTTGCCAGGTTGAGAATCCTCGCACTTTTCTTGTTCCTCCATTTCGGTTAGGCTTCCGCCTTTTAAGGGTTGCAGTTCGTGGTCCTTTTTTGTGGGTTGCGCGGCGACTGTTGGGACTTCGACCACGTTTGGCTCTGGGGTAGGGTCTTCCATGTCTTTCGTCAAGTCCTCTGCGTCCATTTCGTCTGATTTTTGCTTCTTGCCAATGGCTGGGCTGCGTCCGCTTTTCCTCTTGCCGACCTTCGACGGTGGTGAAGGCGAGCGCTTTCGCTTCTGTTTTTTCTTATTCCTGTCCTCGCCAGATGGGTTCATGAGGTCTTCAACCGACATGCGTAACGGATGGACCTTCTTGCGGCCCGAATCGTCGACTTCGTAGTCTTCCTCAGTCATCCACTCGTTGTATTGGTCTGTGTCCAAAAGCCACGAGTATGAGACACGCCATGGGCCGTCGTGGGGGCTGGGCGCGTCTACATTCGTGCCGTCGAGGGCGGATTCCATGTTGACCCACGTGTCGAACGAATTTGGGAAGTAGTACCTTTTGCGTCGACAAAAAACGACAATCAGACGCTTTTCTTTAAGTGTTTTGTCTTTAAGACACAAGAGTAAATGAAATTTGACTTACCAGTGCATCAGGACCATCTTGTCTCGCTTAAACAACGGTCTGCCGTACTCTTCCTCGAGCGGATCGACCAAATCATAGCAGATATGCGTCGCGCTGTCTTCGTTTTCAGTAACTTGACCATTGCGCTTGCGAATTATGTCCTTCAGCTTAGCTACCAAAGGCTTATCCAAATCAGACTTTATATAAATAATGGGTATGGTGTACAGCTTGTTTTGTATCAGAGCCTTTTCCATGTTTTGAAACATTTCAAGGAACTTGTCCAGTTTTCCATTGTTCTGCAAAGAAATTAGTTGAATTTCGACACTTATAGACTGTTTAAAGTGCTTACTTTGCCTGCAGGGACCTCGAAGCGCCTCCAATTGTGTTCGTTCTTAAACTTATAGGCTGCCAACAGTATTTGGCAAAGAGCCCCACCTGATTTAAAATCCATGAAGAATTTGACTGGTATCCTGGTCATAACGGGCTTCTGGACATTTTTCCCCAAAAAGTCTTCTTGGAATTGTAGTAGCTGCGTCACAAAGGTGGCCAAATACTTGTTTGTCGGCGGGTCAGACTGTATATACTACAAAAATTAGGGATTAGTTTTTGCAATGGGTAGGTATTAAGATGATTACTTTTTTAGCGTTTTTCTGCAACCACTGTCGCACAACTTCTAGCAAAGTCAAGGTTTCAGGCGATTCAAAGAATTTGCTATTAGGACCACCGTCCTTTTTAGGGCCGAACGGCATCATTTTGTTGTTTGGCTGGTTTTCACAAGAAATCAGAAGAATTTCATAATCTAATTATTACTAAATCACGGTAATTAATGTATCATAACTTTTGCGTCTATTTTAAGGGAAAATAGGTAATTGTTATTATTTACAAAGGCATTTCTTTATGCCGACAAATTAAAACAACATACATAACCACCATATTTGTTATAAATTGTCATGAATTGTCCGTGCCAACAAACACAAGCTTTGAAAACTCCGTGAGCTTTTAAAGCTTACGCCGCGCCACCTATCATTCGGAGGACGAACTACTTACCCAAACCCGCGGAGTATGAATAAACACAAAACTTTTAGCTTATTCTTTTGGCAAATTAATAAGTTTAATTATTTTTAGGACTAGCTAGTTGTTTGCTATGATTTAATAAATTATAAACCAGGTAATAAAAGAGCTTTTAGGCTTTTGCATCGACTTGACCAATTTATCTAGATGGCCAAGTTCGATAAGGATCCAAAATAGCCATGGAAAACAATTGTTGTTTGAGGTTATTTAGTTTTTCGTTTCGACGCGTCCTTTTAACACGGCCCCAATTTTTGGGAAATGTTTTTGTGTGTTTTTTGGCTTTAATTTTGAAATTTTTGTGCAAAATAGCCCCAAGACGGACATTCGGTGGGGCTGGCATTCGTTCGTATTTAATTTCAGTGCTTTTGTGTTTGTGAATTTAAATTGTTGTGAAAAGTGTTTTTGGTGTAGTGAAAAGTGGTTTTGTGTAGTGAAGTGTTGTGTGTTTGCTGTTCACCAAGCCATGGAGGCTTTTAATGGATTGGATTATTTTGTTGGGGCTTGCGGTGGCTGCAGAGTTTTTTGGTAAGTCAGTTTATTTTAAATGTTCAGGGACCCAATAATCGAGCATTGCTTCCCACTTTCCCACTGCTAAAATCTTATGTAGGAGAGTCTGAAGCGATGTCCGATTATTGCGCTGCTGGAATAAAAGATTTGGCTAAATCGAGATCGCTTTAATTTTTCGCAAAGCTTACAAACTAAATCTTATTATTATTAATATGGCTACCCTAAAAACAACGATTGCTTAGAAAAATTATATGTATATATTTATATATATTGTAATACTATGATTAATCATTATATTACATTAATGAATATTAAATGTAGATACGAGTAGCTTTATTTGTGGGTGATACAAGTATCCACATTTTGTTCATTTTTAAAACCAAAAATGCAAAATATAAAAGCTTAAATACAAACTTGTGCAAAAGGAATCGAGTTTCTCAATCGTTTTTATAGCTCCTTATGTTTATGAGTTAAAAAAGTTTTTTTAACACTTGAAAAATAACATGCAACGTCAAGTTGTTGGATTTGAAAAATCTCCAATAGGTAAAGCCTACAACAGTTTTTTGTGCCTATTGCGTAGAAAATGTAGTGTGCGTAGTCAAATGTAGGCTATAGCACACCAAAATAATATAAATATAATAATATTCATTCATTTATCAGAAGCATGGAGCTTAAATTATGTAGCGATTGCCAGTAGTATAAATATATTTATCACTTTGCGTCTCAGATTATGGAGAGTGTTTGATTGAGCATTGTTCTAACAAAATGTACATGAAATCTATGTTCTAACCATCGAGTATTGTCCAGTAAATTTCACAAAAATACCTCTACTAAGGCATTAACTTGAGGACATGTTATTCGAAAACAATTATTGCTAAAATTAAATAATTCATAACGCACCATCACCCTACCTACTACTAGCTACGACTAATAGCTTCACCTGATACCAGCAGGCTCGATCTTTGGGTCGCGTCCTGCCACCTGGGAAAATGGCACGGTGCCCCCCAAAAAACCTCAAAAGTCAAGCAAACACTACCCAAATCCATAATATTCATATAAAATTTTAACAATAATATAATATACTAATAAATCAATAACAAAATCAATAACAAACATCAGCGTGTGGAAACTTTTTAGCATTTCCGAAAAAATGTTAAAAAAAGTGTATTTTTGCATGTGGGTGACATTTTTATTATGCGTATGCAGCTTGGCACTAATTAGTGCCGTCAAAATTTAGAATGCATTGCAATTGGTGTTGAAACTTTCGGCTAATAAACTAGTTCAAAGCACAAATAGGTAGTTAAAAAAGGCTGGGACAAGTGCTTCAATAATAATTCAAAAGTGGAAAAATGTCACACATACAATAGATTAGATAATTGTATGAGGCATACAAAATGTTTTTTTTTTGCAAATTTATTTCCTATTCGCCCCTCCCCCAATGCGGTCCATGTAGCATGTGAAGATAGCTTGAAGATTAGCAGTTGAAGAAAGCACCATTATTTACAGATAATTATTATAGGCAGAGCTCAATTTGGAATAATAGCGATCTTTGGTTGAAGTGCACTTAAATGCTGCAAATTAATATAAATAACTGTTGAATGCAGAATTAGTGTGTGAGAAATCTAGCAAATTTGGAATTAAGGAATTGAAAACCACTTGGGAATTGTGGCTCTCAATTCCAAGTATTTTGTACTTTTCAAATATTTACCTAATAAATGGAATGACATACATGTAATATCTTAGTAAATTCTACGGCTTAAGTTAAAAATTTGATAAGATAATGAAACAATAGGTTGGTATCAACTGTTCAGGATGGACGTTTGGTGGGACCTGGTGCTGGGACAAGAGACCCCACCGTGGCATCCATCTCGTAGATCCTAGGCATAGTATAGGGATGTCGTAGATGATAATGGTGAAATGACAAGGACTGGCCGTAGCGGCCAGCCGAAGAACAGTTGACGTCGTTGAGGTACCTATTTTAAGTGATACCTTCTCCATCAAACTACACAGCACAAACTGGTCCACATGTCTCTGTCTTGGTTATGTGTTAGCTGGGTAGATACCTACTTACTGCAACCATTAGATTTTCGATGTATTTAGTTAGATATCTCCGTCCGCGGCGTGTGAGCCAACGACCCAGCTAAGGCGAAGTCGGGGAGGGGCGAGGCCTGTCTCAAACATCTGCCGATTTGGAACTAATGCTCGACGTCCGACTATGGAGAACTACTTTGTGTCCGTTTTTTGTCACAAATCCATCACTCTCCACCAGTACGGCCGTCTGGCGACACTCGAGTTCCGCGTTGGAACCATCACCGTCACCGTCCAGGCCGCCGTCGGCCTCGCCTTCGTCCGATTGGTCGGTCGTACCTCCAGTGCGTTGTCGCTTGTGTTTGCGCCACGCATTCTGAATAAGTCGCGCGCAATACTCTTCGCGTTGCCTCCACAACGTGGAGCTTACCGGTTCGTAGCCGATTTCGTTGGGTCTCGCTTGCACTTCACTGAGTTCCGCCGTTTCTTCTATGGCGTTACCCTTGCGAGCGAAAAAGTCTTTAGTGAGAGCATCTAATATGTCTACACAAAACATTAGATCCCCCTTGCAAATGGGAATGTCCATGGAAACAATTTTATACTTGTTAGGTTTATGAATCTGCAAGGGAGGCTCTAACACGTCTAAAAAGTCGGATAACTGGTCATAACGGATATACTGCGTCCCGTCAGGATCGAACTGTTGCCAGATCTCATAGTACATGTCGTAGTCGTCATCAGTCAAACCTTCTTGTACATCCTCCGTGGCTTGGGAGTAGTTCTCCAAGATGACAGCGATGTACATGTTGATGACGATCAAAAATGAAATCACGAGGTAGCTTAGTAAAAAGGCAATTCCTATGGTGGAGTTGCCACAGTTCCCTGTCTCTCCTATTTCAATGTCCGGCAATTTGCAGTCTTCCTCGTTGATGATGCCGTCGAGGACTCCATCCCAACCCGCAGAAGTTGACATCTGCAAAAGATCTTTGAGTTTGACCTATAAAAATAGGGAGAAGAGTCTTACCTGAAAGAGGAGGATCATGGACTGGCCAAACGTTTTAAAATTGTACACATCATCCAGTCCGCTCTTGTTTTTGACGTTCATGAAGAACGACATGCCGAATATGGCGAAAATGAACATGACTAAGAACAGCAGCAAACAGATATTGAATAGTGCAGGCAGTGACATGGCGAGTGCGAAAAGCAAAGTGCGGATGCCTTTTGCCCCTTTGACCAAACGCAGAACTCTGCCCACTTTGGCCACTCGTACCACCCTCAGCAGCGTTGGAGAGACGAAATACTTCTCGATTAAATCGCTGAGGACCAGCCCCAAGAGTGAGAGTATCACGACCACTAAATCGAATAAATTCCAAGGCTCGGTGAAATAATGGTACCGCAGTGCAAACATCTTCATGAGACACTCTGTGCTAAATATAACGATAAATATCATGTTCAGACTGTCTAGGACTTTCGTAAAGGTTTCCTTTTGCTGATAGTGATCCATGGTCATTGTCAACATATTCAAACCAATAAACAACATAATAAACATGTCGAACTTCTTGTTGGTTACAATTTCAAAGACGATGGCTTGTGGACGCCACCTAGGTCTCGGGATGGCTTTCATTGGCTTTTTGGAACCCATCTTCTTCATGGCATTGTAGTACTTCTTTTGGTCCTCAGTCATGAACATTTCGAGCGATCCTCCTGCGTGCAAAAAACAAATTTTATTAGATATCAGTTGGTGGTACTAGTGGAATACTTATCTTTTTCTTTTGTTCGTTAAAGTTGTCGATGATGACTCCTATAAACAGGTTAAGCGTGAAGAACGATCCAAATATGATAAAGAATACGAAGTAGAGGTACATGTAGATGTTTGTCTCGCGGATTGGCTGCTTTCCCCCCTGCGACAGAAAATTATCAGTACCTAAAATAAAATAAATATTGTGAAAGTAGTACCTCTCGTGAGTCAATTGCGTCGTTCATGATCTGTATCCAGCCTTTGAATGTCGCTACTTGGAACAAACATAAATACGCCTTGCCAACGTGGTCGAAGTTCATGCGCGAGTTCTCCCAAGTATAGTTCTCGGCCTTGCACGCATTGTAGTCTGGGATGATCTCGTAGCTCAAGGTGGTTTTGTTGCCATCAACGCATTTGAAATATTTTCCAGCGAACAACTGCACGCCCATGATAGCAAAAATAAGCCAGAATATTAAGCACACCAACAGTACATTGAAGATAGATGGTATGGCTTGCACCAAGGCGTTTACCACGACTCTCATACCCTGCATACGGGACATGGCACGTAAAGGACGAAGAGCTCGCAAGGTTCGCATGGTCTTGAAGGCTTGGATGCCTCCCGCGCCGCACAGCGAGGCTATGAAGTTGATGAGCGACACCTGAAACACATTGTTAGTCTTTTGGGTTACTTATAGTACCCAGAAACGTACCATGACAATGACGAAATCGAGCCAACACCATGCGTTGGTAAAGTACTTTTGAAACCCAAGCGCAAGCCACTTAATCAACATCTCAAAAAAGAAGATAACGGTAAAGATCCGATCCATGTAGTACAATATGTCTTGCAGTATTGGCCTATGTTGGAGGTGGACGTCTTCAAGCGCTAAAGCCAGACTGCTGAGCAAGATCATGGTGATAACAGCAGTTTCAAAGTACGTGTTCTCGATAAGGCGAAACGTTTTGTACCGCAAATTCGCCCAGCCTTGCCAAAACGGCGAGTTGTCATCACCAGCGAAAAATGGAAAGCGCTTGTAGCACGAATCTGGCAGACAATCAGCCGAGTATTCATCGATGATGTCCTCGGTTGCTGCATCGATTATGAAGTCATCGTCCACGACAGGTACTTGACATTCCTCTATGTCGCACTCCAATGGCTCGCCGTCGACACCATCTGCAAACAGAGTGTTAGATTTGGGTGTTGGTGGTTGATCTAAGTTACCTTCTACAATGCCTAGTTCTTCTTTGCTAGCGTCGCGCTTCTCCTCTTGGTCATCGATCAAATCGATACTGCCTTTGTGGCTTTCGTCTTTGAATCGGTGCATGTGGCTTCCGTAGGATTTGTTGCTGCCTTCGTCGTCCTCAATCGTGGTTATGTACTCATGTTCTAATATTGAGTTGCCTATGGTTTTGTTAATGTTGTTCTTGCCTTTCATGATTAGTTTGGAGTCTAGTGTGAAGTCCATTCCATCGCCGATTGTTACTTCAAGGCCTTTCATGTTGCGTTTGTCTTTGAACAAAATCCCATCGGCCAAGATTTCATCGCCGGAAATGTCTAAGCCAACGTCACGTGCTTCTAAAAATGATTCGGCTCAAAATGGAATCGTTTTGGGGTGGAGTATCAGTTGGAAAATGCGTTTGTTTAAAGTGTATGCATCTACGATACGTGCAGCGAAATAAAATTAATTATTGCGTTAATTATTTTGAAAATAAGAAACTATATTGCTTACTTAAAATTAGGTTTAAATAGGTATAAGAACAAAAAGTGCAAAGAAATGGTTGATACATCAAAATGGACAAACATACAACACCACAAAGACATTTTGGCACATAATTGTCATAAATAATCAGTTAGGTTAGTTTGGAAACATGCCCGAAACCTTTGCTCAGAAGCTCTACATTTAAACCAGCGAACTATGATAGTGTTGGATAAAAACCTTGGTTCCAACTGTTGGATGGTCCCTCACCTGGAGGCTGGTCACTTATTTGGTTGGTGAGTTTGAACCTTATCAATTTGGCTATGTGGGCTACACTGCATTTGATCCATGCAATAAAACGCCCAATGCGGTCGAACGCCTCGGCTATCTTGTTCGTGTCGTTGTCAGCCGTCGGCGCTGAGAGGTTGGAAGAACCAAAGTTGCTCAAAAGAAGCGCCAAGAAAAGATTGAGCACCTACAATAACATTACTTATAACCACTACAAAACTGTATTGCACTTTACGTACAACAAGATTGCCGATGACTACCGTCGCCAAAAAGAACGGAATGCACGACACATCGCCAACCAACATACAGTCCCACATTGACTCAATCCATTCTCCGCAAAGTACTCGGAACACGATCATGAATGAATGCATAAAGTCGGTGAAGTTCCATCGCGGTAGATCATGGTCAGGAAACCTGTCGACGTTGTCAACGTAATTTTTGCCGAACAGCTGCATCCCCATTACGGCGAAAATGAATATAATGATGCAGAGTACAAAGGTCAGGTTTCCTAACGCGCCCATTGTTCGACCCATGATCGAAATCAACAAGTTAAGCGTCGGCCAAGATTTTGCTAATTTGAAGACACGTAACTGAAAAAAAAATTGTCAATGTTATTTAAAAAAATTGACTTAACATTTTTTTTTTCTCTGATAATAATGAAACTTATTTTTTGCATTGCTTTTTTGTTGTAGTATACTAATCTGCATTTTAATTTTTTGTTAAAAGAAAATTCTGGTAATTAGAACACGTAAATATTTTTCTCAGTGATTTTCAAAATTTTGCCAATTTTGTAAAGCTCTAACAAAAAAACTAAAGCACTTGGAAAAAATCTGATTGCTGATTTGTTTTCTATGGCTTAAAATCAGTGTAAAAACACAGTTTCAGGCAAATCTATTTTTTCAAAATTTATCCCATAAAACCAAGGGGTAAGGGTTCAAATATTTCTGATTTTTTTCAAAGTGCTCTAATTTCCAGAATTTTTTTTTTAGAAAAAAATAAAATGCAGATTCGTTATCTACATCATAAAAGCAATGTACAAAATAAGTTTTTTTCAAATCGGGCACAAAAAATATTTTTTCTAAATAATTTTGAATTTTTTTAAAATTTGGCCAACTTTGAAAAAATCTAGCAAAAAAACGAAAGCACTTGGAAAAAATCTAAATGCTGATTTGTTTTCTATGGCTCATAATTAGTATTAAAACATAGTTTCAGGCAAATCTATTTTTTCAAAATTTACCTCATAAAACCAAGGGGTAGGGGTTCAAATATTTCCAATTTTTTTCAAAGGGCTCTAATTTTTAGAATAATTTTTTAAATAAAAATTAAAATGCAGATTTGTTTTCTACATTAAAAAAGGAATCTACAAAATAAGTTTTTTTCAAATCGGGCACAAAAAATATTTTTTCCAAGAATTTTGATAATTTTCAAAATTTCGCCAACTTTAAAAAAATCTAGCAAAAAAACTAAAGCACTTGCAAAAAATCTGGTTGCTGATTTGTTTTCTATGGCTCATAATTAGTATTAAAACACAGTTTCAGGCAAATCTATTTTTTCAAAATTTTCCTCATTTTGAACTAAGGGGTAAGGGTCCAAATATTCGCACTTTTTTAATTGTCACGGTTACAAATAATTTTTGCCATTAATAAATGGTATTAGTGCTTATGTAAAGCGAGGTGCTGAATCCGAATCTGGCACTTAAAAAGTCCCAACACTTTTAGTTTTATTGCTATGAGCTTCTGAAGCCAACTCCAAACGCGACACTCGTTTTTTTTCAAAGTGCTCTGATTTTCAGAATTATTTTTTTAGAAAAAAATAAAATGCAGGTTCTTATTCTACATCAAACTAGCAATATAAAAAATAAGTTTCATTAAAGCCGGAAACAAAAAATATTTTTTCTAAGTGATTTTGAAAATTTGACCAATTTTAAAAATCTCTAGCGAAAAAAAAAATTAGAAAAAAATATATTTTGCCAGAAACCGTGTTTTATGCTTTTTGGAAATAATAGACATACCAATCGGAAGGATCGTAAAACTGAAAGACCTTGAACGCCCTCCAGGCCCATTTCCAAGAGCGATAGGGCGACAATGATAAAATCAAAAATGTTCCATCCTTCTTGGAAGTAGTACTTGGGACTCATTGCTATTAGTTTAAAAGTTGCTTCTATCATGAAGGTAGCTGTAAAGAACTGTAAACATTTCGTTAGTTGAGGATCACAAGAATTGTTGGAAGCCTTACGTAGTTGCCATTTTTGAGAGCCCTTTCCAGATCAGGGTCCATATCGTGATGATCCAACGCCATAAATAAGGTGTTCACGACGATGCAGAGCGTGATAAAAAGTTCGACGAAAGGGTCGAACACGATTAACGCGACATATTTCTGGAAAATGAGCCACATTTCGCAGCAATCCCATACGCAAAAGACGTCGATTAACGTGAGCGTTCGTTCCAAAAGCCGTTCCTTGAACGTGGGCTCCTCCTCCTCGTCTGCGTTCGCTGAGAAATAATAAACAGAAACTATACCACGCATTAGTAAAATGAAGTTGACACACTCTTTTTTGGGGAAAGAGGTTTTGGTGCAAAGCTGCAGGAAATCAGGGAGTTCTAAAAGTGTTTAGTATTGTTTAACACCATCGAAATTGCTTAACCGGCTATTATACTTGTGAATAATTGGGTTCATGCTTACACACAAATACACATTAGGTTCTATGGGACTAACTAGTCATACTGTGTTGTCCAACGCACGACTGCAAACTGTCGGTAAGAAGGAAAATTGCAGTAGCAACTAGTGCCTCTATCTAAGTGTGCCTGAAAGATTTATTAAAATTATTTACCTCCTATAAATTATCTCTTGTAAATTTCCTCCCAAATGTTTTAATTCACAGTAAATCATAAAGAACAGTTAGTTTTTTTATATGTATGTTACGTTATAGTTGTGCAATTGCCAGGTCGTCACACTAGGTTAAAGCAAATTGCGATGGTGTGAAGATTATAAAAAAAACAAAGCCTTACCTCCGTGTTCGCCATGCTCGCCTCCTCCAGCCGCTTGCTCGATGATATCGTTTAAAACCATTACGTCTAGAATAAAATAAGAATTGTCATAAGATTTAGTGCGATTACAAGTGGCGTACCTTTCATGTCCACGACGGTTTGTCGCTGTGAAATGTCGATAAAGGGATTGTCCAAGTGCTTGAGTTTGTTTTCACACAATCCAGTCGGTCCATCCTGAAGAACACAAGGCATTAAATCGGGTACAAAGAAGTAAAACATACGTACGTAGTCTCCTCGATGTGCTTTATGAGGAAATTCTGTGAAATTATGTGGGGCCGATGGAGGTCCGTTTCGCATTGATCTGGAGCGCAGCTGGCTCTCCTTCGTCATCATTTTGCCGTTGCCGCCCAGTCCGCCTAACAAATCGCCGTGAGAAGTGTATGACATCCGAGAAGCGTGCGATGTATACGAGGAATGACGTGAACCTTAAGGCGAGTGACAATTGATTATTAAAACACACCAATGCAATTTTAGAACGTACTACTGATCTAAATGAGTCTAAAATTGCAAGGTTCTATACGAAAAGTGAATATGAGCCTGATTTAAGTGCAATCGACTTACCCAAGTTGGTGTAGTACATGGGTACGACCATTGCGCCGTTTTCTTCGCTCATTGGTGTTACTGCGTTGGAATCGTCGGCGTAAGGAAGATGTTCTTGGGCGTCCAGATACGTGGATAGGACCAAGGGCTTTCGATCGCCAGGTGGTGCTATCATTCGCCTGGCGTTGTTGCGTATCGTGAACTGGTGACTGCCTCTAGAACCTCGGCGAAGGTTGAATGGGGAACCAGGGAGACTCAGACTGGCCTGGATATCGACATTACAGTTGAAAAATTATGGTGAGCACAATAAGTTGAAGATTTAGCTATGACTATTACTTACGTTAAACAACCTACACCATTTTACTAGAGTAATAGCGAAAAGGCATTTTTACTGTTTTGGAAAGTTTTAGCAGGAAGCACATGTGTTCAGAAAAAATGAAGTTTTAATAAAATCGTGCAGTTGTTGAATAGTGATCCGTTTAAGACTTAAACAAGAACTTAAAGTCTACACCATAACTGTCATGATCTTTATTTCATTTTTTCGCATTTTTAGACTTAGAAAGATCAATAAGTATCAGGACACTTACAGCGCTGACTTTCCGCATCTTGTTGGAAATTGTAGGAACTCTGCGTTGCTCACTCACAGAATCTGGTCCTTCCGAACGTATGCTCATTTTCTCCTTGTTATTGTCATCGTTTGCCTTCTCCTGCCCTACGAACAGCTCGTAGGAGTGACAGGAGAAGTCGGAGGGAGATTTGACAATGTCCGGATTTTCGGCGGCATGCGCTGCTTCCGCTGCTTCTTCAGCACGGGCCAACGCCCGAGCCTCCCTCGCCTCTTGCCTGTTCGCCTTTTCTTGGGCCTTGTTCTCCGCTTCCTGCAACCAAAAACACATCATATCTGATGCATTACTTAACCAAGTCCCGTACCCGTATGGCCTCCTCTTCGGCAGCTTCTTCCTCTTCAGCTTTCTTTTGTAATTCATCATAAGACATTGCGACAATAGCCAATATCAAATTTACAAGATAGAATGATCCTAGGAAAATAATAACAATAAAAAACAACATGTGCCACGGTCCGGCTGAGCGCAAAACCTGCAAGACATACTTGTTAGTTTGGCTTACTACAAATTTAGCACATTTCACTCACCAATTGGTATAGGTTTTCCCAATAATCTTGGGTCATTAGTCTAAAGGCAGATAGGAAGGCCCACCCAAACGTGTCAAAGCTTGTGTACCCGTAGTTTGGATTCTCGCCGTACCCTTGCAAACAAGTGTAGCCCGGCGGACAAGGCCTATAACATAGGACCTTAGACATTTCCTTGTGGAACACCAAGAGTACTTACCCTGCGCCAGATGAGTTACCGCACAGAGGAAGGTTCCCCGCTTCGTCCAAATACCAATTCGCTACAAAATTATAACGTATACCTCTGTTTATAAATGATTTACACGACTTACTTTCGTTACTATTAAATCGTTCCCAATTATCACCAGTCAAGTTGCCCCACGTCCCGTCTAAAGGAAAGTTTTTGATACATTTTTGCGTCAGTACCCCCATGTAAATTTGCAAACCCATAAGTGCGAAAACGGACAACGAAAACATGGTTAGAATTATGACATCACGTAGATTTTTAACAGACTCAATAACAGCACCAACGATAGTTTTTAAACCTGGGAAAATACAAATTAGAATTGTGATACCGTTAAGAGAAATAAAGTAGTACCTGGGACAATAGCTACAGTTTTCAAGGCTCGTAGAACCCTGAACGTTCGTAAGGCAGCTAAGTTTCCAAGGTCTATTCCCATAGTAACGTAACTAAAAAGTTGGAATTGAATTAGTGACCGGTTTCAGTTGGTGTGATGGCTAACTAAGGTTCTATAAGCTTAAATTAACTACGACTTCAATATTTTAAAATTCAACTGTACCAATGCACCTGTTCTGTTCTAGACACTCTGTTCTATGAGTAATATATTTTCTATATAAGTAATAATGTTCTACAATAAGTAATATAATATTTTCTAAGGCTATTCTATATATTTAGTTTACGGGTATGTTTGGACATTTAAAAATACGTTCTACTTAAGTAAGAACCACACATTAATAACTCACTTTTTTAATTTAGTAAGTAAGAAAGTTAATTATTTATCAAAAAGGCTCCTGTTTTAATAAAAGTATTGATTAGGAATGCAATTATAAAAGCGTAGAATTTTTGTAGCTTTAATAATTCGAAATCGAAGAAAATGGTCTATTCTAGGACTAGTCTACTCACGCTAAAGCTATGACTACGAAGTCGAGCCAATTCCATGCATCTCTAAGGTAGGTGAATGGTTGTAGAATAAAACCTCTGGCCATCACCTTCACAGCTGATTCAAAAGTGTAGATGCCAGTGAATATCACTCTGGTGAAGAAGAAAAAATTAAATTAGCGCGTTAAGTAGGCTTAACGTATTCCGCAAATAGTTAATGTTATCGATTTAATGCCTAAATTTGGGTTGAATGAATCTATTGTCGGTTTAATTGGAGCTATTTTCGTTAAATCGATATTTGGTACTATTTTTGGTCAACTTACTCGGTTGATTCCACGGTGGGCGTCGTAGGCATAATCATGAGAATACAGTTGACTAGAATTGTTGTTATAATAAAAAGAGAAAAAAATGGATGTACTAAGATGTAGATGGCTACACGACGTATCGGATTGAATGGGTCGAGGATCCACATCGCATTGGTTGCGCTAAATCTGAATATATCTTTTCCTCTACTAACTACTACAAACGTCTGAAAGAAACAAAAACATCATTAGTTGCCCCTGTTCATCATTAAAATAATGATGAATCCTCAAGTCAGCAAAATGTTGATGTAAAGTGCGAACTTGGCGGTGTTTAATTACGTTGTGCAAATTTAAAGTTTTATCGTTTTGGGAGTGAGTACTAACCATTTGGTTATCGTAAAAAGGGTCGATGTCTTCAAGAGGTGTACTCGCCAGCTCGGGAGGGAACGTCCCGTGCAGGCGAACAGGTAAGGGCAAGCCCTGTTCCAAGGTAGCGTCCGGTTGCGGCCCTTCATCTTCGTCCTCGTCTTCATACCGAATCTAGCAAAACAACATTATTTTAGATGTTGCGTAAACACACGGCATTACTCCGCGGCGCGCAATAACTAATGTTAATCTACCTAGGTATATAATATGCAGGAAAATGCTGTTGGTATATTATTGTACGTTGATTAGGTGATTTTCCGAAACATATTGCGTATTGGGTAATCCTTTAAATTTGTTGCTATTGCAGCAACTTGTAGGTATTTATTTCTGGTAAGGAGTACGATATCGATTGCGAAAAAGAGAGCGCTGACTCCATAGACTTTGGCTGAATCCGGCGTCTACTGCCCAAAATACATATAAAAGAAATTGCACATTTGGAATACTTACCACGTCCACAACACCCTCAAAGATAATGTTTTGCTAATGAAATTAATACCACCACCAACGTACAATAATTAAACAGTGTGAAAAAAAAAATGTAATTAGAACTTGCATAAACTTTCTAAAGAGTGCCCTTAATTGGGTGGTAGACTACGTAATGCAGAAGAGTTGGAAAAAGTGTAAAAGTGCGGTGTGTTACTAAAGTTTTCTCAAACCAATTAAAAACCATTAATCTTAAGGCCGGTTTTTTATGGTTTTAAGGTTTTATGGCTTGGAATCGGAGCCAACGATTCGATACAAATTATCAATTCAAGAAAGGGTAGAGTTGCCAAATCCATATTGTGTTAATTATGTTAAAATATGTATTGAAATGTAAACTCAAACTACCTAATTGCTAGCAAAGAAAAAACATGCATGAATAATTATTTTCTGTGTTTGTATTTTCTTTTAATAAATAACAAATTTTAACTGTATACGTATATATTGATTTTTTATTTCTAGCGGTGCTACAAGTTTTTACGGGTTATGCTTGGATGTTTATTACAAAATTTTCTCTGGTTTTCATGTTAGGGTTTTAAATCAATATCTTGGTACACAAATATTTTTAAAAGGGTTTTTTTTAGATATGCGCTTAACCCTAATCAAAAAGCACTCAAGGTTAACATTTTATAAAAATTAGAAACATTTGATTGCATCGATTGTTTATAAATAACAATATAATATGGAAACAATCGATAGAAACTAACCTTAAAATTTAACGTTAGAGGGTGTAGGCGGTGGGCTTTGTTCGTGACATTTTCAGTCGTTATTTAGGGAAACACGTTTTTTTTATTTAAAGGAACGTTTGAAAGTTCTTGAATGTATATGCAAGTTTTGTTGCATTGTGATTTGGTATATAAATACGTATTCTGATTTTACTTGCAAATGTTTCTTTAATTAATATTTACTATTGCATCTATGTTGCAACTTTGGTTTATCCGCAATGTGTTCCGTTTTAGATACAGGGTGATTGTTGTGCGTGTTTGTCAATCTAGGACTAATTTCTAAAAATGTGTAATTCAGTTAAAGAAGCCGTAGCTCATCAGCCAATGCAGTAATCTAACCAAGCATAAACGGAAAAGCATTATTTTTATAACGTTATGCAGCTGACGACCCAGTGCCGAAGTGGCGAATCGTCAGAAGCATTTTTTTTTGCTAAAAAGCATCTCTGTTGAACTCTTAGGAATATCTTACGTCTTTTTTCTTTTTCTTGCGTCCGTATACGGTCTGCAATAAAGATCTGAATTTAGCATCGCTAAAGCACATAATTGTGCAACGCTAATCTACCCATCAGTGGCGACTCGTTACAGTTTGTTATAGTTATGTTCGTGTCATGTAATGATCAAAAGAAACAAGCTTATTTACAGTCAAGCTATACATTTATACAAACCAATTTGGAAAACACAGAAAGATTGTGCATATTTCGCTTCCACCAAGATAGTTTAATTAGGAATAAAAGGAGAAAAGCTATAGAACAAGTAAAGCTTTGAAGATTTAAAGATTTATACAAAGGAGAATTTTCTGTAACAATGCACCACTGTTGTTAATCAACGAAAAACTACAGGACTTTCACTTGATGACAATGAGATGAAATATTTTCAACATGCACGTTTTTTACATACAGAAAATTCCTGGAAAAGAAAATTCATTTTGATTTACAACCATGTCCACACCTGTAGTGCTTGCGAAGAGACTAATTCTAACATCGAGAGATGATGAAACAACAGACTCATTGTGATTTTGACACTCTAAATATGCTTACCTCTCCTTCAGCTCTTTTCTTTTCAAGCTCCTTCTGTTTAGCATGTTCTTCAGCGATCCTAGCCTGTATGGTGGCCAAAGACTCCCTCGTGAATGGACGGAATAGACTTCGCTCCTCCTCGGACAATGAGTCGGAGACGACGGACATGTCTCTTCACGCCTGGGCCCCCACGATACCCTAAAACGCTTTGATTCATTTGTGGCCCAAGAAAGAGCCTTGGGGCACCCCACAAATTCATATAGAACCTCTATGAGAGCTCAAAAAGTGAAAATAAGTTGACCCTGACCCCTTTTAGAATAGGACTACTTGTTTTAATATTGATAGTGGGGCGTCCGTGCAATAAAATACTTACTGGTACTTAAATCGGGCAAAATTGGGGGCCAAAAACATTACTAACCTGCAACAAAAGCAAACATTAATATCGATTAGCCTAGTGCCACATGTTGGGAGTTGAATTACTTGTTTAATATTTAATAAATAAAACGTGTCTGTGGCGAAATCGTAAAACCCAAAAGTTTGAGGCCAGAAGCTCTAGTTTATGTAAAAGGTAATACCCAACGATATAAATAAAAGTGGCTTCATGCAAAGCAGCTACGTTGAATTTGAGCATTGCCTCCATTTCGAAATTGAAAATGTCAACGTGGACTACACATTCATCAATATTAAAAGATGACTTGTGAATAACATGTCATGGGGAAAGTATTTTAATTTGCTAATTAGGTAAATTGAGATGCTGGTGCAGCGAAAAATCGATGAGAGGGTATCATTTAGGGATTGTTATCATACTACACGCCTTCGCATTCATCTTTGGACCGTTGCGGATGTGAGCAAGAAGCCTTTTTAGATATTTCCAGCACAGTTCCGGCAAAGGATGACGTACCATCATGAAAAGTTTAAAGGTTGAAGCATTTTTTGTAATTCTGCGAAGAGCCGACATCACATTATGTGTACATAAAACTTTCCGAGCAACAATCGCTCTTATAGAAACCAAACAATGCCGTTCTAAATTTGGAAAGCGACTGAAATTTCCTGACAGACAAGTTTCTAAACCTATTTTTTGCCTTATTCGTGTAATTAGTTTAAGCACTGTAAGTGAATTAAATACATATTGATTGCGAAGAGTTTAGTATGTTTATGACATTTCCTGTCAGACGAAAGGCCTAATTTGGAAACTATTTTTTGCCTTATAATTCTCGTGTAATTAGTTTAGTACCTAAGTGAATTAAATAAATATTGATCTTTCAAGCGTGGAATCGATCCCATGCGAAGAGTTTAATATGTTTATGACAGTGGAATATTATTTGTCCGAACACACTTGTTTAAATTTAAATGAGTATCGATTCGGAATTACATCACGGCAACTCCGTGGAGTATTCAAATATTCTTATTTGTTTTAGAGGTTGAGTTATGCCGTTATCACGAATAAAGTTTATCTATTTTTAATGTGAAACCGTGAAAAGTGTGCACCTTAGGTATCAAGTGTCAAACGCTGTAATATTTGGCACATGAATAAAGCTGTGGAATAATTGATATTTCTCAGGAAATGAAGTGGCTTTCGATCTGTTCCGTGTAACTTTAATTATCCATTGAATGAGTTTTGGTTTACTTTGGCGATCCCGGATTGTTTCTCTGTTAATCCAATTAGATTCTTTTTCCAAATGTAATTTATTTGGAAACTCAAGCTCGTTGTTTTCTCCGTAGCTAATTAGTACTTTCCAAGATTATTTTCATGGAATTAATTTATTCCCCTTTTATTTACTGATTGCTAAGCTGTAAATATTTCGAATGATGGAAATGCGTGAATGAAGAATTTAATAATTAAAAGAGTATAATTGCTTCACAAATCGATTAATCTTGTCTATAAATATTTTTGTGGAATGTGGAAATATCTAATATTAAACCAATGAAGCGGCTCGTAAACGTAATTACCCTTAAAAAGTAACGTAACGGAGTGCAAAGGATTACTCGGACGTAAAATTTAATAATGCAAATCGATTACCCCTGACAAACACTTGGCATAAAAATCTTGTAAAATCCAAACTACTAGAAAAGTGACAAAGTAAGGGACTTGACCCAATTCAATGCTTGTCGTAAAAAACGGCGTTTTCCGAAAAGGCTGCATAAGCTCAAGGGCACTAGTTAATTCTAGCGCTGGACGAATACTAAAAACGTGACCTATTTCGTGTACACGATTAATGTTCAACTTGCCCCAAAAACATTATCAAGTTGTGGATGTCATAAGTTAATGTGGCGAATGCGCCGGGCAAACATTACTGAACTATTTATTAGCAGGATTACAGTTGGAAACTTTTGATGTTATTGATAGTACCGTGCAGTTGATGTAAAGGATATGCAAATGAAGGCGAGACGACTGTTTATATTTATCTTGGTATACGATACGTAATTGGATTGTTATTGGGACACACCTGCCGGTATCTTACTTGGTAAGGCGTTCCCGCAGTTAGGGGGCATATGCACTAATTATTTGAAAAACACAAAAAGGGTGTATATGCCTACAAAGAATGAAGCAGGCAAGTTTAAGCGAACGAATTGGTCTTACTAACAGTCACCTCTATGCGACAGAGCAAATCGATATCAAGGAACGACCCACAAAAGTTAACAACAAACAATCTTATTATACTGGCAATAAGATTTGTTATACTTACATCAACTTGGTGTATTGTGGGTGTATGTCTTTGAAAAATCATGTGTGATATGAGACTTCATTTATTGCTAGTTGCTAGTCGCCGCTGTTGGATTGCACCGCTGCACAAAGCACATGCCGTGATGCACACTCGCGAAAGACGCGGCCGCAAGTTGGAGACATGCCCCAGAGCACCTGCCTACGCAGAGGACCTCCAGCACAAAACAACCCGCTCGCTTGTCGAGCGCCCTGTCTGCGCTGTAAGAGCCATTTTCAATACACTGAGTCGGTCGGTTCTTAACGTCTGTCTGCTCTATTTGACTGTCGCCATCTTGGCACAATAAGGTCTTGCGGAAGTCACTGTTCGCGCTCTTGTGGCCGGCCACTTGGTCCCAGATTCCGCTTCCCTGTCGTCCTCTGGGTAACGGGGCGAGCGACGACACTTAGTGTCTCCCGATGGACCTAGCGGCGTTTGGCGCTTTACAGTTCAAAGTTGGATCATTGCGCACGACGCCCCACGCATGCGTACAATGCACACCCCTAACCCTTTCTCGGGAGACTGGCTGGCGCTCGTGACGTCATGGGGTTAGTTGCGGAAAGCGTTGCCAGGACGACAAAACATATAGACGATCCTGCTATATGTATACTGCAAACGCACGCCTTGCCACAGCGCCACGCTTTACAGAATTCCCCAAAGCAACTCAAATTCAAACGCTAATACAAGGCTACTCTAGCCTAGCCTTTTTATTTAGTCACAACTATAAAATTATACCATATAGCTTATAAGCAAGAGCTAAAATGTGTAAGGATTGTAGACTAACAGAGGTTATGGTATCGTTTTTAAATTGCCAGTCGACCGTTGGTGGGATTTCTGGCACGAACTGTCGGCAACGTTGAGTTCTAAGTCGCAGGTTGTCCGTCGCAGCGCCAGCGTCGCAGGATCAATACATAGTTGCATAAATACCTAGAGAACGTGTATTTTCAACAGCAGCGTCGCACTGCCGTACCACGTGCCTGATCGGCACGTATAACCTTACTGCATGCACCAATACGATACCAGAGCAAACCAGAATGATCTGTACTCAATGAAGCCGTCTTGAGGGCGCTCAGAGAGAGACAGATCAGCCCCGAAGCCAAAGGACGAATGCGCGGCGCTAACTTTAATTCATTTCAGTTTTCTGCAAATTATTTTGTAGCTGGCAGGAAAGTTGTGCCCTCTGCAGGAGAAATCACATGCAGTTTTCTTCATAATAGTCGATTAAATACAGAAATAGATTTACCTACTCTACTGTACAAAGTTCTAATTTAGTTTGTAAAATTAATGTTGTCATGTTTGGGGTCTATAATTTTTCTTGAATACTATTTACTGTTATGATATGGCGTACCTCATTTGGATTTTTAACATGCATTCATGTTATCGATTCTTAAATTACTTTGGCATTAAGCATTGATTGATTTGTAACTTGTAACTGAAAAATATTAGCAAGGCTTTTTGGGTTAATTGGGTCTAAACGTGGCTTTAAATATTTTAACCCAATTATGCGTGACGTATTTTTCGGAACAACAGGGGTGTATGTTAATTTTTTAGGATTTCTGGTCATGTTGAATAATTAAGCGGTCGCATTAGCGACAACATAAGCGGATTAACATCATATTTGATAAGTTTACATTTTTTATAATGTTGTTCCTGGACAGGGGAGTGCCAAAGTGGAGGTGGACAATGAACCTTTCGGTGCTTCTTCACAAGAATTGATGTGAGGGGTGGAAGGCAGGGTGGGGCAGACGTCCCCAACTTGAACACGCGCGGGCGGTTCCATGCGCCCCAAAAACGCGCAACCGTCGGTCGCAAGCATGTAGACATCACAGTAGGTATGATTCGAGTTTCGTATTGGGACGCTGCTAGGTTCCGAACGTCGGCCGGTAGCATGCTACCACATTAAGTCCGTAATTCTAGTGTGAATTCTCGGTAATGATCACTCTAGTTGTGCCTAAGTGGCTTCAACGGTTGTAGAAAATACAACCGAAGATGCTTCAAGGTAAGTGCCTGACAATCAGTGGCGTAACTAAGGCAAACAATAATCATAACCTTTCCTAACTTCGGACCCATTCCTAACCTAGAAGAAACTGTCGACGAGCAGCTGTTTCTTGAGTGAAAAGAGAGTGATTAATGATTAGGAGAGCACACAATGCAGTCGTGCTTTTCATTGATGATGCTCAGGTCCTTAAACGTGTTTAGGAGCGTGATTTCTCTAAAAGAAAGGCGTGGTAAATTGTGATATATCTTTTTATTTTGGCGTCTTTCTAAAGTAAATACTGAATTGATGTCGTAATGTGAAACCATACTAAATATTTCAAAGCTTTTTGATTGGATTGTATTGGTCACCACGAGTCGCTCCTTTAAAAATGGTTTAAAATATTAATAAACACGCTGGGTCGATTTTCAATACCTAATTCTAAAAAAGGCCGGAAAACACATATAAAAAGTATTTATAGACTAATCTACTTCGATAATTTAAAACAGTACAGTTCTTAAAACATTATTCCACAATTAGTGCAACATCATTATATAAATTACGACTTTAGTTTTGAATTAAGTTGATTAAAACGTGCCCCATTTATTGTTATGTTGAGGGTTTTACAGATTTTGCAATTGCTCTAGAAGTACGAGACCATAAAAAGGACTTTACTGTCACTCCACAAATAATTCAAGACATCATCTGTGAGGGAAAAGTGATGTTAAATTTTGACTTCCATTCCAAGCTTATGAAAGTCAAGCCAACACAAATTAGGCAATAAAAACGTCGTATTTGTCATAAACTCTGACTTTATTCCGTTGCCCCGAGATAACACAAAAACACTTGGATTTACTTGCTTGTTTATGCAAGAAATGCGGATAATAATTGTGCTCATGAAATTATTTCTAAGACATGAGAACTATGCATTTTAGGTACATAACATTAACTGAAGTTTATGCTTTGTTCATTACTTTTAAACGACGTCTGAAATATTCACTCAAAAAGATTTTTATGTGCAAGATAAGAAGATATTAAAACCAATTGGTTTCTGCAAATCATTAATTTCGTAACAGATGCAAACGTAGAACTTATAAAATAGGTATAAATAAACTATTCGTGGCAGTTTATTTACTTATGTGTACATTTATAAATGTCCTATTCGTGACTGCAATTTATCACCCAGTAAAATAAAATATTCTCTAAAAATTGAATTAAGCGCCTAAATTTTACGAGCGTGATATACTTCAGTCCTTTTATTTTATAGAAAAAACAACTGAAGAGCAATTCAAAGACGGCAAGTCAAGTCATAATTACTTTTAAGTGTTTTCACCGTTTCACGGGATGAAATTCTTGCCCATGATAAAAGTTTATGTCAATTAAAGAACGCACAAATTGTGAGGCTTACATAAAATGAGAGGTACTTAAATATTTTTATTCCATCATCAGAGCTTTTTGTCCAAATTGGCATGCTTTAAATCCAGAGCTATATATAGAAGAGAAAAAATAATAGAACTTGATGCTTGTTTTAAAAATGTATAAGAAACGTGCAAAAGGGATCCAACGCTTCGTAATATTGCGTTAAATTTTTATAAAGCACCAGACAGTCCGTTTCACTTTCACCACGGCCTACAAAAAATATGATGTCCAATAAATATTCAACGTGTTTACTGTAGAAGTTAGTTCATTAATGATTTCAAGTTTTGTTTTAATACTTCACCATTTAGGACTAGGTAATTAAATGTATCAATTATGAAGACCAAATAACGATTTTTGAAACTTTCCGGCGGCTTTGAGCCGCTTTACAAAGCTTACGTCTTCTTTAGAATAATTTATGCTTGTTCTTACGGGACTGCGACGGTTTAAAAATATGTTCCAGCTTCGTGTGACAGTTTTAAAATTTTCCTTACTAGCACTAAAGTTGTTTAAATCTCAAGGATTTGGACCAAACACCATACGAGTCGTGTAGCACATTCGGACAAGCAGCCAGATTTAAAATCGATATTTATGTCGTGTTTAATTAAGACGTAAAGCTCGTGCAGGAACGTCAATTTTTAGAAGAAAAGTGTCTTGCAATTAGCTGCAAATTAAAAACATTAAGCTAATTAGCTTTAATTAATGTCTGATTTAAAATAAAAGAAACAAGCTCGCGGCAACGGCGTCGACAGCGAGATAATTTTTCATGAAAATACTGCCTTTATTATTTCTTTATTAAAATTTAATTACGACCATCACGTCTTATTGATTAAACATTTTTTTATTGTAGCACTTACAAATGTTGAATTCAGCGGCATCTGAACCCTTTTAGGTTTATTAGGCCATAAAGACAAAATGGGGGTTACCATTTACATAAAATGTAAATTGTAACTGGGTCACGCATTATAAATATAATATGGTCACGCTTACTCCAGAAGATACAAACTTTAATTATGGAATTCTATTATTAAGCAAATCTAGCGTTTTTAATCATTAAAATGTGTTTTCTACACCTCATCTAGTTCCGTATTGATATTCCATAAACTTTAAGAACAGTTGTGTACCGATAAATTTCTCACAAAGCGGGCTCGACAGTAAATTTAAGGCTTTGCTTCCGGTCCACATACAATTGCACTATGGATTCGTTTCCTAAAATAGAACAAAATGTTTATTAAAAAACTGGTTTAATTGCTTTGGGGCCTCTGTATATAAAGTAATTCAAAGTATTATTAAAAGTTTACTTGTGTGAATTGGGTCGGAACTGCAGGAAATCTTCGCTTGAAGAATCAATACACGTCTTACTTTATTAAATTAAAGTTGAGTTCTATACACAAAGACTCGAGACATTGCAAAATATCACTTTAATCCTGGAAGCAGAACAGAGATTATGGCGAATGCGCCGGGTTAGATACTTCAGCAGATTCCTGAACGCGTATTCGAGTAATTGGTTAGCAATTACGTTCCAGCGCAAGATAAACGATATGTGAAGGCATAATACGAAAATGCTTTAAGGTTCTAAAGCGCGAACAATTAGCTTCTGACTTGATAATGTTTCTCTCATTATATTTAGCCACCTCGTTGGCGCATTATCCTGTTTTTCTTGCAGCAGCGAATTCGAAAAGTTTGTAACGTTGTTAACAAAAACACTTATCTAATCTGTTCTTCGGTAAACTTTCTTCGAGGATAATTGGAAATCTTGTAATTTACCAAACATTGGAAAAGTTTCGCTGATGACAAATGGAGGCGACTAGGAATAATCCCCGACAAAATAAATTGTGACAACATTAAACTTTAATGGCGTAATTGTCGCACAAAATATTACTTCAATATTTCGCGTCTGAATGAGAATTTTGTTTTACACGAACATCATTAGAATAGCGAAGGCGTTCCAACGAGGAATCCTCTGCGGCACAGAATGTTGTTCTTAGAAAGTAGAAAGTTTTGTCAAAATAACATTTGGATATCAAGATAGCAAACCTAAATAAATGGTTTGGTATAGTTATACGTTTATGTATATGTAAATTCTGCGTTGCGCTCTATTAGGCTCCCGCCCGCGCGCGTACATTAAATTTATGCGTTTTCTCTGAAATAATTCATATGGAGAACCCTTGTGCACCCGGTTTAAAATTGTTCTATTTATATCCTGTTCAAGAAAATCGTCGTTCGCCACAACGAGCATTAAATTTACTCCTGCGCTGGGGCACTTGCCACAACTGCAACTTGGTGCAATGATAAATTTCAACGAGGTATTTATAAAGTGGGGCAAATATATAGATGCTCTGTTGGTTGCAAGTTTAATTGGCATGTCTTCTCCAGTCCGGACTACTAAAGTAGCCCATTTAGAATTGACAAGCGAGGTTAACATTTTCTCAAAATCAGGTGGTTAAGTAAAAGGCTGCACTTTGGAAAATCGATGTACAATAGTAAAAAGCATCACGCAACAAAATACAAATCGCAAGAGTTCGTCAAAAATATCACTTTAAAAATATTACAGTTATACAACCCAAACCGCCGCGGTTGTCAATTGTAAGATTCCCAATCGATTGCTCCGCATTCAGGTCTTGTTAAAAAATACCACAATATATAATTGTGTGGACTTAGGCAGAAAGAATCTAGTTTCTAGAAATAACTTTGACACACTTGAGGCAAGCCAAATCGATTGCTTTTATTATTGAAAATTCAAGCATTGTTATTTCGGTAACAATGTGCTCAGGAAAAAAAAATTGGAGTGACCCTCGACGGACACACTTGACGACAGATTTGCGTCGTCAAAAAACAATTATAGTAATTGCGGGTTAACCAAAACGAACGTATGTCAAAATATTAATTAATCATTATATAAATAGGTTATTTACATACATACATATTGAACAACGGCGGCAAATCATTGCAGAAATGGCCCGACATTGATAGGGCCATTAGCGTAATTTGATTTAATCCCGACTTGGTTTACGGCGGCATTTTTCACGTATCCGCTGCCGCCCGCATTCCCGTTGCGTTGATTTGATACTCTGTACCTATGTAAAACCCGAACCATTGTTGCAGTCGAGATGAGAACAAGAAGGCGCTAAGCAGCAATGAGCCACGACGAAACAGCCAGCCTTCTGGTGGCCACCCCTTCCTTGACATCGGCCTCATCTCCGGTGAACTGCTCGAAACCGGTGCTGATGAGGCAGGAGTGCACCACGTTCTTGGTGTCGTCGCATCATCCGCAATTGTCCGTCTTCTCAGACAGCGAAGAAGATGGCTCTATCTGCTTGGAGGAGAACAGCACACGCTCTGTTCCCGACATCGAGCTTCACTGCAGGTAAGTCGCCTCATAAAGTGAAATATTAATCGAGCTCGTAAATACTTGGAGGCATCGCCCATTAAGATGTTTTATTAACTAGATTATGCTTCTATTCATCGCTGGTAGCACATTTCAATTGCGATTTACTTACTTAATTAGATAATATAAATTTATGAACTTGCTCATCTTATACCTTGTCTTGTGACTGGAAGCTTCCAAAACTGTCGCAATTTTGTGGATGTTGGACGAATTCTGTTAAAGTAAACAGTGCGATAAGTCAGGATAATATGATAATTGACCTAAAAATCGAAACGATAAGAAGGAATAGTGTTATATCCTAACTTATTGTTTCAGGTTAGACGTAAAAGGATGTAAACAAAATCTTTTATCCAATATCCCAACGAGAAACCGAAGCTCATCCAATGCATTTCAACTGGCTCCTTATACGTCACCAAGGAATATCCTGCTTGAGCGTCGAACATCTCAAACGCCAGCGTCGACCCTGAAGATAGTGAGATCGGTCTCTCGGGAAAGCGTTCGTTCCATCCACCACTGTACTTGCCCATGCCTTAATGCACCGGTAAGTCCGCTGCCTTGCAAATGAATGTTAAGCTAAACCGTACAACGTAGATAAATCATGCTAGTGCCTTGCCCATAACCTTTATGTAATCATATGTGCGTGCGCAACCTTCTACAAAATGACTAAGAGGGGGAAATAATTAATTGAAATCTCGGCTACCACACAAATCTTGTGGCTCGTCAACAGAGACAGGGTTTAACTGTAACTGTAAGTCGTTTTCTAGTTGGTAATCCTACCCAAAATCTAGTTAGTCTAGCGAACGTAGAGCTGCAGTAGCCGCTTATACAGTTCTCTGTTAAATTATTTTAGCAGATTAGCGAAAGGAGGTGAAGACTAATGCTAGCCTTCCTTAAAATTAATGGTGCTTCTACGTAAAATTACCCAGCTTTCGGAGCAGCTTTAAAGCATACAAAGAATTTTTTTTCGTATTCTGCTAGGTCATGAAATATTTCATCCAATCTTATAAAACAGGAAAAAAGCTTGTATATATAGGCGAAGCTTTTATTACAGTATTTTATTCATCATTTTTCACAAAGCGAGCGGCGGCGCCGATTAGGTAGAGCTCCGTCGAAACAGAAGTGTTTTTTTTACACAAGATGACAAGCCTTTATGCCTGCCTAGCATTCAAGGAAACCTTGACCGCACCTATCGGAGAAAGAACATAGGAATAAGTTTTCAATCACCGTAAAGCCATATCCTTACGGATTTCCATTTTCAGGAACTGAATCCAGGTCGACGAGTCTTGTAATATAGTATAAAGTTAAAATTAGTGTTTTTTCCGCTAGAACGACCGCTGACATGTAGGCCCTTACTCATGCTTTTGGCTTAAAACCAAGATATAGGCTGGCTCAAAAAACCACGCTGGTAAGGAACCGAAATTTTTTTGTGCTGGCAAACTGCCACTACAAATGCATAATTAAATTTTCCTGAATTATACTCGTCTTGGTGCTATCTTGCATTTTATTGGGGAAAACTGCAGTATCGGCAGTGTTTGCCTGCAGTCCGATTACGTTGCTTCCTGTCTGACAAATAACTATAATAACCGATAAACATCCGTAACCTAAGTAAAGCTTGTAAACAACTCGGGATACCATCAAAGCATATTGTTATATTTACTTTGTACAGGATTTTCTCCTGACAGGATTATTGATCACTAGGTTTTGTTCGGCAAGACCAGGATTTTGGACAGATATCTTATGTACCGAATGTAATTTGTGTATATCCTTTGAATTGAAAAATATGTTTTTGTGCTTCTTTTTAGCGTTGAACCATATCCTATTCTGTAATATTGCAAAGTCCCACGCAAGTAACACCTGATCCAGAAAATAGCTTTTAGTACCTATTATGCCTCGTAAATATTTTAGTAATCAGCCTACAAATAAGAACAAGCGAGAAACTCTATTATTTGAAGTGCGAACTAATGTTTACTCTATTAATTTAAAACGCTACTTGTGTATCTAGTCTAGAGAAAGACGTCTGCATTTCTAGAAAATTTAGACTTTCAGGATTGAACAACATTCCAGCACTGCTCCTAATTTAATATAGATGGAGAATAATTCCTTTAACCCAAACGTAAGGATTCTAGACTAATGTAGAATAAATAATAAATATGTGATATGCACGTTCTGTTCCTAATTCCATTTAACACTTGAGTACACGCACTTATTGCTTTAAACGGAAACTTAGGCAGCCCAAAGCCCATTCCAACTAATTAGGTTAGATCTCAAGTGGATTTGTTTTTGTTTCCTCATCCTCGCATCCGCCGTAGGTACCGGGTTTCGGATGGATGCCAACAGAACATCCCGCTCGAATAAATATCAATATGCATATGTTATTAATGGCTTGAATTCCTAGATCGTCCGATGTGTTGCATCGAGAGTGTACCTACTCGTTGTGTTTGTCTGTGGTTGTGTATGTGTCCCCCAGCAACCAATTCCACAAAACGAATTTGGTGTGTTAGATAAGAGCGCCCCCTCCTAATCTCAGCCCTGGTTGGTGTACTTTCCAGGTGTCGTGCAGTTCTTGCCCTGTAGCCCCGCAAACCTTCCTGAATGCAATGCCCGCCTCGAGAATAATCCGACAAAGTTCCCAGCCCGAAGCCTCCGCCATGCCGTGTTGCAGCGCGAGTTGTGGCGTGCACGCCGCTTCCACCTCGTTGAGGCAGCTCCGCGATCATCCTGACGCGGGGGGCATCGCTGGAATAGCGGCGGACTCGCTCCGCATCAATGGGGCTATGCGTAACTTTCGTCAGGTTGGTATGCTTCAACCCCCACTCAGGGTTATATGCCGCACAAGCGCAGAAGCGCCTTTGTGAGCGGGCTGAAGCAGCGCACCGTCAAAAGACTGTCTAAACGGAAGCAAGAATATTTTAAATTCCGCACAAAGCCATAGCTTCCGTTCGTTTGTATGTGTGTTCTATTTCTATCAAATTTAATTACCTTATATAGACGCTTCTCGAGCTGCTATGCGGAATATAATTGTTTAGTAACATAACTCTATCTTGCTGTGTACTAGATGTCGTAAAATCAATATGACCTCAAGAAATTGCTAGACTAGAGCGTTTGTTATTTAAAATGCTAGACTAAAAGAGCATCTAATGAAGGTGCTAGCACAAAAACAATCATGCTGCACAACATTTCTGGAATCTTCTAATGTGTGCAAATATCTCGTCCAGACATATAAAAATATACACCCATTGTCTTGTGTTTTGGAATAGTTTAGACAACCGACGCCTATTCACCTAGCTTTCCATTCGAGGAAACTCGAAGGAGGAATCTGAATTTTAAATTAGTTCATAGACAAAAACAATTGGAATAATAAATCAAGAACAAAAAAGCTCCTCTGTTATAAATTTTAAAATAGCATTAGTAATGCCGCTGGCAGAGGTCTCACACAAATAATCGAAATATATAAACCTAATTAATAAGTTCAGTTAGGCGTACATAGCGTGCGTCCCGTTTAATTAGCTTTATAAATTCAACTCTTCATGCGTCGTGCGAAACGTTTTTTAACACCCAGGTGCAAAGAAAACGTGAATTGCGTACAAAATAGAGTACTAAGATTTATAGGGATGGAAGGCGCCACCGGGCGCATTCGCCATATTCTCGCTCGAGAAGCCCAGTGTTTTTAACTCCTTTGTAAACAAATTAACGCTCAAAATCGATAAGAGTTTAAATGTATGTCCTATAGCGGTATTGATGTCGTGTATTCTCAACATATGTACTTTTTTAAAACATTTTAAACGAAATTGGGCCGCATTATAGATACTTTTTAGCCCAAAGTCATAACAGTTTCATTTTAAAATCTTTTTAGATTGTTTTTTGTAGCGTGAAATTTGAGAGATAAGGCCCAAAAAACAAAGGTTACGAGCAGTGTTATTTTTATATCTTTTTCTTGATCGTGTTTGTTTTTATATGGTTTGCAGGAGAATGTTAGGACACATACAAACACCGGAATCTATGGATAAGTCGAAGCACTGCACGAATGCAAATATTGTATCAATACACATTGAAATTAGTCCCAATATGCTTGAATAATTGTACATTAACTTTGTATAACCTAATCGATGTAAACCTACATACGTATTTAAGCACTTAGTGTTTGTTTTTCTATTTTCTTCTTTCTCTCTTCCACTGTCTTCTAATGTTTTCTATTTACTGGTCCGATTAGGACCAGCCTGTATGGTATTGTATTATGCATCCCAGTCACGTTTACGACTCGTAAACAGTAACGAAGAGTGAACATTCTAAAAATATTAAAATAAATTCATAATTCAACAAAGTCGTTAAATTTTAATAAACAAATTACACCAAACTTAAATATTTAGACAGGCCAGTTTAAAAACAAACAAGCGTGTATTTTTTGCGACGGGCTACAATCCAATACATCTTTGATGTATTGAAGTAGGGAAACAAATTACAAAACCTTGTCAGGATAAATTGTCAAGCTGTGAAGTAAATTTAACCCACCTAGGGGTGTTGTTACAAGAACTGAATGGCCATTTTTGGAACGACTGTGTAGCAGATAAAACTGCAAAGAGCACAAAAAACGTTAGATGGTGGCGTGTCAGCACAACGTTCAAATGTGTCTTTTCTCATGACATGATAATCAGGCTAATCGTTTACCACCATAAAAGTCGCATTAATGCCTTTTTGCGAAGCGGGCGGACCGTTGTAATTTAGAACCAAAGGGAGGCTGAAATGCTAAAATTACAAAGTTAATAGTTCTTTTATTTGAAATACCCAAAACCTTTAATGCGAGAATAATTTGTCTGATGCTGGCCAACAACGAAATTAATAGTTAATTCGGGTTTTGTGCCTTTTGGCCTGCCGGCCGGACAGAGATTTAAATTAATGAATTCGTCGAGGAATTCGTTAAAGAACAAGTTAAAATTTGCGTGATGAGTTCAAAATGTCAGAAACATAAATAATATTAATTACACCTTTTGAAAATGTAACTCTTTGCAGTATGTTATTATACCTTAAAAGCAAACAGAAAGTCGCATCAAACTTTGAAATTGCTTCTTGCTAGCGTTAAAATGCACAGTTATTAACATAAACTTTGAATATCGCTCGAATGCTCAGTGTAGCAAAAATATACCATTGTGAAACTTTTATCAAATATTGTTTTGTTACGAAAATAAAATCTTACTTACACTTGATTAGTTTGGCAAAAGGAACACGACACGACAAAATATGTATCGCATATTTTTTAGCTGGTTTTATCAAAATTGAGTATCAATATAAATCATGCGACCCTCTCGCAATGCAGAAGCCAGCTTTTGTATAATTCGCTGTAATTATTTTTCTTTATCTTGTTAAGGCTTCCAAAACAAAGCCAGTTAATTAAAATAACCGCACAAAAGATTATAAAAGTCTTTTTTTCCATTTTGCCTTGACTTAATAACTTGTTTTAATGCACTCAAACATTCGTCATGATTCATTCTCATTGTTAACTTGATTTCTTTGGGGTGCTACTTTTATTTTTGTTTGAATTTAAAATTCAGAGCGTAACGTCAAGAAATATGAACATCACAACCTCATTATTTTCATCATTAATAGTTTTAAAACTCGTTTCAAATTACGGATTTAATTAAAGTTTATAGGTCATTATTTAAGGGTGTAGCGCGCCAATTATTGACCCCCATATCATTTTTTAATCACCTTAATTTATGCTTATGTGGATGCGCTTATAGAGCGTAGATGCTTGTTATTCTAGTGGCTTTCACAAACCAGCAAAACGTGGGCGCCCCACACCTAACACCAAGGGACGCTCTGTATTTATCCCATTAACATATTCACACACACAAGCTTACAAACAAAAAAAACGTACAAAAAAGGTATTGGTAAGGCTTCTTTGCAGCTCCGCAAGCCAGTCTCAACAATATCCATACCGGGAGCGGTAAAAAACTCAAGTCGGGACTCCAATGGTCCCAGGATACAGCAAGAGGATTCTGGAGTGCCACTCGTCAGTCACGTTGAGTATCCTAGGTTTATGGATGAGAGGGGCCTTGGCGGAACTGACGTCTATAAAAACCCGTCGTCGGGGAGCCTAAAACACAAGCCTAATGTCGGTTATAGGTATGTATTTACAACCACGAAATTAAATTTGATGTCAAAATATGTCCAAGCAACGAAGCGCACATGACATAATTGTAACTCTGCTAAACATGTGTTTATTTAAAAACGTTAACAAACAGGTAACGATTAATGAAAATATAGTCATTCATAATTAAATATGTTGTTGATTAATTAAATCAAAACACGTTTAATTTTAATAGTTTTTTAATTAATAAAACTGCTAAGTTGTTCCAAGCATTGTAAATCAATAAAACGGCCATGTATATGAATATTTAATCCTTATTTAGTAAGACCATTAAATTTCGATCAGGATTTAAGATTTTATATATACCTAAAAATAGTCGCGTTTCAAAATTGTAAAGCCACTTGCTTTGCATTGCTGAATCCTTCGAATTGAAACAGAAGTGAAAATAGTTTTTTTGGTGTCGATTTTAACCTACTTTCGAGTCATACTAAAGAAAGCCGTAAGACCCTCATTGTCTTCTTGTTTAAATATTCACGTTACTTTCGAGGGTAAATAATTAAAATTTATATTCGTGCAGTTCGCGGCGTTTTGCCGCAGATAGCTAGGTTATATAAACATTTTTAAATTATTCTTGCGCCCTGAATAATATTGTAATATGACTCTAAATTAACAATGCTATAGTCGCCATAACAAAGTTTACTCGAGTCCCAATGGTCCTTCTTGCTGACTCTAGTGAATTCAACACGATTTTGTAGTAGACGCGCATGAAAATTTAATTTTTTATCTACATGTTTTCATCTGGGCCGTAAAGAGAAATAGAGTATGTTGAAATTTGCATTATTTATTCCTGCGGTATGCATCAAGCCAGCTCGGGTAGAAGCACGGAATTATTTGAGCACCGAAACGAAAAGATCTAGTCACGAGAACATCTAGCCTAGGCTATAGAATTTTTTTAAATGGATTAGTATTTAATGTCTGCTAGTTTTGGATCGCTTCGGATCATCTGCTTCTTGTCAAATATTTGGTAACTAGGTCAACGCCACTAATTCGCGTCAAAAATTACGCCAATACCGAGAGTGTTTTGTGTCGCTCTAATCTTGACTGGCATTTTCTGGCCTGCCTCATTCCCTGATTAACGAAGCTGAAGGAGGATAAAGCTTAATTAAGCTTGATTTCGGAAACTGCCACCACAGCAAGGTTAATCAAAACTTAAAATATTCATAAGATATCACCAGGGAAGCGCGCGTATACCTAGATTTGCGCCTAGACATGATTATGTAATGCCGTTAATATATTGGATAATGACGTGTTAGTGAATGAAATTATTATAGGCAAGATAATGCGTCCATCAACATGTAGCTATACCACAATGCTTCGCTAAAACAAAATGATAATGCAGTTACCATCAAATATCAATATTTTCATTTCATGTCATAAACTTTATGATTATCCGCTACTAAAATAGTTATGACTTTTTTGTCTTGTATATGATGCAATATAGAACAATATACATTTTGCAGGTTAGGACGGCGCAAAGCGCTATTTGAAAAAAGGAAACGAATTAGTGATTACGCTCTAGTGATGGGCATGTTCGGTATTATTGTTATGGTTATTGAGAATGAACTTTCAAGTGCTGGAGTTTATCGCAAAGTAAGACTCCTGATGGTTGCTCAATATAAAATTCATTAACGTGCTTCCTTTCAGGATGAATTTTACTCAATTGCGCTCAAAACTTTAATATCTGTTTCGACTGTGATCTTACTGGGCCTCATTGTGGCCTACCATGCTTTAGAAGTGCAGGTAAGATCGGCTAATCTTGTTTCTGATGAATATTTTAATAGTCGGAATGAAGTTCATGAATGATTAAAGCCCCTGGCTACGGATTTTATCTGGCAATGATGTATGTTCGTTGTTGCAGCTCTTTATGATAGATAACTGCGCCGATGATTGGCGTATTGCAATGACATGGCAGAGGATAAGCCAAATCACGATGGAACTTGTGATATGTGCCGTGCACCCGATTCCGGGCCACTATAGATTCGTGTGGACTACAAAACTCGCGAACAGTAAAACTGGGGGCATCGGGTCCAAGTGCGTTCCCTACGACGTGCCCTTGTCTTTGCCTATGTTCCTCCGGCTCTACCTAATCTGTCGCGTAATGTTGTTACATAGTAAATTATTCACTGACGCCTCGTCGCGTAGCATAGGTGCTTTAAATCGTATTAATTTTAACACGCGGTTCGTTCTAAAAACTCTCATGACCATTTGTCCTGGGACGGTCCTGCTCGTCTTTATGGTCTCGCTGTGGATCATCGCTAGTTGGACGCTGCGCCAATGCGAACGGTAAGCACCACCAACTTCGGCTCATTGTTCAAATACTTTAAATCAAAATAACGTTGTTGATTGAATTCTTCAGCTCAACTCCAACTAAAAGTTCATTTCACTAGGGATCACTGACATAAACTTGCAAACTTTTAACGATTTGATATCACCGACCGTTTTTTTGTGTAGGTTTCATGACGAGGAGCACGCCAACTTGCTGAACGCAATGTGGCTCATAGCAATAACATTCCTGAGTGTCGGCTTTGGGGACATTGTCCCCAATACCTACTGTGGACGGGGCATCGCCGTCAGCACAGGGATTATGGTAAGTCGCATTAGGTATACGCGACGAATTTCTAGGTATTCGTCATATTTTAGGGTGCAGGGTGCACCGCTCTTCTAGTGGCTGTCGTGTCACGAAAACTCGAGTTGACTCGTGCGGAAAAACATGTACATAACTTCATGATGGACACTCAACTAACCAAGAGGCTGAAAAACGCGGCGGCAAACGTTTTGAGGGAGACATGGCTGATTTACAAGCACACAAGGCTAGTGAAACGCGTCAATCCTGGACGAGTGCGGACGCACCAACGCAAATTCCTGCTGGCTATATACGCGTAAGCCTTGATCTTTCGCTACAAGAAACCCAAAGCTGATAAACATGTTTCAGGTTGCGTAAGGTCAAGATGGATCAAAGAAAGCTAATGGACAACGCAAACACCATAACCGACATGGCAAAGGTACTTTGATGTTTTGTGTTGTCAGAAAACTGTATTACTTGTTTCTAGACGCAAAACACCGTTTACGAAATCGTCTCGGACATGAGCACGCGTCAGGACACGTTGGACGATCGGCTTACCACAATGGAAGACAAGTTAATCGAACTGCGTGAACAACTAGAATTACTTCCTGGGAGAATCGCAGACAAAATGCAGGGCCAGGTGCGTCCTAGATGTTGTGGCTAGTGTGTTAGAACTGTTCTAAAGAGTTTTGTTTAGGATCAAAGGCGAAACTTCTTGCACCCCGAGTCGGCGGTGGGTCTTCAGCAGGCTCGCAGCGTGCCGCCTGGCTGTCCTTGGCCAGGCCCCGCGCCGCCAGTTCCTCCCGCAAAGCCTCCGACTAGTCTTGTCTCAAATGGACAAAGCTGATTCTCCCAAAGTCAACTTCAACTTCAAACAGTATTTTTAGATGTATATAGTTTTATCCTGTAATATATTGCTTTTACTTTTTCAGTGTCAAAACGCAATACCTTGTGCAATAGATCAAATACTAAGTTTTCTATATTTCTAACTGTTTTGGACTGAGGGTGCTTCACTTAGGGGTGAAGTGAAGTAAGGGGTGTTAGCCTGACGCCAATCAAACGACCATTTAACGTAATATTGCCAAGTAGCTACCTAACTAATAGTCGAAATGTAAAAACTGTCACTTAAATAGTCCTAGTGCCTAGAACACATTGTGAATGTGACTGTCGAGCTAATCTTGGTTATTTAGTAGACGATGACTGCACAATATTAAATTGTTGATGATTCAGTATTATTTTCATATCCTTAAGTCTTAAGTCTTAAGTTAATCCTGTTTGAGTTGTAGACAATGTTACCTAGGTAGTATAATTAGTTAACAAATATGCAACAAAATACTGAAGCCCTGACGTTGTTTGTTATTACTAGTCAATATTATTTAATGTTACATACGGCTTTGGTATTTTGATAGTTAAGTAACGGCACACTGTATTTGTGTAATAATAGAAGCGTGAAATATACTCAAGTTTCATGAGCCTTTACTGCTTAAAAAAAACTAAATAAATATAAAAAACCTTGTATAATTTGCGCGCTAATTTTTCGATGAGAAGTGCCAAATTTTTGATTCTTCCATTACCTGCGAAATTAAACAAATTCAGTGAGAAAAATGACCAATAGATTGCATAAGTATAAACGCGGACCTACATGGGCCTATTAAAAAAACCTAATTGCCTTTCTAAAATGACTTTTGAGTACATTTCCCGCATCTTGGAGTAATAATACATAAATACGCTTTGATCGCATATTAGATGCGATACTTCCACTATAAGTCTAGGCTAATTTTTGGAACGATAAGAACCAGAGTTTTTAGTGAGAGATGTTTGGGAACCTATTATGTCGAAGAAATGGTTTATATTACCTATATAGTGGTTAATCTGGTGTGATAATGTATGGTGCACTTTAAGCATTATATTCAGAGGTCCAAATTGTTAAACTGTTAGAGTTTTCTGCAATTTCACAAATTTTATAAGCATATATATTAATAATATACCCTAATAATATACAAAAAACATATATCTGCATAGTTAGTCTGTTTTAAATTTCTTAGCGTTATATATTTTCAAAATGCATTTTCATGTTACCAACGAATAAACAATTAGTTTCTTAGATACATTGAGCTTTTATTTTGCCCAAATATGCTACCACGTTTAACAGAATTCCTGAAATAACACAAATATTTGAATAATTTAAATCTTGCTTCTTCTAATTAAATTCCTACTAAACGTGGGCGCCTTTATAATATTTAATACATCACAATTATACTTCAAGAGGTAAAGAGTAAAAATTGACATAGGTAAAAATATCACATTCAGTAATAAACAGCCCCGTAAAATGTGCAAAAACTAGATTTACATTTTTAAGGGTCCAACACTTAGAAAGTTAAATACTATTTAAATACTTAAAACATACTGTGTACAAAAAATAATTTGCACCGCGCTTTTAATAATGCTGTTCATCCATTTAAAAACAGTTCCTTTTGTCTTAAATCTAACTAAATATGCGATGTGTCTATCCGAATTAAAGCTTGATTTCATCTAATCGATGTATTTCTTGTTTGCGAACCAGTTCGAGAAACAGCCCGTGAATAACTCCCATGTCTATTCAAGTGATCAAAATCCGTAGCGCAACAAAGCGCCGATTTAAAACTGTCGCGAAAACTCTTCGACATGAAACCGTAGATTATTGGATTGATGCAACTACAACAAAAACGTTAGACATAGTTTTATTTTGATTTGCGGTAAAATACCTGTTAAAATACGCCATGACGTGGAAGAAGGACAGCATATATTTGCGAAAACCAAACCGCATCGTTTCGAGCACTTCGTAGGACGTCAGCGTGTTGTCAATTAGAAGTGGCGCCCAACACAAGGCAAAGACTATGATGACGGCTATTAACATGCAAACGACTTGCTTGACCATGTGCGTATCCGTACGGTTCTTGCCGTATTTTATGGTGGAGCGCTTCACATCGCCGAGCTGGAAGGTTTCCACCAGTTTTCCGTTCTTTTCCACCGATCTGCTGCGGTTCAACCTATAAAAACCACTTTATTCGATGCGATCTTTAAGGTTTGGTTGTAACTTACGCGTTTTTGGACGTCATTTCATGCCGACGCTCCATCACGTTCCATATTTCCTTGCATATGAAGAAGTAGGAAAATGCCATAATGGAACAAGGTCCGATTAGGATTAAACAGAGCATATAGATCTCGTGGAATTGCCACAATTGTCGGTCATCCCAGTTCCTAACGCACCAATAATACTGATTGTGCGTCCCGACTGCTAAATGAGTCTGGAATAATGTAAACAGGAAGTAGATCCTATTCAAAGAGTTGTTTACTATTACCTGAACCAGAATGGTAGGAACGGCGAGGACAAAAGCTAGCACCCAAATAACGATAATTATTCTTTTGGCTTGGCTTATCGTGCAGATGTATTTGGCTCTCATTGGATGGACGATTGCGTAATACCTACGGAATTAAATCATGCCTCAAAAAGGGGTTTGGTGGTATTGAATCAGCGCAAAAATATGCATACCGACTGCAACAATTACGATAATAAGGTCATCAATAAATGGACGTATAATCAGTTGTTTGGCAATTAATGATTCGCGCAATGCAGGCAAAAATATGTACCCATCTGTTGGACGTTGGATAATCCCATATTAAGAAGCTTTTACTTAAAATTGATTGAGCTGTAGTATTTTTTTTTTGAGGCGTTAGAACAGTTTTATAAAAATCAGAGACATAAAAAATTGTACATTTTTAGAACTGGACCAACTTTAAAAATTTCTAAAAAAAAACAAGAGCACTTGGAAAAAAACCACTTGCAGATTTGGTTTGTACGCCTTATAATAAACCTTAAAACACAGTTTCAGGCAATTTTATTTTTTCAAAATTTACCTCATTTTTAACTAAGGGGTAAAGGTCCAAATTTTCTCAGTTTTTAAATTGTCACGACCACAAATAATTTTTGCTACCAATGAATGCCATCAATGCTTATGCAAACTGGGCTGCTGAATCCGAATCTGGCACTTAAATAGTTCTAACGTTTATAGTTTTATTGCTACGAGCTTTTTAATGCAACTTTAAGCGCGACACCTAATTTTTTTCAAAGTACTCTAATTTCCAAAAAAAAATTTTTAGAAAAAATTAAAATGCAGATTTGTATTTTGTACTCTAAAAGCAATTTACAAAAAAAGTTTCATTGAAGTCAGCGCGAAAAAAATTTTTGCTAAGCATTTTTGGAAATTTTTATGATTTGACCAACTTTGAAAATTTCTAAAAAGAAAACAAAAGCACTTGGAAAAAAACCGATTGCAGATTAGGTTTGTACGGCTTCTAATTAACCTAAAAACACAGTTTCAGGCAATTTTATTTTTTCAAAATTTACCTCATTTTTAACTAAGGGGTAAGGGTCCAAATATTCTCAGTTTTTAAATTGTCACGGCCACAAATAATTTTTGCTACCAATGAATGCCATTAATGCTTATGCAACATGGGCTGCTGAATCCGAATCTGGCACTTAAATAGTTCCAACGTTTATAGTTTTATTGCTACGAGCTTTTGAATGTAACTTTAAACGCGACACCTGATTTTTTTCAAAGTACTCTAATTTCCAAAAAAAAATTTTTACAAAAAATTAAAATGCAGATTTGTATTCTGTACTCTAAAAGCAATTTACAAAACAAGTTTCATTGAAGTCAGCGCGAAAAAAAATTTTGCTAAGGATTTTTGGAAATTTTTATAATTTGGCCAATTTTGAAAATTTCTAAAAAAAAAACAAAAGCACATGTAAAAAAACCGATTGCAGATTTGGTTTGTACGGTTTCTAATTAACCTAAAAACACAGTTTCAGGCATTTTATTTTTTTCAAAATTTACCTCATTTTTAACTAAGGGGTAAGGGTCCAAATATTCTCAGTTTTTAAATTGCCACGGCCACAAATAATTTTTGCTACCGATGAATGCCATCAATGCTTATGCAAACTGAGCTGCTGAATCCGAATCTGGCACTTAAATATTTCCACCGTTTATAGTTTTATTGCTACGAGCTTTTGAATGCAACTTTAAACGCGACACTTGATTTTTTTCAAAGTGCTCTAATTTCCAGAATTTTTTTTTTAGAAAAAATTAAAATGCAGGTTTGTGTTCTGTGCTCTAAAAGTTATTTACAAGATAAGTTTTATTGAAATCAGAGACAAAAAAAAACAGACGATTTGCATATTTTTGTATCTCGCGAAATTTTTCTTTTGGACTTACCGCTCTATGCTAATCGCTGTCAGGGTTAAAACTGAGCAAATAGCGGAAACGCTTTGCATGTAATAAACGCTCTTGCAGACAAAACCGCCCATGATCCAGGTGTAAGAAAATAATTTGGCTACCTAAAACATATTTATAATGATTTATAATTTTTTTGTTGCCGTAATGAGTAAGTGCAAAAGTTCCGATAAACAAACAGTCATCCCTATCTAAACAACTTATTTTTAGAAGCTTTCAACTCGGCATACTACCTCAATGTTTTAATATTTATTACAATTCCATATCAATAATGATGTACAATAAATTTTTTAACTGGCACCCGACCACTTAACTAAAAGCAACTTTCGATAAATCGAATATAAAAATTGATGCGTTTTAAGAAAATAAACTGGGAGTCAGAATTGTATAAATATTTTCAATGTGCAAATCAATCTTAATAAAACGAAATTTTTGCTATAATTATGTCCTATCAGTGACCTCTTGCTACATAGTTCTGGCACCCACACAATTCAGTAAAAAATATTTTATTTTATTTAGTGTTTCGAAACGTATAGTATCAGTTAAGATAAAGAAGCGTTACGAAATCTAAACACATACACCTTAAGCCGTTTGAAATTGGGTATTAGGGCCTAAATATTAAACAAACGTTAGGTTGATTAAATACAGTGATAGGTTCGAATTATAATTATCTACCACAGAAGCATGATAAAAATGCTTTTATTGAAAGCATATGGTTATTGGTGATATGTTAAACTGTTTACTCATACAGATTGCTTTAAGCCCAGCTACAAATTTAGCATTTTTGGACAGGTTTTCTGTTTTCTAGGAATTACTTTATGAATACTTTTTAATCACCAATTATTTTTTTTATTAAATAGGAAAATCTTACTTTATCAAAATTATTTTCTAAGCAATAAAAACGTAAAATATGTTTGACGCGGACCTAAACAAAAATAAACTTGATACAATTAATGTTGTTTTAAGTTTTCAGTAAAATTAAGCTTTTACCAAATTCCATTGTTATAAAGACTTTACTTTGTTTTTAAGACTTTTACAAAAAAAATGCTGCAACCAGAAATATAATAAATTTAAAAATAAACAAAGCAACACGCAACAGGGTTTATTTAATTTCCTATGCTATGATTTATGTTGTATGGTTTTGCTAAATTAACACATTATCTAAAGTAATTTTTTTATTGTAGCAAAATACGAAATATTTCAAATTTTTCAAGAATTAACGTACTTACCCTAACCGGAATGCAAATAATAATAAGAAGAAGATCAGAGCAAGCCAAGCTGGACAAAAACAGGTTGGTCACACTTTTCATTCTTCGGTAACGGAACGTCGTGAAAATAATCAGACAGTTTCCGGTTAAGCCCAATACAAAAGTAAACCCGTAAACAATAACAGTTGGAACTAACTCGTTCCAATCAAAAGTCGCCCATGTTTCTTCTTTATTGGAAATGTAGTTGTTATATTCCACTTCGGAAATATTGTCATAGTCCTCCATGTTCGCTAATAAATTTGCAATATTAATTAAGTTTATGACCGGCTTTCAATGTTAATCGAAGCTACTTCATTTCGAGCGAATAATCTATAATATTAAACACAATTTGAAATAGCAACAGCTGTTTTGATAACTTTTTTTGTTGCTTGTCCATTTAGGCGTGAAATTTTTCGCATTAAGCGTTTTTCTGAGCCAGTAAATATTTGCTCATTTTTTAACATTGATCCACAAAAATAAGATTATATGGGGGGTAAATAACTTCTACCTAAGATAACTTTAGGTGGAATAACAGTTTAATTAACGACGCTTTGGTGATAAGAAAAGAATTTTATGCATTCTCAACGCGATGAGTCAATAATATTTTTTTTATTGTGTTTTATGTTAAATCATTAAAAACATTTATTTACTTAACATACATGCGTATGTTAAAATTAGTTTAATTAGCCTACCTATGATTAGAATTTATTGTTTCATTATTCAGAATATATTTTACTAAACTTTGTAATTAGCTTGAAACTAGAAGTGTTTTTGACATTTAGGAAGCGCCTATACACAGCTAAGGAACATGTATTATTATTTACCACCAAATTTGCAAAACGGCGCTTGAAGTTCACACAAAGCACTTCTTTATTAGAGCGTTTGATTTGAATTGGCTTGGGAGTTAGATGCGATACGCGTCTTGACGCTAGGCGACGCTGAAATCTCGTAAATGTGCGGCGCGGCGCTTCCACCAATTTTCACCAAACTTTGTTGCCCAACGACTGACTAAATGGTCCAAAGCTACATCCAATAAAAAAATACGCCCACCGTTAAAAAGGCTTGAATTACCAAAGTTCCATTATCTGTTATACCCAATTAAAAAATAAATATAGATTTGCTAAATTGCTAGAAAGACTGTGTCCGCAATGATAATGGCAATTTTTGCCAGCTAGCATCTTACGTTATTCATTAATTACAAGATAACGTTATGCTAAATAGTAATTTTGTATCTATGAGAAAATTTATGAATGCAAAACGTAAAATAAAAAAAATGCGCTGATGGACAATTTTTTCCCTATAAATGATTACGGCTGATTCGGTTAGAGCACACTTCTTCGCTGATTCTCAAGTGAATAGGTCCAAGATGTGGTCAAAAATTCTTTTGTGTTGCCTCGGTAAGTATTTCTTCCTTATAAAATATGTCATTTAATATCATTCTCACAACTTAAAACTTATGTGGTGCCTTGTTTATAGTCGGCGTAGCTTTCGCCTCCAACGCCGGATGGAAAGACAACACTGAGTACGTCTACCAAATCCGTGGTCGTACCCTATCCAGTCTCCACGATGTAGCCCAAGAATACTCTGGAATGCTCATGAAGGCCAAACTCGTCGTTCAACCAAGATCCGAAGGTGAGCTCTACGCCAGAATCATCGATGCCCAATACGGACAAATCCACGCTCACCTCAGCGAAGGATGGAACACTCCCATCGCTGATTCCCAAATCACCTACAAGCAACTTCCCATCACTGAGAAGCCTTTCAAACTTGTTATGGAACAAGGAGTCATTCGCGACCTTATCGTCGATGAATCCGTTGCCGAATGGGAAGCCAACATCATCAAGTCCATCGTGAGCCAAATGCAATTGGACACCAAAGCCCAAAACTTGGTCGAAAGCCGCATGAACTCCCTCCCCACTGAGGATTCCAACACTGCCGTTTTCAAAACCTTGGAAGACACCGTCACTGGCATCTCTGAGACTTTGTACGAAATCCACCCAATGCCCGAGTACGTTCTCCAATCCAAACCCTGGTTGGCTCCTTTCCCTCATCTCAAAGGCGATGGACAAATCCTCGAAATCGTCAAGAGCAAGAACTTCTCCCGCCACGAAGAACTCCCCAGCTACTACTTTGGTCTCTCTGGAATCAAACACGACGAACCCAGCACCAACAAGGTTGGAGACTTCTTGACCAGAACCTCCATGGGTCACGCCATCATCACTGGAAACTTGAACCGTTATACCATTCAACACTCCATGACTGTTAACAAGATTATCGTTAGCCCCACCATGAACAACCAACAAAAGGGATCCGTCACTTCTTTGTTAAACATCACTTTGGAAATTGCTCAACCCATCGAAAGACAATTCGAAGAATTATCTCGTCCTGTATCCTTGGGAAACTTGGTCTACAGATTCAGCAAACAATCCACCAGCGACAACAAAGTCCGTCCCGGTAAGCAATTCCGTCTCGAAGAATTCACCACTGAATCCAACGAAGTTAACTCCAACGAACAAAGATTGAACTCCATTGGTGCTGGTAGATTTCGCCGCTCCTTGAAACAACAAGTCGACTCCGTTTCCTCTGAGGAATTCTGGCAACAAGATGAACCCAAAATGGACAAGGCTCCCCTTTCTCCTTTCTTGCCCTTCACCATGGGCTACCAAGGCAGACCTGTCAAATACTCCGAACAAGTTAAAATCATCGAAGCCGTCCAAAAGCTCGCTCAACAAATCGGCCAAGACCTTGAACAACCCGAAGACATGGAAAAGAAGAACACCTTAGCCAGATTCGTCTTGATGTCTTCTCTTGTCCGCACCATGGACGAACAAGAACTCAGACAAGCCAGCGCTGGTTTGTACACCAAAGAAGAAGCCAAACGCTTTGCTTGGATCGTCTTCCGTGACTCCGTTGCCCAATCTGGAACCGGACCCGCTTTCCTCACCATCAGAGAATGGATCGAAACCAAGAAAATCCAACACCACGAAGCCGCCGAAGTTTTTGAAACTTTGACCCACTGCGTTCGCCAACCCACTGAAGAATACATCCGTGCTGTTTACGCTTTGATCTCCAAGGATGTTGTCTTGAAACAACGCGTTTTAAACGAAACTGCTCTTTTGTCCTTCAGCGACTTGATCCGCAGAGTCTACGTCGACATCCGTGCTTCTCACACTGAATACCCCGTCCACAGCTTCGGAAAATTCGCCACCAAGGAAGGACAAGCCTTCCTCAGAGAAGAATACATTCCTTTCTTGGCCAAGAACCTCCGTGCAGCCATCCACGAAGCTGATTCTCACAGAATCCATGTCTACATCCGTGCTCTTGGAAATGTTGCCCATCGCGAAATCCTTGCCATCTTCAAGCCCTACTTGGAAGGTGACAAACAATGCTCCCAATTCCAACGTATGTTGATGGTCGTCGCCATGGACAAACTCGTCAAGGTTGAACCTAAAGTTGCCCGCTCCGTCTTGTACAAGATCTACCAAAACGCTGGAGAACTCCAAGAAATCAGAACTGCTGCCGTTTACCAATTGATGCGCACTAGCCCACCCACTGACATGCTCCAACGCATGGCTGAATACACCCACGAAGATGCCAGCGAATACGTCAACGCTGCTGTCAAATCATCCATCGAAAACTTCGCCCAACTTCAAGGCAAAGAATTCAACCAAATCCGTTCTTCCGCCCAAGCCGCTCAACCTCTTCTTACCAAGAAGTTTTACGGAATCCAATTCCCAGTCAACCATCTTCGCGACTACGTCGAAAGAGAAATGAACGTCTACTACAAACAAACCGTCCAAAGCATTGTCAGTGAAGAATCTCTTATTCCCTCTGGATTGAAATACGCTCTCCGCAGCAAGGTTGGAGGTTTCGAACGTCAACTCGTCAACGTCCAAGGAATGCTCTCCAGCATTGATGAACTCGTCAACGTTTTGGAACAACAAACCGAATTCTACCACAAGCAACAAGAACGCAAGCAAACCGAATCCCACCAATGGTCCAGCAGCAAAATCGCCGATCTCTTGAACATGAAGCCCGAACAACGCGAACAACTCGAAGGAAACTTGTACCTTCACATGGGAAGTCTTCACAGACTCTGGTCTTTCGACAACCAATCCATTGAGCTTATTCCCGAGGTTCTCCGTGAGCTCGAAGAAACCTTGAAATCCGGCAAAAACTTCCACTACACCAAGTTGAGCAACCACGGTGAATACGCCATGGCTTTCCCCACTGAAACTGGTCTCCCCTTCATGTATACCTTCGACACTCCTCTTGTTGTCAAGATTGAAGGCAAGATCAACGCTGAAGCCCAACCCCAAATCACCTCCGGCAAGCGTATTGCTCTTCCTGAGGAATTGAAGGCCACCACTGAACTTAACGCTGTCGTTTACGCCAAGACCCAAACCAAAATTGGATTCGTCACTCCCTTCGACCACCAAGAATACGCCGCTGGTTACGACAAGTCCATCCAAATCAATGTCCCTCTTCGCTCCAAAATCAACATTAACCTTAAGAACATGGAAGTTATCGCTGAAGTTGAAGCTCTTGAACCCAAGAAGTCCACCCCCGTTCTTCGTTTCGGAAGCTGGCCCTACACCACCAAATACGACATCTTGAGCCTCCGCCCTGTTGCCGAACAACCATCCACCCAACTCATCAAAGAAAAATCCGAACACAAGATTGACCAAGTTTTCGGCCAACAATCCGGTGTCGCTTTCCGTGTCCAATACAACGGACACAAGAGCTTCATCAACTTCGCCCAATGGGCCCAAAAGATGCACAGCGAGAACCTTATGACTTCCTTCTGGACTCCTCTTTTGGAAGAAACCATCCAACACCGTGATGTCCTCATCCGCTTCGAAGGCCAAGAATCTTCCACCCGTGGACTTAAGATCCGCTTCTCTGGCAAACACTCCTTCGAAAACCAATACGAAGAAGAACGCAAGACCAACGTTGAAGATTTACTCAAGATCAACCACGAATCCCGCATGGAAGAACTTACCAGAAGGGCTTCCGCTGGAATCCGTCAAGCCCAAACTTTCGCCTACAACGCCAAGATCGAGCTCATCGGCGAGAAGAAGATGGAAATCTTCGCCACCGCTGTTGTTGCCAAAAGCAACGTTGACCCCAAATCCAACACCATCTTCACTCTTGTCAAGAAATCCGCCAACCCCTTCTACGCTGCCTTCGTCGCCAAAACCATGAGCCGCAACACCAACAAAATCAACCTTGAATCCGCCATGAAAATGGACTCTCCTATCGAATCCGAAATCACTCTTGCCTACGGCAGACAAACCAGCGCCCTCACCAAGTTGGAAGGACAAGTCAAACTTCACAAAAGCGAAGACCGCAAGCAATATCTTAGACAATCCCCCTTGTACAAGCAATGCCAACGCGAAATGGAACAAGGCAACTACCAACTCTCTGCCTGTGCTCGTATGTCTCAAATGGCCAACACCATGGACCGCGTTAACATCCAATTCAGATACGAAAACTTGCACCACGAAACCAGCCAAATGGCCCATGAACTCCTTAACGGACTCCGCTTCTGGACTCGCTTAAACCTTAAGGAACAAATCCACTCTACCGGACACGGTGGAAAGCAAAACCAAATCGAATTCGAAGCCAAGTTCACCCCTGACTTCGAAACCGTTGATTTCATCTGCGCTGACCATGACAAGAAAATCGAATTCAACAACCTTCGCGTCAACGACTTTGCCAAACGCTTTGTCTCTGTCCGCTCTACCCATGGTGTCCAAGAACCTTTGTCCGCAAACGGTAAGCCCTTAATCTTAGCTTCTAATACACAAAAACTAACTTCATGTTTGTTATAGCTTTCTGCACCGTTGACAAGAACGAAGTCAACACCTTCGACAACAGGTCTTACTCCCTTGAGCTCAAGAACAAATGGACTGTCATGCTCCAATACCGTCCCCGTCGCGCTCACAGCCACCACAAGCAACAAGAACAAACCACCGAACAAATCATGAAGCAACAATTGGAACACTACGTCGTTCTCGTCCGTGAAGCCACCGCTGGCCACAAGGAAGTCAAAATCGTCGTCCAAACCCCAAGAACCGAACAAAAGAACATTGACATCACCTTCAAAACCGAAGGACAAACCAGAGTTTACGTCAACGACAAGGAAATCGAATTCACCGAAGAGAAAATGCACCAACTCTTCAACGGATACGTCCAAGTATTCGCTCTCCCTAACGGAGAAGTCGAAGCCCAAATCAAGAACGCTTTCACCGTTGTCTTTGACGGCAAGCGCGTCAAGCTCGTCAACGTTTCCAACAAATTCCGCTCCGCTGTCCATGGACTTTGCGGATCTTTCACCAACGAAAAGCACACCGACTTTGTAACCCCTACCAACTGCATGGTTCGTGATGCTCGCGACTTCATCGCTTCCTACACTATCGAAAGCGGTAGACAAAACCAAGAGAACAAGCACTGCGTCCACAAGAAGACCCCCATGTACGTTCAAGTCATCTCCGAACGCGATGTTAAGTCCAACGAACGCAGGACTCGTACTCAAAAAGGCTGTGAAACCAAACAAACCCGTTACGTAATGGAAAATGGACAAGTGTGCTTCACTGTTCAACCTGTCGATGTTTGCCGTCCAGAATGCAGACAAAGCGGAAAGACCATTAAGAACGTTGAGGTCCATTGTGTACAAGACAGCAATGTTGCTGCTTTGTGGAAGACCCAAATTAACCGTGGAGCTAGCCCTGATTTCAGCCACAAGTCCGTTACCAGGACTGCTGGCGTTGAAGTGCCAGACCAATGCCACAACTAAGAATTTGAGTTTTTGTAAATAATATTAAGAATCAGCAATAAAGAAATTTAAAAAAAATAAAACATGTCTTTTACTTTATACCTGAGAACGAACAGTTCTAATAAATGCCTAATTGGCAAAAAATCGTCTATTGGTAGGGGTCTTATTGTTTAGAAATATATTCAATAATAATCCTTTTTATAAAAAGGCGCAATTAAAAAAATAAATCTCTTCTGGTGATTATTAAATTTATTACGAAATCAATTAAAATTATTTTCTTTTAAAAATTCTTTGCTTTTGCCTCTAAAGGAAATAAAACAAGACTTATAACTTATGATTTTTATTAACCAATGTGTAACAAGTACAAATAAAATATTTAAATTAAAAATATAGTTTCACGACATGAGATCCTACATAAAAAATAAATCCTTGACTGAAATGATTGTTCAAAACTGGCAGTGACATAAAAAATAAAACATAATTTAATAACAACAAAAAATATATTTAAATAATCAATCAGTCAAAAAAATATTGACAAAAATATACATATTATATTCTTAAACGAATAAACACTGCAATTACCAGAAGTAATTAAAAAAAATTGGACTAAAAATACAACAACGTTTAAAATATGTATAAAAAAAATAAATAATAGCTCTAATTCTAAGTAGGGACAACGGCACACATCACTTGAATACTGTTAGTAATTACATACACCCACAAGCTCCTACGATCATATTTGACAGTAGTTTGGTGGTCACAGTTTTGTTGTTATCCATATAAACGAGCTGGAGCGGATTAAACTGCGTCGCGGCGCAGCATGTCGTTAGTTCTGGACGTGCGTTGCGGTCCTCCGTCCGCTTATTCATGTAAATCTGCAACAAATAAACCTAAATTAGGCCATGAACAACAAAACCCTGAAACTGCGGTCCTTACCTGAAGGATGCCGTTGTGGCCCGAAGCGCTCAACGACGCCGAAGCCGCCGTGTTGCACGAACCCTTGCAGAAGTACGCGTTATACCCTTTAGGCTTGAGGATCCAGTCATCCCATCCTACCTCTACGAAGGATATGTAAAGGCTCTCGCGACAGCACTCGTTTACGCCTGGTCCGCACTCCAAGGAACGTTTCGACCTCCGCGGCGCTAGCGTCCTTTGCTGGTGCGTGTGGATCATCAAAAAAGGCTTCAGTTTTTGCTGAAACGATATCGGCGACTTGCTCTTGTGCATGCCGCAGGTCTTGCACGTTATCTGAATGGCGTGCGTTTGCGTCTCGGAGTCCTCGAGCCAGTTCTTGACCATTAGTGTCAAGTCGACTTTAATCCAGTCCTCAGTAAGGCTGGTTTCTTGTATTGCGATTGGTTTGTTCTTCTGGAAGCTCTTCATCGTGTCCCAATGCGCTGCTTCGGAGACTATGAAGGTCTGGTTGTGCGAGTCCATGTTGTCGGCTTTCTTGTGGAACCATAATTCGGCGAGGCTGACGTCCGTAGCGTGGATGTCGCGCGGAAGCTGGAACGGGAGACAGGCTGATGGGAAGCGTCCTTTTCGTGAGCAAAGGACCTCATCTGAAGGGAAAAATTTGGATTAACTACGTTTTTAAGAAAGTGAACTTTGGACCATGATGTGATAATGTGGAGACGTACCTTCTGTCGGGAATAGGATGGCTTGAGTGGTTTTTCCGTAGAAATCGTCCGTGGATTTGGTGTACGGATGGTCGTCGTCTTGTCCTAGTAGGTTTTCGTACTCCTTGGACTTCCTGCGGTCCTCCAGGGAAATGGTTGGTTTTTCTTTGAGGCGTAGTTTCTTCAGTATTTGCGTTTTGATGTATTCTATCCTGAGATCGGTGAACAATGCTTGGTCCGTCACTGATTCAGCGGCCGCATCTTCCACAACACTATTTTCGGAGAACTCTAACTCGTTTTCAGGGTAGTGTTTATACCTGAAGATACTGCTTAGACTAGGAAGGCACATCGCGCAAGAGTTTATGGTTAAAATCAGCAAAACGCTGATGCTGAACCGGAACTTCATTTCGCGCCCGGGTATTTCGGCTCGTTGTTTACAAATCGTCTAAATAAGAATTCTACTGAGATTTACACTTTTAAAACAAACATTTTAAACGCCCCACTCTATCTAAAGCATTTCTGTAGCGAATGATATCCCTGAACCTTGATCCTCTATCTCTGTAGGAACTAGCTAGTGTACAATTACTAAAATTAAGATAATGGGAAAAGTTAAATTTAGTAAAAATAACATTTTGTGGCACGTGCTACATTCCAACGATTGTTAACGTGCCCCAAATCTTTACGTAATCCTTATTATTTCAATCCCTTGGGGGATTGCGTCAGCTTTTTGGGCGCCGGGAAAAATAGCGAAAAGTCCTATGATACGCTTATGCGTATAATGCGTTGTCTCGGTGATATAGAAAAAATAGAAACGTGCGGCGACGTGCGTTGGCACACATCGCGCGTGAAATGCGCGCGGGCGATGTACTTTTGTATTGCGCTTATTCCTTATTATAACAAAAAATTGACTTGAGGCGCGTGGCGCTATTTTCGAGGCTTATCTCTCCACAATAGGTATGTTTCTAGGTATTTTCGAAAAACATGTGATAAACAGATCATTAAAAGAAGCCAAGTCACCATCTAAATATATAGAGCAGCATTAGAAACACCAAATTTATAAATTCTTGCAATATATTATGGCGTATCAAAACATTAAAATTAATAGCAAATCTGAACTATAGAAGCAGGTCACTTTTGATGTGCCTTAATCATTTGATAAGTCAGTAATTTTGTAGGCGGACAATAAATTGAATACTTAATTATAATAAGAATAAATAGATCATGATTTAAACACGTTTTTTTCGGGAGCCAATAAATTAAAACGCACTTGACTATTTTAGGCACAAAAATGTTTTTAAAATAGACGTTATCAGCTATGGGCACGCTTTTATGCGTGTTGGACCTTCACACCATTTTACTATGATGTTGGGACAACAAGCGTTATCTTGACCCAACAAATATCAGAATTGTCTAGCCAATATTAAGAAATAATATGAAACGGTTTTTCCCTATTAATTATTTATGACAAATATTATTTTCATCAACTCTCAGAATTATTAATAATACGCTTTTATTTATTTGGACTTAGTCCTCTTCACCAAAATCAATGTTTTAATCAATTCCTTATCTTAGAAAATGTCCATTAAAGGGAATATCTAAGTTTAAAGGTGAACGGACAACAAATATTTCGCTAAAAGACAAAAACCCAAAAAAACGAAATAAATAATTATAAAGGTTTATTGATCTATAAATATGGACATATCACACAATTAATAATACAGCCGTCCAAACGAATGGGACACAAAACATAGAAACATAATAATATTGTCGAAAATATTTGCATTGTACATGATATTCCGTGTTGTGTTAGAAAAATAAGCATTATTCTAAGAGCACCAACTACTAAACTACGAGTACGATTAATTTATTTATTATTAAATAATATTTATTTACATAAAATAGATGCCTAAACTTGAAACAATGTTAATACTAGAGAATATTAGGAAGGATCACAGCCAAAAGTTAGAAAATACTAGACCTACGCTTCGTGCGACGCATTTTCCATGCGCATGGTAACATTCCCCATACCATAAGTTGGGGACGCATCCCTGGAACTAACATCCAAAATTTGGGAGCTGACTAGCACGGGCGCAATGTACCGATCATTAGTATCAGGGAGATTCGAGGTATTCAAATTCGCATTTTTACACGTGGGGAATGGCGACAAAATAAAACAACAACCACCAGTAGCCGCAGCGCCAAGAAACGTAACACACGTCATTGTATTAAGCCCGCCTCTAACAAAAGAGAAAGCCCCCATGATAAGCTGGAGCAGCCAAACCGCGATACGGACCATCTTAACCACATCCGAGTGAATCCGTTGCCCTTCTTCTGACATCTGAATCGGTCTATAAACGTAATAGATGTTGTACTTGTCGACTAAGTGTTTCAGGACTAAATACAACAGCCCGAAGGGAGTAATCATTGGGCAAATAACGCTGTAAACTGTGGTAACGGTGAAAATCAACAGCGTCCACGCGTAGTGAATTCCAAAAGGAAATTCGGACAGGATTTCCTTGCGCACGCTGGTCTTTTCTGCTTCCGATTTGATGCGCAGAAGTCGCCACGCATACATGGCCAGTTCAGGAAACCTAAGTAACTCCAACGCGGTTCCAATAAGAGCCGAGGTTATAACGTAATTAACAAAAAAGGCGCCTTTATCAGCCAAGAAAATACACTCCCAGTGCACTGACTTGTTGTTCGTTTGCAGCGACCATTCCACGAACGCTTGGGCGCTTGTTAGTCCCAGAGATGGAAGAATAAGAACCATAAACAGCAAGAAAATAAACGTTTTGTGCATTGTTGCGTGGTTTTGCTTGGACTTAGTCCAGTGCGACATCCATTGGTCTGAGTACGCAACAACAACCGGTAAAAGCGCAGACATACTTAAAAGCATAAGAGTTGGAAGGAATTCAGACAAAAGCGGACTTATCTTCTTGATTATGTTTTCTTTCGTAGACGTCAAGTTGTTGAAAATATTAACGAAGATAACAGGCGTTGTCATGAAGAATAAAACAAGAAACAATATCGTATTAATGAGAATTGCCTTGGAGTACCAGTTGCGGTACGATATTTCCAGATTTTCCCAGTTAATATCATTCGGACTAGGCGCTTTGACTATTAACCAGTGTCGTATAGATCCAGGTTCAAAAGTTTGTACAATATGTTGCGCCATTTCTTCAGTTCGCAAAGTGACGAAAGCTATGCCCAACGGGCGTAATATGGCCTTACGGCGCTCGTCCAACACTTCAATCTTAAGTTTTTCTTCCTCGTTTGTATAGAATTGTAAAGCGTTTTCGGTTTTACACTGGCAGCAAACAATGCAGCCATAGGGCTGGATGGGTAGATCCATTTTGTTGTTGTTTAAACAGTACATCTTGGCTTCGTGCGATAGCTCGCGTTCCCGTTCTAGTTTCATAAGCTTTTTAACCCTGTACGCTATTTGTACGTCCACGATTTCAATTCCAGGGTAACGTACGTTGAAATAACTCTTGATTTCGTCGGCTTTACGGTGGTTTCGTGAAATATGAGTGATCATAACTGTTCTTGAAGTGAGTCCAGTTGATGACTTTGTGCGTCCGGAGCTTTTACGCATAATCACAACCGCTAAAGGCAGAAAAGCGAACGATGCGAAGATGTGCACCCACAACCATGCCGAATCAGCTCCTAAATTGCTTATGGTGGTGTGTCCAAACGTTGTCACGTCCCCTTGCAGCTTCCCTTGAAAGTTAATGGGTAAAATAACCGAAATAGAGAAAACGGTAATGCACAACGCTAAAAGTAAGAGCTGTTCTTGAAATGAAACGTAGTGCGAAGCGTCTGGACCACATCTGGAGTAAATCCTGGAGCGAGTTATTTTAAAAACTGACGGGAACCATAAACACCCCGCGTCTGGAATCAAGGAGACTTCTGCGTTGGAATCGTCAATCGCCATTGCGTCATCAGTATTTTTGTAAAACAACTGCGTCCAGCTAGAAACAACCATTATCAGATAACAAAAGGTATAAAATAACGCCTTACCGTTCGGTGTGCACCAACGCAAGTCGTCCGTAATCCCAAGCTCGGTTCCTTAACACCGCAAATACCAATATTAAGAACACCCAGCACCCCAAACTGAGCACAATAGTCTCGGGAATCCCTCCGTAAACATTACTTAACGCCGTGGCGTTTGTCCTCCTGTTAGTTAGGCATGTATCATTGTCGATGTAGCTCACAGAGGAAATGTTAAATAAATCTGCGAACATCCTGATTGACCTAAAATTAGGACGACGTTCGTTGCGACTCAAGATTGTTGTAAGATTCGGCTTACCTTACGGCTTTGTTTGATCTGGAATGTTATATGAGTCAACTTATAAAACCATGACTTGAATAATTGTGTAATAATTGTTATTCGTGGTTGTTTAACACTTTTACAACACACGTAAACATGAACTTTCGCTGAGGCAATGAACAATATTTTTATATTATGTTGACTGTCATTGCAGTTGTCAGTACTGTCAAAAAAATAGCGGTGTCTGCATTACCGACATTTGATATTTTGAAAATTAGTATTAAATTAGCCAAAATAGCGATTATAATAATGCTACAAATGTATATAGCGAGTAATAACATGTAAACATAATTAATTAATGTGTTAATAGTGATATTTACTGTTTCAGCACGAAAATAACAAGCAAGCGCGTTTGAAACTCTATGGTCCTGAAATGTGAGCAACATCAACAACACAGAGGAGCAATGTTGGTTGCATAACCAGTTCTCGCGTCGCGTCCTTCTTGTTCGTACGTGTTTGTGTGCTAGTGCTCCTTTTTCAACAATAAACCAGCAATTCGGATTTAAAAACAAACCCGGTAAGTTTTTAAACCTTTTATTTTCTTAATACTAAGTATTTACAATGATATCAAATCGGGGAAAGTTCCCGTTTTTCCGCTGGCGTAAGTTCGGGGTGCCACAAATCCACAATAAGTACCAATCGAAAGTCAGTGCCGTTGTGCCACACTTCGTGCTCAAAACTGTCGTCAAATAACAAGATTTGCCCCTCGTGCCAGGTTCTAGTTTGATCCCCAACGCGAATGTACGTTTTTGAGGGGACTTTTAATCCAAGATGGAGTCGTAAACGACAATTTGTTGGGCCGCAGTGCGACCAAACGTGGGTTCCTGGGTGCATAACGCTGAATTTGGTCTGACCCCTTTTGCAATTTCTGGCATCTGGAAAGTCTTGGATTATCTGACAGGTAACGGGAGTGTGTTTGCAATGTTTTTGGTTTTTCTTGCCAGCGCCGAAGAGCTGGAACTGTTTCCACTTTCCAGTATCGCGTAAATTCTCAGATTCGTCCATAAAGAAGCCTTCAGCGCTTAGTACCGCGAGGCCCTCGTCCCTGATGGTCATCCAGTTCTTTTCCAGTGCGTTGAAGAGTTTTGCAAACGGGGTTTGGTCTTTTTCCCACCATGGGCGTGCCGTGAGCCTGTCGACGTTGTATACTGAGCGTTGGTATTTTGATTTGAACAGTTTTTGCCTTACGCCTTCCTCATATAACTGAAATGACTTTATTAGTGCTATAATAATGTAAGGTTATGTTAATACGTACTTTCATGGCTTCGTTGTGGCGCCCCAAACGTTGCAAAGCGTCCCCCAAGTGGTAATAAAAACGAGTGTCCACTGTACACTTTTCCTGCGTTTCTATTCCTTTTTGCAGGTACTGTACTGATTTTTCCATGTTGTTGTCTACGTTTTTTAAAATAAAACCGTAATGTACTAGGGCGCAACCATTATTCGGCCACTTTTGCAAAACTTGCGCGAATTGCACTTTTGCTCCATTAAACCTGCAAAAACATTGTAAGATCTAGACATTTCTGGATTTATTAAATTATACTTGTTTGTAATTAGGTACGTTATAGCGAGTTGGTTCTGGAATTCAGGTCTTTTTGGGTAACGCGGAATCAGTTTAAGGAGCAACATTATTACCCTATCGTACTGCCCTGAAAGAAACTTTTGTAACTTTTTGATTTCGCGCGCTTTGATGCGGCGCCACCTGTTGCATTTGTTGTGAACTGCTTAGTTGAGTAACTCGTCAAAAGATGGCGCCGCACGCATTTAAACCCTCGAACTTTTAAAAGTAGTATAACTTACCTAAAAATCGTATTTTGTTTACACATTTGTCTACAACTGACAAAAATAATACATGAGGAACTGTTTCCATTCCTAAATTAATTATATCTTCATAAATATGAATAGCTTCTTCCAAAATGGAGTTACTCCTCTTCTTATCGGCCAATATTTCTAAGGCGCTTGCTTTGCCGTAAAGAGCGCGTGGTGAAAAAGGGTATTTTTCAAGGATCTTGTTAAATTGTTTAATAGCTAAAGCAGAGTTCTACCAAAAAAAAACACACGATTAGTAAGTTAGCAAAATAAAAATAAATAAATAAAAATATTATATTATGTTAGTCAACCATTTCATATTGTGCGGAAATAAAATGGCCAAGGCATAATTCTTGAAGTGTACCAAAATATCTTACAAAACACGCTTTAAAATCAAATCAAATCAAAACAATCCAAAAACAAAAATTAGATGTGTCAAACTATTCTAGTTAAAAAAAAATGCAAACACACAGGGGCTAATAGTTTTCGGCCTGGAATTATAGAAAATTTATTTGGATACGTTTACGTTATATGACCTTGAAACTCACGTTGTCAATATTGGCTTGACCTTCATCCAATTCGTCTCTCACGTTCCAATCTTCGTTGTTGGTGATATTGGAAAAATCATACCCTTCCGATAACTGTTCAGTGTCAGATAAAAGTTCGTTGTCCGAATTTGATTCTGGACCACCTGTAAGAGAATCTTCGTCATTTAATTATTGTCGCAAAAATGTATTTGGTTAAAGTCTTGTGTAGCGAACCTTGGTTTTTGTCAAAACCGTATTTAGCGTCGATTTTTTTCAGCAGTTCTTCGCCCTCCTCGTCGTCGTACTCTTCGTTTTCGTAGTCCTCTTCGTCGTCAGTCTCCAGCTCTTCGATTTCCTCTTCGTCCACTTCTTCGTTTTCGTATTCGTCCACTGCGTCACTTTCCGGGCTTAACGATCGTTCGTAACTCGATCTTAATGCTTGGTAGTTTTCTCTAACACTTGGTTTAATGATTATGTCTTCCTCGCTCTCGATATCGTTTTCTTCGTCCGAATATTCGTCGCTCGGAAAAACGTTTTCGCTCTGTATTTCCGACAGTGGAGGTGGTGTAATAAATGTGTTTCGTCTTGATAAATCGGGCGAAACGTCTTGTAAAATTGGCGGCGCTTCTTCCAGAACTTTCAGAAACGTATAAATAAATGACTATCTTAAGGGTTAATGAATACAATGCAAAATAATACCAGGAAATGCAAAATAAAAGTGGTTAGCCAAAAAAAAAGCGACAACATAAAACTCCACTTGGTTTAGTGCCAGTGGAGAAAATAAGCTAAATACATGCATTTTACTAACCGGTTCGTCTTTTGCATAGAGCTGTGTACGCCACAATGACAATGGCTACTCCAACCCCAATTTTAACTACTGCAAAGAATATTCACGTTTAAATTGATTCAATAATGCATTTCCTGATTTACAAATTATACAGTTGTTTTAGCACTTATCTACAACAAGACTTTAACCATTATTTTTAGCTTTTTAATTGGGGGCAATACTCACCACTTATGTGTTCACTCTCTGCCGCTTCGTCTGGCATTTGTTCTGGTGGTGGTGTCTGAAAAATTATGACGATGATTAATTTTGTATTACGTTTTTGACAGTAATTTACCTCAACAGCACTTTTCTCTTTTGGTTTTTCTACTTTAATAGGTTTTTCTTCATCCTCTTCAGAGTGTTTGGTCTCATTCTGCTGTTCGTCACTTTCGTCTTGCTCTTTTTCTTCTGGTTCATCTTTCTCTGCTGATTCGTCGTCATCGCCTAGTTCTGTAGGTTTGTTTAATTGATTTTCTTGTTGCTCGTCCTCTACTTCATCATATTTGTCTGCATCTTGACTTAAGTCGTCTTTTTGAGTTGATTCGTCGTCATCTTGAGCTGATGTATCTTCCTCCTGAGCTGATTTATCTTGTATCTGTGCTGATTTATCTTCTGTCTGTGCTGATTTGTCATCTTCCTGAGGCGATTCATCGTCTTTCTGAACTGAATCGTCATCTTTTTGGTCTGATTCGTCGTCATCTTGAGTTGAGGCGTTGTCTTTTTGTACTGATTCGTTGTCTTGAGATTCTTCGTCTTGTGCGCTTTGGTCTTCCTGAGCTGTTTCGTCGTCATCATCTTGGGCTGTGTTGTCGTCATCATCTTGGGCGGTGTTGTCGTCATCTTCGTCTTCTTGAGTATTGTCTGGCGCATCGTCCTCTTCTTGTGCACTAGTTTCGTCTTCTTCAGCTACTGATTCTTGTTCGTCGATGGACTCTTCTGAATGTTTTTCCTCTTCGTCATGCTCTTGACTCTCATGATCTGCGTGGTTTTCGACATCATGTTCGGCGCTTAGTAAACTCTCTACGTCGTGTTCAACATGATCGTCATGGTCCGTTTTTTCATGAATCCATCCTTTGAATAGTTGTGAGTACTTGCTTTCTGTTTCGATGCTGTCCACTACAAGACAAAACTTGAGTTGTAAGTTAATTAATAGTGGTGTTTAACTTACGTTCAGTTTGCCCGCGGTGTTCAGTGATTATAAGTCCAATGAGTAAAAACAAAGCGGAAAACAGCATGAAGAAAATAATCTTAGCGCAGATCCCTCCACCGGTTCCCTCTTCCTTATGAACGTGGATCGTCACATCTTCGGTTGGAGACAAGGGCACGTACGCTTGATGCGTTCCGGCGTGCGTCTCAACACCTTCCTCTGAAAAAACAATAATGAAACACGTGCTCGCGGCATTAATTAGCTATTACTCTTGAATTTAGTCGGCATGTGGGCCCAACCTCAGTCTAAACAAATTAGGTGCGTAATCGCGCCTGGATAAAAAAAATTAAACGCATTAAAAATAGACGCGGTCGCATGTTCTAATTATATGCGCGGTCTAAAAATATTTGCAATCAACAATAACATACCTTTTTTTCGCTTTTTGTCTTTACGCTTTCGCGGCTGTAAGTCGCCCGACATCTTGGTCGGTGGGCCCAGCCTTATCTACTCCACCATAAAAGTTTTTTCCTAGAGCACAGTTTTTCCAGGTATTTGGGAAGATGCGTAAATTTTAACATGGAAGCGTTTATAGACTAATTTAAGACGCCGGTCGTTGACGGAAGCTCACGATTAAAATCCTAAAAACATACAAATAGTATCTATTTTTACCTTTGCCAAAATTTATTTTGCATAAAGGTACTTTATGAGAAATGTAAATAGAAAGTATCAATATCTAATAAAATAAACAAAAATGCATGGTATCAATTTGACTGCAGCACGATTATCAATTTATGCGGAGGGTGGTCGTCTATTTAGGGGTAGAAGCCGGGCCGTGGGAAATAGAGTTTCATGTATGTCACACCGCAGCCACGCGCACCCCGGAACCATTGTACCCACTTTATCAGGGATTTGCAGCAAACAGAGTCTTTCTAATTGCACCACCTAGAGAAACGTGACCTAGTCTTTGTGACGACCGACTTAAATCTTATTCAGGTAGATGGAAGATTTACGCGTGGCGTGACCTTCCAACTTTCTGAAATCATAATATCTCGAAGAAATCTCCCTACAACCCTAACCATATACATTATTTAAATACCTATACGTGTGTCTCCTTGGTCTTTCTAGGGGTGAACAGTTTTTGCATCAAGACTATTGTATTTACGTACTTAAGATATTTGGACCGACGATGTGCACTCGCCATTAGTTATTTTAAGGGAGCTTTTGTATAAATTGTAACTGTACCTATTGCGTTTTAGGGTAGAAAAAATATATACCTAGGTTAAGTAAAGAAAGTGAATGGTTATAACGGTGTTGTTTTCTATAGCGAATTGCGGAAATCCTACGCGTTATAAAAAATGCGCAACACTGTTATATGAGTGGTTTTAAAGAAATACAGTTTTGAAAGTGAATTCAGGTAGAATTTAAGACAAGGGTGTTTCCGCTTTTTTACTTTTTGTGCGCCTACAATTCGAAAGGGTTAAATCCTGTTTCCTGGAATTTCTTAGGGTGTATTGTTACATTTTTTTCATTTTAGATTTTTATCATGATTTAATTTAGCCTGCCTTATAGGCAAGATGTATAATAGCAAATTTGCGTAAGTGTTTCTAAGTGCAGTGCAAGGGAGCCCACCAATAAATCGACAAAGACCAATGTTCCTTATTAGTTTAAAGCAATATTTGTCGTTCCCGATCAGCATGTGGGAAAATTAAGTTAGCAGAGTAATACACGCGACCATCTCGCAAAGCGCACAACGAAGACGACATACAAAGGGTGGTAATGCGCTAGAGAAAGAGGGTTGTAAAGTCGCGTGGTAGTTTAAAGAGGGGATAAGAGTGGGGGAAAACGTGTCCGAACGGCGCTAGGACGGCCGTCAGATCAACAGGGCCCATACATTCTCTACCAGCGCACACACGCGCAAGTACGTCGTTCGACACGCGTATATTTCCGACGCAGTTCTCAATACAACAAGTGTTTCATCCCGCGGGCGGTTGTTATCATCATGGATCATACACAAAATGTGCCACTTCACTGGGGCTACTCGACCGGCCATAATCAAAGTTCGTGGGCACCGGTGTCGCGGTCAGTCAAGCGACCGCTCAGCGAAAGTGACGATTGCGACGATGTCTACTCTGAGGAATCGTCCAAAGACCAGTAAGTATTTTTAACTCTCAACCCTTAAGCCTTAAAAAAAACAAGTGCTGACTGTCTTTGAATTTGCAGTTGCACAAGTCCTGGCGACACAGACAGCTGTCAAATGTTGTCGCGTAAAAAACGTCGTGGTGTTATTGAGAAAAAACGCCGCGACAGGATTAACATGTCACTTACGGAGCTGAAACGACTTGTACCTAGTGCGTTTGAAAAACAGGGATCTGCTAAATTGGAAAAGGCTGAAATTCTTCAGATGACTGTGGATCACTTGAAGATGATACACTCTAAAGGTAGGTTTTGGTTTTTTGTTGTTTTTGGTACGATGTATAAATTTTTTAAGCATGTTGTACCATGTCGAAAAACATTGTTGCTGCCATTTGTTTTTACTAGAAACTAAGTTTTAAATGTGTGTTTAACGGAATACAAAAGTCAAATTCATTGAAAACGAAAAGGGCCAAAGATAGCGCATTAATCTACCTAGATATACATATAAAGGACAGGTGGAATAAGGGAGAGGGTTATCGCATCGCACGGTAGTAAGGCGTGGGAACATTGCACTAAACTAAAGAGGTAGTGAAACAGCTGAAGCGCGTATTGCAAAGGGCCAGCCTACCACCCGTGGGAACACCACTAAACAACTGGCAGCAACAGGTTTCCATTAGAATTAAGTGGCCAGCACATTTTAATTATTGCTATGCTTGCAGGCTTAGACTCTTTCGCTTATGACCCACATAAATACGCGATGGACTATCATGGTATGGGCTTCCGGGAATGCGTTGCGGAAGTTGTGCGATACTTGGAACGCATTGAAGGGCTCGACGTGCAAAATCCGTTGCGATTACGTCTCACATCGCATTTACAGTGTTGCGCGGCGCAACGCGAGCTCGCAACGAAGCAAAGCGCGCCTAGTCCATGGGGTTATGGCGCTTCGCAGCCTTATACACCCCTAAATCCTATACCAGCCACTCCGGGTAATCATCTCAACCACCAGGCTGGAGCCACAGCGCCGCTACATCATCAGAACATGCACCATCACTCCTCAGCTGATCTAGGAGGGCACTTTGACGTTTCGACCTCGTGCGCTCAAGCGACGCCGGTGCCAGTGAGCGATACGTCGCGTTTGGCGCCGTCGACGTCTATTCTGACGCCTTTGACCACTACCACGTCTTCAGCGCTAGCTGCGTACAGTCCGCAGTATCCAAACAACGCCTTTTCTATTCCTACGTCGAGCCACCACCAGAATTATAACCAGAATAGTTCGGCGGCGCAAGGAATGAAGCCTTATCGCCCATGGGGGGCTGAAGTCGCGTACTAGTGCCTTAAACTACGCCTATTTTGACGCCTAATTGAAGGCAGATTTGGACGCTCACATTACTAGTCATTACCGTGGCGCGCCGCCTTGTAAATTTGTACATAAGCCTGACGCACGTTTTTTTAGTCATTGTATGTACGTTTCCTTTATTTATAAGTATAGAACATTCCCAACCCCTGAAATATTTTTATACATATATGGATTTTTAACAAAGAATGTGATTTTAGCAATAACAATAAAGCCCTAACCTAAAAATGTGTTTTTCTCCAATTAACGCACGTGCAAAATAGACCAATTTATGAAATTCCATTGTGGTATTTCCGCGTGAGTTACTATAACAATGTTTAAAACCAAAACAGGTCCTAAATTGGCAAGGGTTGCATAAAACTGTTTGCTGACCAGTGTCCATTCAACACCAAACAAAGGCTTTTGCCAATTTTTGCGAGTTCCCATTCTAATCCTTTCACACAAATATGCATATTCGGTTCTGTCTCTGTCCAGCTGTAGGAGTTGAGCTTAAGAAAATAGTCCGACTAAAGGCCGGACGCTAGGGCCTTGATGAGAGTAACTTCCCTACTTATTTCCCACGTTCCGGCCACCCTATGTCATGTCAACCCCTAACGCTCCCTTATTGGACGATTTTTTAATACCAACCCATTATATTCAGTTTTAATAATATGTATTTGCGTATCACTTTTCGTATTTCCTATTTCATTGTATTGGGTATTTTCTATATCGAAATTAAGTGTCAATGTTGCTGGTGCGTTAAGTAGAAATTACTCTGAACACATTATTTTATATTGGGTGGAAGTAATGTGGATTTACATATTGTGTTTTTATTACTTTAACATATTTTATGAAAGCGATTATGACAAGAAACGTTTTTCGTTATCAAACTTTCACCAAAAAACCTTTTTTTTAGAAGTTCAATTTTTTTCACTTTCCGAAAACATTTATGCTTTAAAACTGTTATCAAAAATACTTTTTAATGTTCATAATGGATTAATTAAAGAATCATTTCTTGCAAATCGTTATTTCCCAAAATATAATTTTTCGAACTTTGACCAAAAAACCCTTTTTTTAAAAATGATTTTTTTTTTACTTTCCGAAAACATTTATGCTTTAAAACTTTTGTCAATAATACATTATAATGCTCATAATGGATTAATAAAAAAATCATTTCTTGCGAATCGTTATTTCCGAAAATATTATTTTTTGAATTGACCAAAAAACCCTTTTTTTAAAAGTTTAATTTTTGTCCAAATTTCAACTTTGAAAAGCCCTAACAAAAAAACGAAAGCACTTGGAAAAAATCTGATTACTGATTTGTTTTCCATGACTCATAATTAATATTAAAACACAGTTTCAGGCAAATCTATTTTTTCAAAATTTACCTCATTTTGAACTAAGGGGTAAGGGTCCAAATATTCGCAGTTTTTTAATTGTCACAGCTACAAATAATTTTTACCACCAATAAATGGCATTAATGCTTATGTAAAACGAAGTGCTGAATCCGAATCTGGCACTTAAAAAGTCCCAGCATTTTTAGTTTTATTGCTATGAGCTCGCGAAGCCAACTCCAAACGCGACACTTGATTTTTTTTAAAGTGCTCTAATTTTCAGAATTATTTTTTTAGAAAAAAATGAAATGTAGATTGGTGTTTTACATAAAAAAAAGTAATGTACAAAATAAGTTTTATTGAAATCTGAAAAAAATGACATTTTTTTAATATACACGAATTTTATTTAATTTGGTAATGTATGTAATGTGTTTTTCCAAATGCAAAGAGTGCAAATTAAATTCCACAAAGATTAACCCCGTAATTCCCATGTGATAAGCCATCCAAAACCATGGGAAACATACGAATCTTGCAGTTAAAATCTTGTTAAATAATTAGAGGGTGGAATAATGGCCTACATTTATTTTGAGGGGGTTCGCTATTATTGTCAAGTGCATGCAACAGAATCAGAGTAGGGGAAAAGTAACCATATAATATAGCGCGCCGAGGAACGTTTGACGTTATTCTGATTGTTTCACCGCGCGCGAATATCATGTCGGTCAAAAAGTTTATATTGTGGTCAACCAACTGCTTAAAGGTAAGCTTATTCTTTTATAATCTTTTGAAAACCTAATGTCTAAATGGTTGCAGCTCGTAAAAAACTCAGTGCAGAAAAGGTACAGTCGCAGAAAACTCAATAAGTACAATTCATCCCTTTCGATATCGACGTTTGGACGGGGCAGCATTACAACCGAAATGACGGTTTTGGATTATGATTTATCACCTTGTATTTATTGCAACTGTAACCGAGAAATTGCTGATAATTCATGGAATGAAAGCAAGGAAATGCAATGGAAGTATATTAACTAGAATTTAAGTATAATGTTCACTAAAATGTATGCCAAAGTTTTTTTTTAACTAGCATATTTAATGGCTGTGATTTTGACTAAATATAAAACTTGTTCCTATACCTTGTTTTATTACCTAATGCCTTAAAGACATTTTGAATATTTTACGGCATATTTAAAAAATACAGTTTACAAAAAGTGGGAGTGGTTTCGCTCCCAAATTATTAATCCCGTTCGAACTTCCACCCTGCTAAAAGGCAATAAGACTAAGCCATCCATATTGGGTCACGTGTTTCTTAAAAACGGAAACAATAGACACTAGATCAAAGTGTGCCTAGCACGCGCCCGTTACGTCATAACTCAAATTTTTCACTTCATGAATAAGGTACATGACTCACTGTAGACAAATTAAAATTTGTAACTGTATATACTATTACTAAATTTTCGTCTGGTTTTTAAAATGTTCAGTTTGACCCCTTGGTTTATTAAAAGGGTATAATTAAAACATATTGTTACACTCGAGTACAAATAATTTCTACGACTGTCAAGCACTCGTCAAATTTTAAAATGAAAAAACCACCCTTACCCAAAGGATAAGATTTAACTTGTAAAGGCCGAAAGGGTTGTATTGTAAAATGCGGTGTGAAAACACGTAATGGTTTCTACAAATGATTTTAAACAAGTTTCGTTTTGACGGAAGGGTGTGACCTTGGCAATTTAAACGTAAAAAAATATTTGATTAAGCGTTATTATTTCAAGTGCACTTGCGTTCTTACTAAAATTTTGTTCCATGAAAATATTTTTTGTCGCCAAATTCAATGAAACTTATTTTGTAGATTGCTTATTTAATGTAGAATACCATTCTACATTTCAATTTTTTCTAAAAATATATATTATAAAAATAAGAACACTTTGAAAAAAATTGGTCGCGTTTGCAGTTGCCATCGGAAGCTCATAGCAAAAAAACTAAACGTGCTGGGACTTTTTAAGTGCCATATTCGGATTCAGCAACTCGTTTTACATAAGCATTAATGCAATTTATTGGTGACACATTAAATTAGCTAAAAAAATATTTTTTCAGAAAATCGCTGATTTTGACAATTTTTCTAAGGGGTAGGTATGGAAAAAAATAAAAAAAATCAAAGTGGCACCATTTCTACCAAAATTCTTTTGTGGAATTATTAAATGTAGTTAAAAACAAATCCACAATTAGTTTTAGCATAAAAGCACTAATTTTTAAAAAATATTTTATGAGGTCTTTCTCAAAATTATTTCAACTCGTGCTTTTGGCCAAAAATGCAAAAAATCAAAAAAAGTCAAACTCACTTCATCTGTACCAAAATCCGTCTTCGACCATTTTAAATTATGTTAAAGACAAATCCGCAATCAGCTATAGCATAAGAGTGTTTTTTAAATAATGTTAAAATTTTAGTTGAGCCCACAAAAAAAGTTCTGATATATTTCACCTATTTTTGCATTTTCTACATTTGCAGATGCGATAACGTGAAAATATTTTTTAATTTCTACAAAATAACATTAATATAATTCTATTAAAGTTGTTTCACGTTAAATTAGCTTAAAAAATAATTTCCCAGAAAATCGCTGATTTTGACAATTTTTCTAAGGGGTAGGTATGGAAAAAAATAAAAAAAAATAAAGTTGCACTAGTTCTACCAAAATTATTTTGTGGGATTGTTAAATGTAGTTAAAAACAAATCCACAATTAGTTTTATCATAAAAGCACTAATTTAATTTTTAAAAAATATTTTATGAGGTTTTTCTCAAAATTATTTCGACTCGCGTTCTTGGCCAAAAATGCAAAAAATCAAAAAAAGTAAAACTCACTAAATTTGTACCAAAATTCGCCCTTGACCATTTTAAATTATGTTAAAGACAAATCCACAATCAGCTTTAGCATAAGAGTATTTTTTAAATCATGTTAAAATTTTAGTTGATGTCCAGAAAAAAAGTTTTGAAATATTTCACCTATTTTTGCATTTTCTACATTTGCAGATGCGATAACGTGCAAATATTTTTTTATTTATACAATATAACATTAATATAATTGTGGTGAAATTGTTCCACGTTAAATTAGCTTAAAAAATATTTTTCCAGAAAATCGCTGATTTTGGCAATTTTTCTAAGGGGTAGGTATGGAAAAAAATGAAAAAAATCAAAGTTGCACCACTTCTACCAAAATTCTTTTCTGGGATTGTTAAATGGAGTTAAAAACAAATCCACAATTAGTTTTATCATAAAAGCACTAATTTAATTTTTAAAAATTATTTTATGAGGTTTTTTTCAAAATATTAATATTTTTTAATTTCTACAAAATAACATTAATATAATTCTATTGAAGTTGTTCCACATTAAATTAGCTTGAAAAATATTTTTCCAAAAAATCGCTGATTTTGGCAATTTTTCTAAGGGGTAGGTATGGAAAAAAATGAAAAAAATCAAAGTTGCACCATTTCTACTAAAATTCTTTTCTGGGATTATTAAATGAAGTTTAATACAAATCCACAATTAGTTTTATCATGAAAGCACTAATTTAATTTTTAAAAAATATTTTATGAGGTTTTTTTCAAAATTATTTCGACTTGCGTTCTTGGCCAAAAATGCAAAAAATAAAAAAAGACCAAGACCTAGCTAATGGGCGTATTGGGCGTAAAAAACAAATCTGCAATTAATTTTTTTTCCAAGTGCTTTCGTTTTTTTGTTAGAGCATGCTTTTAAAAATATTTAGCAAAGATAATTTTTGTCTCCGACTCTAATGAAACGTATTTTGTGTAAGGTAAATATTTAGTCGTATTGCATTTGGTATGTGCACCTCAGTTATTTTGATGCGTAACCGAATAGTTGTTAATTGGTAGTAATAACCAAATTTAAACAATGTAAAACAAATCGCAACAACAACATTTCGTCAAGAGGTGTTAATTAGATACTAGGACGCTTAGTACATTTGTGCAAATAAACGTAAGCAAGTGATTTCTAAATTCTAAATCGAAACGCAGATGTCGTGTAGAAAAACGTGACACAAATTGTGTTTTTAAAATTCAGAAGTTATTGTGACATAATCCAGTTCGGACCCTGTCCAGTCAGACGCATTCATTTCGTCAATACGTTGAATTATGAATTCATAAACAAGCTGAAACGGCAGCATTGACGATATTAGTTCGCAAAAGCCAATAAAATAAATATGAAAATGTCAGAAATGAATAGCACACTTGATTTAAAATGGGCAACAATTGTAATTGTTACGAGGGCGTGCCAGATGTTTGACCGTTGGGCACTTAAGTATTGAGATATAATTGCCGTGGACAATGTCCATACGATCATACTGGGGCGTCATTGTCCAGTCCAGTCCATTTCTTAACAAAACATTGTGCAATTCCATGTTAATTAAAACAAGAGTCAAGATGACCAAAAAATCCACCCTGTTAGCCTCCCAACCATAATTTGATTACTAGTCTCGTGAACAATACCAATTATTTTGTTTTAAATTGTATTACAATTTTCCAATCGCTTATACTAGATTGAAAATCAATCAATCATCAGTAACTATTGGGGTTTAATTGAAAATTTGTTCTTTATATCGACAAATGTCGCAGATGATTAATTGATAATGAATGATTTTAGATTTTTAACCCATTGGGCTTTGGGTCCAACTGCCACTTCATGTTTCTTTGTAATCCCGCCGTGCGTTCGACACCTATTAGCGAGTATTTCAACTAACTTAAGCATTAAGGTGCAGTTTCCTGTAGACATAGTTCAGACCTTGCCCAATAGGTGACGCCAGTCGTTAAGAAAAAAGGCATAATTAGGACTTAACCTTACATTCTTATCACTTTGATTTGTTTAATAATAAAACACTCATAATACTGATTACAGTTTTCACTAAACAACTTACTCTTGTCGGTTTTATCACTTATAACATTCGGTTGATTTTTTTATTTATTAAGTTAACACTCATGTGATTTTTCTACGCTTGTAAGACGCACACAAAATATTAAGAATTTTAAGTTTGAATTAATTTAAGAATGTCATTGTTTCGTTTGAATACCTAAGTAATCATTATTAAAATAGTCACAAGCATTACCCACGTAAACAAAGCTCCTGGAGGGATTTATTTATTCTTAGTTTGTTACCTTTTTTATTTTAGTTTCCTGCTTTTTTTAAAAGGGTTGTTTAGGGGAGTGACTGGTAGATGGCGCTACCAGGGGTTTAGTTTGTTTTGTTATGTTCTTTCTTGAGTTTACAAGTTTAAAGGATAGCGCGTCAAAGGGATTAAGGATTAAAGTCTAAAGCCTAAAGGGAACGGAATCAAAAATAAAACACGTTACTCAATTTAAATATATATTGACTATAACACAGGTTTGTATAATTTTACAAAGAGCGTTGGAAAGCACATAAACAATGCTCTATAGGGCCAAAAAAGGCCCACATTTAACATAACTAATGTTTTATTGTCGTTTGTAGGTACAGCCAAGCGGAAACGTATAATAATTTATATGTCTAAATCTAAACAATTTCTCCATAAAACATTAAAATCTTACTAAAATCAATGGTCGATTTCTTTTTCCGACCATTGCTAAAATAGATTTCTACTAAAGCTTGCCAATTATATTCTATGCACGGAGCATATTTTTATTTTTGAACGATCAAGACTTTTTCATGAAAAATCACGTTAATATAATCCTTATTGTCATCTTATTGTCAAGATATGTAGTCTTGATATAATATTTCCTAATCGAGCCATTAAGTTCCCTAATTTAGCTACAAATTACGTCATTAATTGATTAATTAGTATTGATTGACTAAATATTGAATAGCGGACAGGTTCGACAGGGATGCTTTTTCAGTTTTCGATTTAATTGAGGAAATGTAAAAATTCCACCTTTTCGTCAATTTTGTGAAAATCACATTAAGTTTGCGCGCGTCAAAACAGGAAATCCATCAAAAATATCTTTGCTCGTGACAGCCAGTTCGGTTGCCATCTAATATAAAGCAAACTTTCCAATCAGTTGAAAGCGAAATCACACAAATGTTAAAAACACCCCTATAGAGACTAATTCAAGGAACTATAAGATAAAATGTAAAAAAAGATTTTTTTTAAACATTTTAGAAGCATAAACAGGCAGAATAAAGGAAGTTTTGTGCTTTTTTCTTTATCAGTCGTTCGTTTAAAAATATACAGAAAGCAGGAAAGATACGATCAGGATTAGATTCCTCTTAGTTATCATAATTTTGTCTGAACATTTAGCTGTCTTTGAAATATTAAGAAAAACAATTTTTGTGGCGCGTTTTATACTTCAGAAAATATTATTTGACATGTTTATTTTGATGCGAATCCTGTCGCATTTTTTCGACAATTTGTATAGATTAAAATATACAATTTCATCACGACACATCACCCGCCACCATATGTCGCATTCCAAATTTGTGTTACTTCGGTACTTCATATATTTTCATATTGTATTAAGCTATAGTCTAGTTTTAATTATTTAGTTTGGTAATATATTGTATCTAAATTTATCTAATGTGTGTATATTTTAACAAGTGTTTTGCGTTATATAAATATATCTATGTTTAAAATACAACAAGTTATGTTCTAGGAGACATATTTTGTACAAATTGCCTAGATATAAAATATTCAAAAGTATGATATTTTTTGAAGGCATACAGTCAAGTTAGGTATCTATCTATCAGTGGCTGATATTAGCAAGATATTTATACAATCAATACGACGAAAGCAGCTTTTGCTTCCAACAACCGACCTAATACCTATGAATATGACGGGTGTTCAATAAGTCTTCTAATCAAACTTTACTGGGGGATGTCAACACGTATGTCTTGCGTAATCCTTGAATTAATTAACCTCATTATTCTGAAATTTCGCACGAACTGCTTTTTAGACTAAATTACGTAAAATGGATTATTGTCAATCACTGAGGTATATAAAAAGTTTAACTGTTTGGTTGTTGAGATCCTCAGTTAATTTTAACGAGAAGATTTATTGAGCTCGCATAATTTATTGTCTGTAGGAAAAATGAATCCTGCATATCAATTAATGACTTCGAAGAAACATAAAACATTTAACATATGTGATTGCCCTACACTTCGTGTCATTCGAGCCGTGCGACAGCGCACAGTACAACAGTAAATATTTGGCGGTAACGCCCTGTATAATAAATCTATAAAAACTATGAGACCCTTTTCAAAGAAGTGGGTATATAAAATATGGCATAAGCAAAATTTGTAGTACAATAGTTGGTAGTCATTTTCCGCAAGTGGCTTTTACAGCATTAGAGCGGCGGCGACACTCCAACATTTGACAACATAAAAAGCGAAATCACCTCGCGGCAAAAGTCCTTTCGCTCGCGCTCGCACACCCTCTGTAAAAGCCAAATCACATGTGCGGTTCTACGAACACTAGGTGAATTGTCACGTTTATCACTAAAGGGTACTAATTGTGCGTAGCTGGAAAAAAACATAACAAAAATCCAACCACTATAATTGACATAGCATAGTTTTTCCAATTAAAAAGCAACTATCGAGTGGCACACCTATGTTCACATCTATCTAATATCTTATTGTCAAACCCATTGGCACAATGGTCAAATATCAATGGGCCGTTTTATTGTCATGTAAGTCATTCCAAAATCTGTTAACTTAACTTAAGGTTCATCTGAGAATTCTCTAATCTGTTGCAAAATCCATGGAATGTATTTCGGTACGTAAGCGTACACGCCTGGCAAATGGGGGTGGGCGCATTTAATGCCCCAGCTTACGATGCCCCCTACGAACCAAGTCCCGTCTCTGTTTTTGCAGAGAAGAGGCCCGCCTGAGTCGCCCTGTTAAATTACGGACTTAGCACCGAAGTTTTAAACGTTTTAGCGATCTTACCTGACACGCGTCTTTGCCACCTTCCTTGTACCCGGCACAAATCATTCCGTCAGTGACGTTCAACTCTCGAGTATCCAGAATTTCCATCCAACGATTGCAGAGCACGCGATCGAGGACTGGGACCACCACTTCATTTATCTCGGGTTCATACTCAGACCCTGTAAAATGAAGTTTGATCTAGTTTCTATAAGTTTGAGCTTCAACTAAGTGTAAAACCGCTGGGACAAAATCTTAAGCAGCTAGAAAAGTTTAACATTGTCGGAGGATTGAAAGAAATGCACACAGCGCGGCGTGTTTATTTGGCTGCTTTAATGTTTTCCAGAAAAGCGTTTCGGTAAACAATTCGTGTTTGCTCATAAAGTGTTTATATCTGTTTTCGAAGATTGTTTTTATTTTCTTACCCTTCAGTCTTCACCTGCCACAATTCGTCACGTGCGGCGGTGTAGACGCATTTTTTACCGATTAAAGTGGAATTAATTCTGTTGCTGTGCACGTGAATGTTTTAATGTTGATGTTACTTACCGCCTGTGTCTTCTTTCTTGCCCCAGCCGATCACAGTGCACCGGGTTCCGGCAGGCAGTATTTTGTCGGCCGGCGGGAGACAGACAGGCAACAAATGCTCGTGGAAACTCACCCTTGATGAGAGCTGCGAAAATTCAGCGTATTAAGGTGTCAACGAGGACATTTAGTAATTGAAAAAGTTTCATTTTTGCATTACTTAGGGGTTGCATATAAAATTAATTTATTTTAGACATTTAATTTAAAAGTTTATTCTTTGTGTTTGTTTCGAATCAATAGAGAAGTTGTTTGGACGTGAAAAATAACAAAATAACACATTTTTTTTGTATGATTTCCGCTTTTGTTAGCCTTTGAAAGAACGTGTGTATTCCAATAAGAAGTTGTACAAGTAACACATTAGCAATTTATTAATTCCAAACAAACAAAAAGGTTTAAACGGTTTTAATTCAGAGTATAAGAGCATTGATTTTTTTTATTCGTTTTACGGTGCATACCAACCACAAAGAGTCCTTTCTTTCAAGGGTCTTACCTGAAAGAGTGCCACATCGTTGTCGTGCGCTATGCCGACGTTGTACATTGGATGCGGGACGACCCGCTTAACTTTCATTTTCGCTCCGTAGAAGGAATGAGCCTTTCTCCGCGTAATACCCAGCTGGATGGTCCATCCCGTCACGTCAGAATGACTGTAATAACCAATGTTTCAAGAGGGATTTGTGATTAATAAAATAGCTTACTTTCCCACACAATGCGAAGCGGTAAGCACCCATTGATCGGCTATTAAGACTCCGGCACAGTAGAACACTTCCTCAGGACCCCCAAGCAAGGCCGCCAAGAATGGCCAATCGCCCGGCTTGGATGGAATGCCACCTATTATCCTTGTTCGCCGACGTTGATTCTCCGCGTAGCTCATCCGTGCTTTACCACACTCTAAAAAACGTTTACTCAAACCTGCGATATTTATTTAGGCACGACCGAAAGGCGGGTGGAATTTCAGAATATCATTATAAGCGGCTAGTTATAATTGCACTCTATACAATAGAAATTTCCAAATTGTGGGTATATTCTGTTTAATTACATCTAATCCTCTTAATCAATTCCACTCTTCCGATTTGCATACCATGACATTAGAGCCCGGTCTGCCTCTTGATTAAATGTCACTTTTAGTTTGTCTCATTTGCATCTCTCTAACATGGAAGCTTCGCTTGAATGTTTATACCTACTCATATGAGTTAAATAAGCCCTTTAAGTTATAGACTTACCGTGGTTGGCGCAAGCAAGCTTAACAGTGGGATAATCAGTCCGATTACAGGATGCGAATTGTCTGATTATGTTGGGCCGTTTAGCTAGGTCCATTCTCCACATATTTTCAGGCAATCCCAATGCATTGCTTTCGTTTGAGATCGTGCGTCTGCAAATAATACAAGTCTGCTTTATTTAAATACCGACATTCTAGAAACCACCATATCTTTAACAATTCTCAAAGCTTAAATGCTTGAACTTTCACTTTTGCTCTATTATAAAACTTGGAGTTGCAGCAGTAAAGTTTATGCTAGAGCGAAAACTGGAGGTTGTAAACCTCGTTGTTCTAATAAGCTGCATTAGAGACGGAATTTGCAGGGAAGTTTGATGCAGTATAGAATTATTATCATCCGAATGTGAAATATTGTAACAATCTTGTAGATACCTGGCTTTTTGACAGGCAGCATTGTGGAAACAAGATTAGGTACCCGACCCGCGAGCTGCTTAGAACACCAACATATCTGGTGGATGCACAATCCTGCAAAACAGCTCGTTCGTTCGTTATTTCTAACCCTGAAAGCTAAGCAGCTAGGCGACGTCATTAGACGCGAGTATGATTAATTGTTCCAACCAAAAGTATGTCGGTTGGTCGGTCGATGCTAGCCTATAAAACCGAAAAGAAAACATGCCAGTTTCAGCACCTATTCCTCGAGATCAATATGGAATTGTTAGATGCAGGAATTATATTAAAAAAAAAAGCTTACGAATATCCCAGAAGAGCGCATATGGCCCGTTCGGACAACTTCAAGTGCTCCGCACATGCAGGTACCCATTTTTCTTGATCAGGTCTATATACTTCTAATTGGCCTCTACCCTCGTCGCCATTGCTCTCACTTAATCTCACTGAAAATCATTAAAGTGAAACAATTTTGTTATCAACGCTTCACTCTTTCCACCGGGACGAAAATGAAATTTGAATTTCACTTGCGACATTGCTTTTAATAAATTATGCAAATGGATCTTTGATAGCGGAAAGAGCGAGGAAACCGCGGAAATCTAAAACCGTCACGTGCGACACGCCAAAGCCTATTCGGTACTAAAGGTTACTCACGGCAGTTTCTTTCGTCTTGTCCGAGTGGACAATCGACTTTCCCATCACACATATGTTCCTGTGTAATGCATTTGTCATCTCCGCAATGTATCATGCCAACATTGCATTTGTTGCAATTGAGTTCGTCTGATTGATCTTTGCAGTCTACATGGCCGTCACATTGCCAGTCTTTTGGAATGCAGCGCTTAACATCACATTGAAAACCAGTTGGACAAACTGAAAATAGTATTTCTCGTTGTTTTTGTGCTGTGTATGTTTACGACATTTGTCACAAACCTGGTACTTGGGCGCGCAGTTTAGCTTGTCGGACCTCTTCATACCCGACGCATACATTGGGATCCGAATTTTCAGGAAAAAGTCTGCATTCCAAATACTCAGGCAGAGACAAACCAAACACGTCAAGAAAAAAACCACATCGCCTTTTCGTTTCTACAAGATTTATGATAATTAGACGCAATGCGCAGGCGTGACGCGCTTGCGCTGTACTTACCGTAGCAAAGCGTGCGACAGGGCCGCACCACATCACCGGTTGGACTGCATTTCGGCACGAACAAACTGCATAAAAACAATGCAGCCAGTTCGTAGCACCGTACGTTAACAACAGCGTCATACACCTCGAGTTCCGAAGCCGCATCGCGCTGACTAAAATGCCCCATGTAATTCGGGAACACCGTGAAATTATACGGAATTTTGTGTTGCTGACAAAAACCAACGATAACCGGTAGGCATATCCCAGGCGCTGGATTAAGATTCTTTTCCGTTTTTTCCACGATTACGCTAGTAGGTACAGTTGTGTTAACGGTTGTGGTGTTAAAATGGTTGATGTGCACTTCGTTGGGAAACGCTTTAAAATACGCAGCCATACCTGCGCCGATAGCGAATAGCACAATCGCGTTAATTACTACCTGCGCTAGTCTAAACTTAAGCCTCAAACGTTGCGAATAGTGGCTCGACGGGCGACGCATGTCGCGGATGATCTGCAATGGATTAATGTACCTATTTCTTATGGTTTAACATCACTTACCCTGTGGTGGAGCGACATGTTGGAACCGTTGTGGAACCTCACGATGGTTTGCAAGCTTGCTGGTGTCGAAGCGCTTTTGGTTATGCCGTTGTTGCCGTTTGTGTCGTCTTCTAGGCTCTGTGCGGCAATTGCCTTGCTTAACAAGCCGTTCTGGTTTTTGACTGGAGTCCGTGGCGGCAGTAGTGGTGTTTCCATTGTTTTAGTCGTGTAGCTCGGCGAAGATGTTTGACTGAAGGAATCGCTTGAGATTCCCGAGTCCTGGCGCACGGACACGCGTCCGTTTGAAGGGACTTTGCTCACGGGTGAAATGTTTGGTTTGTTTACGATTTTGGGTGCTGGAGGTGGTGGGCAATTGGGTGCCGGTGGGATCTTGTTGAATTCCTGGGTTATGTTGTTGAATTCGAAGGCGCTCGGCACCTTCGAGGTTTGCTTAGGGGATGCATTACGATTTAAGTCGTATGTACGTCTTAGGTTGTTAATGTTTTGGGCGTCCACGCTGGTGGCGCTTCTTAGCGGTGGCTTAGGTTTGTTGTCGTTAGGCAAAGGGGGCAAGGCGCGTTGGGTCGGGGGCACAGGCGGTGGGGGCTGAGTTGGGGGCTTGGGGAATGTTAGTGTGCAGTTTAATTGGCTGTTGGTAATTTTCGTTCGTTTTGGTATAGCTGGCGTGCGCGACGGTACAGGTGGTGGAATCTAGAATTTATTTCGTGCTAGATGTGTATTCTTAACATAGGGACTTAATGTTTACAGACGGCCTTAGCGAAACTTACTTGTTTGGGGGTTTGTTTAGTCGAGGGCCCGGAGACAAAGTAAAATAGTAGTGTTTAAGCTCGAACTAAATGGTGTACATACATGAATTTTAAGTTTTAAATAGAGTGACCTTGTGACAATTGACGACTAATAACTCATTAGTCTGTTACTGTTACAGTGGCGGATTAAACTAATGATCGTTTGTAGGATCAACGAAATAAAAAAGTTTTTTAAATGCGCAATTTTTACCTTAATGGTTTGCAAATTGTGAAATATAGAGATTATTAACTTAAGCATTAAAGTGTTTCGTCATCCTTTGAGGCATTAAACTTGAAAGAACTTCATTTAAATAAAATCTGGGAAACATTAAATTACAAAATAAAACCAAACATTGAAAATGAAATAATGCTGGCAAAGCGTTTTATGAATGTTTTACAAACTTTATAAGACATCCATTTACTTGAACCTGCCAGCATATATCAACAAAAAACATCGCTTTATATATGTATAAAGGGAGGATTTTTGTTTAAATAAAGCGATTTTCCACATCAATTGAAAATTGAAATGAGTAGCTTTTAAGCTCCATGTGCCGCCCAGTTGAAAAACTTGACCTAGCCGCGGGGCGATTACCCGCTTGCCCGACGGATAAGTCCGCCTTTGGTTTGGTGGCTAATGAATCTATTGACACGCCAATTGGTTCGAAACAAGTAAGTCGCGCTCGTCTACTAACGGATGTGCTTACGGGTTGAATTCCTGTCGCATATTTTTCTTCGTTTACAGGACATGTATGGGCTGAGTGTCGTCTCGCGTAAATGTTCGAATTAATGGGCGCAAGCATTAGTGAGGTTGGTTGTAGACGTTGATCTCCATCGATGTCGAGAGAAAATATGTCTTTGGTGACGTTGTCCCATCTTAGCTTGGGCCGTCGATCGTCGATCTGAGTGACGCTATGCCGATGGCGAAGTGGATCGACCATTTTTACCTGGCCCCCTTGAGCATTCCCGTCGGATGGCCACTGAAAGCCATAAATGTTTGGTAAAGCCCCAAAAAACCGGAGGCAATTTAAGTTGTCGCACATTTTGACACAGCGATAATGAGTTTAATTAAGTGTTTGAACTAAAGTGAATAAAGATTTCGTTCGTGAGTTAATGCGTACTTTATCTTTACTTCTGCTTTGTTGACTATTCATTTATCCATCTTCTGTATATAACTCTAGTTAATTCCTTAATTAAACACGTAAATATTGAAATTGAATACGCAACAATCAACAATCCTTCAACCCCAACATGAAGGAAACCTAGCTTTTCAAAGTTCAACAACAAATACATCAAACAATTAAAACTTTTTTTAGCCTTTAGAAATGAATTAAACTCGTCGTATATCCGTACTAAAATTAAAATATAAATTCGAGTAGAAGCAACTTATTATTTATACGACCACATTTTACATCAATCTTGCAAATGTCAGTTTTGTTTACCTTTACCTTTTATTAGGCTCTAAACTAAGTAAAGTCTTAAGCCCGCAAATTTTTTGTGACGCGGCTTACGTTTCTCGTTTTTACCATCAAAAGCTTAGAGCCGCATAAACATAACTTTATTATGTTTGTCTTCCTGGTAAATTATTTGTATTTCAAGTTCTAAAGTGTTAAAGAAATCGCTACAAAATACTTTGAAAGTTTGCTAAACCTCAGCGCGTGTAGAGTCTTTTTATATTACCATTAAACGCTACAATGAAATTATGATTAAACAAACAATCCGATTAGAAACGTGATTGAACACGATCCACGTCTACTTTTGATTAAATAATTAAGCTCTTTAATTGATGATTATTCCCAACATTTTAATATAACATAATTCAAAAATCAGACAACTTTGTTATTTGGGGATTAGGGGTCAATATCAAAAATTGGTAAAAGGTTAATTGGGAACAACAGGTGAACAAATAGTGTGGGAGTCGGTCACTGACCTAGCATTATAAACACTTACCTAGCAGGAGACAGCGCGCGGACGAGTGTTGGGAGCGAACGCGAGCGCTAGCGTGCTCGCCGGCGGTAGGACGACATGTGCACGGTAATGTGTCCGTCGGTCGGAGGCGGTGAGGAGCTCGCGCCGCCGCCGGTGCACCTACCCGGATCGCTGTTGTCGCCACTTACCCCTTTACTTCTTTTCTACCGGCAAACGCTTGAATTTTTGCGCGCCAACACTGAAACCCCCAAAACTAGCATCCATACTTATAAAATTACCGAACCCACGTAACTTCAAGCGATATGGAATCATTATTAGACAAGTAAATGGTTAAAATGTGGTCGTACTGATCAAAAAAATGAAAGTTTGGGGGGCTATAATAGCGGCAACGTTGGCCCGGCCCAAGTTCCGTTCGATGCAGCCGACCAGCTCTCGAGTCCACGTGGATTCGTTTCTAGACGAGTTACCTGTCCCATGCTGTTCCCGCAACTTTCAAAAACTTTCCTGAACGTTCGAGTCGCTTCGCACTGAAAAAACGTAAGCCTGCGTTAATTATTAATATTACTGGGGTTAAAGCAAACTGCCATTTGTCCATGATATATGATGTTATACCCACTTGTAGAATATGGTGGATGCGCCGTATTATACGCAAAAATGTTCATGTACATTACTGCAATCGGCTTACGGTTATTGCGAATTTTTGCGTATTTACCTCGCAAACAAGGCATATTTGGTAGGAGACATGTGTCAGATTCAATTTGTTTGGTAAACACGTTGACAAAGTAGCGAAAGAGTGGTTAGTTTTATGTAAACCATTTTATTCATGTGCATTATCTCTATTTCATGGCATAATTTATTTTGTAATAAAGTAATCGAATGTATTTCACGTCTCGCCTTAATTTTGGGCTTAACAGAAATGCAAACTCGTTTTCTCAGCTCCGCAATGAATGCCGAAAGTAATCTGCAAAAACCAAGAATATGCAACTTAAATTGTTCTACCCGACGTTTATCATGGCTAATTTCCATGAATATTAACCTTAATTATTTTTCTTTATGTTTCCTTTACGTGGCCCGGGGTGGAAACTCGTATACTAATGTGTAAGTGCAATACATTTAAGCCTTAAACAAATTTTCGTCTTGCCGAGCAAAATTAAAATAAAATTTTAACTTTGTATAAGTTAATTGATTCATAAATTAAAAATTAACTACTTATTGGAAATGAAGCTAAAACTTCTCTAAGTACTGACCTGAATCTCAATACTACTCAAAATGTATCGCACGAAAACTTTTAGTGCGCCAAATGTTTTCTGTGATTTCCAGAAACTATAGTCCGGTGAGAGTTAAAAATACACAGAATTGTTTCAGTTACTCTAAATCTTCAAACAATACGATATATCGAGTATAGTTTGTTAGATTTCCTAGAAAGCAACTTTGATGTTGGCGGTGCTTAAAATTTTTCCAGCGGTTTGGCTGAAATTTATTTTCCCTTAAGACATTTAGAGTAGGTACCCATAAAGCGAGATAAATTTAAATACATTATTTCAACGATTTACCTCTTGCTACGAGTGAGTATTTATAGAGATATAAATATTCTTGATGGAACCAAATTAATATCAAACAGATAGCGGCGGAAAGAGAATTTAAGAAGATTTACCTTTTTAAATCGTTTTTTGCGTCTCGTTCCAGGCACAAACAAAAATATTCTCTCGGTATTAAAAACCATGTACAAATATTATTTTTTAATGGTTTGCGTGATAGAGTCTGACTATCTTTAGCCGCTCCGGGCTATCAGCGAATGCTTGAAAATATGATATTGTAAGCATGTAAGCTAAAACGATAAAAAAACCGGCTGTAAGCCGCTTGACATCATTCTCTTTGTAAATAAATAAGTGGCTTAAAAGTGAAGCACCGAAAGGCTATTAGGCTCCGAGATCTGCCAAAGTCAACCAAATGGCCTGCAGTAATAATGTGGCGGATGCGTCTAAGGTCATTTAAATCAATAAATTAAGGTAAAGGTTACAACCGCGGGATTTTTTAATTTTGTGTTGGAAATGCTTTATGACAGGCACACGAGATGATATAAGCTGGCTGTAGATCTTGGGTTTATTTACTTTGGACCCAAGGCCTGTCGCGGCATGTTTTACCTCCCGTCTCCCGCTATTCAACATTAAGACCGTATTTCAATTTTCAGGCCTTGTGCTGAATACAAATCACGTTGACGAGAAATATATATTTTTCGCAAACAGCGAAAGATTATTTCTTGCCGCCCCCCTCCACCTTATTTAAAGTAGACATGCGCGATGCGAGTCAAAAATTAAACAACGGTATTCAATTAATGCAATAATAGGATGTCGTAAACTAAACGTTAATTATTAGAGTTTAGCCAGGGATTGGGAAAGTTGTACACAAAAGCCACCGGCCTTGCTTTCAGCAAGTTTAGGCGGTGGGCGATCGATAAAGCAAAAGAAAACTATAAGCCCCTAATAATTAATATTAATATTTTTTGCAAATATTCTTAGCACGGTTAATTGATTCGAAACACCGCCGGAAAATTTATTCATCGAAAGTATTGACAGTATAGATAAATAAATTTGCTGTACAGGAAATTACATTGTACGCTTTCGAGGAGCATCATTTGAATAAAACCCTTTCTATATTGCGTCAATATTAGATTATTCGAAAGTTTCACTTGAAAAAATGTTGCCGAGCCAAATTCTCCAACCGTTGCGGTGTTGGAATTTGGAAAATTCTAAGTTTCAGTGATTTTATGGAAAACTCCAGTCTTGACTGAATTTTCAAGCCCTTAAGCCGAATACACATTTACCCAATATGCCACAACATTCTGCATGTTAGGCCCATATCGAATTAAGCTCAGTATCTCGCTAAACGATTAGGTTTTACACTCGAGTTATGGTAAAGTAGCTACATTCGTTTGATCCTTTCATACAACAACCTTCGATCACAGTTTATCATTCCTGAGATAATCTCGTAGAGGTATTTTATCTCAAGAACGTCGGTTTGAGCTAAAAGGCCGACCGCGCGTCGCCCTGTATTACTTTTATTCGAGTAAAAAGAAAATTCGTGCGTTTGAAAACATCATATATCATGTTACGGTGACATAAAAATAAGAAATAGCTTTTGACAAAGCTCGGCTTTGTACGGTCAATTAATGTCACACAAAATTAATATAAAAGGATCTCCCAGTCAGGTATAATGGACACAAACACGCCAAACGTAATTACTATTGACTCTTTTATCCTTTTTGAAATGAAAACAGCATAAGGATATATGTTCAACAATGTTCCTTTAAACTTTTTAGTCTAAAGTTTCTTTTAAAGCCTTTGACTAGGAAGATGCATTAGAATTAATTAAATTTATCTTAAACTGACAAATGGGGATTAACGAAGGTGTGAACGTCTAAAGTTTTGATTTTAATAGGATGTATATTAAGTGTTTTAACTGCTTACGGCGACATTAGAGCTCGAACTACGAGCCTAAATATCAACCTTGATGGAAATTTCTTTGATTTGTGCGGGCCAACATTGGACTGGAATCTCGCCTATCTTTCAGATATATACAAGTAATAATGCGGGCATATGGTTTAATGCAGATTATATCTAATCTCACGAGCGGAAGTTGATTGTCCGTTGAACTGAAAAGAAGGATTTTGGTTGTTAACCTTTACCGTACATTTTAGTTTTTCTGCTCTTTTTTAAATACGAAAAAATTGCAAAAGGTCAATCCCCCTTTGAAGTGAGAATTGACATTTAAAACGCATACGAAGAAATAACCTTTTATTGTGGCTCAAGTAGCGTTGCACAAAGTCCCAGACTAAGTTAATAAAAATTCTTGCGGAACAGACAAACATCATTGGATTTGAGTATTTAATTTCAGATATATTTGTTTCGCGTACGATACGATATTAGAAGCGATCATCGGACTTTACGCTTTCGCTACTCCATACGCCCACGGTATTGTAGCGTAGTAGAACTGCATTATTTTTGCGTGGGCGCCTCAGCTGATAGCGAAAGTCTACCCTAGAAACCCAATTTCATTGTTTTGGCTGGATGCCACTTTCCTGATATGCACGTCAAAAACGTCTAAAAACAAAGTTTGTACGGTATAACGTTAATTGTTTTTAATCGAAAAAAAATTACCCGACGGCAGCGGCTCAATAAAAATGATGAACAAAACACTTGGAGTTTTTACTTTGTTAAAATTTAAATTCATACGTTAATGCCTAAAGTGCTAAAGCATGTAAGTAACTTAAAAAAATGCAAAAAGAATTTTGTTCAAGACTCGATTATTTTCCGGAGTAAAAAAATATTATTCTAAAATGTCACTAAAGTTATGAAGAGTTGGAATTATTGAAATAGTTTTCAAATAGAATTTACGTTTCGAGGCATCAAAATGTTATTTACCAGTTAATAATGAAATTATTTGACGTTCGTACCTAAATTAATAATTTAATTTTAATTAGTTTTCCATTCAAACGTAGAAATTAATCAAAAAAAACATTCTAATACCTATTCATTAAGTTTGACTGGAATTTTAATCGTTGTTGAAGGATAAAAAAAAAACAGTTGAAAAAAAATTATTTATTTTGTACATCAACTTAAATCTTAAATAACAATTGTATGTATTTAGGCCAACATTTGGAAAAAATGCGATCTCCTGCGTAAATGTAAAGGTTAAATATATCCAAGCTAAAATGGTGCAAAAAAACTATATAATTTAGAAACCAAAATTTAATTATGCAAACTTTGAGAAATAAATTGTGTGCACTTTGGGTTGGCAGCACTACCTTCACAAATGAGATAAACAAAAAGATGAGATTATAATTTGATTTTCAAGATATACAACTTACTTATTAGTTTTGACATGAACCTTAGATTTATTGTAAACAACTTCAAAAAAATACACTTATATGATATGACAGCTATAATTTCATTGTTTACATTTTTATTGTAAAACCTTGAATATTACTGTTTTATAATATAGGATTTACCTGGCATAATCCAGAATTTGCAAATTGTGATTGACAAATCCGGTATTAAGCGCGTTAATCCCATAATTTGGTAATATTAAAGCGTTTACATTATCACTATTTTAAATTTAAAAAGTACGCCACAAGGAAGAAAAATAACCCAAATCGCATGCGTTATTTTATTGATTTTTGAAGAAAAGTTTCGAATATGCGCATAATATAAAAACAATTTTGGCGCTCTGGTTTTAATTCCACCTGGCTACATCGACCGTTCTTATAAACCGCGTTTAGTTTTAAATTCGACCTACGTCATCAAGACTCTGATTTAAATTCATTTCACTTTATGACGTAGAGCTCGTTTTGGCAGAAATTTTAAACGATTGTTGAGGCGTCAAAGTATTTCCAGATTGTTCACCTTATAACTGAGGCAAACATACCAAATGTTTGGACATACATTACTGAAATTGAATTGATTCCACATTTAACGGTCGATCCAACGGTAAATAGCTGCAAAACTATCTTTAAACTATGCCCTAATCGTTTTAACTTAAGAGAAACATTAAGTGGTAATGAAATAGGTAATAAAATGAGCAAATCTAAATCGGAAAAATGCAGTTTTGTATTATAGTGTTACAGTGATCTACATTATTTACTAAGAAAGTGTCTAAATTCAGGGTCAATCTAAGAGACGAATACAAAAAAAAAATCACAACCTTGTCTTTCCAGTAAATGCACATTCTGTTTAGTGATTTCAATGATTTACTAATTGATACTAATGATTTTGGGGCTAAGTCTATCGAATTCGTCTTATCAGTAAATTAACAAATTGACGCGGCCAAAATTGGCGCTTGGAATTTATTGTTTAAACTTTTAGCACGCCGTAATAACCAACAACAGTCAACAATAACTACGAAAAGGCATTTTTTCTCAGTAGTGCCACAGTTTAAGCAACAAATTCCATTTATAACAAAACAGTATATTATATTTTAATTTTTTTAAAGTTAATAGACATAATAAATTTATCTAGTTTTGTACAATTTTTTTTTATGCGATTTTTTGAGATCACTCACTTTGGTTCGTTACTGTTTACTCGCTCGGAAATGAAGACTACATCTAATAATTGATCGAAAATTGACTATTCGTTCTAATAAGTGTTAAGTAGGAGATTAACAGCGAAACTGTCGACAATTATTAACATTCGAAAAAGAAACATTGATAATTTCTATCACACCATAGCAACTATTCTAATAAGGAACAATATCTGATCTATACAAGTAGTGCAACGCAGTATTTGTGCAATTGTATAAATACATTTCACCTATCTAGTATTGGAGTTATATAAAAACTATAAAAATCCAACTTATTACATGGCGCCCGAGCTTACGGGTTCATCGAACATAGAAAACCGGGATCAACCGACGCAACCTTTGCAGTCAAAAACGCATGCATGCAGAAGAGTAAGCTTTGCAGAATCGAACACTCCAGCTCCTGTAAACAAAAAGCGTTACTCCAAGAAGTAAACCCAAAAAAGGCAACAAACCTTCGTCTCAATCGCCCTAGAGTCAGCGTCTTGGAAATGCAGCTTCAGTTTTGATTTACCGTCATCGGAAGAACCTCTTAACTGTGAAAACTTAAACTGCCACGCTGGTGTCTTGGAATCGCCTTCGTAAAGCGAGAAGCCCAAGTTCCAGTCCAAGGTCAACCCAGCTGTTTTGCCATTGCAACTAACTGTGAAGGTTTTATTCTGCAAAAAACCTCATTAGTCCCGCTCGAAATCTACTCCAACAACAAAACATACCCCCAGCTTTATAACCGCGGTGCAAACAGCGCAATGCCACGCGTTCTCAACCCTCAACAAGTCCTGTCGCGTCTCCACAGAGAAATACCTCGATTCTTGACCCGAAGTCTGCACCAAGAAGCAATGCTGACGCTCGTCCACATTCTCAGACTCCTTTACAATGCGGAACATCGTTTGGTAGACCTTGAACAGCAGCGAACACTTCCCCCAGTCGCTTATGTTCAACGGAGGCGCTTCGAACAGCATTAAATCCGTTCCTTTGAGGGCGAAAAACCTCGGCTTGTAATTCTGCCACGGCTGGTGGTTGTTGTTCAGTACTCCTTCGTTCACCCAACCCATGTACTCGATTTTGTCCGCTACTCCAAAGTTCCTGTTGTACAGCTTCATCTGAAACACTTCAGTTAAACACATATTCAACCTCTATAGTAAGGACATTACCTGTAGGTTTGTTAGCCCAATGATATTGTCCGTAATGTACTTCAACCATTGCGACAACACGGCTGTATCGTCACATTGAATAATCCCAGTGCTGATTCCGTTGAGACCTCGCACCTCAAAAGCGTTCGGTCGTAGCTTGTCCGTTCCAAAGATGTAACGCGTGACGTAGGCCATCATCAACGGCAACGTGACTACGTCCACCCAGTGCGTAAGCTGGTTGGTTGAGTCGCTTTCTGAGTACAGGGAGCTTGGTCGGCTGCGCATTGGGATTAGTTTTTTTAGGCTTTCTTCTAGTGTTTCTTCGGTTTTGTCCAAAGGTTTGTTTTCGCCGCTTTCTTCCGCCAGGCGCTCCTTTTCCTCTTGTTTTTGGAGAAACGGTGTTGCGGCCTTGTAGTGTTTGACAGTGAGGACGACGAGGTCGCCTGCGTTGCGCAAAATGTTGACTGCGTCGTCGTGAGGACACGCTGTGATGTATTCTCCGTTAACTACAACAAAATTGGGGTTAATACACATATTGTGGAGGCATGCTTTTGTTACCTTTGATAATGGCGTCGCCTACGAACAGCTCGCCGGTCTGTTCGGCAGCTTGGTCCTTGTAAATTTTGCTAATTAGTATTGGCAGTTTGTGCTCCGCACCACCTTTAATGCTCAGCCCCAAACCTCCAAGTTTCTGTCGCCTGATTTGCACCATTCGCTCCTTTGAGTTGAGGGGTTTCGACTCAGGAGGTAGTGGCTCTTCCTTCTGCAGCCGAAGCACCTCCATGGACAAATGCAGCCTCACTGGAATCGGTTTGCTCTTTCCATCGCTTACCACTACCATCCCAGTCCGTACCTTGAGTTGATGATCCATTTTTTCCTCGATGGGTGTACTCATTCTGCTAGTGGTGTTGATTTTCATTTTGACTTCTTGGCCTAGTCACAACATGTTGAGTCCGTTGTTGCTGTTGGGCTTCAGCATTTTTATTGATCACCTAACATAACCTCTTTGTAGCCTTAAAATAAAACATATTGAAGCTCTAACATAAGAACACCAGTCATTGTAGCGAATTTATAAAGGTCACTAAACAATTTGCAACGAAGTAGCCATTATAAAATGATTGTAAATGAAAACAAACAGGCGCAGTGAACCCGAGTAAAAGATCTCATCAAAAGTTTTTAATACATTTGATTATAGTGGCGTAGGTCATATAGCCTAGTAGGTCACCGCCACAGCCTAAATTGATCCTTATGCATACGGGACATAGGGAATGCGCAGTAGGCAACGCTTTACAAACCAAAGAGGTTAAAAAAATTCCTATACATCTATAACACAGCAAAACAACCAGTTTAACAAAATAACAAAAACGTTTATTCGTATTAAAAATATTTCGAGTACAAGGCAGTGTTAACACGAGACGCTGTTGGTTTCTTAATAGCCTCAGATATAAAATGACCTACTCCTATGAGCTTCTTCAAGTCAACACCAGTGTCAGCACCCATTCCATGCACCATGTACACCAAATCTTCAGTTGCAACATTACCAGTAGCTCCTTTTGCGTATGGGCACCCTCCCAAACCAGAAACGCTTGAGTCAACCACGGTTATTCCCATATCCAGCGCGGTAGCGATGTTGACTAACGCCTGTCCATACGTGTCATGACAATGTATCGCTAAAGTGTCAACGGTTGTGACGTTTTGAAGGTCCGTAATCATGTCACTGATGGTTGATCTAGTCCCAACGCCAATTGTGTCGCCTAGTGAGATTTCGTAACACCCCATTTGGAGAAGGGATTCGGCTACTTTGCTGACAGATGAAGGTTTGATTGCGCCATCGTATGGACAGCCAACGACGCAGGAAACATAGCCCCGTATCTTAAGGTTGTTCTTGTGGGCCAATGATACGACTTCTTGTATGCGTTGAAGCCCTTCTGAGACCGAACAGTTGGTGTTTTTGCGTGCAAACCCTTCGGACGCAGAAGCGAACACTGCGATTTCTTTAACCCCAACCTTTAAGGCCGCTTCTAGGCCTTTGACATTTGGTATTAAGACAGGGTAGTCGACTCTCTTCTTTTGGGTAATGCCTGTAAAGACCTTGGTGTTGTCTGCCATCTGGGGTACCCATTTTGGACTGACAAAGCTGGAACATATGGAATGGTGCAAATGAACTACCAGTTTGCAAAGGTGTCGATCTCTTACCTTGTAACCTCTATGGATATTAAACCGGTGTCTGACAATTTGTTTATTAATTCTATTTTGATGTTTGTTGGGATATTGACAGGCTCGTTTTGCAAACCATCCCTTGGGCCGACTTCAACAATTTTTATCTGTGGTAGAGGATTCTAAAAATAATAACGAGTATTGAACTTACGTAAGGTTTTTGTGTTTTAGGTGATACTAACTGTGTGTAGAAATCTTTTTATTTGTTGTCGAATCATTTTCGTTTAGATCTGTTGCTTTCTAGAATTTTTGGCATGATAGTGCGTTTCTTATCTGTTTATGGATTGTAGTAGCTCTTTTTAAATTTAGTTGAACTGTTTAAGCTTCTGTGAGGCGCTAACAGATGGCGTAGCAAGTGGAAATAAAGGACATTTTTGATTTTATAGGTTTATAATTGCAATTAATACAATTATACAAAGTACAAAATAAATTAGGTTAAAAATAAATTATTATTAATAACAATATAAATAAATACAGATGTTGTAATATGTTCTTTTAAAATGAACATTGATTAGGTAAGTGTATCCATCATACATAAAAATGAGTAGATAACAAAAATATTACTAAAATTATACAACCTAGTGTCACTTAGTGTCTAAATTAATAGACGCAACGCAAGCGCGCGCCTATTTGTAATTAATTATCATTTTTGGTATATTGCTGTATAATTTCATTATTATTTAAGATTTTAAGACTAATATACAATATAAATATCTTATACTAATTACTTCACTATGACCATTCGTGTTGTTTCTTTGGTTTAGTCCAACATGTGAAAAAAAGGCAAGGACGAAAACCGACAAATTGACTAGAGGCTTGGTTTTCGCGTAGATTTATGTTTATTATCACATTCCAACTGATAGGCATTTCTACTACGTACTGCGCGCTAAAAAGGCACATTTTCGTGGTCATAGCTTTGCTAATTTACTTACTAGATATTTCCTACTTTTTTACAAGACTAGAAATATTTTTTTTCTACATCTAGCTTCTAATGTTAAGTTAAATTAAGATAAATTTGCTAACTAGAATGATAGACAATAATCTATTGCACTTTCTTTTGCAGGATAACAAAAACCTTCTGCAAAATAGGAGCAACGCGCAAGTCTGATAAATTGAGCAAGTCTACTCATCGTACCGGGGTAAGTGTTTTTATAATAATGAATCTTAAATTTTCGTAAATAATCCTAAATAAGTAGTGTGGTCATATAAGGGTTATGTACATTTCTGTGCGGTTGGGCGTTCATTCATTGAAGCCTGGCTTCTTGTAAAGTTGGCGCTTGCGCAGTGGTCTGATACGGAATTGCGGGGAAGGCCCCAGCGGTTGCGGTCCCCAAACCTGGTGTCTGCGGCAAGGCCGCGTATGTGTACGGCATGTAGCTTGCTCCTGCAAAAAACAATGTTTAAGACGCACATTTTATTAAGGTTAGGCAATAAAAGTACCTGTAGCGCCAGTGTACGGAGTGTAAGCCTCGAAACCATTGGTGTATTGTCCGGTGTACGGGGCGGCGGCTGCGGCGGCCACTGCGGCTGCGTTCTGGTATTCGTAGAACTGCGAGGTTGCCGCAGCCGCCACTGCGGCTGCGTGAGTCAATTGCGTAGTTTGCAAAGGTACCAAACTTCCTGGCGCAGTCGCAGCCAAATAAGGTGACTGGTACATGTATCCGGGTGGAACTCTGCAAAAAATTAACATCTTATCATGTGTCAAATGGCGTTTTGAAACACCAACTTAAGGAACAAAAAAAAAGGTTCCGTTAAAACTAATCAAAAAAACCACAGCAAGCAACACCAGAGAGAAAATCCCAAAAAAAACCTCTGATGCACTAGTACCTAAAAAAACTAACAATTTTGACATGAACAATGCCTAAAAATATCTATGCCCACATTATTGTTTCTGGCGTATGTCCAGACGCACTTAAAATCCTCCTTAAAAGTGATCTCTTAATTTTTTTTTTAGTTTAATATTAATTTGGTTGTAAAATGTAAAATAGAGTTGGTTTATTCAGCAAAAATTAAGAAATAGGTAGCTAATCTTTAAGTTTAATTATCTGTGTGTTTTAGTTAAAAATAACACATTAGTCAAAATGCACAAACAATGTTAAATAGGCCGACAAAAATAGACTTGGCAGCGATTTCTTAGACGAGTGTCTCTCGCTAATACCTATATGAATCTTCCGGAATATCTTTATCTGCACATCGTATGTTGTCTTAACTTCAAGATTTATATTTGCTTGTTTCGAGGCATACAAGATTCATTATTACATTTTGTATAGTGCTTAGGTCATCCCTCGGTATATAATAAACGATGTGACAGGGGAAAAGGTGTTTGTGTTATAGAAATTCACTTAAGCAAACATAAACTAATTGATTATTTGTTATTTTGCTGCATATTTAAGCACCCCTTTACACATGAAGCAGTCATTTGGGCGAGAGTGGGTGGGCTGTAGGGTACAAGTAATTTAGTAAATGGACAGGCGACCTGACCGAAGAATATAAAACTTCTATCAATTTATATCGTAGGTTAAAAAATAATATCGCATGCGCTGGCTATAAAGGTTTAAATTGATTGCCCGGCGCACTCGCCATTTTTGTCATAAGATCATTTTTATGTTTTTTTAATGAGCATTACTGCCGGAAATAAAATGATTATTTGGAAAAGTGGACGCGTTGAAGCGATTAAAATAACGTAAAACATTAAACACGGCGAGGTCGTTTTAAAAAAATTGATCATACCTCGACTGATAGTATACCGTTGATAAAAAATAATTGTTGGTTACTAATCGCAAACTTTTGTTGTGTATGTATCTAACCCATTTTGTCGGGTAAATAAATGCCTTGTTGCACACAACATAGAAAGTGGCGTTGTTATCTTTATTTTTTAAAAAGACATGACGTGTCAAATGCATATGTATATATTTTGTTTTAAACTAAAAATATTAATTTTATATAAGTGTTGAACTGTTGCCAAGTAGGATTTCAAATTTCTAAGAAGGCGGGTTGAAGGCGGATATCTTCTCGCTATTGGATAATCTCGTCCAAGGCTCGCGCAAATCCGGACTTAGAGATAGCTAATAACGTTTGCGCGCTTTACTCCGGGATTTCGTGCCGGCTCCGGAGCCGCGCTATTGACCTCTGAATTTTCCAATCTTGGCGAAAATTGGGCGGTCGCTCCAGCCACAACGGCCAAATAATTATCAACAAAGGGAAGCTCATTAATGTTAATGTTGGCACCTCATAATAAACGGGCGACTCGAGCGTAGGTGCACAAGTTGTCGACATAAGAATGAATGCTTAGCAGCTGTTTCCCGAAGTTAATAAAAGATAACGCACATATCTATATATAAAACCTGTGTCAAATAGACTACTTAGAACCAAATACTCTTGCCCATTAATTTCCAAGTTATTTTAGTCTCACAATTTACTGGCGGGCACAGATGACGATACGCGATAATTCACGTCAAGAATGTGGGTCCTCCACAAGAAGACATTGTATTTTTAGATAACAACCGAAATCCGTTCAAGTGAACATATTTACGGATTTTTGTGTCGCGTAAGCCAAACACTCACTCACTCGACACCTCCACCATTTGGCGTTGTTGCGTCGCCAACAAACCAACAATCAAGGGGTTGACAACGCAACAACGTTTTGGCTGCACTGTAACACATTCATCAGGTTAATAAACCAAAGCAACATCGACATCCTCAGTTAGTTGTTGCGTTAGTGTTACATTGCAGTCGTGAGTTATTGAAAAATAATGATTAACAATCCACCAAAGCATACAATATTCGCAAAATATTATTTTGTTGTATAGTTGTAGGCTTCGTAGGATCGGCCCAAAAGAAAAAAACCCACAGCAAACAAGATGGGCATCCGCGCCTAACCCCTTACTACCTTTAACATTTAATAGAATAAAAAATGCGCTAGTCTATTTTGGTGAAAAAAATGTTGGCTTTAGTCTCCCTTGAAATTCCAATGTGAAAAACATGCGTCAAAGCTACTTTGACCTGTCGTTATAGGCTATTTCAATGACGAATATCATTATTGGCTCACGACCAAAAAAAATTAAGTTTATATTAAGGATGCGACACATTTAACGGAAATTTTCTATTCTATTAGCTGCGTACACAAGGTAGTACAAGGGCGACTCGGCGGACTCGTGCAAACGACACTCAAAGAGCATCTGCAAGGTTTTATTAAAAGTGTAATTCAATACTAAGAAAATCACACGCACACGACAAACACTCATCGAAGAAGGAAACTAACTCTTTACTATTTGTTTGTGCATGACGAAACGGTCCGCCAAATTGGATAAGGATATTAGGGCCAACAGTCTTCATGACTTTTAGCTAGAAAATATGAACACATCAGTGTTGTATTGATGATAGCGAAACAGAGTAAATTCGCTGCAGGACCAATAACCAAAATAAACAATCACTTACCCGTACTGTCCCGGCAAGAGCGTGGGGTAGCTGGCTCGAACTCCAGGGAACGGAAACCCTGAAACAAATGTAACATCAGTACCAACCGGTACTAGAACCTTGAACCATATGATACGTAAGTTATCATTATCAAGGAAGTATGGGTTGTTGATTCGGCCAGGTGTCGACCATTACCTATTAGGCACGAGTTATGCCTAACCCTCGTAAGTATGTTATTTCCGGTGATTTTTAAACTTTCGCACATATACCGATTACTTTCTTTCGTGTCGTCTGTATCTATTACAATTGTTTCAACATACCTGCTTGTACATTTCCCCGAGGTTTGGCTCCCAGGATGGCGAGATTCACGTTCGCTTTTCTTCCATCGATAATTGGATTTGGGTCCTTGTAAGCCCGCTCAGCTGACGTTCGATCGCCCATGATTATGAATCCATATCCGCGGCTCTTACCAGTTTGTCTGTCGGTTATGACTACGGCCTCTTCTATATCACCGTAGACTGCGAAATGGTCTCGGAGCGATTTGTCTGTTGTATGATAGGGCAGTCCTCCAACTGTATAAAGAAATATGAACGTTTAGCTTGTTTTAAATACCTGGATGGGTTGTAAACAAACCGAAAAGTTTGGTCCATGTCGTATCCTTGTTCTGCACACTGGTACCGTTAATGGAAGTCGCACTAAGGACACCTAAGCTGCCCAAGCCGCCGACCAAGGAGTCGGCGGTCTCGGCGGTGGATGCAAGTCCGGCACTCGGCATCAGCATGGTTTTGTCTTCAGCAGCGGGCTCGGAAAGTGCCGCGCGGTCTTCCGACTGGCGATTCGCGTGACTCTCTGTCTGTCTTGGCGGACGACTTCCCAAAGGATTCACAATACTGTTTATGTATTCTTTGGTAAAGGTACTCCTACGATCTCGCATAGGTATGCAGGTCCTGGCATATAGTGATTAGATGTTGTATGGGTTCGCGGCGGTTGACTGACACTGGAAGCACGTTAAGCTTCTAACACGTGTGGGACCGTTGTGTACGTATTTGTTACTGCGGAGCGTATTCAGTCTGTTGTAGTAGGCTACACTAAATTTAGCCTGGCGTTGGTGCAGCTGTTCACCACCGGCGTCTAGCTCGGTATCGCACTAAGGGACGACGGACGGACGGTCGCACGGATAGACGGATAGTAACTGCCAAGGGTTAACGCTGATTATCATCACAGGCTATGCTAGCTAAAGCTCTCAGTACCGAACCGATCGTCACACTTCTGAATGTAAAGTAAAACCAGCTGGCACCCTCGAGCCCAACAACCCTCCTTAAATATATGACGAACATCAATGCTATGGAAGGGATTCACAGCACATATGGTCGCATTTACTACGACTTAGGTACATTTACCCAGCACAGCATTTTAATCAAATATATATTTCCTCAAAAAAACATCGCTTGTTTTATGTTTACATACTAAGTTTATATAGCCCAAACAAAACAACGAAACTTTGTTTATGCATTTTAATAATTCACAGCGCTGCCGAGAAAAATTACAATCGTTTGGTTTTTAAGCGTCTTTTAACCGTTGGCTGAAACGCAACTGGCTGCTAACCCAGTGAACTATGGAGCTAAACAATAAAGGGGATGCAGCTGGTAAGGTAATTGAACTCTCCCATTATGTCAAGTATAATGCTACAGCATTACAGCAAACAGACTAAATTAATTGCTCCAATTGATTAGTAAACTAATTTGATAAGGTGACATTAACAAAGTCCGCGCAAAATACATGATTTTCGCGCGATATGCGAGATAAGGGTGGTTCAGACCAACCGGAGGGAGGTTGCTTGTGTAGGCCAGGTGTGCAGAAGTGCATTGTCCTCGAACCGTAGGGTGGCCATCGATACCAAACACCAAGAGACAGAACTAGCTTGGCGCGTAATTATTGCTTTTATTACGCTTTTAAAACAGAGTAGCAAACGGAAGTACATTTCAGAAGTTCATTTTCTAGAGTAGCTACCTATAAATACTTAAGTCAAGTTTGTTAAAGACTTAAAGTGTATTTTTGTTATCTCATGTGATGAAGGCTTTACGATTAGGGTTAAGCACGCCGTACTTTATTTTTACAGAACGGAACAATGAGTTTTTTCGCGCTTAAGGGACTGCATGTGGCATACGAGTACGACCCCATGCCGAACAATACTTTGTTTTAACCAGAGGCTGCGTTTGTTTCTTTTCAAATTTGTTACTGGAAACGAACACAATTGTTTGCTACTCTTATAGGTTTTAAAAAATGACACAAATTGCGCATAATTGTTGTGTTTTCGACAGTATTAACAACGCGATCAAACGCACCCGAAACATGTGTTGAAATAAGACACTCTGGTTTTAACTTTGCAAGGTGCCGCACACATTTTAGTTAACAATATTTAAAATCATTGCTGGAGTTTAAAATATGTCTTTTGCCTCATTTAAAAATTTAATCTTTGTTAAAAAATATCTCTAAAGCAGGCTTTTGAATCTGCATTTAGTAACAATTTATTGTGCATTGTCTGTACTTATCCTGATTTAAATTGTTCCGCCACTGTCTTTCATATAACACCGTTGGTCGCGAATTCTATTTCGGGAAGGCCGCACCATGAAGTTAAAGTCAAATATCGTTCTAAAGATTTACAAGTAACTGTTTGTTTATATCAATTACCAACAATAATAATTTCCAGTTTTATGAATAGCATATTAGTGGAAAGTGTTGAAAATTTTATTTATACCAAATATTTTCAATGCAGTCATGAAATATTTATTTGAACTATTTTTCACACATTGAGATCGTTAAACTTTCTTCTCTATAAATCGATAAAATAGGTGCTTAACGCACATTACGATAAAAAGGTTTAGCCAAAGTGTCCGGTGCAATTAAATGGGAATTACTATACCATTAGAATAAAAAAGGTGTTTACGGAATATTGATTTTTATGGTAGAAAATCACTTCCTCATTAAATATTAAAGGCTAAGCGCTTAAATAAAAATGTCATATGTTTAATGACGTTGTCGTATTCTCAGCAACGTGTGATAAATGAGCAACAACTGGTGCAGACCCAAAATCAAAAATAGATTTCAGTCACCTACAGTGTGTTGACTGTTGAAGAAAAAAATATAAAACTTTTTCATATTATATGTACTGATCGTTAGGGTTTATCGCAGTATTATACAAAAGCATAATTATACATGTAAAAATAGTTTAATGGAACAATGATAAATGACAAATAAAAGAAATTATCTACTATGGACAATATTTTACATTTTTCTTTACACTATAGACATGCCGTGTGCACGATAAAAAGCAAAGATAACTCAACATACTGAATTCATTACTTAACTACAAATTTTTACGACACTTTTGGCACAAAACCCAACATTGGGTACACTAAATAGTCTAGCCAAACGATGCTGGACTCTCATAATCAACGTCGTGATTTTCTATGTTGTTGCGCGTTGACTCTTGCTGTTGAGCATACCAATCAAACGAATAAACTTGTGGAGACTGCCTAAAATCCGGCCGTACTACTCTTAGCCCTTGATAATCGTAATCGTCAGATGACGAAGGACCGTATGTAATGCTGATGCTGTCAACATTTCCACCTGGACCATATCCGTAGCCGTAACCGGTTGATTTAGCCGTAGTCGTCGTTGTTGCGTTGTTGTTTTCCGTTGTCGTTGTTGAGTTGGTTGTTGTTGAGCTTGGACTTGTTGCTTGGCGTGTTGTTGACGTGGATGTTGTTGATGAAGGACGCGTTGCCATTTGTTGCTCGAGCTCAACCAGTTTGGTTGTGCTTGGTGTTGTTGTAATCGTCGTTGTTGTTGTTGGTGATGTTGATACCACTGTTGTTTCTGGTGCTGTTGCCTCGACTGATTCGCCTTCTTCGTCTGATGCGACGGATTCGCGTCGTTTTTGGTTTTTTGTTCGTTTTTTTGTTGTTGTTGTTGTTTTGCGTTTCTTTGGGCGTTGTGTTGTTTCCTCAACGGATTCGTAGGATTCCTCTGTTGAGTCATCGCTTACGTCATCGTACGACGATGACAGTGGGCGTTTGCGGTACGGCGCTTTGTTGCGATTTGGGCGTTTAGTGGTGTATCTAATAGGTGGTTGAGTTAGTAGTGGCGGTTGATAGTTTGGTTGATAGGTTTGTGGATAATTTGGTTGGTAGTTGACTGGTTGATAACTTGGTTGGTAGATTTGTTGCTGGTACGGTTGTTGTTGTTGATACGGCTGTTGTTGCACGGGTGCAACGTAATCGTCGTAGTAGTCGTACATGTCGTAGTACAACGGTTGTTGTAAGCGGTTTCTGTTGCGCGTACGGACGTACTCAACGTCAGCGTTGACGTATTGGAGTTGAGCCGGTCTACGGTACTGTTGCACGGCGGGTTGTTGAGGCTGTTGCCGTGGGTTGTACCTATTGGCGTACCGTTGTTCGTACGGCAACGGGTACCGTTGCCGTCTGGTGTAAACATTCGATGCTGACGTTTCCAAATCTCGAGTTTTGTTGCTGTGTTTGGGTTCTTTGGGTTCAACGCTTTTTTGCGTTGAGCTTGTTGTTGTTGTATGGTTAATATAAATGACAGGGTGTTCAATAATGGGAACAGGATGCCATGGTTCCGTGTAGTAATTATAAACGTTATGGATGGTTGCTGCCGGTCTATTGTAGGGTAGCCACGGGCGATGATCGTAGGCCAAGTTGGGGTGCAAGTGAGGCTGAACAAACTTTGCTATTGTGGCACTTAGAAGGTGGGTCCAGAATAAGCCGAGCAGGGGCTTGAAGAATATTTTTCCTTGTCGCATTTTTTTACTGTCTGTAAGAGTGGTCCAATTAACAATATCCACTTGCGGGGTGAAACAGCTTAACTTACCGAAATTTGTCTTGTTTGTCAAACGATTGAATTCACTACTATCAAAATTACTAGCTTTGTGCATGGTTTTAAATAAACTAAAATGTGTAATATGAAACTAGTAGAAAGTGAACAAAATGCGGGTGTTTCGTTGTACCCCTATCCTGGTTATCATATTGCGTATGAGATGTGTTCATTTTATGATCGTATAGGTACTTCTTACATGCATCCAATTTTATATTTGGTGCAAACCACGTCCGTTCGTATGTTATAAAGAGCGTCCTGCCATCTACTCAATCATATGAAAAGTGCGTGCGACATATGTTTGGCCCTAGAGGGCGCTACATTTCCCCAATTATAAACTAGTTTAATTCAAACTTGTTTTAATTGAATAATTACCAGATAGGTCAATTAAAACGTGTAATTTGATATTTTTTTGCATCCAATTATTATTAAAATTGAATCTTTTAAAATCGGAAAATCCTAGCTAGGTCCTTGTAGTGATTCTCAAGGAAGTAATGAGGAGATTTTTTTATTTCGCATAAATTATTGAAGCATTGAAAACTGCTTTTAAATCTACTTGAAACTTGAAAGAAAATATCAGGTAAAATTATTATTCATCAGTAGCTTATTTTTAATAATCACTTCAAAGAAGCAGGAAATTATAATAAAAGGCTTGATACATCTGAGCAAATTGAGTTTGAGTAATAAAATTAACCCCTTCAATAAGGGTCTATATCGGAGGCATATCTTTTAGGCGATTATACTATTATATTTCTTTGAAAATTTACTTTTTGAGGCGGAAGCTTAAAAGCAAGAAAGCCTTACACTTTCCTACTTAAACTTTGTCATTTCAAATATTATACCCCACCCTTAGACCCTTGTATCTCTTATCTAATCTTAACTGTGTTTGCTCTTAAATACCTGATATCGCATATATACTTACTCATACGCGACTTGTATTTTTATTAAACAACAATGCATTGAAACAAAATAACTTAAATGTGTTTATAATGATTCATCCACGAAATTTACTGAGAAACGACCAAAGTGACTTTTCGGCACCGATTGGGCAAAATACCTTAGATTGGGGCATTAAACAATTGCCCTGTCTAAGTAAAGTGTTTCCATGGAATGTTTTCGGCAAATTGTGGGTTGTTTTAAGTCTTTTGTGTCTTATTGGGGTTCTGCAAGGAATCTTGATTGCATATGTTCGTGGAACATCCGAGATTTGGGGAAGACACTATGGAATTGATCAGGACTTCATTGGTATGCTAATCTGGAAGGGGAATGTACATTTATTCCGCACATTCCTCAAAAAATTCCTTTGTTGATTGGTCCAAGGCTGAATGTTTTTTTTTTGTAGATTGGGTTGTATTTCTTAACGAGGTTATCAATGGTTTATTAGCTCTTACAATTGCGTTCTGGGGTAACAAAATAAATAGAATATCATGGATTACTGGTTTGATATTTTTTCACGCGGTTTCTTGTGCTCTCTTAGTCGTGCCGGAAGTTTACAAGGAAAACTCAGCTCACGGCATTGTTGCACCAAATGCCTCGCGTAAGTTACAACATAAAAGCAACAAAATCGTAAACGAGCTTCTTTGTTTTTAGTTCACCTCTGCAAGCCAACAAGCAGCGGAAAACTTTTAGATGGAAACATAAATCACGTAGCTGTATTTATATTGATTGTATACGAAACATTTTCCTCAGCTGCTTATGTTTCCTTTATATCTCTTGGTATTACTTACATTATTGACAATTCGCCGCTACAAAGAGCGGGATTTATCGGTAAGTATTAGAAATGTATCGGATACAACTTCTTTAATTTGTTCAACATTTACAGGACTTATACTGTCTTGCAAGGAAATAGGTCAGCAATTTGGGTTGTATTTGTCTTGGCTACCGCGACTTTTCCAATCAGAGAGCGTATTTGTCACCCCAGGTAAAAACACTTAACAAATCCTACATCTTCAACTTTAATAGAAATATTTCTAGTCTGGCTGATCCTTATCTGTGTATACTTCCTGGTTGGCATATTAATGGCAATGTTCCCAAAAGAACTACCCGCAATCCTTATACAAAAACTAGCCGCGTCGTTGGTCAACCTAGCCAGCGGAGTTGACTCAAGCTCCACTTCCGTAGCCCAAATCCCATTCTGGAGTAGCCTTTGGGCCATAATCAAAAACCCAACAGCCATTGTGACAATTCTGGCCCAAACTCTAGTCATGTCCGCTGTGATAAATTTCACCATTCTGGAAAAATACTACAAGCAAACACAGTTTCTTATGGCCACTACGAACGACCGTTCGGGCTACAACGACTCTTGGATAGTCCAAATGACTACGAATCTTCTAAAGCAGCCTTTTATAGCCTTGTCCATGATTTTGACTGGTTTCGTTGTATCGAAAATGGAGCTCAAGACACGGAGTTTGATTATTTGGAACAGTATAGCGTACCTTGTGGTAACCCTGTGCTTTTGCAGTTATCTCTTTTTAAAGTGTGACAGTTTAGAGGTTTACAATCATAGGTTGGCGTTGAAGACGTATGGGCCGTACTGTAGTGCGAATTGTGGATGCTCGCTTGAGGATCCTTTTCAACCGGTTTGCCTTCAGGGTTTGACTTATTATTCGCCTTGTTTTGCCGGGTGTACATTCGCCAATGAGACGGTTAATAATGTGGTGAGTTCTTTGACTATTGGTGTAGATCCACGTTTTTAATTCTTTTTTAGTTCTTTAGCGGATGTAGTTGCTCGAACACACAATGGGCAAGTCATGGTGCGTGCAATTTGGCGAAATGCAACTTGATATACGGCATATCGCAAGTGAATGGTATTTTTTCAGCTGGTCAAATTGCCTCTACTTTTGTTATAAGCTTTATTATTATCATAAGAGCGGTTAATCCACACGCAAGACATTTGGCTATAGCCCTTGGACTGACTTTTTTGGGACTGGTACCATACCTACCTGTTCGGATAATATATGCTCTAGTTACTGGTACTTTAACATAATAATCTTAAGCGAAGTAATGCTAACTTGCCGTGTTTTAGACCACTTTTGTCAGTACCGCACAAAGGCTTCCAAATGTGCGATCTTCTCTAAAGGCTTTGGTACCTTTCTAACAACTTCAACAGCTGGGCTTCTCGTTCTTGGTACCATAGTAAGTTTCGTGACGATTTGGTTCAAGTCTGTTGATAATACTACGCTTACCAGAAGAGAAGATTTGGACGAACGCAATGAATTGCGACCAATGGTACCGCAACCTCAACAATACTCAAGGTCACAGATAAGTGTAGCTCGATCAGGTACTTCAGATGGAAGCGCGAATCGTTCCGCTGGTTCCGATGGAAACGCTAGCATGAATTCGTTGCTTGAGCTAGCCCAGACAATTGGGGACGACCACGATTCCGACTTGGAACCGTACCAACGACCGTACGTTCCTAGAATCTCAAGGGTTATGGAAGAATCAGACCTATAATACAAAATACTTTATTTATATATTTATCAGCTATGTGCTATATCGTCTAACTCTAGTTCTATTTCTTCGTCGAAGATCTTTAGACCTTTGACGAAGTACCACACACCGATGTCAAACAAAGTTCCGATGAAGACAAATGTAGCTGCTGTGAAGTTTAAGGTGTAGCGCAGGGTTTTGCCATCGTAGAGCCAACAGTTTCCATTTCCGGTACAGGTTCGTCCCCAGACCAAGCAGGCCTTGTCCATGATGGCCCCGAATAAAATCGGGGACGGGACGAAGGCCAGTAAACTCATAAGCGTGAGCCCAAATCCAATAGCGACTGGCTTGTCCTTTTCGCTGACGCATCTGCAACATATGACATATTTTATACTTGTTTAATAATATATACTTGTTTTAATAAAAGCGTTTGATTACACCTACCTAACAGTCACTAGGAAATTGGACGCGCGACCTGTTGCACCACTGAACTTTAAAATACAGACTACAATGAGGAATATGTAAAACTGGTTAAGACAATCGATGTTGCAGTTGCCTTGTATTGCTGATCCTCCGAGGAGATTCGGTACCTCAGGTTTTATACACGCACAATCAGAATAAGCGTAAGTACTGTTCACTTTAAGGATATTACGGCAACCGGCATGGCATGCTGAAATAAACGACTGGGAACCATCAGTCGAACAGACTGGGTTGTACTTAGCAAACTTGCAGTTACAGTTCACGTTACAGTCCAAAGTTGTGTGAAACTTCCCGTTCGAGAGGCTGGAGTTGTCGCTTTGGGCGCATCCTAAAAAGGCATATGATATTATACCGATCACCGATATGGCACCGACTAGGACGTTCCATGCCGCGAGGTACCTCGCACGAGGCTTATACTTTGAGATCACTAGGCCTGATATCAAAATCCCTACTGCCGAAAACACCAAGCCAGCACCGCCAGTAATCATGTTCGACGCAGAGGCCGATTGTCTATACTGTGTTTCGATGTACTTCGGCAGGAAAATCCAGTACGGCATGTACCCTAGTAAATAAAAAATGGCAGCGAAGTTGTTCAGCATAAGCGTAGGGTTGTAGACCAAGCGCTTAAAGGTCTTGATCATGTCCTTGAACGAAGCTGGCAGCTCGGGTTCGATTTCTTCGGTTTTGTTCGAAATCATGGAGATCTGCCGGCGGATTATCTCCTTCCGTACTGCTGCGCGTGGTAAGGTTTTGGGAAACAGGGCTAGGAGTGATGCGAAGAAGAACATTATAACTGCCAAAATGATCCATCCCAACCACCAGGCACCAAGCCATCGCGGATCGTTGATATCAATAGTGGGCGACAACGACGGCGAAATGTATAACTTGAGACAGATTGACGCTAAACCGTAGCCAATGGCTGGGCCAAGCATGCGAATAAAGTAGCTGAAACCTGCAAGACATAGGTTTAACTTAAAACACAATAAATTGAGTCCTTACTGAACAGAGCTGGTGTCTTGGACTTCTTGATGTTATCGTCCATGTAGGAGACCCCCAGGGTGTAGTATAGTGACCCGCCTATTCCGCTTATGAACTGGGCTGTAAACAGAATGATTTGCGGTGAGTACCGAATACTGTCGACCTCACATTCGGCCACTGTTTGGTTGCGCGGGAAGCACAACTTGCGCTGTTCTTTCTCTAAAAACGTTAAAGTAGCGTTTTGGGTCTTGTGTTCTTTCGTGAGGGCCAATGCGTCGTCGCCAGGGCCATATAAGAAGTGGGGGAGTGCCGTTAATAAGCAGAAAAGCACCACGGTGTACATGCCTAAAGCCATCCATCGTGGTCGATGGCCTCGCCCAGCGTAGTAGCTCAAAATCAACGAAACGAACAACTGGCTTAAGTCATTTCCGACAGAAATAATACCTGCAATTAAGTTTATGGAATAATTTGCTGCAGCAAAAAAATTGATTACGTATCGCCCATGAAAAAATTTCAACTAATTGCTAGATTTAATAAACAAATAGGTAATTTTTCTACGACAGTACCTACGACACGGCATAAAAAAATTAATTATGCCTTAACCTGATTCTGATTTATTTATTTACTTATTGATTGCTATTTACGTAGACGCTTATTAATTTACCTGTTGTTTGGCTAGGTATTTTGAATCGTTTTTCCAATGTGGTGATGGTTCCATTGAAATAGGCGTACGCAGCCGAAAACGTACATCCCAATAGTCCATATAGGAAAACGTACACTTTTTTGTTGGCGAACTTTTGTATGAAACGTCCTTTAATGCACCAAAAACCGCATTGCACGTCAGGTTCAATGTCACTTTGAGTTAATAAATTTTCATTCTCTAGTACGATTTTTTTTGCTGCATCATTATGATTTTCGGAATCTTCCATGTGGGCGCCCATTTGATTCAGCAACTATGAAAATAATTATTTCCTTGTAATTTTGCTTAATGTTACAAATAAAAGTTATATAAATAAAGTAGGATTACTTGGAAGTATAATGTAAATTAAAACGGAAAACTTAAGCCTTCCCCAAATATGCATAACGATGCTAACTACTTACGTATAATTGTAATAAAGCATGTGTTTCACTCTTATTTTTTTCACAATTATTATCGTGTGGAGCAATAAAAGTTATTATTATCCAAAAAAACAAATGTTTATGTTTATAGTTTGGATAATTTTGACGAGTGTACTACAAATGTGGGCAACATCTAAATTAGGCCTGTAACATTATCCAATTGTCCTTAGTTTATGTTCATCAAATTTAAAAGCAAACAGAGAGCCACTAGGTAAGCGTCTCAATAAAATGCAAAAAGGGTGGAATTAAAAATAAATGGAAACTTTTCGTTCGCGTAAGTCTCGCTAGATTACAAATAATGAAAACGCCACTCGCAAAAGGCCTTTGCTTGAAACAATCTTTTTAAACAGGACTATATTTTAATTAAAAAATCTTAGCAGTGCTCTTAATATAAACTAATCCGTCGAGTTTCGAGTAAACAAACAGTCGTCTTACTCTGTGCACAGCGTTTGGCAGAAATCGCGGCGGTGCAGCCCACACCCGCCAACAATTATAGTCATAACGGCGAGCGAGTTTTTCATCCGGCATGATTTGGCGTAATCCCCGTGTAATGGTTGTAATGCCTGCCTCAGCGATGAGACAACTCTTTCCTCGCTGATCGTCTAATATATTCACAAGACGGCGTCCGTCGATTAGTTCCGGTTGCTTGATATTTTTAACAGGCTCCCATTTAAAGGCTGTATCAAGGGCGCAGGATTAAAATGTAATAACTTGGGTGCATGGCGAAATTACATTTTTAATTTGAATAACTTATTTTTTGTGTTGATTTAAGCATTTCAGCGCGCTAAGACGTGCCGTACGGTAAAAATTGCGATTCTTTGCAAAGCTAATGGGGTGTTGGGACTAAAAAATTGTTGTCCCTTTCGACGAGGCTCTAACCAAGCAGCGGCGCCCTTTTTTTTACCAAACATCATCCAGCATTTTACTAGATTTTTACTCAAAATCACCTCACAAAAATTACAAGCGTTTGTCACATCACAGGCTAGCGTTTAATACATCGGTTTAATTAGAGTAAATGCTGGATGAATAGTGTTCTGGACTTGGGAAAAGGGACGGCTATGTCCTCTATTGAGCGGGCATAGAATCTGGTCACGTCCACCTCTTGATCTTACCACGTAATGAAAAATGGCACAGTAAAGGTGAGTCTAAGTAATGAAGTTCTCTAGACTAAGGAGCAGTGTCATCCTGGCATAACACCGCTACGGCCGAAATAGATTAATTAGGAAAGTCTTTTATACGTTCCTTTGATATTTTATGTGAGCCGCGTAGCGTTTTTCTTTCCTAATTACCTACGTTCGGCAGTAATAAATATATTCAGCGCGGAGCGGTGAGGTGTTTTCGCCTGATCTGCATCCGATAATCCGCTTGCGGCTGTCGTTTAAACCGCGCTCTAAGATTGTCTCACGCGGCTGAGCTAAGACACTTTCCAAGGTACGCATCATGCTAATGCTTTTGCTTTGCTTCTGCACCGCAAGGGAACGGAATTAATACGGCTTATCTAGTATTATGTCTAATATACGAAAACACATTTGCCTAATTCCTGCAGACGAGTACACGCGCGCGTTGTAAAAGGTTAATGCGTCCTTAATTCAATCCAACGCACTTAGCCCACACCAGCCACCATCTATGAAAAGTAAATATGAATAAGGCAAAAGGCCAGTGCATATTTGAAGATGCTATTAAAGCGGAACTCAATTAAGTAATTGCATCAATGGCTCATGGCTGATAACCTGCCACAAATTCCGGCTTTGATGCCGTAAACAAGAAGCGTTTTTATTCCTCTCGAGTGGAAATTTTGCCATTTACCTTTTGGACTCTGCTGTGCTGTGTTAACTCTGACAAAGTCAATATTGGCCGATACAACTCGAGGACCTTATTAGCAAAATTACTAACCATGAGGGCAGATCAGTATACTGCAAACTACCCCTTCAAAACTATATAATCTTTACACAGTAACTCTCTATAATTATAGACTTAATTGGTCCAATTATTTTGTTTTTATTTTATGCTAGCTTGATTTTATTTTACGCGGTAATCAATTTTCAATCAATCAGACGCAATCGCTAATTATCTATGCGAGAAAAAAAAACAATTTCCATTAGAAAACATATGTGTTTTAATTATTAATGAGTCATGATTTTTAGTTTATTTCTTTTTAGTTAATTTAACTTCTCATGCAATGTTATACAGGATTGTCAAAAAAGCATTTATTAGGGAATTAAAAGCATTCATTGAGTTGCTTCACCACAATTACACAAATAATAAATATTTATCACAAGCGCTTAGATCTTCTTAATATACTCTTCGCACAACAAACTTTTACCAAACATCAGGAAGTTGATTTTTTTTTCTAAAAACAGTTTAACAAATTTGTTTTTATTAAAACTCCTACTTAAAAATAACCTCATTAGGTGAGGTTTAAAAAAATGCAATTATAAATTGTTTAGTCGGTAACTTTTCCCTTTTTTGTTTATAAATGCATTTCCTCGTAAAAATTTATTTATAACCCAATAATTGTGAAATGACGGTGACATTTTTTTATGTGTTTGTATAAAAATTCCAAATGCGTTATTGTTTAGTTTGCGAAGTGTGGCTCCTTCCGATTTGGATTGTAATCCATTTCTATGTTCTATCTTAGGTCTGTCTGTCCCGGTCGAGGAGCAAGCAAGGCAAGACTCTGCATTGAGAAGGGAGCTCAAGCCGCGCTTTCCTGTTGCTTTTCCTCTTCATTACTCCTAATCCTTCACCGGTTAGGGTCATATCCAGAGATGCAAGACCACTTTTTATGCGCTACAATTTATTTTGTTTGTTAACTCTACTCTTTTCCGCCTCACTACTTCATTACTTCTTACTTTTCGCGGCAGACGAAGAGAACAAAACAGCGACAATTTATTAAATCGGGCGTATAAAAGAAAGATCTGAGTTTGGCGAATAGAAGCAATTATTCTAAATACGTCCGCATTAAGGCAAGGCATTCTTTTCTTAGCGCAGCGCACCGGAGCGAAGATCAAGTGTTGGGAAACAGGTGATGATTTGGGAACTGGCGTTTTGCATAACAATTGGCGGGTAAGTAGGCGAACGCGCGCTAGCTTCTCGTGGTATTCTTTTTAACCTTACGATATTAGAAAGTACTGAAGCTGTCACAATTTTAACGACTTTTTAATCTCTGCTCTAGCAACGTTCCTGTTCAAATCTCATTCTTACGACCACAAAATAAATGAATTTTAAGAAATGACTTTCTCCTTCTTCTATCTCGGCTTTATTTTTCGTATACATTAACATCTTAAGCCCCGAATAGCTTTAAACAAAGCCGGGTCGAAAGCCTTGCCTCGAATAAATGCCATTAATTTCCAAATCATTGATTGAGCGAACGTCTCATAAAGCAATCCTTTCTTTAAATCACCAAAAAATAAGCTTTCGACTTTAATACCGCCACGGAGATATTTTTATATTCTTACTAGCCTTGCGTATAAATCAAAAGATGTCATGCAACTAACGTCAACGGCCACGATAGCGAATATATACGACCGTTTATGCTTTCTTTACCCAGTTTACTATGGAACTAATCAGATTATCGCGAGGCTGCATTTCCATACTTTGAGATAAAGAATATGGCGAATGCGCCACAGTAAAGGGAGCGCTGCTTAAAATTCACATACTACACAAAACACTATTTAAGGTTTTGCTAGAAGACAAGTATAGCTTTCTTCATCTCCGCATAATAGACAGATCGATCGTAAGTTGGTTGTCCTGAACGGCAAATATTAGATGTTAATGGTTCTAAAGTAAGGGTAAGAGAGACTCCTTTATGCCGCTTGTCTAACTAGCGTATTAAGTAAATTCATGTGGTAGAAATTAAATAATCCCTTCAAAGCATGAGGCAAATGAATACCTTTGGGAATCGTTTAGAATGATAGGAAACTGTACCCAACTATAGTCCATACACCACTTATTCGAGGGCGAGCGATATCTATTCTATACCCACCCAATATGACCTTTATTCACGAATACCTACTTAAAACTTTAATGAAACTTCTTGAATGCATTGGTTGTAAGTTGACAACAAGTACAACAACGTATTTAGCAGCTTTGACATGCAGGTCACCAAAACGCTATTTATGTTTGACATTTGCCTTTTGTTAAGGCATGAAACCAACACCAGACACATTGTGTTGTGTGCGATTCTTAGTGGGTGTGGATCTCATAAAAAAAATGTTATTTGCGAAAGCTTTTTGCCATTTAGTTGGATTGGTTGTCGTTCGAGACGTAATGCGATCCCTCGAGCGACTTCAAAGTGAACCATAATCACTGCTAAACCTCCTAATGATTTGCGTATTTGAAAAATCTACATCTTAAAACGAGCAGCCAAAGTAAAAAGCGTAAAGAAATGTTCCATCAAAGAACTAATTGCTAAGATTTCAGTTCGGTGCACTTGTATATTTATTTGTACTATACTAAAGGTATACTAAATCCGATTTGTAAAAAAAAACGCTTTTATAGATTCTAATCCTTCGATACTTTTTGATAATAAATAATTACCCATATTTCACCTCCTTAGATTTTTAAGGGTTTGTCCAAAATTGACATTTTGAAATCAGTAGAATAAACATTGTGATACTTTTTATCGCATCAGTTTAAATTTATTGCTTATCAGATTTTTTTCTTGACGTGTCCTTGTAATTAAATTTTTAATCGATAAATATTTATTAAGCATTTATTTTTAAATATAGTATAATATTTAGCTAAGTGGTTGGTTAATTTAAGTATATGTTCGTATGCAAGGAAAATACACACATGCTCTTATTTTGTATACCTATTAAAATATTTTTTTCTCTGACAATTAAAATTTGGTAATGTTTTTTGTCTATCATTAAGGGTCTTTAGCAAGGGGGTCTTAAATCTCTAAGAAACTCTATATAAAGCCCTTTGCTTTGTGGTGTCCGCGTACACTTAATTATTCAGAATAAGCTTTTCTGGAAATTTTTAGTTTATGGAACACATTTGTACGAAGTAAGCTTTTATAAAATATGCTTGTAAGAAAAGCGCTGGATTTCGAATAGAACAGAATACTCTTTATTGCACTTTAAAGTAATGTATTCGCTAAATGTAGTCTATAACAGTATTTTAAACGTCTGCAAATGTAGATTACTTGGGATCGTTTTGATTTGTAGTGTACTATTGTTTCTCTTATGCTCCCTCGAGTCTCATATTATTCAGAATTCAATATGCCATTTTATGAATATGACCGAACGTCTTACACCTGTGAACCAAAAAAAAAACGAATTCATGCAAACTTTGTAGACATGATTGTCCCTAAATGGTAAAAGGACCTTTAGAGTTTTGGTCAACATCAATTAGACATAATGAAATTATTTAATTTTCTGGCAAAGACACGCGTCGTCAAAATGATGAAAGGGTCCGCCACAGATAAAAAGACAAACATAATATGTAAACATTTGGCAGACAAATCAATGAATTTGCGTATTTAAAAACTGTCTATTGACTACAAGTTAAAAACATTTTTCTGATATCTTCTATCTCAAGGCGCTTTCGCCATTTTTAATTGTTGTGATTCCCGCTGGTAACTTCGTTAAAAAGAATTGTCGTGTTCAAGAAGGGCACAAATTGAGTTTAGAGTTAAAATCCCGTCCCGAATACGTAACTTGCCGCGCGTAATATACTTAGCCCTACTAATTGTTGCATATAGCAGAGCGCTTTTGCTCTTAGACAGTCGGTCTTTGTAAGACTTGGACATTGTTAGAAAGGGCTAATGGATTTCAAAAGGGTTGGAGTTGTCTTGCCGTTTCCTTAGTCGGACGGGCAGCCACTTTGCTCGAGCCTATACTAATATATCATTTACAAACTTAATAAATTAACTTTATACTTAGATTTGCTTTGACCAATTGACTTTTGCTATAACTACGTTTACAACAATTTTAAGGAATACCTTATGGCAAAAAAATGTTTAAGTTTTAAATTTTTCCTCAAATGTTCAAGTACTTTGTACCTTGAAATTTGGCATTTGTTTTTATTTACTGATTTCTGTTAATACTTAATAATTACACTTTAATTTTGCTTTAATTGAGATAAAGGTGTAATTATCTAAAAATTACAATTAAGACGGCTCGAAGTGGCCGCTAATCCATTGTTTACTTAGGAAATCATATTGTGGATTTGTGTTTCAAGTATTTTTTTTTAAGTGCAGCTGTGCTATTTTTTAATATACAGCAAAAGCAAAGCAAACAACTTCTTAAGACAAAATAATAATAAAGGGAACTATTTTCATTTACATAAATGCGATTATTTTCAACTTCTGTACAAAGCAGCTAAAGCTCAAAAGTCTAGATTATATATTTTTTTTCATTCTGTTGCCTGCTACCTATTTGTTAAGTAGGTAATCCTTATCAACCGCGCAGCTAAGTCACTTGTATTTGGACTGGCCTTTGTTTTTTATGATTTAGATTTATTATAGGAGATTACTTTCTGATCTTGTATAAGAATGGTTTTAGTTGGAAGAGAACCATTAACTTTTGATGGATGACTTCGAAGCAGGTAAAATATCTCATTGCCCTAAACTATACCGGATAATCTTCTTATGTTTTTCGGCTTTAGGGTCATCTCAAACATGCGATTTGGTGCTTTTTTTCATTTAATATTTACCGTGTTTGAACAGAGATGAAAACAAGCTTGTTCAGGTTTTGTACCTTTTTGTGTTTAAACTAAATCGAAGCTACGATACGATCGACCGCATTCTCTGGACCAGAACTAATTTTAAGAGCTTTAAAAGTCATTTGTATTTCGACTTTTGCCTTTTTTGTTTGGCACTTATATTTTGGAATTTTTTTAAACAATACACATCTTCAGGAGAAGCAATTTCCATAAGACTAGATTGATAGAAACTTGGCATGATAAAATTACCTTGGAAACGGCATAATTTGTCGGAACACATGGGTGTCTCATGCATCATGCCCATTAAGAGGTGTTTTATTTTGCAGGAAAATGTTCGGGAATGAATATTTTCCTGAAAAATCCTTTTGTTTCTTGTGGGAAGAGCTCGACCAGCACCGCCTCGCTATAGCTCCGCCTACGCTCCTATTCATTTGAGCCGGCAGCGTCTAGACGCTAACGGGCGCAAGCGTCGCTATAAACTTTTAAGAAATCCGTCTCTTCTAGTAATGCATAATTGTCGCTGTATAAAATACCCACAAAAATGCATTTGTGTATACTGTTTTTCGTCCAAAACATTAGACATTCTTTTTGTTTTGAGAAAATAGGCTGCGACTTAAAAAGCAAGTTTAGGGATACGGTATGGTCCTTACATGACCAAGGATTTCATATTGGCAAAGTATGAGTTATAGCGTGAAGTATCATAAGATTGAGATGAGTAAATCTGGTTGGCCAGAGGGTTGGCCGCGTTCATTAAGAAAAAGTGTGCAGTTGATCGTTTTTTAAAAGCGTGTTTGCGCGATGAGCGCATGAAGGGGTGGCGCGATTTCACCCTGCCAAAGCGCGCCGTTCGTTTCAATTCCAAAATACGGACAGAACGAGGAACGCGTCTCAGTTGCAATCGGTTGCTCGACAGAGGCACTCACGGCGCTCGCTCCATCGAGAAGCGCACCGCAAGTCACGTTGTGTATGCGACAACTTTGTTCTGACACCTGCAAATAATGATCAATTGATCCATCACGAAAATGGACTTTCAAAGTGCTATGGAGACTTTTGCTGAAGCCTGGGTGGCCGCCAACACCAAAGGGTCTCCGATCTCAGAAGCCTCCACTCAGGTAACAACCCCGTTCTGTGTTTTTTTTTTCAAGTTGAATTGTTAATGTCAATGCGATAATTTTTTAAAATGGCACAAGTCAATTATTTAAGTGCGGTAATGATTTAATAAGTGTTAGATTAAGGCTTAATTATTGAAGAAATTATTAGATATTTAAAGCACAAATGCGTTCAAGGTGAATTGGCTAATAGTTATCGCGGCTAGCAATAATAATAATCAGATTGAAAAGAAGAAATTTCTGCGGAGCAATTTTACATGTAGCAGATAAGCCGTTCTCTCTAGGGATGCGCTTTTTAGCGCAGAGCGATGCCTGCCTTCCCAATCGCGGTTAATCCAGGATTTTCCAAATCCGGGATTAGCCTAGCCCGTATAAAAGCTATAATTACAAAATCGATACTGACGACCTTTATCAAGTGAAAAAGAGCTTCCTTTGTAATTCTTGAACACTATAATTATGTCCCTTAATTAACAAGTTAAAAAATAATTGTTAAAGCGAGTTTTTTGTACATAAATCTAGTCTAATTAATGTGTTTAACTTGATATGTGTAAATAAAAAGTCATTATTGGTTTGGCTTTTATACGCAACGATATGGGAATTAGCGCCCCTTGCCTTCAAAGCGAGATTTTATACGTTTACGTTTGTCTAACCCCTAGAATGATATTGTCGGTGCTCACCACGTGAACCCACAGGTGAAACATATTTGACGTTTATGCCTTTCCTGTTTTACACTTCAGCTATTTTACTGGAAATACTGGCCATTTTTCTGTAGCGTTTCCGAAGAAAGACGTCAACACTGTCTCATAACATTTAATTTACTCTAATTAATAGGTATGATTATTATAATTACTAATTGCTTTAGCCTATTTGCGAATAAACTTCGGTGTTTGTTACCTTGCTAGATATCATCATGAAAAAACTTACTTCATCTTGGCAATTATTCTGGATGATAGAAAAATATTAATTAATAATTAACTAGAACATGTCAATGACAAAAAACGCGCAGCCACAACAACATTTTTTGCTCGAGTCGAGTGGAAAATATTCAGCGTTTCAAAGAACACCAATTACATTTCTATTTGTGACTAATCGGTTTACCCTAATCACCTAATTATCCCAACCCACTAATTTTGAGCTAAACGTCTTGATTTTTATCGCATTGAATACATTAAGCCTTTAGGAAAGTTTAACCAAAACCACAGTTGACTTTTAGGAAAAAAAAATGTTTCTTTGTACGATTAGTATAAGAAGATTAAGTAGGCACGGTCTCGGATTATTTAAATCACGGATTATGCCCAATTTTAATTTGGAGAAACTTGAATCTTGTGCGTATAACTTAAATGGGACGCAGTGGATTTAAGATAAATTGCAATAAACCCCATAATTGAAGGAAAGCTTTTTGTTTCGAGTTATTTGAGACTAACGTATGTTGACATAGCCTTGGTATTGGATTTAACTAATACCTAATCGCTTCAGGAATGCATTGCAAGCGATTAAATAAAAGTTTTCAAGAATTGTCACAAAAAATTCCTTGTCACAAGACTTGTTGTTTAATTCACGTATTTAATAAAATCCATGTTTGTTTTGTTTTCTTCTAAATCGAAAATTTACAGCTGTTATAGATAATGTCATATTAGAAAGGATTTTTAATCCATTTTAAGTCTTGGTTAAATACTGCTCTACTTACGTTGTGTACCTACCTGGTTGGGTAAAACTCAAAATCCTGATCCTAATTCCCTTAAAAGTGACATCTCTAAGGCAGCATGACCATAAATTCGGCACACTAAAAATGCATTTTACGTTATGACGAGTCATCCCAACTAAAAGTTAAGTTATTTATAATGGCCCATCATTTTCTTTACCTGGGACTTTTAGATTTATGAAGGTTGATTAGGCTCGCTGTGGGATAATCCAAGCTTTACCTGATCTTGGCATTTTTTGTTTATGTCTAGACATTTACAACGTTCAAATGTAATTATAAGTCCATCTTTGCCGTCCTATAACTTCTGGTTCATTTCTTTAACTATTCATCTCAACTTAAAATCATAGAAAAAATTTCATATACAAAAATTGTATGGATAATAAATTCATTGTACGACAGTATTATTTTATTATTTGCACTGCCGGGCAATGCATTTTTTGACTGGTAAAGAAATGATCTGAAGAGCTGAATGTCATATAATAGTCCGGCAGTTTGTGGAACTGCAATTTTGTTAAAATAGGTTAAATTCTCGGCTTATGCACCGACTAACAAATCAATGGTTGGAGTATTTATGAAATAGATTTGTCATTTATTATTTCGCTGTTATGCAAAAGGACAGCATAATCCCCTCATCGGATATAAAATATTACACTAGATTTAGATTATCCTAAAATATGTTAACATTTTACAAAATAAATACAACTTAACTTTCTTGATTTAAAAGAAATGTTTTTAAAAAAGACAATTTATTGAAAACTTAATTTACACAAGACTTTTACGTGTAATTACTTTGAATGGTATCTCAGGACTGAACTAAACCTAGCGAATACAGTACTAGGTAAGACAATGCTGACTAAGGGTAACAATACTACCATCAGCACTATCTACCATATAACTCCTCCCTTCTTAAAATGAAGCTTCCTCTGGAAGTTGCACAGGGGGATGTTTTCTGGAGGTTCGTGGTTGAGGATGTTGGAAGGCGACGTCCTCGAGTGGAACTTGGATGATGGTGGGAATCCTTTTCTTAGCATCAGATTCTTTTTTCTTAAGCCACAGCCGGTAACTAACGTATCCAATGATCGCGATGTAAAGAAGTAGTGACCATACATTTGGGGTGTAGTAACCAGGTGAGGGCGGTTCTTGCAGTGTCGTAGCGATGTTGGTAGAAAGTCCTTTCATGTTAAGGGTCCTTAGGTCAATGCTTAGGTCATTGATTTTGCTGGTATTTATTTTCAAAAGTGGATTGTTATATACGAGGGGTTTTCCAAATGTTGTTTCTTGGAAGGTGAGTTCTTGCTGGTTGTAAAGGATTTTACAGTCATTTTGTTTGATCATATAAATTCCACTTAAGCTTTTAGATTCGCTGTCTTCTCTGCATTTTATTTCGATTATTCCATTATTTGGGAATACTGCCAGGTATTGATTTACTTCGGCAATTAATTCGATGTGATTTTGTTTGATGTTTAGTTTTACAAAGTCACAACTATCAGCAGTACCATTGAGCAAGATGTTTTCTTCGCAAGGGCTTTTCTGGTTGAGTTGCAGATAATTTGGGCAATGGAAGATTCTACCTTTTGTACAAATATCGCTTAGAGGTTTTAAGTTATTATTAAATTTAAGAAAATACTGAATGTTTGGAATTACTGTAAAGAATTCTGAATCCGATTTAGTGGGAATTGGGAGTAGGTGGAAAAGTTCAAATTCGATTTCGTAATCAATTGGGATCGATAGGAAGTAATTGATTCTGTTGGTTTCGATTAAACAATTTACTTTAATTATTGATTCAAATTCAAAAATGTTTTCTTGTTTTATTTTAAATGGGAATTGTTCTTGGTAATGTTTTTCAACTCGTTTTAATTCTGAGAATAAGTCAGCTGATTTTATAATACTCGGATGCAAGGTGTGTAGCTTACAGAATGTAATAGAATTCTCTATATCTTGGACGATATTTAATATTGAGTTGTAAAGAATAATAAGTTGGTTAAACAATTCCTTTACCATCAATGAATCCTGATGAACATTTACATCTTTGACAATTGCATTTATTTGTCTTATTTTTAATTTAAGGATTATTTCATTGTGTTGAATATCCTGAATGGTTTGATTAAAATTGTGGACAAGTTCGTTGTTTACAGAATATTGAAGATGCAATTGATTTTGAATTTGATTTTGGTTTTCTTTTAAATGATTGATTATTTTTTGGAACTTTTCACCATCGCTTGCGTCAAGATTACCTGTGACGGTTTTTATAAGGCCACCCAAGCCATTTATTAAACCTCTTTTACTTTTTTCCTCATTGGGACTATAAAGTTTAATATTATCTATTTTTGCTGTGATTGTACTTTGAATAAATTTAATAATATTATTGTAATTATCGAAATTATTTTTATGTTGGGGATTAGTAGTTATTGCCTGGTTTTTTAAGTTTTCGTATTGAAAGTTAAGCTTGTCAATTTCATTATAGAGTGGTTCTAAATCGTAGAAATGAACTAACATGTGTTCAGTTCTTTGAAGTCGTGCTGGTCCTAGATTGATTGGTAGGAGTCCAACATTTTTGTCAAGATTTTTTACATCTGACTTGAGTCCGTGTCCGAAGGACCTAAAATATAATCGCTATTAACGTCTTGTTTTGGGCGTTTTATGTTAGAAAGATGAATGTTCTCATGAGTGTTATGATGTTTAGGGGTGATTTTAGCGGTTTTTAATTTAGTGTCAACTTTTTCAAGTGTTTCGGACTTATATTTATTTTTTGTTTTACTTTGCTTTTGTTTATTTTTAACAAAAACTTTAGTTGGTATTTTAGTTGGTAGTTTTTCGCGTTTTTCGTTAGCTTTATTAATAATTTTTTCTTTAGACTGTTGAATTTTTTCATTAAGATTTTGATAAAGGATCTTAAGCTGATCTTTATGATTTTGAATGTAGTTGTTTATTATTTGTTTATTAATGTCCATATTAAATGGCGAGTTTGTTTCTAAATGACCAGTTATTATTTCATATGGTCTTAAATTCGTAACAGAATGGATTGTATTATTGTAGGCTAAAATAGCGTAATTTACCTTTTGTTCTATCGGCATATCCTTGTATTCACCTTGATTATTAAATAGTCTAATATGTTCTATAAGGGTTGAATGAAAACGTTCAATAAGACCGTTTGAATCCGGATGTTGTGAACTTATAAAGTGTAATTTAATTTTATGAAGTGCCAAAAGTTCTTTTATGATAGTATTTTTGAATTCTAGCCCATTGTCTGAGACAATTTGCTCTGGAATACAATGATGCGTGAAATATTTGACAAGATTATTTGCCACTTCGATGCCTTGAGCAGAATTTAATTTATATGCTTGAGCATATTTAGAAAATGAGTCAATAATAGTTAAAAACTTGGAATTTTCTAAAGTAATGCTATCTACATGTAAAATTTGAAAAGGTCTTATCGCGGTTGGTGTAACATTATATTCTAGCTTTAATGGGTTTCTATCGTACTTAGTGAGTTGACAGATCTCGCAGTTGTTGATGTAATTTTGAATAGATTTGCGCTGATTAGGCCAGTAATAAATTGTTTTAATTCTATTTTCTGTTTCATCTATTCCTCGGTGGTTTGTTTTACCTTCATGAAAGCTTTGAATTAATTCAATGACTTCGTCTTCACTGCAAACATCAATTAACTTTTTATTGCATTTGATCATGTTTATTTGGGAGTTTTTAAAGAACTTTTGCAAGACTGTACTAAATATTTCGTAGATGGGATCTTCGAAATAGACGTAATATTTGATGTTTGGGGCAATATATTCTTTAAGAAATTTAATTATATCGTTTTCTAAGTTATTTTTAGAAAATTGAACTATTAGTCTTTGTTTAGTTTTATAGTATAAAATTCGCGAAGGAATGGAAGGCGAATGTTCAACTAAAGATATAATTATTTGGTTTTTTCCAAAATTCACGGGACAATCAATTATAGGTACGCCTATGATTGGGTTTTCGTGATTAGAATGAATTGTCTCGTCGTCAATTTGGTCAAGGTCGTCTGCTTCTACGAAAAGTGATTGACTTTCAAGTTTTTTATTAAAATCTTGGATGTACTTAAATATTTCGCTATCTTCCGGCCTATATTCTTTACTTGTTCCGGGTTGATCGATTGCGTTTAATTCGATTCTAGATAAAGCGTCTGCGTTTTTATTTAATGTACCTTTTTTATAATGTATTGAATAGTCGAATTCCGCGAGTTTTAATCTCCATCTTACTAATTTAGAATTTGGGTCTTTAACATTGAATAGCCAAGTTAGGGGTTGATGATCTGTTATAATATTAAAGGTTTTACCGAAAAGATATGGCCTAAAATACTTTGTTGCGTAAACAATCGCTAAAAGTTCCTTTTCAATGGTGGAATAATTAATTTCTGAAGCATTTAACGTTCTACTACAGTACGCCACTGGTAAATCTGATCCTATTTTACCTTGGGAGAGCACTGCTCCTATTGCATAGTTTGATGCATCTGTGGTAAGGTTAAATGGTTTAGAAAAGTCCGGGTATTGAAGCAAAGGTTCATTAGTTAATAATTGTTTACACAGTTCAAAACAATTTTTGTATTGTTGATCGTTAATGTTAATTTCGTGGTCTTTCTTTAAGCAATTAGTAAGAGGTTTGGTCAATTTAGCAAAGTCCTTAATGAATTTTCTGTAATATCCTAATAAGCCTAAAAAACCTTTAAGTTGTTTTGGGGTTTTTGGTATTGGGTATTTTAATATTGCGTTAATTTTATCAGGATTGGGTCGAATACCGTCAGGTGTTACTATGTGACCTAAATACGCAACTTCCTTACGCAAAAATTCCGACTTGTCTAATTGAATTTTAAAATTAGAGTCCCTAAGACGATCAAATACAGATTTAAGCCGCTCGACATGTTCTTGTAGGCTAGTGCTGAAAATAATGATGTCGTCTAAGTAAACTAAACACTTTTCGTTTTGAATTCCGCGAAGGACGTTGTCCATAACCCGTTGGAAGGTTGCGGGGGCGTTCTTCAACCCAAAAGGCATTCTAAGAAATTCGTAGTGTCCGTTGTCAGTGTTAAATGCGGTTTTAGCTATGTCCGTTTCTTCCATTTCGATTTGATGAAATCCTGAAGCCAAATCTAAAGTTGTAAAATACTGACATCTGCCTAATTTGTCTAACAAGTCTGTAATATTGGGTAACGGGTAACGGTCGCCGATTGTCTGATCATTCAATTTCCTATAATCTATAACAATACGCCATTTTCGTTGTCCTGAAGCGTCAAGCTTTTTTGGAACGACCCAAATGGGAGAGCTCCAAGGGGAATTGGATGGGCGAATAATGTTTTGTTGTAGCATTTTGTCAATTTGCGTTTTTACTTCCTGCCTATGTATTTCTGGGTATCGATATGATTTAGTGTAAATAGGTAATTCGTCTTTAGTTTTAATAGAATGTTTAATTTGATTGGTAAAGGTCAATGAATTATTACTTGTATGAAAAATATCTGAATATTCTTTAATTAATTTAGTTATGACGGCTTTTTCTTCGGAATTCATATGTCCTGTTCTTATAAGAGACATATCGAATTTCAGTTTGTCTGCACTAAAAGAATTAAAATTTGGGGCTGTACAATAAACATTCTGATCAAAACTGTCTACTTTTAAGGGTGGTATTTTTTCAGTTACAACACTATCTGATCGATTTAAAATAGTGCAAAAAGCTTCATGCTTTTCGTTTGCATAAGTTACGCATTCTGGGATTTCTAAATTATTTATCTTAGTGTAAGGTATTATGATATCACCTTGTTTTTTGTTATCAACGACAACTTTAACAACTTGTTCACATCGTGGTTCTACATGTAATAGGAAACTAGATACTTGTTGTAGTTTGCGATAAAGTATTTTTATTTCGCAATACGGAGTAGCTATGATGTTTTTTGCAAGGTTTATATTTGCTTTAAGAATTTTCAAGTTATCTAAACCAAGTAGAAGGTCAAAGTGGTCATGAAACTTAAAAAGATGGAATTTTAGTGACATTTTTCTCGGAAGATAAAATAGTTTACAAACTGGTACAAGTGTACTAAAATTTTGAATTGAAGTGCCATGAGCAGTGGTTATTTTAAAGGGGTCGCGTTTTATTGAATCTTGAAAATAAGTTTTTGCTGCGTATGGGCTAACAAACGATTTTGTACTTCCGGTATCAATAAGGATTTTTAAATTGAAGTCGGAGTAGAAAATATACGGAAGTTCGCTTTCGCTGTTAGTTAAATTCATTAGTTGGAAGTTGTTGGTTGGTCCGAGGCTTCTTCCTCTAAAAAATTATTTTCGTATTCAAAGTCGGGGTAGGTTTCGTCTGATTCAAAATATTGTTCGTTTTCAGGATCTTGGTCTTGGTCAATGTTATGCAATTCTTCAAAGGTAAAATTAGGTTGTTGTCTTTGTTGGTTTTGGAATTGAATTGGTCTTTGATGAGTATTCCTAGTGGAGGTACTCATAGGAGTTGGTTTGTTAAGAACTCTATTCGGGTTAGGCTTAAAAACGTTTGCTTGATTATTTTGGTTTAAGTTTCTGTTTTGGTTTTGATAATTTGGATTTGGAAAGTTAGTTGGTTGCATTGGTCTAGCGAAATTTGGTTTTGGAGTAAACCTAGGTTGTAAATTAAAGTTTGGGTTATACTTTGCAGTATTATCGGGTTTATTAAGTGGTTTGTTTGAAGAATGGGGCTTTTCGGGTTTGTGTGTTTCTAACTGAAAGTCATTAGTTAGCATACCTAAAGCCTCGTTTAAGCTTGTAGGGTTTTTTGTTCTCATTAATGAGCCTACCGGTTCTTTGAGACCTCGAAGAAGAATTCTAGTCGCTAAACTTTTACAATAATTATTCAAAATAATCACTTCTTGTCCATTAGCATGTGTGCTAACATAGGATATTTGTAAATTTAAAAAATGTTGTATTTTATTGAAAAAATCAAAAGCACTTTCACCATTCTGTTGTTTCAACTCAACCATTTCGATATTGAGGCTAAAAATATCTCTTTTGTCCTGATAAGCAGCTATTAGGGCATTTTTTAGATCTAAATAGTTGGAAATAGTGTTAGATGCAATATTTATTGCCGCATCACCTTTGATTTTTGCTAAAATGCTAGACATTAGCCATTCATTTTGAAAATCCGTCGGATCCTGAGTGTTATAGAATTTTGTGACTAGTTTCTCAGAAATTTCGAGGAAACGCGTCAACAATTCTGGTTCTCCTGAAAAGTCAGGGACCATATCAAGGTATTCCCGTTTTAAAACTGGTACGGGTACGGGCAATGCCGCGGGGCCCTGTTGTGGGTGATCCGTTGCCATTGTATTATTCAAGGAGTTGTGTGGGGTTATTATATGAAAGGGATAATGAGCAAATTCGTTGAATCGGGATTCTGTTTCTGAATCGGAATCAGAAGACGAATTTGAAATTATTGAAAGTGAGCCTGGATATCCTCTAATTGACATATAGTACTTACAGGTAAATTAAGATGACAATTTTTTCCATATGCCCTGGAATTCCTTGCCTGGTTGGACTTGATCTCTCACTGGTTACTATGCACTTCACAAGTGTTGATGATGATCTTCTGGTTAGGTTACCTATATTCACCTTAACCAAGTGTCCCAAAATTGAACTTTTTTAATGTTCGAATAGTCGATAAATCGTTGAAACGATGCGATAAAACTTCGATAGTATACCGTCGACTATCCTACCGACTGCGCCACTTAACTTTCTTGATTTAAAAGAAATGTTTTTAAAAAAGACAATTTATTGAAAACTTAATTTACACAAGACTTTTACGTGTAATTACTTTGAATGGTATCTCAGGACTGAACTAAACCTAGCGAATACAGTACTAGGTAAGACAATGCTGACTAAGGGTAACAATACTACCATCAGCACTATCTACCATATAACTTACATTAATACTAGTACCTATTGCTGAAAATACTGGCAAATTAATTTTAAACAATAAGCGATTGGATGTTTAGAGGTTTCATTACTAATTTTACATAATGGGGCATTACGGCAATGCAAAATTAATACCTGTAATAATAATTACCTCGGAAGTCAGTCTAACTATGGGTGGGCACGGCGCATTACCACCAACATAAATGAATAAATGAGTTTTTTCCCTCGTAATACAGCTTATTGTTTTACAAAAATGAGTCTAATCTAAACAAGACTACCTCAAGTTGAGCGCTACTTTTAATCTGGCAGGGTTGTTTGAGGAAAATACATTTTTGTTTGTTTCAAAAGCACTTTCTTTTGTATAATTATCTTAATCTTCTCATTATGTCAACGTAATGACACGGAATAAATCCGCCCTTATAATAGAGTCTACAATAAACAAAATTATTTAACTCTCCTTCTTATTTACTGCCGTCTGTCCGTGATTTATATAGGCCAAAGCAAACATTCTTCTCTGGAATACAACTGAAATAACCACAAAGCGGCAGACGCGGGGAATTTGATTTTTAGTTTGAGAAGTGAATGGCAGCACGGTTATAGCTGCACTTCTGCGAAATAAGCCACAAAAACTGCAATGTGCAAGCATGCAGGCCGGTCCATAGCAGAGCATCGACCTGCACAAATCTCTAATTTTGCCGCTTCTTAGTGGATGGAACACACTACAATTTGAGAAAGCACAAACAAAATGACATCGCCGGTATATAAGCCATACAGAATGCGAATTTATTATTTGCGGATTACTTGATTGTGAGATTTAGTCTCATAGGATGGAAGAGCAAAAGCTTATTTAATTTAAGACTAAGAAGACGGCTTTAAAAAACCAGCATACAAATGCTTGTTATATGCGGATTAGAGAATTATGACTCATGCAGATTTGCTCTTATAAGAAGCGCGATGCTGCTTGCTTTGCTTTGCTAGGGGACTTTAGCTGAAGATATCGATAGGGTTACGATCAGAGGCGCGCAACTTCTCATGCTTTCATTTTCACTACGTAGTGTCTCTATTACCAACAATTAAACACGAATCTATTTATTTTTGCGTAGGGTTACAATGCAAGGAATTCTATTTGGTTTTTGACCCCACTTAACCCAGATTATGTTCCAGCCAGATTTAAACGTTTGATTTATTCACGTGACTTCACGGTGACGTAACTCGCTCATTAATAACTTGAATTGTTACAGTGTCAAGCGTTAGCCTTAACAAGAAACTGCAAATCGCCAGCATCGTTGGCCGCCACACCGGCCACGGAGCGCTCTAGCCGAGACTCAATCGAAAAAACGCCACCTCCGTCAGCCACCCCAATAGACTCGACGGTCTCACCGTTGTCCATCAAGGAGGAGGCTGACCCGCTTAAGAACTCTCCGTCCACAGGTAAGATTTGTGTTTGAATTTCTTAGCGAACGTGGTTTGTAGTGTGGAGCGCAGATTATCGCCGATATGTACGGCCTAGTCGGATTGAAACGAATTGCGCGGCGTTAAGCAGATTATCTCCTCATGATTGATGAAATGGCTGTGCCCATTTCCACTCAGCAGCGTGCAGGTGTTGGGTATCCGGCCCGACTATCTTAACACCCGGTTTTTTCGGTATTAGAATTTAATCCCAACTAGGTAGAAGCGTACGATTTAAATCATAACTTAAAGACGATTTTTTTTGTTAGTTTTTTTTTAGTACGCCTATGGTGTATCGTCATACACACAGTCGAGATAATAATAGTGAAGTACAACGGGCTAGCGACTAGGCCAGTTAAAGCTGGATTAGGCTGAAGGTAGAGGGAATTAGAGAAAGCGGGATTAAGAGCCGCCGCGCGCCCCTCGTCTCCCGTTCTGTCTATAAACGCGGCTGTATGCAACTAGGGGCTTAAACCTATACGTTTTTAACATTCACACACACAAGGGATCAAACGTAAAAGAGTCTTGATCATTTAAAATTGCTCAGAATGAATTCGAAGCAATACTGAAACGTGGCGATAGCACGTAAGAACATAATCCTTGGCTGAAAATCCTGTCAGCAAACTCCTATCGGGATTAGACTAGAATATAGCATCATAGGTTTATTCAAGGAATAGCGTGCGCGTCCAGCGCATTGCTAGATTAGCAGATTGTTGATTTCGGCTTAGTTGTTAGCAAACCAGGTGATTTGTTAGCTAATCCCTTCGATTGTAACAATTGCATGAATTATGTTCGCTAACCTCGCACCTGCAGCGACAATTGTATAAGATGTGCGTGATCCAGTCCCCTTCAAGGATAGGTAAGTCTTGATGCGATACCGTGAAAGTAAATATCCGAACTAAAAGGGGCTGATCAGCTGACGCACAACTGTTGAATTCGAGGGATCAACGTAGGCAGGAAGTAGATAAACACAGAGACGCTCGGAGAGCAGCAGCGACCACTGCATGCTGCTTCTCGATAGATTATGTATGGCTTTCATTTCATCGTATACTTTAGCTGTAATTTACGACCCTTAAAGAATTAATTAGCGCGCGCTGTTAATTGATGTAAAGAGCACTTTTTTGGGTTATTTTCTTAAGAAGTGGAAGCCTTAAGAGAATTGTGAAGGCGGCCGGCAATTTCTAAGCAAATCCTTATCGTAAATCCTCCGTGAAATCGTATTAGCGTCGCGCGAGCTTTCAAAGCGACTTGTAAACAGTGTGCGGTATGCGAACTGAACTAACGGGGTCGAAGGGACTCCTCACTTCACTAAGTTTGGTGCCTTACTTCAAACTTGTGCGAATTAAAACTTTAGACTAACAAGTCTTAAGCTAATAAGAAAATGGATAGAAATAAGCTGTTGTGTAAGACGCTTTGGTCCATAGGCGGTGAAGGTACATCACTACTTGTTGGCTTTCAATCCACCATGTAAAAACTCTGCTCTTCAGTGAACTATAGTACAAAGAGCGAGTAGAGAGTAGTTCCGCGCGGATTAAGGCTGCACAACAAGGAATCAGATTTCCGTGAGTCCTTGCTAACTGCCTCTTTTGTCAGGATATTATTCCTGTAGAGCTGCTTGCTAGGCAACCATGGAAGAAAGATATTTTATAAGCTGTAATGAGTGGTCGAACGAAATCCGATGTACTTGAGTGAATACCACGTAAAAACGCGTTCATCTGAACTATTGTTCGGTTCGCAGACATGACTATGTTCTCTGGAATATTTATTGACATAATCCTGATTGCATTGACGGCACGGCGGCTTGGCTAAGTTTTCTCGGGGATGACACGACCGAACTGACAGATTTTCCACCTGGTCTTGCAATTTAAGATTAAGTCCGTTTTCTTAGTCTTAGTGGTGGGTTATTATTTATAACTAAGTTGCATTATTGATCAGCATTCCGACCGAGTTGGGATGAAACTGACTGAGACTAACAAAGGACCGGAAGCTTGGCAATATGAACCCTAGTTAAGACGTTGGTCAGCTCGCCTAGATTACAGCCAGTGGGATTAACGGTTAGTACATAGCGCAGTAAGCCGTTGGGATTAGGTCCCAGTTGGATCCCCGAGATTTACTTCTCTCGCTACTAGTTCTTGGCTTGGCTTGGCTTTTGGCTGACCAGCGCATCTGCATCGATGCAAAGCAACCCAAAACAAAAATGACTTGTTCACTAAGACTTGCATCGGGTGGGTAAATAAGCGTATTTACGTCACAACCCCTTATGAAACAGGACTGAGGCCAGTAAGCCCCAAGTAATCCTTAAGACGCGCGGGCTAGTGGCTTGCTCGAGTTTAAGCCTTCCATACGAGATTATGCATAAAACTTCTTAGCCTATAACAAGATTAATGTATATAGTCAGTCGGTACCCGTCCTAACCTAGCTCTGCTATCTAGGTAAATCACTAATAATAAACGCAAACTTAAAGTCACTGTAGAACTAAAATGAACAAATCCCATCAATCGATCTGTCTACTCGTCTTATCAGCGCGATATTCGCTTCCCTTCTTGAGGTGTATCGTGATTATCTCGCAGCAAAGTCATTTTTAACCTGACAGATCATTTGCAACTTGACTTAATTATTCCAACTTTATTATCTTTGCCATGCTCAATCATGTTTATTTTTTAGCGCGAAGCGGACCATTAACATGCAATAACACCGCGCTTAATCCTACCTTAAAGGCTTCATTTTAGACGTACCTACAAAAACATGCATTAAACATTAGCTAAGAAATCGTCATTTTGTACATGTAACAACAAACATAAAAACTACAATTTTTGTTTAGCAGTTTTTTTAGCAGTTAATACTTAATTCCGTTGATTTACAAGCTAAAAACTAAATAATAATTACAGTAATTGCCTTTAAGTTGATAAGTATGCACTAAATGTTTTGGCAATTATAATGTTTTTCTTACAGGTAAATCGCTGCCCGTGCATTGCATTGTTGAGGCCATTTCAACGTTGGACGAGACACGCGGTTTGCAGCATGGCGTGTGGCGAAGACGTCCCTTAATTGAAACGGACAGCTATGTTATCATTCCAGTCGGGACTCCGTTTCACAACTTGGTGCAAGCGGCACTTTTGCGCTTGGGCTACTCGGCGGAAAGTGCCGCGGCGGCCAAGGGATCGGTCGTAATCAGACATTGGAAGGCGCTGTCTTTCGACCAAATATCTGACGACATATCGGCCACTGTGGGCGACATTCTTGGGGAGCTAACAACAGTCGCCACGCTGAAGATCCAAGTATTCCGGGGTCGGCCCGGCACCCTCACTGATATCAAAGACAAATTGTTGAAGTTTATGTTGGTGCAGTCACACGGTGTGTTGCTTTCGTCTGGATGTCCTTTGGACGAGGTAAGTCAGTTCTTAGGGATTATGTTATTAAAGCGATCATGCCACAAATAATATGTAAATATCAGTAGCTTAAAGAACTTAAAAGCATGAAATGCGGAAAGCCGTATTCGTAGGATTTATCTCATCTTGTGTTAAACTTTAAATGAAATACTAAGGCAGCTTATCTGAGTTATAATTTATAAGCCGTCATTAGGTACTTGTTTTTGAGTGTGGACCGTACACATTAACATATGAAAGCGTAGGTTGCCAACCCTGTAGACAAAATGCATAGTTATTAATCGAAGAATAAGAAGAACAATGTTGACACGACACAAGCAAGAACGGAAAGGGTTGGATCTACTTTGAGTAGGATGTAGAAGGCTTTTGATCTCATTAATACCATGAAATAATGCTACATAATCTTATTAAAAGCGAGGTTACTGCCATTCTCTGCACTGTTAATACATTCATTCTCTTTAATTCTTAAGACGCATGAAGTTGAGCGTCTTTTGCTACCTCGAAATCTACCCTTTATACATTAATTTATACTCTTAGTTTAGTTTTTTGTTTGCTTGTTTCAGATACTCTTGTCGCAGATTTGCCGGGGTAGCAACGCACTAAGCAGCAATCATGCTCCGGAAATATCGGAGGAGACACGCCGGAAGTTTGATCAGTGGTATCACACACAGTTTAGCGGTCAACCGTCGCGCTCACAATACGTGAGCTCTTTCTCGGAGCATTATGCGAACTCACCGCAAGCACCCAAGATGCTAGAACGTCCAATGCCAGACGCCGGTCACCCAGCAATGCAAACAGTGCACAACCAATTCCCAACGCAGAAAACGCGCATGAGAACCAGTTTCGACCCCGAATTGGAACTCCCAAAACTGCAGCGATGGTTCACTGAGAACCAACACCCAAGTCGGCAACAAATTCAGCAGTACGTCAAGGAATTAAACAGTTTGGAATCGCGACGCGGGCGTAAACCTCTCGACGTTAATAACGTGGTCTACTGGTTCAAGAACGCACGCGCTGCGCAAAAACGCGCCGAGATACGCAACGTCACCCCTGGGCTGCCGTGCCACCTTCCGATCAACGGCTACAGCAACCATTCGCCAACAAACGGCGGATTTTTGCTTGGCGACAACTATCTCAACTCGGAACGACTAATGGAGCACCGTTTGAAACACAACATAACGCCAAAGCGCAGCGCGCACGCGTCCCACACCTCGGACGAGTACTCCAACAACGGTTCCGACATCGAGGAGGACGACATCGTGGCCTCAAGTCCTCTAGCACCGCTGTCGCTCACCAAGAAGGACTCGCCCAGCCCAACCAGACCAAGCACCACTCCTGAAGAAGTAAGTTACTGACGCGCTAACGATTCTAAGTAGTTGTTAACGTGTAGATTGTTTCAGGGGAACTACAAGCTTGAGCCGAAAGACGAACCAATCAACTATCATTCGCCACGGCCCGAGGACCACACCAACAACAACAAGATTCCGCTGTCGGACGGCGAGGACGAGGAAATGGACAGTAAGAGCAACTTCGAGGGGAGTACTGCCACGTCACCAGTGAGTCGAGGGCACTCGCAGCGCATGTGCAGCTCGCCAGTGGACACTGAGTCGCAAATAGTGGCGTCACGTGGGTCGGACGCACACGATCGTCTCTCGTCCAGCATCCCGATGATTCCAAGCTCCATGTTCAGCCACAGCATTATGTACTTGAGCCACTACATTCCTGGGGTGTCGCATGCTTCCGACGTGTCGTCGCTGGCGTCCAGCTCATTGGGCATGTCTGCGCTGTCGGCGGATGAGCGGCGCAAGCGCAATAGAACCTTCATCGACCCTGTGACCGAGGTTCCTCGATTGGAGCAGTGGTTCTCGCTCAACACTCATCCCTCCCACAATCTCATCCTGAAGTATACGGAGGAATTGAACTGCATGGCGTATCGGCAGAAGTTCCCACGTTTGGAGCCCAAAAACGTGCAATTTTGGTTTAAAAACCGTCGTGCAAAGTGTAAGAGACTTAAAATGTCGCTGTTCGACAACCAAAGCGGTGGACCTTATCACCACAGTGAGCGCGACTAAGTGTTTTCAGCCAATAGTTAGGTAGTTTTCAGAGAGGGCCATTGTAGATTTAGATTTGGTGTAAGAAGACAATAAAAAATTGTGATAAAATCGCGCATAGATGCTCTCTTGTCATGCAATAGGTTAGGGTTTTTATCTGAGTAGTCGGTTATAGAATTGGATGTAGAAAATATTACTTAACAAAAATGTGGTTAAGAGACTTGTTTAAATTTGTGTTATGTATATTATTATATGAATAACTGGTACCAAAGATTGTTACATTCTTGTAAATTGTTATTTTTGATTTAATACTATCAATACTAGCTAAATTTCATTGTTGTCTTGTAATTATTATGTGATGCTATTAATGTTGCAATGTGTCAAATTACTTCTAGAAGTTCATTCATATTTATTGCTATCTTTAAATATGTATTTATGTAAATAAAGTTCTTTCCCATAAATCTGCTGTTTTATTTGCAACTCGAAAAAAAAAGTTGCTTTTTCAACATCCGCCCTTTTGGAAAAAAAAATCTTGAAAAATTTTAACTAATAAAAAAGTTAGGGCCACTGTTCACAATATCTATTATCGGGACAGCGTGTAGGTATCGTTAAGCGGTCTACTTTTCTTGGGGGTGTGGCCTATTAGGCCACACCCCCAAGAAAAGTAGACCGCTTAACGATACCTACACGCTGTCCCGATAATAGATATTGTGAACAGTGACCCTAACTTTTTTATTTGTTAGCTTAACTTAGCAAGCGAATTGTAGGGAAAATAAAACAATGTATTATTTTAATTATTTATTGATGTATAAAATACAAACATACATTAATATACATAACTGAGAATCTGCAGTTTATTTATTTAGAGAAACTATAAGTGACGTCACTTTAAACACGACTTGTAGCAGAAATAAGATCAGTTCAATGAAACATGAGGTTATGAAAATCTATTTAAAATTAAACATCTTAAAATAAAGCTAAATGAAATAATATTGTTTTTCTACGAAGCGCTATTGTGGGATGAAGAAAATCATTAGTGCATAATCTGTGTTTGGGAATTATAAAATGATGCTTTCCAACAATAATAATAAGTCATTGTTATAATGCACTTCCAGCATTGTTTTGCCAAACATTTCCAAGTATTTTATACTTCCTGCTGTTGAAAGCGAATAGGGATAATAGCCCTGATCCGATTTTCCCAATTAAAAATACTTAAATAACTTGGTACCTGACGCAGCGTCTTGGATAGAAGTAAATTCAGATCTGAAACAAACAAAAACATTAACTACTTTATAGCATTTACCCCTTCCACCTCCAAATATCCACGCCTGCGTGTCAAAGTAGCAAATTCATAGTTTATAGTCGCAAAAAGTTCTAAACAGTGACAAGCGAATCAGTGGGAAGACTGACATAGATTATCATTGGTAGTTAACTTCCTGGCGACTTCACTCTACAAACTTGCTAGATGACGAGAGCATTGTGGCACCCCTCGCATTGTCGTATATCTGATCTAACGAATTGAGACATTTGAAAGACCTATTTCTATTGCCAAGTCTTTTCCAATGGCCTAAATCAGTTAAATCTAGCTTTTGTTTTGAGAAGTTGCCCGGCGCATCCGCCATATTATCTGTCTTTGTGAAAGGGACAACGGAGCGCATCACGTATAGGTAAGTGGCTTTTCAACCGAACCGCACTTTCCACTTTCTCGCAGGATAAGCCAGCCAGCTAGAAAAGCTTTATCCAAAGTCAATAGTTAAATCATTTTAAATTCAAATTCTTGTTTCTCTAATCGATCATCTTGAGTTAATTTCGGTCCCCATCTGAGGGATTAGCACTGAGTGGCTTTATAAGAAGTTGTTGCTTCATTAAAGCTTTGTTACGTTAAAGGTCCTGAATGAAAAAAGTATTTATAAGGGTTGCTGCGAACGAGCGGGAGGATAAATTATGATATTTTCATTTCGGTAGGTAGATTGTAAGGCACCTACTTAAAGTCGAAGAAAAATGATTTAAATTTAAATGCTCGCGGAAGTGAGTCAGTCTGTTTCCCTAATCGATCTTAGCTAATTTCATTCTCCATCTAGCTGCCGGCTTATCTTCGGTTTGTCGACGACAGTGCTCTCGTCTGGGCCAAGCAGCGACCTATTATCCCTAATTTTTATTGGCATTTTTATCATTACCGAGATTGCATGCCGCTGGATGGCGGAGTTAATCGGATCACAGCGTTAAGAACGTGATCTTCTAGCCTCACATATCTCGCTCGACTTCCTCTTAGAAATGGAAATTGAATAAACCAACTTGGTTAAAATGGACGTGACAGTATATTTTTTATCTTTAATTTAGAAGCGGGCTGATAAGTTGTAAGCTACCGCGCGACCGGTGGAAGAACTGTGCTGCACGAGAATAATATGCATTTCGCTAAAGGCGCTCAACGCAGATTACGCTCTATATCAGTATTTATTATTCATAACCGAGGCGGAAACTTGAAATACTACTATAACGCATGATAAAGAAGCTGATGCTACAAATGGAACCTTAGTGATCATCCAACATAGGTACCCGTAACTACCCATAAAGCTTCCACGCTTCCACAACTTTTTATTTATTTCTTCATTTCCTATTATTGGTCTATATATACCCATTATCTTTCACGGCAATAAACTCTATTAACTAATATTTACTAAGCGCAAACAACAAAGACAACTTGCCTAACTGCGTGGCGCATCCGCCATTCTCTACCAGAAAGCTAATCTATTTATGTGGCGCATCCACCATTTTCTATCAGAAAGCAAATTTAAGTGCGTGGCGCATCCGCCATTTTCTACCAGAAAGATAACCTAATTACGTGGCGCATTCGCCATTTTCTACCAGAAAGCTTACCTAACTGCGTGGCGCATCCGCCATTTTCTACTAGAAAGATAACCTAATTGCGTGGCGCATCCGCCATTTTCTAGCAGAAAGCTAACTACGTGGCGCATCCGCCATTTTCTATTAAAGGCTTTGCAACACCACTTTTCTTATAATATAAATCTAAATTAAAAATAGTTTTCTTGTCTCCAAATCTCTCCAGTTGTTGGCAAAGATATGGAGCGCATTCGCCATTGTGTAGGTGTTCCAAATTTCCTTTATTAAATGACACCGCACCGCACATAAGTTTACATTTCCACGAATTCAGTTAGTGTATTTAAATATAATAAGGTGTGTAACCCTGTGACAATAGTGTTATTTTCATTGAGTATGGTTAAAACGGCGTGAATACCTTATAGCTAGGTGCAAATTAATCCTACGTACCGGAACAAAAATATCATCGTTTAAACTTGACTGATTTCATGCAAATGAAGAGATGCTTTGCTCTGCACACCCTAAATTCCCACAATATGCCAGCTTATAAACAGATTATATCATTTTTACTTATTCTCTTATTTGGGAGCCATTCATATGAATACCAGAAACATTTTATTCGTGTTTGAAACTCGACGCATCGAGCCTTTCTTAAACTTTAACATTGCTTTGCCATTAAAAATACTTGGAGTGGTGTAAAAATGATAATAATTGTTAAAGAACGACATAAACAAGATACAGACACAGATGAAATGGAATAAAAAGTATTTACAGTATAGAGGGTGGTGTTTCGGAAGAGCGCGCGATAACCCGGCTGTCTCTCTCAGCGGCAGACGACCACTTTGGCAGCTTTCATTTTTGAGAATTAATTTCCTGTCAGTATTCTTTAAAAGGGGAGACACTAGAGTGTATCGTAGCTAACCGCATATTGTTTGGTCGCTTGCTAATAAGAAAAACTCTAACAGTGCCTATCAGAAGTATATCTGGTGTTGAGAAATTTAATTAAAATTCAATCAGAATGTACGCTTTGGCATTTATCGTGGTCTTATCTTGTTCAAGCTCTGCCTAAGAAAACATTTTAAAGTAGTCAATTGTCACAGTATCTTTGTTGCTTCGATAAAATTATGAGCATTAAATGGAACAAGAAAGAAAAGTATGTTTACAAGATAAACGCCCGCCGAGCCAGTGAAGATCGGACGGGACGCCTTGATGAGCGTCACAAATTCGCGATGGAGCGGCTCATTTCCTATCGTAACTTGCCGCAACAATGACCAACATTCAAATTTCTAAATACTATTAAAACCAAAGCTTAGAAATCTGGAAAAGTAGCGGGCGCGATAAGACCCATACAAAATGAAATATGTTGTCCTTGCTTCGGTATGATATATGCAGTGGCGGTTTGACTTAGCTAGGGCGTCTTTTGCCGTGTTTAATGGTTATTGCCGATTGCGAGACACCGCGCCCGTATGAGAGATTAACGAAGATACGTTGTAAAATATGATGATACCAACAAAGTTACATTACATTAATGTTTTGTAAGAAAGGACAAACTGGTGCACCTGGTGCGGCCCAAATTCGATTCAAGATGCGTGCCTTATAGAATCTTAATTAATTTTGTAACGGTAATCTCAACCAATTAAATAGCAATTTTCCGGAAAACATAAAGGATTTTTGCGGGATCGAGGGAGCGAGAAAATACCGCCATAACTCATCTATCCTATAAGATTACTGATCTTTAATCCCCTGCCTCGGTAGCTTTCTCTCTTTAGCGAAGCGCACTCCTAAAAGTTGAGATTTACGACGTTCTTGGAATTATATTGTTGGCTTGCACAGCAGCGCACGAACGATGAGCTCGCTAGAAATTATTATGATATATCTGCGAATCGGTGGGTGCAAGAAAGTAGCACTAAGGCAGCAGGTCGTCATTAGGAAGACTCCTTCTTCTGCTGGATGGCTTATCTAACGCGGCATGGACGCATAAAATATAGCGTCCTTTCATGAATCTTATTAAGATATCCCATGCAAGCAAGCCTCACGCTACAGACGATAGCGAGTTATGTTTGCCCTAGCTTCCACCGTACGTCCGCAACTTTGCCATGCCATGAAGAAAGGAGTTACTTAATCCTCAAACTACAACCCCATATATCACTAATAAGACCCACCACCAATTTATAAGTTGTATACCTCTAAAATAATCGTTCATCACGCGACATGCTTTCTAATCTGGCGTATCGCACCTAGTGCAGCACTTCTTACCAATAAACCGCCACTAATAAGACTAATTACCCGGCATCTAGGGATTTGTTACTCGAAGGTGTTTGCCCATAAATCGATATAAGCGTCTTGGAAGATGGGGCAACTGAGTCAGATGCCGATAATCCGGTCACCGCATAAATATGATCAAGTATGAAGACTCTAAGCTCGGCTTACACTTTACTGGCCCCGGTAGGCTGCAGTGCGACCATCTGAGACATACACCAAACCAATCTTTAAATATCATAATTTGCCGCAAAGTGCGAAGAGAGAACGAGAGTTTGGAAATCGGGATAAGCCAAGCAACAGGTTAGCCAAGAGCTCGAGTCAACTGACTGCGGTTCGACGGAGATCACTATTGCGGAAAAGATTAATTCCAACAGCCGTATCTGCCGACGTATAATTGCCCATTAAGGACGATTTTATGCTCGCTGCAAGTGGTGTGTATGTGGTCAGATAGCCTCCTTTGCCACAACTTGTCGATAGATTTCTAAGTCTAGGTTTTAGACTTTGCCCGCTCGCGTCCGACCGGTCGGTGGTTATAATTACTTGAAAGCAAGCAGCCTCTTAGCAAACCTCAAAGATGTATTCAGGAACTTGGCAACGGACACTAATACCCACCCAATTAGGACACTTTTGCCTTTTCAAACCTGAACACTGAATATTTAGATCAATCAAACGGGCCAGCAAATAAACGTCATTCTGATATGTTGCGGTCATCGGCCAAGATCAGTAGAGATAAGACTTGATGACCGAAACAAGAGATTACGCGTGCCCCGGCTTACATCCTCAAATAAACTGGTCGTTTCCCTGTCCCGAGGGAAGCTCAAATACCATGTAATAATCCAGCAATAATCTTAAGTGCGCTCCTTTGTTTAAAATCTCTCGGACTCGAGGATCGTTGGGCAAATACCCATCAAAAATTTCATATACCTTAAATTTGAATATAGCCAATGGTCAATAACGGATTTAACGTCAAGTTAAATCGTTAGGAAAGCCT